>VSWD01000002.1:4887479-5515296 GCA_033119305.1 Pinctada imbricata
TAGGGTCGTAGGGTAAACTTACCCTAAATGTTAACATTTTTTTCGGGTTTAGGAGTAGAGTACACTTACCCTAAGTTGCAACCCTAGCCTTATAGCTTAGGGTTGATGTAACCCTAGGGGTACAACTTAGGGTTAGCTAACCCTAACTTGGTACCCTAGGGTTGGGGCTTAGGGTTAACTGGAAAGCTAGGGTTAGGGTCGTAGGGTAAACTTACCCTAAATGTTAACATTTTTTTCGGGTTTAGGAGTAGAGTACACTTACCCTAAGTTGCAACCCTAGCCTTATAGCTTAGGGTTGATGTAACCCTAGGGGTACAACTTAGGGTTAGCTAACCCTAACTTGGTACCCTAGGGTTGGGGCTTAGGGTTAACTGGAAAGCTAGGGTTAGGGTCGTAGGGTAAACTTACCCTAAATGTTAACATTTTTTTCGGGTTTAGGAGTAGAGTACACTTACCCTAAGTTGCAACCCTAGCCTTATAGCTTAGGGTTGATGTAACCCTAGGGGTACAACTTAGGGTTAGCTAACCCTAACTTGGTACCCTAGGGTTGGGGCTTAGGGTTAACTGGAAAGCTAGGGTTAGGGTCGTAGGGTAAACTTACCCTAAATGTTAACATTTTTTTCGGGTTTAGGAGTAGAGTACACTTACCCTAAGTTGCAACCCTAGCCTTATAGCTTAGGGTTGATGTAACCCTAGGGGTACAACTTAGGGTTAGCTAACCCTAACTTGGTACCCTAGGGTTGGGGCTTAGGGTTAACTGGAAAGCTAGGGTTAGGGTCGTAGGGTAAACTTACCCTAAATGTTAACATTTTTTTCGGGTTTAGGAGTAGAGTACACTTACCCTAAGTTGCAACCCTAGCCTTATAGCTTAGGGTTGATGTAACCCTAGGGGTACAACTTAGGGTTAGCTAACCCTAACTTGGTACCCTAGGGTTGGGGCTTAGGGTTAACTGGAAAGCTAGGGTTAGGGTCGTAGGGTAAACTTACCCTAAATGTTAACATTTTTTTCGGGTTTAGGAGTAGAGTACACTTACCCTAAGTTGCAACCCTAGCCTTATAGCTTAGGGTTGATGTAACCCTAGGGGTACAACTTAGGGTTAGCTAACCCTAACTTGGTACCCTAGGGTTGGGGCTTAGGGTTAACTGGAAAGCTAGGGTTGGGTCGTAGGGTAAACTTACCCTAAATGTTAACATTTTTTTCGGGTTTAGGAGTAGAGTACACTTACCCTAAGTTGCAACCCTAGCCTTATAGCTTAGGGTTGATGTAACCCTAGGGGTACAACTTAGGGTTAGCTAACCCTAACTTGGTACCCTAGGGTTGGGGCTTAGGGTTATTGATTTTTAGTCGTTTGCTACCAAGAACATTTTCTTTTTAAATGTTCTTCGGGTACAACATATTAGATTTTGTTGATGAGTGTTATTCTCTGAGATAAATACGGTGGCCAATTTTAGGGTTGCATTTTGATCAGTCTTTCGCTATCAAAATGTCACAAAGAGACCCATTTTTAGATTTCTCGTAACCTGCTTTTTCCAATGAGACCAATCGGAACTAAATCCCCTGAGTCATTCATGAGGTAGTAATATATATACATTGGTTACATTGTCTTATTTCAAAGACAAATACTTCCTTAGTTCCTTGTATTAATTTTTCAATATTTCTTAGGTACACGCACCAGGGAAATCTACTTTGATTAATACCAAGGTTGTAATACTTAGAAATTTCAAAAGAGAGATACAGGTTATCAAAAACGATAATAAATATTGACTTTATTTTTGTTTAATATACATGATCAAGAAACAAACGTGAGTTTCGGTGTTCCTCTGGTTAGTTTCAAAATAAGGGTTAAATGTCCATGACACAAATGCAACGCTTTAACCTAACTAGGTTAACATCAAGTATACGAATGTTCAAACAATTTTACTGCAAGTTTTCCTTTTTCGATAACTCTGCTGTTAAAATATACCTTGTCTACCATGTTTTTTTGCATGACGTCACGTAACGTCGTCTAACGTTCAGGCATGTTTCGGTCTTCAAGAGCACATTAATCATATCATTAATAATACGCATATCTTTTTTTCTAATCTATTTGCTGAATGTCAAGTTTGTTTTTTATTTTGCTTTGATAAAAATAGATAATAAGACAAATAAAATAGTGTGATAGAAGTAACCCTATAGCGTGCAACATGTATTTCCTTTTTACTTTTCGGCAGGCGCATTATAGGAAAAATGGTAAAATATCGATGATTGATTACAATTTTTTTACCTTGTAATATGTAATGAAAATAACATTGATAGTGACCTGTTAATAGGTGCAAACTTTCTTTTCGGCAGATAACCTAGTTTTGAAACGATGTATTTATTTACATATAATGCAGCCGTGTTAAGCATGTAGTGTATTACGCTTCTTTATGGATATCTATTGTTTGTTTGTTTTTATCTCTCGGCATATTTCGAACATGCGCTTTAATGTAAACGTCTTCAAATTGAATAGCATCATTTAAGAACAGATAAATTGGCAACGTGGACCAGACATGCACGTTTCGGGTACTTAACCCTCATCAGTGATCCTAAATCTAAACAATGTAAATATGCCAAAAAAGTATGAAAGTTAATATTTAAATTAAACAAGAACGAGGTGGTTTTGAATGATTACAATTATCTTGAAATTTTAATCGCTTTATGAAGTCTGCTAAACATACCTGTATTATGTGAACGATTATTTTTAATATTAATGTGATTAAGTTATGATAAAAGATAGGATCTCCAATTACAAATATACACATGAGTAAAAAGACAGGCTCACAGCAGAAAAAGAGGAGTGGTCTTCTAGCAAAGGAGCAGGTACGATATGGGGCTCCTGAAACTTTCAAGCTACTACTTTTCATACTTTTAAAACTATAGAATTCATTAAGTATTAACACAAATTGAACGAATTAAAGTATTTATATTTCAAACTACTGAACATCTTTGTAGATAATAAGTACACAGTTAAACATTCTATTTTTCAATTCAACGAAAAAACGACAACAACAAAACTATAAACGGGAGAAAATTCAAAACATGTCCACAGGGGGGTCGTAGCAAAAGATTTTTTTGTTAACATGATATAAAATTGCAGTCAAAATGTCACCCCTCCTCCTCTTTCCATCAAACTAGGTTGTTTGTAATTGCAAATTCCATTAAATAAAAAATAACGTTAACTATACATCTCGCTTGAGTTAAGTTTTCTTTTTTCACTCGAGATCATGGACAAATATAATGTCTTTCACAGTAATTACATCGGTCAGACAAGAGCAAAATGTGTATGAAGAGCTCGAATTCACTCCTCTGTATCGCTAGCTTCGCCAGATTCATCGCTGTCTGACTCATCGATAGGAAGTGGCATGTTTGCTGCATCCTCAACATATTCACCCCAGTTTCGCACACCAATGCTATGATCTTGATGCCTGTGCCTAGCGAAGCCGATTTACCACACAATGGCAGCTACATGTGCGCACATGCCCACTACTCTTGCCCCTGCCCTACACTTACAGTACCAAGCCACCACATTAGCCTCATTATATCTGATCCAAAGTTTGTACGTCCGGGATGACACGTGTCGGCTCTGTAATCGAACACGTAGCAATCTGGGCTCCTCTTTATGGATGTTAATGGCACAGTCCCCTTCTAAGTGTTCCTGAGCGTAATTTGGACTGAGTCGTAGCTGGTACGTGCCGCATGTCAAAGACCGTAGTTGCTCTTCATCAAGACGAGGGAAATCTTCCACATCCTCATCCGGCCTCCAGCATGCTGTCCTCCGATCCAGATGATTTTCCTCCACATGATCATTCAGACGGTTGGCTTGGTGTGACAAATGTAGCATCTTACATCCGATGGCCTGATCCTCGTCGGAAGGGGCACATGATAATGGTTTCAGATATCTGAAATATGAAAAAGTTATAAAGCTACATATACACGTAAAATTTATTCCAAATGCAAAATATTGTCAGTGGCAGTTGTTTCTGTGGTTTTTTTTACATGTATATTTACATCAACTAGTTTTAATCATATAAAACACATTCGACTCTCATTTTATTTATTATTCTCTGCATGGTGAGCAATACCTATTGATTCTTTTGATTTTGTATTTTACCTTCACAGAATTAATCATTTAATATAATCATAACGGTTTTAACAGGGGTTGCACAAAAGCAGACCCAATAATATTTTCCGTTTTTTTTTCAACTTAATATTATTATCTAACATATTAAACGATCGTACATGTAACACACTTTTTTATAGAAAAAAATCTGATTGCAAACGCCAACAACTTTTTTAAATAAAGGTAAAATTGTATATGTAACTTTAACTTGAATACTTAGCGTGTGCACAATATCGATATTTTGTCAAGGTCAAGGTCATTGTTGGAAAATGTCATACAGTATCAAATAATGTACTGTACTGATTAAGATATATTACTGTTTTACATGTACCTGTTGCTAATTGCACACACAATCATTACAAAGTCGCCGATATAGGGAATTTGGTGTGATGGAAGGATGCGACTGAGATACGTCCATTGCTTAATCCGGGAATTAGCAGATTCCATTACCCATCTGATCTAAAATTAATAATAAATCACTATTTAAAGACAACATAATAAGAATGTTGTTAGTCGATGTATTGCCTTCTTCAAAAAAAAAAAATAAATAAATAGCAAGTTTCTTCTACATACTATATGAACTGCTCAGTAAATAACTTTTGTATTAGAATTATACGTACGCTTACAAATGTGTCCCGAAGGAGTCCTAATGATTACATTTAGCAAGCTTGCTCGTGATATAGAATTTTGTAAAATGTTGAATTCTTATTGATCATATAAGTGAGAACATATAAATAACCCTAACCCTAACCATGAAAATAAATAAAAATCACAAATTAGTTTGATCGTGAAATGAACTCTAACATGGTACACGTGCATGTTTGTTTGTTATGTTTTGGTCTTTTTTTTTTTTTGCTTAATCATACTAGGCATATATTTGTTTTTACCTTGGTAACAAGACGGCTCGTTTTTGCACTGTCCGTTGACATCTGACTCTCACCTCTGGTCATAAAGGCTGGCATTTCTGCTTTAATTCCCAATTTTTCAAGATATGCTGCCGAGTCGCGGAAACCACGATCCACAATAAAAACGTCATCTTCCTGGATCCATCCTCGTATGTCCTCCACGTTGGTTTCCAGAATATGGTTAAGGATTGAAGCATCATTATTCCTGGCCAAGTAGGGTCCCATTACTGATATGAAATAGCCGGTCGTTGAAACGATCACCATTGGCTTAACTAGAGGTCTGCCCTTGTGTAAACTAAATGATTGTCTCTGAAACTTGAAATTGCCACTTTTGTTAATGTAGATGTAAGTGCCGTCTAAAACGAGGATTACTTGGCGGTCTGGGTCTTCACTGAACAGGGTCTTGGCTATTTCCCTTGTATGGTCTCTGATTACCTTCTCACGTGTTATGTGCTGGAAGCCAAGGTTTTCTCGCACAAACTCGCCTTACATCAATGCTGATCGCACGGACCTAATGCACCTACGGACACTGGACTTGGAGACATTGAATAGCGTAGATAATACCTTGTTCGACTCTCCACCCCTCATTTTCATTAAGACGGACGGACGGACCTTGCTGGTGTTGCTCGTACTCTACCCTCGATGTAGCGTTCAATATCTTCCAACGATTCACTTGAGATACCCAACAGGTCCATGTGTTCAGCGTAAGATAGGCTGTTAAAGTCCAGCCTGCTACGCTCCTGTCTGATGACCTCATTTCTAAGGAACTTGATGAGCTGTGTGATGGTAGTTCTACTAAGAGTTGTTTTCTCTGTCGCTGGCTTAAGATCATCTATGGTACCCTGCAACAACGAGACCCTGCCGGTATAATTACCTCTCTGGTGATAAAATTTCGATGACGTACATCTATTGGAACAACAATCAACTTTTGTCCAGGTTTCTTGCATATACAACAATATGAATGGCCCCTGGATGTACTTGGAAAAGACAACACAACCGACGGTGGGCTAAGAGGAACACTGGCAGTCCTGTTTTCTGTTTCAAAATTATCTGTTTTTCTATACCTGTCATTGTCTGTTTTATGTATGAACGGCATACGTGACGACATCTGTTACAAATGAAATGCTGTTCGCTTGGTGTCCTACCAGATAGTTTGCTAAGCACTTGTTTGTGGTCCTTGGAAATGCGGAAACGATCATTTGGTTTCGTCCTTTTCCCACAGTGGAAACAGTCATAGAACCTAGGGGCCTTGCCTAGCATCTGGAAGTAATGTATATAGTGATACAAATGACTTGATCCAGTATTCAAAATATTCACTTTATTATTCACAATTATACAATTTACGGTATATAATCCTCTCAACGCACCCGAAAAATAGGACAATCGCGATTTTGCAAACTCTACATTTTTTAAAGAGTATTTAAAAATTCAATGAAATTAAAGCGATTTGATAATACAAACAATACGTACATCATTTTTATTGGAAATTCTATTACCATAAGCCAGATTTTATTTTAATAATTTAAAGTGAAGCTTACATTGAGCACATATATCAGTGGATGTCATAGGGAAGAAAAAAATCATAAAAACGTCAGAATTGTGTGTTAGGTTTTGAATTTTTCACTTTTTATCATTGAATTCATATCTATAAAGAATCGAGAATTAAATGGAATAATTTTAAAAATTATTTGCGAATTTAACCTCTGATTTCCGAGACAGAAGTTAGCTAGGACTAACATCTAAACTTCTTTCTATTTTTACAAATTCCTGCCCTCAATTTTTGTTTTTTTATCACAAATAATTTATCATTACTTTCAAACTCTCACAAAAGAAATTAAAAAAATTGACATTAGGGTGATTCGATCCGGGGATCCTCGAGATGATAGGCGAAAACGTTAACCACTCGGCCGTTTAAGATGAAATAATATCATATAAATTTAATTGCTCTATATTCAAAAACCACACATAATAAGTCAAACGAATACATAACGTTGATAAAGAATATAACACCAGCTATATTTCATATAGTCATTTGCAACTATAAACTCTGACTTCTGAGCTTAGCACGTAATCCAGGATAACCACACCATTTGCTACTTGCGTGACAGATGGCCGTCCAAAGTCGGCACCGGTTACCCATTGATCTCGTCGGTTTATGTGTAGTCTTTTGTGTTTGATGTTTACATGTCGTGTGTCTCTTTTCCGTCTCGTGCTGTGCTCGTCTTTCGTGTTTTTGCATCGGGTGTTTTGGTGTTTTACTGTTGATGCTGCAACGGGGTCTTGTTGGAGATCTCCCCCTCTTTTTAGCTAAGAGGCTAACATCTAAACTTCTCTTTCTAGGTAACAGGTTCTCTTTCTAGCTATGAGACTAGACATCTGAACATTCTACTTTTAAAAATTCCTGTCCTCAATTTATGTTTTGTCATTACAAATGTTTTATCATTACGTTCAAACTCTTACAAAAGATATTTCAGAAGAAAATAAAAACTTTGTCATCGACTGGATTCGATCCGGGGACCCTACTATGAAAATCCAAAACATCACTTCATGCTCTAGCATACCGGATGAGCTGTGAAATATAGATACCATAGGACGATTATCTAGAAACATCACCGTCAAGCCAGGGGAAATTTACTATGTTCAATCCAAAATCATCTCTTTTGTCATACACACTTGTATGGATCTCTCCATTAACAATTTTGATATTAGGTCCAAAAATGGTGTTTCTGTGTTTGAAACGTTTGCCTTGTTTAGAATAAATTCTTGTGAATAAATAACATTTCTATATTTCTCAAAAACAGGATTGTCATTAGGAAGAATATCATCCAGGTACCTAGAAGTGCGAATGAAACATTTCACATCAATATTTTGTCTTTGTTTGTGAAGATTTTAGATAAATTCATTTTCATATGTGTATAAATCTGCAAAAAGAGGCGCACAATAAGTACCCATTGGAATTCCCTACAATCTGAAAGTATAAATAGAAAAAAGATAAGAATTTTAACTTTCGTGTTCCGAGGACATTGGTTTTAACAGCATTTGATTTTAAACATAACTGACAAATCTGACTGACCTTGACGACGGGACTCAATGACGGGCCCTGTCTGAACCTCTATAGAAAAGACAGGGCCTCGACCACCTGTCCTTTCTGAATGTCAGTCGGACTCCTCGGGTGATTACATACATGAGCTCGCTACAACCGGCAGAGCACGGACTGTATTACGCATGCCCTCTTTTTATATCCATTTACATATTTATCTTTGTTTCAAGGGCCTCTATGTTTCGCGGTCTTGTTTGTGTGAGGTCATCTTACAGTGAGGAGGTTGTTTTACACCACAATTGTACGTTCTTCGAGACCTCTGGGTAATTGGAGAAGTGAGAGGGTTGTTCGCACGTAATCCAGGATAACCCCACCATTTGCTACTTGTGTGACAAATGGCCGTCCAAAGTCGGCACCGGTTACCCATTGGTCTCATCGGTTTATGTGTAGTCTTTTGTGCTTTTTTTCATGTAGCGTGTCTCTTTTCCGTCTCGTGCTGTTCTCGTCTTTTGTGTTTTTGCATCGGATGTTTTGGTGTTTTGCTGTTGATGCTACAACGGGATCTTGTTGGAGATCTTCTCCCTTCTTTCATGCTTAGTAATACATCATGTACTGTTACTACTATTATTCCGAACAAACAGTTTCAACATTCAAAAAATTGTAATTTCAGCACAATGTCTAACAAGAGCAGTCTCAAGCACAGCATTTTAGAAAATAAAACCAAGTAATTAATCTTATCTTCAGAAAATTGAAATGAAGAAGGGGTGTTGAAGCGTATTGTAAGATAAACATTGGTGTCTAGTTATCGCATCATATACCTTTTACGAAGAATTTTGGATATGGATCTTTCAGAAAATACCACGCCTTTACCTTGTTTTTTTTAGTTCATTTTAAAGGTCACGCGCAAATATCCCTTATCTAATTTTTTTCTTGTTCAGTTGATTCAGTAGATCTAAAATAACATATTCAAATTTTTCATTCGACCAAAATCCGTTTCGGTGAGCCGGGTGAAAATACGTCCCGTATTAAAATTTAAAAGAAAGCCTGCCCGGATTACCTCCTGTGGCGATGACGTAAGGCAAAGACAAGCCCGCATATGCTACAGCTTTTATTTCTACAGGATGCGGTATGACGTTCCAGGAATTGGTCGAGAACTTTGTTGGCATACCAGAAATCACAACCATAGTGGATAAGCTGAAGAAAAAACTGCGGGAGGAAATCAGAGAGGAAAATGATAAAACCAGAAGGGAAATAGAGGTGAAACTTACAAAATTTAAAGAGGATGTTGCGAATGAAACATTAGAGGTGATCAAATCGAACCTAAACAAATTGGCCGAAGATTTAGATATGGAGGTGAAGTGTGCTATAAATTCATTCAGAGAGGAAATGCGAGGGAAGCAAAACGATTTCTCCAAGACAATCAGAGAAATGGTACAAAAGACAGTAGACACGACAAAGCAGGAGATAATGGATTTAATAGAGGAGGGAACTTTTTCATTTAATAGGAAGCGCCGTCGAAGTGATTTAGAGGAGACAGCAGACAATAATGAAACACCACCAAAAGCAAGGCGAGAAGCAGAGCCCATGGCCGAAGACGTCCAGATTATTGACCACACACCAGGAATAAGTAAATCTCTACGGCAATCCCTCACCCAAACTCCGAAGATCAATTGGAAAAAAGACCATCCTGAAGCCGAAAAATTCATATTGGCTAGACATGAAGTCTTGGATTTCAGGAAGAACAATTCGGTGAAAACCACTATATTCAAGGAAGGCGTGGATAAAGGATTGTGGCAAGACACGGAGGAGTGGAAAAGGAAAGTTGATTAATAAGATCAACACAAATTATAAAGCTAATTGTGTTTTGTCGGACACAAAGTCACTTCCATAAAGAAACTCTGTTCAGTATTTAGATAAAATACACAGTAATACAGAAAGTACTGTATTTAGATAAAATACAAAGTGTTTATGAGTAATAAATGGTTTCAGTTCTTGTATTTGTATTTGTACCGAAGACTTATTAGTCCAATACCGGTGAAAAGGACGGGACTATAAACTCTGAAGATCAATTGGCGAAAAGACCATCCTGAAGCTGAAAAATTCATATTATCTAGACATGAAGCCTTGGATTTCAGGAAGAACAATTCGGTGAAAACCATTATATTCCAAGAAGGTGTGGATAAAGGATTGTGGCAAGACACGGAGGAGTGGAAAAGGAAAGTTGATAATAAGATCAACACAAATTATAAAGCTAATTGTGTTTTGTCGGACACAAAGTCACCTCCATAAAGTAACTCTGTTCAGTATTTAGATAAAATACACAATAAGAGAGCCAGTACTGTATTTAGATAAAATACAAAGTGTTTATGAGTAATAAATGATTTCAGTTTTATTTGTATATGTACCGAAGTATTATTAGTCCAATACCGGTGAAAAGGACGGGTAATCATTGTATAAAATATGCTATGCTGTAATCATTGTATAAAAAATATCAAATATCCTTAGAAATGAAAGATAATGTACGTCGTGTAATTCTGGTGAAATCGGAGATAAATTCCACTATTTGTTTAATTGTAAAGATATCATTATTTCTAGTAAAAGGAAGAATTGTCTATAAGTATTATTGTAAAAATCGAAATTCATTCAAGTTTGATTCTTTATTCAATTCCAAACATAGAAATATTTTGATGAAACTTGTTCTCAACTGTACTATTCTGTCAAAGGAGAATAAACTAATTGTCATTGTCATTTAATTTTTGTTTTTCTGATCAATCAGGATACGAACAGTTCTTTAGTGGTGTTTGATTGTAATTTATCAATATGCTAAATAAAAGTGATGATGAAGGCACTACAAGAAATAAAAGTGATGATGAAGGCACTACAAGTAGTAATGCAGATATCCTTAAACGTAGAAAGGTAAATGCCGATGATCATTAACATAGTGACAATAGTCTTAGTAAAGCTACAAGTAAAGATGTGGAGGGATAGTTGAAGAAAAAAACTAAAGAGAGGAAATCAAAAGAGTCAGTTCATTGAAGGACGTCAGTATGTTAGAAAATTATGTCGGAAAAACATGAAAAAGGAAATCAAGATACCTTGGAAAAAACTGAAACGACGCATAATGACAAAATAGGACATTCTAATATCATTGTCTCATTCGCACAGTATAAACTTTATCCTATTGTGAAAAACACCTCACCGAAAAGACGAATCATACAAATCCCGTTTATTAACAAAGGTTTTGATCTTCTTAACATCTATTATATTTTTCGGGATCATCGCGTACAAAGTACCATTCCTCAATATTTTGAAAATTTAGAGCCACTTCTTATTTGTTATAAGTACAAGAAATCTGTTCGAAACTTTGTTTTTTACTATAATAAAGTTACATCGGATCCTGACATACTTGAATCGTGTCCTGCTTCTTGAGAATGTGAAACTTCTAAATATCTCTACAAACCAGCTGGCCATGTTGTTACAGGTGACTTTTCAATTGACCAAGACAGACAGCTCCGTGGTCTTCTTAAAAAAGGACCTAAATATAGAATCCAATCCAAGATAGATTTTGTCAAATGCCGTGAGGTGCTTACGGAAGCCTAAGGTTATTATACGAAAAGATGGTGTAATTCAGAAGGAGTCGAACCACATGCTCTGAATGACTGGAAAAACCTCATTTTAGATATAACGGATATTCGAATAGATAACTTCCATAAAAACCCTCATCTTTTTCAAAATCCACGTTCAAAATCAGAAAGATATTTCAAATCCAAACTAAGTGAATTACATGAAAAATATGTCTTTGCACCAGCTGATAAAGCAGCCAACAACACCATTATCATTTGAAAACGTTACTACATATCAACTTTGGTTATGAACTTTCGTCTACTAATACATATATCAAAAGCAATGAAAGTGCATCTAATAACATTTTAAGCAAGCAAAACAGTGAATTGTCTTTAATCAATATCTCTATTTCTAAATTGGATCTCCCAACACTATATTGCATACCGAAACTGCACAAGTCTCTTACAAATTTCGATTTATAGCTAATTCTAGTAACTACAATTTTGTCTAGAAATCTGACGTCAGCACTTATTGCTATTAAAGAACACATAACTAGATATTGTGAAACGGTTCTAAACAGGAACGATGTAAATTTATTTGGTCTATTAAGAATACAGGGGATGTTATTGACAAAATGAAATCTGGAAATTTCCAAGCCAATACGATTTCTTTATACGACTTCTCTAATATGTACACCACACTTCCTCATGACAAAATTAATGATCGATTATCTAAGCTCATTAAATGGTGTTTTGATCGAGAGCGGAGAACTTACATTTGTACATCGGAATCTAAGGGTTTCTTTTCCTCGACAGACTACAAATCATACAAATCATGGACATGTATTGACCTGTGTAATGCCTTCTCCTTCCTCTTGGACAATATTTATGTTAGATTTGGTGAGGATCTATACAAGCAGGTTGTAGGAATTTCTTATGGGTACTAACTGTGCGCCTCTTGTTGCAAATTTATTTTTATGCACTTATGAAAAAGAATGTATCCAAAATCTTCAAAAGCAAAGGAAATTTTATGATCTGAAATGTTTCAATAATACTTCTAGGTATCTGGATGATATTCTTACCATTGACAATTCTGCTTTTGAATTATATAAGAATGAAATTTATCCACAAGAATTAACACTTAACAAGGCAAACGTTACAAATACAGAAACACCGTTTTTGGACCTAAATATCAAAATTAAAAACGGAAAGATTCATACAAGTGTATATGACAAAAGGGATGATTTTGGATTCAACATAGTAAATTTCCCCTGGCTTGACGGTGATGTTCCAAGATTACCGTCATACGGCATTTACATATCACAGCTCATCCGGTACGCAAGAGCATGTACTGATATTTTGGATTTTCACAGTAGAAATTTACCAAAAAAAAAAATTAGGTCAAGGTTTCCGCTTTCATAAACTAGTTAAGACTTTCTGGAAATTTTACAAAAAATACAGTCAACTTCTTTTAAAATTCAGATCTATACATGCAACAGAGTACATTACTTTGGGTATTACACAACCTGTCTTTTATGGTGATATGATAAACAAAATTAGAAGGATCAAAGGTAGGCAGCAAGACCATCGAAAATTAGTCAGAATCAGCAAACGCCTTTTATACCATTGGTATGGTCCTTATGTCACCAGACAGACACTAGGCTTGGTACTTGACCAATATACAGTCTTGTACAAGCGCATCCTTGAGACTTGTACTCTGACTGACTGTGACGACGGGACTCCATGACGGGCCTTGTCCAAACCTCTTTAGAGAAGACAGGGCACCGACCACCTGTCCTTTCTGAATGTCAGTCGGACTCCTCGGGTGATTACATACATGAGCTCGCTACAACTGGCAGAGCACGGACTGTATTACGCATGCCCTCTTTTATATCCATTTACATATTCATCTGTGTGTCTGGGGCCTCTGCGTTTCGCGGTCTTGTTTCTGTGATGTCATCTTACAGCGAGGAGGTTGTTTTACACCACAATTGTACGTTCTTCGAGACCCCTGGGTAATTAGAGAAGTGAAAGGGTTGTGCGCACGTAATCCAGGATAACCACACCATTTGCTACTTGCGTGACAAATGGCCGTCCAAAGTCGGCACCGGTTGCCAATTGGTCTCGTCGGTTTATGTGTAGTCTTTTGTGTTTGATGTTTACATGTCGTGTGTCTCTTTTCCGTCTCGTGCTGTACTCGTCTTTTGTGTTTTTGCATCTGGGTGTTTTGGTGTTTTGCCGTTGATGCTGCAACGGGGTCTTGTTGGAGATCTCCTCCCTTCTTGAGACTTGCACCTGGTCCCACCTTTAGCTTGCTAGGGGTCCGTCGATGTTTAATTTTGTGCTCTATTGTGAGTGCTGTTGAGATTATAGTCAGGATCTTCTTTAACTCATTTGCACTCTGACTGACTGACTGTGACGACGGGACTCGATGACGGGCCCTGTCCAAACCTCTTTAGAGAAGACAGGGCACGGACTTTATTACGCATGCCCTCTTTTTATATCCATTTACATATTTATCTTTGTTTCTGGGGCCCCTGCGTTTCGCGGTCTTGTTTGTGTGAGGTCATCTGACAGTGAGGAGGTTGTTTTGCACCACAATTGTACGTTCTTCGAGACCTCTGGGTAATTGGAGAAGTGAGAGGGTTGTGCGCACGTAATCCAGGATAACCACGCAATTTGCTACTTGCGTGACAATGGCCATCCAAAGTCGGCACCGGTTGCCCATTGGTCTTGTCAGTTTATGTGTAGTCTTTTGTGTTTGATGTTTACATTTTACATCGGGAGATTTGCTGTTGATGCTGCAACGGGGTCTTGTTGGAGATCTTCTCCCTTCTCCATATCCCAGGGTAATAACATAAGAAAGTCAAAGTAAATACATCTAATAAGATTTATTGTACTTAACAATAAATCAATTAATATAAGCATGAATCCGAATGTATTTTTCATCTCTTTCCGGAATCCGGAACGACATGCCCGACTAATGTTTAGAGTTATATAGGCTCTTCCTCTTTTGAACACTTTTCATGGCGTAAGACGCGAATAATTCAACAAAATTCTTTTTCAGTTATCTAAGAAGCAAAAGAGAAAATAGGATTGAAACTATAGAGATTGATACTTGAATATCTTATCTATAATTCTGTCAAAATAAATTGCTTTTATCTTTAAAGGGAAAGCTGATGGTTATGGAATTTTAACTTAACCCAATCGACGCGGGAAATATTCTATACTTTTTTTTATTGATAATCACTAGCCGTCTTATAGTCTACCATTTCAGCGATACATACAAATAGAAAAATATGCCAAAAGCGAAAAGGTCCAAAAGAATTGCAGAGAAGAGAAAACAGACGTCTGTGACGAAACAGGGAGCACCTATTGACAATGTGGAGGATCATCAGCCAGACGAACAGGGGACAACAATGGACATTCCTTCTACTATGACTAACGATAGACCAAAGCAGCCCATGATAATTGATACTTTTGAAGAAGAAAACACAAATGAAGCAGGTGAGACTCCAAAAAATGGTTGAGAGCTATCAAAATACAATGGGCTTGAACGTTTCAAGTGAAATAAAAAACAAAATAACAAGTGGTCAATATGTAGATTTGAGAAAAATGCTCAATAACAAGAATGATGTGAAAAAACTAAAGATAATAGTAGTCAACGGGGAGTTACAAACCACTGAAAAAGACACAAAGCAAATTAATGATATTGAGAAATGGACAGATGCTTTTTTAATCTTTGCTATCATCTATTTAACAGCGCATCCTTCAAAAACTTTGGAAATATTGAAATACATAAAAGATGTCAGACTTGCAGCTACATGAAAAAGGAAATCAAGATACCTCGGAAAAAATTGAAACGACGCATAATGACAAAATGGACATTCTAATATCATTGTCTCATTCGCACAGTATAAACTTTATCCTATTGTGAAAAACACCTCACCGAAAAGACGAATCATAAAAATCCCGTTTATTAACAAAGGTTTTGATCTTCTTAACATCTATTATATTTTTCGGGATCATCGCGTCCAAAGTACCATTCTTCAATATTTTGAAAATTTAGAGCCACTTCTTATTTGTTATAAGTACAAGAAACCTGTTCGAAACTTTGTTTTTTACTATAATAAAGTTACATCGGATCCTGACATACTTGAATCGTGTCCTGCTTCTTGAGAATGTGAAACTTCTAAATATCTCTACAAACCAGCTGGCCATGTTGTTACAGGTGACTTTTCAATTGACCAAGACAGACAGCTCCGTGGTCTTTTTAAAAAAGGACCTAAATATAGAATCCAATCCAAGATAGATTTTGTCAAATGCCGTGAGGTGCTTACGGAAGCCTAAGGTTATTATACGAAAAGATGGTGTAATTCAGAAGGAGTCGAACCGCATGCTCTGAATGACTGGAAAAACCTCATTTTAGATATAACGGATATTCGAATAGATAACTTCCATAAAAACCCTCATCTTTTTCAAAATCCACGTTCAAAATCAGAAAGATATTTCAAATCCAAACTAAGTGAATTACATGAAAAATATGTCTTTGCACCAGCTGATAAAGCAGCCAACAACACCATTATCATTTGAAAACGTTACTACATATCAACTTTGGTTATGAACTTTCGTCTACTAATACATATATCAAAAGCAATGAAAGTGCATGTAATAACATTTTAAGCAAGCAAAACAGTGAATTGTCTTTAATCAATATCTCTATTTCTAAATTGGATCTCCCAACACTATATTGCATACCGAAACTGCACAAGTCTCCTTACAAATTTCGATTTATAGCTAATTCTAGTAACTACAATTTTGTCTAGAAATCTGACGTCAGCACTTATTGCTATTAAAGAACACATACCTAGATATTGTGAAACGGTTCTAAACAGGAACGATGTAAATTTATTTTGGTCTATTAAGAATACAGGGGATGTTATTGACAAAATGAAATCTGGAAATTTCCAAGCCAATACCATTTCTTCATACGACTTCTCTAATATGTACACCACACTTCCTCATGAGAAAATTAATGATCGATTATCTAAGCTCATTAAATGGTGTTTTGATCGAGAGCGGAGAACTTACATTTGTACATCGGAATCTAAGGGTTTCTTTTCCTCGACAGACTACAAATCATACAAATCATGGACATGTATTGACCTGTGTAATGCCTTCTCCTACCTCTTGGACAATATTTATGTTAGATTTGGTGAGGATCTATACAAGCAGGTTGTAGGAATTTCTTATGGGTACTAGCTGTGCGCCTCTTGTTGCAAATTTATTTTTTATGCACTTATGAAAAAGAATGTATCCAAAATCTTCAAAAGCAAAGGAAATTTTATGATCTGAAATGTTTTAATAATACTTCTAGGTATCTGGATGATATTCTTACCATTGACAATTCTGCTTTTGAATTATATAAGAATGAAATTTATCCACAAGAATTAACACTTAACAAGGCAAACGTTACAAATACAGAAACACCGTTTTTGGACCTAAATATCAAAATTAAAAACGGAAAGATTCATACAAGTGTATATGACAAAAGGGATGATTTTGGATTCAACATAGTAAATTTCCCCTGGCTTGACGGTGATGTTCCAAGATTACCGTCATACGGCATTTACATATCACAGCTCATCCGGTACGCAAGAGCATGTACTGATATTTTGGATTTTCACAGTAGAAATTTACAAAAAAAAATTAGGTCAAGGTTTCCGCTTTCATAAACTAGTTAAGACTTTCTGGAAATTTCACAAAAAATACAGTCAACTTCTTTTAAAATTCAGATCTATACATGCAACAGAGTACATTACTTTGGGTATTACACAACCTGTCTTTTATGGTGATATGATAAACAAAATTAGAAGGATCAAAGGTAGGCAGCAAGACCATCGAAAATGAGTCAGAATCAGCAAACGCCTTTTATACCATTGGTATGGTCCTTATGTCACCAGACAGACACTAGGCTTGGTACTTGACCAATATACAGTCTTGTACAAGCGCATCCTTGAGACTTGTACTCTGACTGACTGTGACGACGGGACTCCATGACGGGCCTTGTCCAAACCTCTTTAGAGAAGACAGGGCACCGACCACCTGTCCTCTCTGAATGTCAGTCGGACTCCTCGGGTGATTACATACATGAGCTCGCTACAACTGGCAGAGCACGGACTGTATTACGCATGCCCTCTTTTTATATCCATTTACATATTCATCTGTGTGTCTGGGGCCTCTGCGTTTCGCGGTCTTGTTTCTGTGATGTCATCTTACAGCGAGGAGGTTGTTTTACACCACAATTGTACGTTCTTCGAGACCCCTGGGTAATTAGAGAAGTGAAAGGGTTGTGCGCACGTAATCCAGGATAACCACACCATTTGCTACTTGCGTGACAAATGGCCGTCCAAAGTCGGCACCGGTTGCCAATTGGTCTCGTCGGTTTATGTGTAGTCTTTTGTGTTTGATGTTTACATGTCGTGTGTCTCTTTTCCGTCTCGTGCTGTACTCGTCTTTTGTGTTTTTGCATCTGGGTGTTTTGGTGTTTTGCCGTTGATGCTGCAACGGGGTCTTGTTGGAGATCTCCTCCCTTCTTGAGACTTGCACCTGGTCCCACCTTTAGCTTGCTAGGGGTCCGTCGATGTTTAATTTTGTGCTCTATTGTGAGTGCTGTTGAGATTATAGTCAGGATCTTCTTTAACTCATTTGCACTCTGACTGACTGACTGTGACGACGGGACTCGATGACGGGCCCTGTCCAAACCTCTTTAGAGAAGACAGGGCACGGACTTTATTACGCATGCCCTCTTTTTATATCCATTTACATATTTATCTTTGTTTCTGGGGCCCCTGCGTTTCGCGGTCTTGTTTGTGTGAGGTCATCTGACAGTGAGGAGGTTGTTTTGCACCACAATTGTACGTTCTTCGAGACCTCTGGGTAATTGGAGAAGTGAGAGGGTTGTGCGCACGTAATCCAGGATAACCACGCAATTTGCTACTTGCGTGACAATGGCCATCCAAAGTCGGCACCGGTTGCCCATTGGTCTTGTCAGTTTATGTGTAGTCTTTTGTGTTTGATGTTTACATTTTACATCGGGAGATTTGCTGTTGATGCTGCAACGGGGTCTTGTTGGAGATCTTCTCCCTTCTCCATATCCCAGGGTAATAACATAAGAAAGTCAAAGTAAATACATCTAATAAGATTTATTGTACTTAACAATAAATCAATTAATATAAGCATGAATCCGAATGTATTTTTCATCTCTTTCCGGAATCCGGAACGACATGCCCGACTAATGTTTAGAGTTATATAGGCTCTTCCTCTTTTGAACACTTTTCATGGCGTAAGACGCGAATAATTCAACAAAATTCTTTTTCAGTTATCTAAGAAGCAAAAGAGAAAATAGGATTGAAACTATAGAGATTGATACTTGAATATCTTATCTATAATTCTGTCAAAATAAATTGCTTTTATCTTTAAAGGGAAAGCTGATGGTTATGGAATTTTAACTTAACCCAATCGACGCGGGAAATATTCTATACTTTTTTTATTGATAATCACTAGCCGTCTTTTAGTCTACCATTTCAGCGATACATACAAATAGAAAAATATGCCAAAAGCGAAAAGGTCCAAAAGAATTGCAGAGAAGAGAAAACAGACGTCTGTGACGAAACAGGGAGCACCTATTGACAATGTGGAGGATCATCAGCCAGACGAACAGGGGACAACAATGGACATTCCTTCTACTATGACTAACGATAGACCAAAGCAGCCCATGATAATTGATACTTTTGAAGAAGAAAACACAAATGAAGCAGGTGAGACTCCAAAAAATGGTTAAGAGCTATCAAAATACAATGGGCTTGAACGTTTCAAGTGAAATAAAAAACAAAATAACAAGTGGTCAATATGTAGATTTGAGAAAAATGCTCAATAACAAGAATGATGTGAAAAAACTAAAGATAATAGTAGTCAACGGGGAGTTACAAACCACTGAAAAAGACACAAAGCAAATTAATGATATTGAGAAATGGACAGATGCTTTTTTAATCTTTGCTATCATCTATTTAACAGCGCATCCTTCAAAAACTTTGGAAATATTGAAATACATAAAAGATGTCAGACTTGCAGCTACATGAAAAAGGAAATCAAGATACCTCGGAAAAAATTGAAACGACGCATAATGACAAAATGGACATTCTAATATCATTGTCTCATTCGCACAGTATAAACTTTATCCTATTGTGAAAAACACCTCACCGAAAAGACGAATCATAAAAATCCCGTTTATTAACAAAGGTTTTGATCTTCTTAACATCTATTATATTTTTCGGGATCATCGCGTCCAAAGTACCATTCTTCAATATTTTGAAAATTTAGAGCCACTTCTTATTTGTTATAAGTACAAGAAACCTGTTCGAAACTTTGTTTTTTACTATAATAAAGTTACATCGGATCCTGACATACTTGAATCGTGTCCTGCTTCTTGAGAATGTGAAACTTCTAAATATCTCTACAAACCAGCTGGCCATGTTGTTACAGGTGACTTTTCAATTGACCAAGACAGACAGCTCCGTGGTCTTTTTAAAAAAGGACCTAAATATAGAATCCAATCCAAGATAGATTTTGTCAAATGCCGTGAGGTGCTTACGGAAGCCTAAGGTTATTATACGAAAAGATGGTGTAATTCAGAAGGAGTCGAACCGCATGCTCTGAATGACTGGAAAAACCTCATTTTAGATATAACGGATATTCGAATAGATAACTTCCATAAAAACCCTCATCTTTTTCAAAATCCACGTTCAAAATCAGAAAGATATTTCAAATCCAAACTAAGTGAATTACATGAAAAATATGTCTTTGCACCAGCTGATAAAGCAGCCAACAACACCATTATCATTTGAAAACGTTACTACATATCAACTTTGGTTATGAACTTTCGTCTACTAATACATATATCAAAAGCAATGAAAGTGCATGTAATAACATTTTAAGCAAGCAAAACAGTGAATTGTCTTTAATCAATATCTCTATTTCTAAATTGGATCTCCCAACACTATATTGCATACCGAAACTGCACAAGTCTCCTTACAAATTTCGATTTATAGCTAATTCTAGTAACTACAATTTTGTCTAGAAATCTGACGTCAGCACTTATTGCTATTAAAGAACACATACCTAGATATTGTGAAACGGTTCTAAACAGGAACGATGTAAATTTATTTTGGTCTATTAAGAATACAGGGGATGTTATTGACAAAATGAAATCTGGAAATTTCCAAGCCAATACCATTTCTTCATACGACTTCTCTAATATGTACACCACACTTCCTCGTGAGAAAATTAATGATCGATTATCTAAGCTCATTAAATGGTGTTTTGATCGAGAGCGGAGAACTTACATTTGTACATCGGAATCTAAGGGTTTCTTTTCCTCGACAGACTACAAATCATACAAATCATGGACATGTATTGACCTGTGTAATGCCTTCTCCTACCTCTTGGACAATATTTATGTTAGATTTGGTGAGGATCTATACAAGCAGGTTGTAGGAATTTCTTATGGGTACTAACTGTGCGCCTCTTGTTGCAAATTTATTTTTATGCACTTATGAAAAAGAATGTATCCAAAATCTTCAAAAGCAAAGGAAATTTTATGATCTGAAATGTTTTAATAATACTTCTAGGTATCTGGATGATATTCTTACCATTGACAATTCTGCTTTTGAATTATATAAGAATGAAATTTATCCACAAGAATTAACACTTAACAAGGCAAACGTTACAAATACAGAAACACCGTTTTTGGACCTAAATATCAAAATTAAAAACGGAAAGATTCATACAAGTGTATATGACAAAAGGGATGATTTTGGATTCAACATAGTAAATTTCCCCTGGCTTGACGGTGATGTTCCAAGATTACCGTCATACGGCATTTACATATCACAGCTCATCCGGTACGCAAGAGCATGTACTGATATTTTGGATTTTCACAGTAGAAATTTACAAAAAAAAAAAATTAGGTCAAGGTTTCCGCTTTCATAAACTAGTTAAGACTTTCTGGAAATTTTACAAAAAATACAGTCAACTTCTTTTAAAATTCAGATCTATACATGCAACAGAGTACATTACTTTGGGTATTACACAACCTGTCTTTTATGGTGATATGATAAACAAAATTAGAAGGATCAAAGGTAGGCAGCAAGACCATCGAAAATGAGTCAGAATCAGCAAACGCCTTTTATACCATTGGTATGGTCCTTATGTCACCAGACAGACACTAGGCTTGGTACTTGACCAATATACAGTCTTGTACAAGCGCATCCTTGAGACTTGTACTCTGACTGACTGTGACGACGGGACTCCATGACGGGCCTTGTCCAAACCTCTTTAGAGAAGACAGGGCACCGACCACGTGTCCTCTCTGAATGTCAGTCGGACTCCTCGGGTGATTACATACATGAGCTCGCTACAACTGGCAGAGCACGGACTGTATTACGCATGCCCTCTTTTTATATCCATTTACATATTCATCTGTGTGTCTGGGGCCTCTGCGTTTCGCGGTCTTGTTTCTGTGATGTCATCTTACAGCGAGGAGGTTGTTTTACACCACAATTGTACGTTCTTCGAGACCCCTGGGTAATTAGAGAAGTGAAAGGGTTGTGCGCACGTAATCCAGGATAACCACACCATTTGCTACTTGCGTGACAAATGGCCGTCCAAAGTCGGCACCGGTTGCCAATTGGTCTCGTCGGTTTATGTGTAGTCTTTTGTGTTTGATGTTTACATGTCGTGTGTCTCTTTTCCGTCTCGTGCTGTACTCGTCTTTTGTGTTTTTGCATCTGGGTGTTTTGGTGTTTTGCCGTTGATGCTGCAACGGGGTCTTGTTGGAGATCTCCTCCCTTCTTGAGACTTGCACCTGGTCCCACCTTTAGCTTGCTAGGGGTCCGTCGATGTTTAATTTTGTGCTCTATTGTGAGTGCTGTTGAGATTATAGTCAGGATCTTCTTTAACTCATTTGCACTCTGACTGACTGACTGTGACGACGGGACTCGATGACGGGCCCTGTCCAAACCTCTTTAGAGAAGACAGGGCACGGACTTTATTACGCATGCCCTCTTTTTATATCCATTTACATATTTATCTTTGTTTCTGGGGCCCCTGCGTTTCGCGGTCTTGTTTGTGTGAGGTCATCTGACAGTGAGGAGGTTGTTTTGCACCACAATTGTACGTTCTTCGAGACCTCTGGGTAATTGGAGAAGTGAGAGGGTTGTGCGCACGTAATCCAGGATAACCACGCAATTTGCTACTTGCGTGACAATGGCCATCCAAAGTCGGCACCGGTTGCCCATTGGTCTTGTCAGTTTATGTGTAGTCTTTTGTGTTTGATGTTTACATTTTACATCGGGAGATTTGCTGTTGATGCTGCAACGGGGTCTTGTTGGAGATCTTCTCCCTTCTCCATATCCCAGGGTAATAACATAAGAAAGTCAAAGTAAATACATCTAATAAGATTTATTGTACTTAACAATAAATCAATTAATATAAGCATGAATCCGAATGTATTTTTCATCTCTTTCCGGAATCCGGAACGACATGCCCGACTAATGTTTAGAGTTATATAGGCTCTTCCTCTTTTGAACACTTTTCATGGCGTAAGACGCGAATAATTCAACAAAATTCTTTTTCAGTTATCTAAGAAGCAAAAGAGAAAATAGGATTGAAACTATAGAGATTGATACTTGAATATCTTATCTATAATTCTGTCAAAATAAATTGCTTTTATCTTTAAAGGGAAAGCTGATGGTTATGGAATTTTAACTTAACCCAATCGACGCGGGAAATATTCTATACTTTTTTTTATTGATAATCACTAGCCGTCTTTTAGTCTACCATTTCAGCGATACATACAAATAGAAAAATATGCCAAAAGCGAAAAGGTCCAAAAGAATTGCAGAGAAGAGAAAACAGACGTCTGTGACGAAACAGGGAGCACCTATTGACAATGTGGAGGATCATCAGCCAGACGAACAGGGGACAACAATGGACATTCCTTCTACTATGACTAACGATAGACCAAAGCAGCCCATGATAATTGATACTTTTGAAGAAGAAAACACAAATGAAGCAGGTGAGACTCCAAAAAATGGTTGAGAGCTATCAAAATACAATGGGCTTAAACGTTTCAAGTGAAATAAAAAACAAAATAACAAGTGGTCAATATGTAGATTTGAGAAAAATGCTCAATAACAAGAATGATGTGAAAAAACTAAAGATAATAGTAGTCAACGGGGAGTTACAAACCACTGAAAAAGACACAAAGCAAATTAATGATATTGAGAAATGGACAGATGCTTTTTTAATCTTTGCTATCATCTATTTAACAGCGCATCCTTCAAAAACTTTGGAAATATTGAAATACATAAAAGATGTCAGACTTGCAGCTACATGAAAAAGGAAATCAAGATACCTTGGAAAAAATTGAAACGACGCATAATGACAAAATGGACATTCTAATATCATTGTCTCATTCGCACAGTATAAACTTTATCCTATTGTGAAAAACACCTCACCGAAAAGACGAATCATAAAAATCCCGTTTATTAACAAAGGTTTTGATCTTCTTAACATCTATTATATTTTTCGGGATCATCGCGTCCAAAGTACCATTCCTCAATATTTTGAAAATTTAGAGCCACTTCTTATTTGTTATAAGTACAAGAAACCTGTTCGAAACTTTGTTTTTTACTATAATAAAGTTACATCGGATCCTGACATACTTGAATCGTGTCCTGCTTCTTGAGAATGTGAAACTTCTAAATATCTCTACAAACCAGCTGGCCATGTTGTTACAGGTGACTTTTCAATTGACCAAGACAGACAGCTCCGTGGTCTTCTTAAAAAAGGACCTAAATATAGAATCCAATCCAAGATAGATTTTGTCAAATGCCGTGAGGTGCTTACGGAAGCCTAAGGTTATTATACGAAAAGATGGTGTAATTCAGAAGGAGTCGAACCGCATGCTCTGAATGACTGGAAAAACCTCATTTTAGATATAACGGATATTCGAATAGATAACTTCCATAAAAACCCTCATCTTTTTCAAAATCCACGTTCAAAATCAGAAAGATATTTCAAATCCAAACTAAGTGAATTACATGAAAAATATGTCTTTGCACCAGCTGATAAAGCAGCCAACAACACCATTATCATTTGAAAACGTTCCTACATATCAACTTTGGTTATGAACTTTCGTCTACTAATACATATATCAAAAGCAATGAAAGTGCATCTAATAACATTTTAAGCAAGCAAAACAGTGAACTGTCTTCAATCAATATCTCTATTTCTAAATTGGATCTCCCAACACTATATTGCATACCGAAACTGCACAAGTCTCCTTACAAATTTCGATTTATAGCTAATTCTAGTAACTACAATTTTGTCTAGAAATCTGACGTCAGCACTTATTGCTATTAAAGAACACATAACTAGATATTGTGAAACGGTTCTAAACAGGAACGATGTAAATTTATTTTGGTCTATTAAGAATACAGGGGATGTTATTGACAAAATGAAATCTGGAAATTTCCAAGCCAATACGATTTCTTCATACGACTTCTCTAATATGTACACCACACTTCCTCATGACAAAATTAATGATCGAATATCTAAGCTCATTAAATGGTGTTTTGATCGAGAGCGGAGAACTTACATTTGTACATCGGAATCTAAGGGTTTCTTTTCCTCGACAGACTACAAATCATACAAATCATGGACATGTATTGACCTGTGTAATGCCTTCTCCTTCCTCTTGGACAATATTTATGTTAGATTTGGTGAGGATCTATACAAGCAGGTTGTAGGAATTTCTTATGGGTACTAACTGTGCGCCTCTTGTTGCAAATTTATTTTTATGCACTTATGAAAAAGAATGTATCCAAAATCTTCAAAAGCAAAGGAAATTTTATGATCTGAAATGTTTCAATAATACTTCTAGGTATCTGGATGATATTCTTACCATTGACAATTCTGCTTTTGAATTATATAAGAATGAAATTTATCCACAAGAATTAACACTTAACAAGGCAAACGTTACAAATACAGAAACACCGTTTTTGGACCTAAATATCAAAATTAAAAACGGAAAGATTCATACAAGTGTATATGACAAAAGGGATGATTTTGGATTCAACATAGTAAATTTCCCCTGGCTTGACGGTGATGTTCCAAGATTACCGTCATACGGCATTTACATATCACAGCTCATCCGGTACGCAAGAGCATGTACTGATATTTTACATTTTCACAGTAGAAATTTACAAAAAAAAAAAATTAGGTCAAGGTTTCCGCTTTCATAAACTAGTTAAGACTTTCTGGAAATTTTACAAAAAATACAGTCAACTTCTTTTAAAATTCAGATCTATACATGCAACAGAGTACATTACTTTGGGTATTACACAACCTGTCTTTTATGGTGATATGATAAACAAAATTAGAAGGATCAAAGGTAGGCAGCAAGACCATCGAAAATGAGTCAGAATCAGCAAACGCCTTTTATACCGTTGGTATGGTCCTTATGTCACCAGACGGACACTAGGCTTGGTACTTGACCAATATACAGTCTTGTACAAGCGCATCCTTGAGACTTGTACTCTGACTGACTGTGACGACGGGACTCCATGACGGGCCTTGTCCAAACCTCTTTAGAGAAGACAGGGCACCGACCACCTGTCCTCTCTGAATGTCAGTCGGACTCCTCGGCTGATTACATACATGAGCTCGCTACAACTGGCAGAGCACGGACTGTATTACGCATGCCCTCTTTTTATATCCATTTACATATTCATCTGTGTGTCTGGGGCCTCTGCGTTTCGCGGTCTTGTTTCTGTGATGTCATCTTACAGCGAGGAGGTTGTTTTACACCACAATTGTACGTTCTTCGAGACCTCTGGGTAATTAGAGAAGTGAAAGGGTTGTGCGCACGTAATCCAGGATAACCACACCATTTGCTACTTGCGTGACAAATGGCCGTCCAAAGTCGGCACCGGTTGCCCATTGGTCTCGTCGGTTTATGTGTAGTCTTTTGTGTTTGATGTTTACATGTCGTGTGTCTCTTTTCAGTCTCTTGCTGTACTCGTCTTTTGTGTTTTTGCATCTGGGTGTTTTGGTGTTTTGCCGTTGATGCTGCAACGGGGTCTTGTTGGAGATCTCCTCCCTTCTTGAGACTTGCACCTGGTCCCACCTTTAGCTTGCTAGGGGTCCGTCGATGTTTAATTTTGTGCTCTATTGTGAGTGCTGTTGAGATTATAGTCAGGATCTTCTTTAACTCATTTGCACTCTGACTGACTGACTGTGACGACGGGACTCGATGACGGGCCCTGTCCAAACCTCTTTAGAGAAGACAGGGCACCGACCACCTGTCCTCTCTGAATGTCAGTCGGACTCCTCGGGTGATTACATACATGAGCTCGCTACAGCCGGCAGAGCACGGACTTTATTACGCATGCCCTCTTTTTATATCAATTTACATATTTATCTTTGTTTCTGGGGCCCCTGCGTTTCGCGGTCTTGTTTGTGTGAGGTCATCTGACAGTGAAAAGGTTGTTTTGCACCACAATTGTACTGTCTTCGAGACCTCTGGGTAATTGGAGAAGTGAGAGGGTTGTGCGCACGTAATCCAGGATAACCACGCAATTTGCTACTTGCGTGACAATGGCCATCCAAAGTCGGCACCGGTTGCCCATTGGTCTTGTCAGTTTATGTGTAGTCTTTTGTGTTTGATGTTTACATTTTACATCGGGAGATTTGCTGTTGATGCTGCAACGGGGTCTTGTTGGAGATCTTCTCCCTTCTCCATATCCCAGGGTAATAACATAAGAAAGTCAAAGTAAATACATCTAATAAGATTTATTGTACTTAACAATAAATCAATTAATATAAGCATGAATCCGAATGTATTTTTCATCTCTTTCCGGAATCCGGAACGACATGCCCGACTAATGTTTAGAGTTATATAGGCTCTTCCTCTTTTGAACACTTTTCATGGCGTAAGACGCGAATAATTCAACAAAATTCTTTTTCAGTTATCTAAGAAGCAAAAGAGAAAATAGGATTGAAACTATAGAGATTGATACTTGAATATCTTATCTATAATTCTGTCAAAATAAATTGCTTTTATCTTTAAAGGGAAAGCTGATGGTTATGGAATTTTAACTTAACCCAATCGACGCGGGAAATATTCTATACTTTTTTTTATTGATAATCACTAGCCGTCTTTTAGTCTACAATTTCAGCGATACATACAAATAGAAAAATATGCCAAAAGCGAAAAGGTCCAAAAGAATTGCAGAGAAGAGAAAACAGACGTCTGTGACGAAACAGGGAGCACCTATTGACAATGTGGAGGATCATCAGCCAGACGAACAGGGGACAACAATGGACATTCCTTCTACTATGACTAACGATAGACCAGAGCAGCCCATGATAATTGATACTTTTGAAGAAGAAAACACAAATGAAGCAGGTGAGACTCTAAAAAATGGTTGAGAGCTATCAAAATACAATGGGCTTGAACGTTTCAAGTGAAATAAAAAACAAAATAACAAGTGGTCAATATGTAGATTTGAGAAAAATGCTCAATAACAAGAATGATGTGAAAAAACTAAAGATAATAGTAGTCAACGGGGAGTTACAAACCACTGAAAAAGACACAAAGCAAATTAATGATATCGAGAAATGGACAGATGCTTTTTTAATCTTTGCTATCATCTATTAAACAGCGCATCCTTCAAAACCTTTGGAAATATTGAAATACATAAAAGATGTCAGACTTGCAGCTACAAGGTCGAGCTCGGGTTTTTTTTTTGGAATATGACCAACAATTTCGTTTGAGGATGGCACAAAATCCATCAAGGTCATGGGCGGAAGTAGATTCAGAACACTGGCTTTTGTACATTTTACCACATACAAATAAACTGACTGCTGCAGAACCGAACCAGAGTCAGACGAAAAAGTGTTACACATACAATTACAAAGGGTCGTGTTTCAAATCCCCATGTATCTACTTGCATGTTTGCATTAGATGCAATAAAAATCACCCAGAAATGTACTGTCCAAATAGGCAAACGAGACCAGGTACGAATAATTTTCGTGGCCAATATAGAGGACACAGCCACAGGGGTTCGTACCAAAACACAAGAGGAACAAGAACTCAGTTCAGAGGAAATAGAGGGGGGTACTATTAACATTTGGAAATTAGGAAAAACACCGATAAAAGTTGACAATTTAAAAGACTTATTAAGCATCTACCCAGAAACAGAAATTGCAAGTGAATTATTGAGTGGTTTTAGATATGGATTTAGATTAGGCTACAATGGTCCCAGACAAGGGGGAGAAAGCAAAATTTTTAAATCGGTTATTCAGTATCCGGAAAAAAAACAAGAGAAAAAATTGAAAGTGAGGTCAATTTGGGGAGAATTGCAGGCCCTTTCAAAATAAAACCCATTTCAAATTTAAAAATATCACCTATAGGAATAATCCCCAAAACAGAGGGTCTATGGAGGTTGATTAGTCATCTATCATACCCAGAAGACGACAGTGTGAATTATTTTATTGACCCTGATGAATGTACAGTAGTTTTCACATCTTTTGACGAAGTAACTCAAACCTTGGTAGAAATGGGGAGGAAAACACTGTTGGCAAAAATGGATATTAAATCTGCGTTTAGACTAATGATTATAAATCCAGGAGATTTTGACCTTTTAGGCTTTAAGTTTCAAGATGAGTATTATATTGATAAATGCCTACCAATGGGATGTGCAAAATCATGCAAATTATGGGAAAATTTTTCAACCTTCTTGGAATGGTATCTACGGAAAAAAGTTGGACTTGATACCGTGCACCACTATTTAGACTATTTTCTATTTATGGGGAAACATGATACAAATGAATGTACGAAACTGATGACAGAATTTGTTACAATTTGTGATTTTATAGGGGTTCCCCTGGCTCAGGAAAAAAAAAACAGTAGGACCCACAACAAAACTTGTATTTCTGGGAATTGAGATAGATACCATAGAGATGATGATAAGGATACCCTCTGAAAAAGTTGAAAACCTGAAAGTTTTGATCCAAACCCTTCATAGGAAAAAGTCTGTAAAGCTCAAGGAAATGCAGAGCTTGGTTGGTTCCTTAAATTTTTTTAGCAAAGCAGTACCTAATGCTAGAGCATTTAACAGACGGTTTTATGATGCTACAATCGGAGTAACAAAACCCCATCATCATATAAGTTGACAAATGAAATAAAAGATGACATGAACATGTGGCTAGAATTTCTAGAAAAATTTAATGGGGTGAGAATTTTACATGACCAAGAGTGGTTTGGAAATGACGTCATAAACCTGTATACAGATAGCTCGGGTTATCAAAATTTAGGTTGTGGAGGATACTGTGATGGGTCATGCTTTTACTGGCAATGGCCAAATGACTGGGAGGAACCTGTATTTAAGGAAATGACATTTTTAGAACTGGTACCCATTTTATTAGGAGTCAAGGTATGGGGCATGACATACTTAAAAAATAAGAAAATCATAATGCATGTAGATAATCAAGCATTAGTTTCAGTTATCAATAAACAGTCTTCAAAATCCAAGACAGTAATGAAATTTGTAAGAGCCATGGTACTGTACCTGTTAAAGTTCAATATATTGTTTAGGGCACAACACATATTTGGTAGGCAAAATAATATTGCTGATGCTCTATCTCGTAAACAGTTCGAGTTGTTCAGGGAACTAGCACCACGAGCCAACACAAATCCAGAGGAAATACCAGCGGGATTTCTAGAGACCATATTAGAGCAGAAGTAGAAAATTTACTCCAATCCGCGACGGCACATAGCACACAAGAAACTTATAGTCGTAGTCTAAAATGTTTTGAAGAGTTTTCACACAATTTCGGGGGTCAATCATCATGGCCACCAACATTAGAGCAAATTGTCGAGTTCATTGGTTATATGTCAATGAAACGTTTTTCTGAATCGACAGCTTAAACCTACATTTCAGGGATTTCATATTATCTTAAGGTACAAAACCATGTAGATTTTACTCAGAATTTCATTGTTAAAAAGCTCTTGGAGGGATACAAAAGAAAAGCAAAAACTAAAGATAACAGAATGCCGATCACAGGGAATTTTTTAAAGAATTTAATCGATAAACTTCCAGTCGTATGCTCAAATGTCTATGAGCCTTTTTACAGCAGCGTACACTACAGCATTTTTTGGATTCTTTAGAGTGGGCGAAATAGCCACAGTTAAAAAAGGAAACGTAGGTCACGAAATACAATTTGATAGCATCAAACTCTCTCAAAATAAACAGTCAATAGAAATTAGATTAGATCACTCTAAGACAGATCAAATGGGAAAGGGAACGGCAGTGACAATTAACAATTCAAACGCGGGAATAAATATTAAACCCGTAGATATCCTATTGTCGTTCTTAGGAATTAGACCCAATTTTACTGGAAATCTGTTTTGTCACTACAATGGCGAACCACTCACCACGTCACAATTTACAGGAGTACTAAAGAAAACTTTACGATTAATAGGCGTAGATGTCACAAAATATAAATCACATTCTTTTAGAATAGGGGCGGCTACTCATGCTGCGGCTACGGGCATGTCGGAAGATGAAATATGTAAAGCTGGCAGGTGGAAATCTCATGCATACAAAACATACATAAGATAAACTTATATTGTACTCTATATTTAATTGCAGAAACGGTAGTATGGTGTGTAGGGTAATCGATAATTAAAAGAGCTTTTGTGGCGACATTTGACCGGCTTGATGGTATTTCCCTTGGCCTAGATAGATTTGGAATTGAGCTTTGGTGGCAAGGGAAAGGAGGTTTAGTATGGAATAAGTTGCTCCCTAGAATTAAATTGCTGTTGAAAGTAAGAAACCAACCTAATTATCTTCTATTCACTGTGGTGCTAATGATATAGGCGCTACGCCACTGAAATATCTAATGATTGAAATACAAGGTACATTAGAAGTTCTTAGAAATTTGCTACCGAACACTAAACTCATTTGGTCACAGCTATTGCCAAGGTTAGAATGGCGTCATTCACATGACAAGGACGCTATGAACAAGACAGTAAAAAGACTGAACAGCTATGTCACTGCAGAAGTAGTAAAAATGGGCGGCTACTACATAAAGTATCCAGACATAAAGGTGTCTGAAAAACTGATGTTTGATGAGATTGATGGCGTTCACTTGTCAAAAACGGGCAATGAAATATTTTTGAATACAATTTCTGGAGCTATGGAGAGATTTCACACCTCTGACGATCATACTTACCCTGGAATATACTAGTCTTACTGTCTGAAGGCATGGTCATTGGCGGATCCTGGCCGCTTCCCCCACATGGTGGCGGTGGCATAAGTAATCACATTTGTAACGTGACCACTTCTGCCATGTGGAAGATTGCGCGCCCAGGCATCGAAACATAATTGATATATCTGATATTGAATATACATATTTGACATTGAACTTGAAGATACATCTTTGAGTCAGATTGCCGATTACCGGAATCTCAATTTGTGCAACTTGTATTTGACTTATCTTTGATCTTTGATTGAATTGTTACTCAATTCGAGTATGGGGTAAATAATTTTCGTTAAAAGGGGGTAAATGCAAATTTGGTCATTGCCGATTACCGGAATGACTAAATCTGCATATATTTGTCATTGAATTTTGAATTTTTGGATTATATGTACATTAGGCAATGTTGTGTTGTTGGCCTATGCCTATTTGGGCGTCAACGCACATATGTCATTTACATTGTAAAATTTGTTTGCAATTTGCAGATATTTTACACATTGCCTAATTGCCAAGACTAAATTATGCCAATTCGGGGGGAAGGGGGGGGGTTGCCAAAAATTATAATTCAAAAATGAATTGTTGATAAGATGAACTGAATATTGAATTACAAAGATTAGAAAACAGTGAACTCTTTCTTATTGATTTGGAACTGGAGCAAAGATAGTGGAAAATTCAAGCTGAAACCGTCTCTCTCTTAGTCTGTCTTCGAGGTCAACTGAAAAATCTTCAAGGTCAAATGAAATGTTTTGTCTAATTCAGGTCTGGTTTTCAAACAGATGTATTGTTGATCAAGAATACCAAATAATGTTTTCTGACTGTCTGTCTGCGAATACTGGTCAAATATATTGTTTTACAGTTGAGCGATACAGATCTTAGATAATTACTCCTTAAGTTATCATTTTTCCAGAACTTTGTATAATTTGCATGGAAGAGAAGAGAGGTACAGTTATCAACCCCTGTAGACATTATGGATTATCAAGAAATGTATCAAATTAATACGGAAATTCCCAATCTGTAAATGTAAAATTGAAAAAGATGTTGAAGTTTTCCGTGTGTAAGAAGACTTTAACAAAGTTGTGATGTTACGAAAGTGCTTATAGATTGAATTAGTGTCTGGAGCGAGATGACTAAGATTTGTTTACTGTCGAAGGGTGTTTTGCAGAGTGTCTTTTCCGGCCTATTGCATAACTTTGATGAACCATGGTGTGAGTTTAATCTAGAATTGTTTTGATATCTTTTATTAATCTGTAGATTTCAGCAATTTGTACAAAAATGAGTATTTCTCTCTATTTAAAAGATTTTTAATTTGTCAATGGTCGTTTCGACCTCCAGTGTCGTTATTTCATCCTTTTGGACTTTGGACACTATGCTAAGAACGTATTTTTCTATGATTTAAATGATTACTGATCTGTTATTGGTCACATTAACCTGTGTGGTTCGATCATTGCAGTAATTATTTTATTTTGTAGTTTTCAGCTTCCTACCCTATATGTCCATAAATAAACAGAGGAAATGTTACAACCTAGTTGTGATTACTACCAAAATAGAAATGGACTAAATGGTTTTACAGGTCACATGTTTGTGAAGCTGCACAGTAGAAAAACCATGATACCTGTGATGTCTCACGTACTCCATTTTGCTGCAGATGTGGATGGTGAATCGATGGGTCCAGGCGGTCATGATATGGACAATGATATGTATGCCTTGGTTCCTCAAAGCTGCGTTGAATCCATGACGATGATCCCTAGATGCCGAAGTTCTCGTGTCCAGATTATGAACGTATTTGTAATTGACGGTGTAATCTTGCTTGAATTAACTGTGAACCTGAGTATTCGGTACAATACATGTAATTTGAATTTGAATTTGTTATTGCGTCCATTTTTCTGATTTCATTTCACTGACATTTTCTGAGAAAATGTTATGCATTATATGTTGCCTTCATCATGAAAATTATTCCCACACATGTATATCTCTCATATGTAAACATTTTACTTGGTTATATTATTTGAGTCGACAAATTAGATTTGTTGAGAACTATAGCGATTTTTGAGACAGCTAGAACTATTGTAGATTTTATAAGCTGTTTTGATCATTCTATTGTGTTAAGTTTAATCACTTGACGTCATAATTTTGAATCAGATCATTGACATTAGTCGTTTTCTCTACGAAAGATTAACGTGAGATACACTTTATTTTTAATTTCCTTGAAATTCCTAATGATTGAATTTTCTTAGAACTGTACCGTGTACAATATCTTATTATTGTTTGTACATATCATGTGAGCATTTATTAGTGTTTGACTCTAGATTTTTGTGCTATGATGGGAAGCCCCTACTTATTTTCGATTTATTATTGAGAAAGCAAACTTTTTTGCATTGCTTTAGTTGTTTTATGAATTTTTTGAAATTTGACTGAATTTTTACAGTAATTAAGGAAGGGATAATGTCACAAATTTACAAATATGGCCGCTCTAATTGATGTTAAGCCTAAAATTTCCGATAGTGAAAAGCGACGTGTGAGAACAGTTACTGAAAAAGAAAGGGTACGGTATACTGACAAGGTTAATAAACTGAGCGATATTGTGAATGCTAGATGGAAAGAGCTAGAGGATGTATTTGAAACCGTCGATTTAGATTTGATGTCAGATTTGAGATCCCTTTGAAATTTAGGACTCTAATAAGCGTTTGAGTGCCTCATATACAGAGGCTATGAAAGCGTTATGTACTTACCTTGAAATAACTCGTTCTAAAGAAAGCATTGCAGAATCACGAGTTCAGAATGACTTTCATGCAAAGCTTGTGGCCATTATAAAGCAGTATTCTCATTCTTTGTCTCAGCTTCAGTTAGATATCATGGATCAAATGTCGAGCCGTACAATTAGCGGACTCTTTAAGACAAGGTCAGAGGTAGGATCGTCTTTAGCAAATTCATCGTTTCGATTAAGTTGAAAGCAGACAGTGATCTCAAATTTCTCACTAAGGAACGTGAATTGCGTAAACGTGCAATTGATATTGACACACAATTAAAAGCATTGAAAGATGAGAAAAATGCTGCTATTGCAGAAGTCGAACTTCTGGTTAAATCCGAAGGCTCTACAGATGGTTCATTTTCATAGAGCAAGGTCAAGATTGAACAGATAAACCCACGAGAAACTGTTACAAGGTATCTAGATAATCTTTCTACCGATCATTTTCATGATCCAGCGACTAGCGCTGATGCAACCTATCGACCTCAACGTCTGTCAGCTACAGCACCAGCATTCATACCAGCTCATGTTAATATACCGCAAGTGCTTCCGACCGTAGGAACATCTACTACTCCGAACTTTCTAACGGACATATCTACGCATATTGCTCGTACTAAGATTCAGATTAATAGATTTTCACACTTTGATGACAAACCGAGCTCTTATCCTGCATGGAGGGATAGCTTTAAATCAGTGGCACGCGAGTTAAATCTCAAACCTATTGAGGAAATAGACCTATTAGTTACTTACCTTGGTACAGATTCCAGGTCCGTCGATGCTTAATTTTTGCTCTATTGTGAGTGCTGTTGAGATTATCGTCAGGATCTTCTTTAACTCACCATTTAATTACCTGGAAAATGATTTCAAATAGGCTGTAGTTATGTCATCATTCAATATGAGCTCGTAAAAAAGTTCCCCGCGAGGGGTTTGATAGTAAGTGTTTTGAATGTATTTCCCTGACATTATCGCCATGGCACTTTCTATATAGACATAACGTCAGACAGTGCATGAATTTTATATATTGTTTTCCTTTTCACACTTAAACATCGACGGCGGGTGCGGCTAGCCAACAGGGGATGCTTACTCCTCCCGGGCACCTGGTCCCATCTCTGGCTTGCCAGGGGTCCGTCGATGCTTAATGATTGCTCTTTTGTGAGTGCTGTTGAGATTGTCGTCAGGATCTTCTTTAACTCATTTGTGTCACACTTATGCCCTTTGCCGTGTGGAGCTCGTAAAAAAGTTCCCGCGCGGGGTTTGACAGTAAGTGTTTTGAATGTATTTCCCTGACATTGTCGACATGGCACTTTCTATATAGACATAACGTCAGACAGTGCATGAATTTTATATATTGTTTTCCTTTTCACGCTTAAACATCGACGGCGGGTGCGGCTAGCCAACAGGGGATGCTTACTCCTCCCGGGCACCTGGTCCCACCTCTGGCTTGCCAGGGTCCGTCGATGCTTAATTTTTGCTCTATTGTGAGTGCTGTTGAGATTGTCGTCATGATCTTCTTTAACTCACTTAACAGTTTGCATGAAGCATACGTACCTCAAATGCTGGATATCCTGCCAAAGCTGTATCCAAAATATGGGACAGACTTGAAGAAAGGTTTTGCTACCCGCAAATGATTGTTAATGTTAAACGTCTTCAAATTCAATAGCATCATTTAAGACCTGATAAATAAACAGCATGGACCAGACATGTACGTTTCGGGTACTAAACACTCGTCAGCGATTCTCAGTCTAAACAATGTAAAATGGCCAAAAAGTATGAAAATAATGTCCAAAAATGTACCAAAAGACGTAGCAAAATGGGTGGGATATGATGCTACAGGACCCACTTTTTAGAAATTTCGAGAAAATGTCAAATGCGTTAAAGAGACAGACGATCAACCGAAGTTGATCGAACTTGGGTACATGTGCCTCGGAGACTCTTGGTCCACCAGCAGTGACACTCACCAAGTAGATCAAATGTTAAACGTCTTCAAATTAATAGCATTATTTAAGACCCGATAAATTTACAGTAGTGGACCAGATATGCACGTTTCGTGTACAAAACCCTCGTCAGTGATCTTAGTCTTAACAATGTCAAATGGCTAAAAAGTATGAAAATTTTGTCCAAAAATGTACCAAAAGACGTAGCAGAATGGGTGGAATATGATGCTACAGGACCCACTTTTTAGAAATTAGAAGAAATTTTTAAGTCTATCAAACAGCGACTTGCAGACTTCAGAGTCATTGGTGCAAAAGACAATAAGCGTTTATATGAACTCTATGACCTGCTGTCAGAGGTAGAATCGCTTAAGAACAATCCTATATACTCACTTCAGTTCTCTACTTATGACTCATCAGAGGGAATGCTTACTATTGTTCAGACGACAAAGGCTTCTGGATATCAGGACCGATACAATGTATTTTATCCATCTTTCTCATTTCTATTGAAATTCGTGCGTGATATGGCAAGAATCATGAATGACCAAGGGTTTCAGTATGATTACCAACCTCAACCAAAGGCTCACGAGCAAAAACTAGGTGTTACTGTTTTGAAATCTGGTCAACCGAAAGTTCCTCAGCAGAAGGAGAATACTTCACCAAGTGTCAGTGGGATGTGGCCCATACATAAATTGCCTCATCCATTGACAAAAGTTTTTCTTGATAAACCAGTGTCTGATCGCAAGAAGTATGTCAAGGGATTACATATGTACTATAGATGTTGCGATGGTACTCACTTTAAAAAAAAACTGCTCTTCACAGTTGTGTTGTGAAAAATGTAAAAGTAAAAAGAAGGGAGGAGATCTCCAACAAGACCAAGGAACATCACACTTGTCTTCATATGGATCCCACAGAAAGCCATGGCGGGGAGTGCACCAGTGAAAAGGGTCTCTCTCGTGGCGAGGAGAAGACTAAGGAACCAAAGGGTCAAGTTGCTACTAAGTGTACTCAAATTGGTGGAATGCGCAAAAACTGCGCTCATAAAGGCATACCCTGAGGGAAGACATGACTTTGCCTTCTGTTTATACACAATATCTGACAATCAGAGTAATGGTACCCTTGCGTGTCCGAAGTTTTCGATATTATGGGAGTAAATTCTGCTCCGGAGGATTTTTATTTGATGTCATGCTAAGGCTTAGTTCGTCTTAGTGGGAGGAAAGCATCGGGATTCGTGGTAGGATCGCTGGATGGTACTCTAGCCATGAAGTTGCCCATGGTCTGGGAGTGTGAATAAATCCCCAATATCAGAGAAGAGATTCCAACACCAGAGGTTGTTCAGGCTTACCCACACTTGCGAGACTTGGTTGGTCTTATACCTCCTTTAGATGATAACGCAGATATTCTCTTGCTCATAGGACGTGACTTAATAGAGGCACATTACGTGTATGACCAAAGAATAGGTGACACCTCACCTAAAAGTTAGGATTAGGCTAGGTCGTAATTGAAAAGGTTGCATGAACATTGTGCATGCTCCAGGGACCATTGTAGTGAATAAAACCAACCTACTTAGGGACGGCAGAGCTTCCGTGATGGACCCTTGCAATAACTACATTGATGTCAAAGGGTGTGAAATGGTTGGCACCAAGGACATAATATTATTTGAAAGGACTGCTCATGATGATAGGCCGGGATTTTCCGTGGAAGATACGGAATTTTTGTCAGTAATTGGAAAGGAGATAAGTAAATCCGATGATGGAAGGTGGATGGCACCACTGCCTCTGCGAAGTCATCGTAATACTCTACCTAACAATCGCTCTATGGCTTTGAAGCGTGCATTAACGTTGAAGAACAGTCTGATGAGAGATCCATCAAAGCGTATGCATTTCACAGAATTTATGTAGGGAATCGTCGATAATGGATATGCAGAAGTTGCTCCACCTTTGGATCCTGGAGAGGAATCTTGGTTTTTGGGGTGTATCACCCAAAGCGACCAAATAAACTTCGCGTCGTGTTCGACTCAGCAGCAAAATATGAAGGGATGTGTCTCAATGACGTGATACTTAGCGGACCAGATCTAGTCAATGATCTTGTAGGGGCATTAATGCGTTTCCGTAACGACAGGTTTTGTCATAGTTAACAACAATAAAGTTGTATTTGCGATTACCGTTCTTACTTGTAACGCATTACTAATAATTTTTGGGAGTCTTTCTTTCAATTTAGAATGTGGAATTGTGGTGTACAGTGTCGAAAAATCAAAGGCTTTGATCGAATGGACTCTACTAAAATGAGTGGATTTCAGATGTTCTAAAAGTTCCTTCGAATTCTTTAAAATCCACATCTAGTTGATACCTCTGCGAGAATATTTCATACAGATAGCCCTAGTTGTGATAGGCTATATCAACAATCGTTCTCGGAGATTTTTCACTTATGTCACAAATCGCGTGTCGAGAATACTGAAGGTCTCGGAACCGTCTCAGTGGATGTATGTTCAAACAGACAAAAATCCGGCTGATGTTGGCACTCGTGGTATCAGATCTAGACAAAGTTTTAGGGTTGCAACAACCGATGGATATTCTCTGCGCTGTGTTATATAAATTCGTTACAATGGATAAAATAAGTTGACTTTTTCTATCTGATGATGTCGCTCGTTCACTTACCCTGGAAAGGAATTTATATAAGCTTGATGCCTCTTTTCCTATCCTTTCAGCTGCTTTTGTATGTGAAATGTATACTTGTACTGATTTGTGACAAATAAATATGTTTAAACTAACCAAATAGAGGTCTAATGTACGCCACTTCAAAAAAATATATATAAATGTATATAGATCTATATAAAAAAACGAAAAAAGGTACTCATTCTTTTTCATCATGGGTTTAATCTCAGTAGGAAATTAAGAATGAAATGAAAGGGCGTTAATTCATGGTTTTTATATTTCTAGGTGCAATTGTGACGAAATGTTTAAGATCTTAGATCAAATAATTTTGATTACCGAGAACATCAATCGGATCAACTGTCCGTAAGTATATTTTAACTTATATCCATGTAAATCAAATCATGTAACCATTTTTTAAAATTTCTCTTTCCTTGTTACGATTTCACTGTACATTCACTTAGGACACCGATTTTTGGAATTTATCGACTTTTTTTTCCTTTCATTTAGAGTTCACGATAGAGAGAAGTCTTTCGATGGAGAGGCATGGTAATTGTTTTATAGTAATCTTTCTTTTTTCTCACATTAAAAAAATTCTCTGTAATCAGTAAAAAACATCAAACATATCTTACTACACAGAATTATTTGATTATCTTTTCTGTTTTATTATTACTTTTTTTAGCTCCATACCTAATGCGAAAAGGGTGAAGTAAGTAACTGCAGCTCTACTTATGCTTACCCCAGCAATTTTCAAGCCGTTAATCATTTTATTATTCAGGTCTTCTTCTTTCTCAACTTTATTATAGATTCTCTTTAATTTCAGACTCTGGGCTATGACACCTAAACAATTGTAAGTAGAGACTTTTATTACACATCCAAATATCTTTTTCAATAAATTTTACCTCGTTAATTATTTTCATTTTGTAACATATTCAATTTCATTTCAGATTTAAAACGCCGGAGGGGAAGACATGCAAGTTGTTTGATATTATAAGTTCATATCGCATTCATTTCTTTATTCAAAAATTTCATATTTCTTTCCAATTTTTACACAATTTTAAAATATTCTTTCCCTGACGATTATCGTGAAAAGCGTTCTCTTAATTATACAGAAAAACCCCAGAGGTGAAGAAAGAAAAAGAGGCGGCGACGGGTCAAGAGGCGACGACGGGTCAAGAGGCGACGACGGGTCAAGAGGCGGCGGAGGATCAAGAGGCGACGACGGGTCAAGAGGCGACAACGGGTCAAGAGGCGGCGACAGGTCAAGAGGCGGCGACGGGTCAAGAGGCAGTGACGGGTCAAGAGGCGGCGACGGGTCAAGAGGCGACAACGGTCAAGAAGATAGAGAGGCGGCGGCGGGTCAAGTGGCGGTGGGTCAAGAGGATTGAGAGGAGGCGGCGGATCAAGAGGATAGAGATCCGGCGGGTGAAGATGATGAAAAGTAAATATTTTCGTACATTTGATGTTTATAGTAGATATTGATATGTCTTCGTTTGAAACTCTTAGAATGATTTGATCGATGAAATATATTTCATCTAACCTTTATAATAATAATGATAATGATATAGAAAAATAACCACATACACACATACATCCCTTTAACTTATACATATTTTTCTTTCACAGAAAATCGGGGTACAAGATGGGTTCCAGTTTGGACCACTTTGTCTTTGATTACGAGGGGTAAGATAACATATTCTAATCTCTCTATACAAATACAAAAAATAATTTATCTGATTTGTTGTTTTTAACTTTATTCATCTTAAGGCACTGTCCATTTGATATTCTTGGGGCGGGGGGGGGGGGGGGGGGGGGGGCTTGGGTTTTTTGTCGGAGCAAGATTATTTTTTTCGCCCGGACCGGAGCAAAATTTTTTTTTTCTTGCAAAGTTGGAGCAAGGAATTTTTTTTATAATGATTGATGTGAATATCAAGAATGTTTGTGTTTTTTCAATAGAAATTCTTTTTTTTTTACTTAAATTACTAACCTACTAAATAACATTATTTTTATGTAAAACTTGTATTCACTTCATTTTTACAATATGCGATATATAATTTTTAGTAAACAAAATGTATATAAGGTCATGTAACATGTAAGAGGGCCTGATGAAAAGTTTTTAAATGTAGAAATGAAAACTAGTGAAAAACTGAATTAAATTCTCTTTCCAAGCTTGTATATAAAATTAGACACTATGGTGATACATGTATCTATTAATAGTGATAAGTTATATTGATAATGTATTTAAGCATTTTAATTGTTTCAGTCACATGCATTCTTTTGATATTTTTAAATATGAACTTGCCGTTACAGAAGAAAACTATGGCGAGCGAAGTGAGCCAAATTTTTTTCATAGAAAGTAAAAACTGCTGCGAGGCGAAAAAATTTCAGGAATTTTAAGCGAATTTTATGGTTATTCTTCAAATTCAGATTACTTGTAAGAGCAAGATTATTTTTTTTCTGTCACACCATAAGCAAAATTTTTTTTCATCAAAATTCAGAGCAAAATTATTTTTTTCGAAAAAAAACCCAAGCCCCCCCCCCCCCCCCCTCCAGAATATCAAATGGACCGTGCCTAAGAAAATAATCTTTGTGACAATGATTTGATTATCAATGTAAACGTGTAATTTATATTCATAGGACATCGGAGGATCCCATCATGTTGAACAGCTCCACTGAATGATGTAATAAAGAAGGATGAAACTGGAATATTAAGTAAGTGGATTTTTATGATTTTCTTAGAGAGAAAATATTAAGCAAATAAGAAATGCTTTTGACATATTTAGATCAATGTGAAGATTTTTTTTTTTTCATTTCTTTTTATTTTTTTTATAGGACTATGATTACCATCCTTGATAGAAGACGTTTCGAAAGTGGGATCAATTATACTTATTCTTTCAAAAAGTTTAATCTTTGTCTTCATATTTTTCCGAAAAGTTAAAATTATGTATTATTGCTGTGAACATGAAAATATTTTTGTTGTTAGTAATATCAATGATTTTTTTCCCCTTACATTTAAATTATCCAAATATTTATGATAATGAATTTGAAATTGTATTCAAATACACTTTCAAAAAATGTCTTAATATTTCAGTTGCATATTCTTTATTAAAACATCATTCCGCAAATGAATTCAATCTTTGTTTTTTTAACTTCTTACAACTTTAAGATTACTTTAAGATGCAGTGTTTCAATGAATAACGTGTTGAGATGTGATCATCCATCCAATCCTTCGATCATAATGTGTTTACACATAAACCCACAGGTCACAGTTTCGGGTGACCTCAGTCATCTCTACTTGGGTGATAATTACAGTCTTGTCTGTATGTATCACGTATTGGGATGCCTATCTACTCTATTAAGAAAGACTTGTTGATTTAGAATCAATTGATAATGTATATGACTTTTACAAGAGTTTGAGTGGATATCTTCACCTGAAAATGAGTATACTATTTGTTTTGAAGTCCTTGTACATGTTGTAGTATTTGAAACAACTCATGGTCACGGTACCCAATACATTTAACCCTATTCAGTTACCGTGAGAGCCACATGTTTTCCCATTCATCATTTAGATAACCTTCGCGGTAGACACATTACGATGCGCCATAAGTGATATCACGCATCAATCAAATATATGGAAAATGACTTTGGATATCATCAGACAACTGTTACTACGTCTTGTATATCTTCAATTACTTTGGATATGTTATGTCATAACGCTATTTCTCTATCATGACGATGCACTATGAAAACACCAAACAACTGCCTTTTGATCTCTTCTATATTTTTGGTCGCTATCGACAAATTACGATGCGCCATGTGTGATATCACTGTGTGGAGCTCGTAAAAAAAGTTCCCCGCGAGGGGTTTGACAGTAAGTGTTTTGAATATTTTTCCCTGACATTGTCGCCATAACACTTTCTATATAGACGTGGCCTCAGACAGTGCATGCATTTTATATATTCTTTTCATTTTCGTGCGTGAACATCGACGGCGGGTGCGGCTAGCCACCAGGGGATGCTTACTCCTCCCGGGCACCTGGTTCCACCTCTAGCTTGTTAGGGGTCCGTCGATGCTCAATTTGGTGCTCTATTGTGAGTGCTGTTGAGATTATCGTCAGGATCTTCTTTAACTCACCATTTAATTACCTGGAAAATGATTTCAAATAGGCTGTAGTTATGTCATCAATCAATATGACTCAGTATGACTCAATCATGATGATGATTTAAATCCCACTCCATTTCCATGGATATCAAATTAATTACACGTATAAATCAAACTTGACAATACACTTTGGATATCATCAAATAACTGTCATAACGTCATATATATCTTCAATTACCTGGGATTTGTGATGTCATCACGCTATTACCCAATCATGACGATACACTATGAAAACATCAAAGAACTGTCTTTCGTCATGGAATATTTGATCTTGGATATTATTTCAATTATTATTGTTATTACGTCATACTTATGAATTGCTTCTATTGAGGGGTGTCATGTTACAATTTTAAACAAAAGAATTTCAAAAGAATCTCCAGAAAGACACTATATAGCTGCTGATACAATAATTTTTATTTTCCTGCAGGAATATCCGCACAAAAATAATTCCTTTGGGAAAATAAAAAATCCTGCAGGAAATTATTTTTCCTTTGGGAATTACAAAAATTCTACAGTTAATTAAAAAGTCCTCCAGGAAATTAAATATTCCTTCAGGAAATTAAAAAATCCTGCAGGAAATTGAAAATTCCTGCAGGAATTTTATTAATTAGAGATGAATATCTCAGGGAACAGGTGTGCACCAGGTAAAACAGTTTGGATTCTGACTAAGTTTGTTACCCCCTACCTGATGGTAGTATTGGTTTTATTGTATCTCCAAGGGCAGGTGGGTCGAAAAATGAACTAGCGTGTAAGGTCATAATTATTTTGCCCACTGTTTGTAGTTAAAATACTAGATTCAAACAATTGATTCACTACAAGATGCTGAATTGGATGCATAAGACGTAAGGTGCATCTGATATTCTTTTTCTGCATCAGTGACGATACTCAATTGTTGACAAACCGTAAGTGGATAAAATACCAATCTTAAACAAAAGTCAATTAGAAGATGCTTAATTGGAATCATATTACGTAAGTTGCATCTGACCTGTTTTCTGCATCAGTGATTATAGTCTATTGTGGATATACCCTTAGTGTTAAAAATACAAAATTTTCAAATCGGATCATCAGAGAATACTGAATTCGATGCATAGTATGTAAGCTGCATCTGACCTTCTCTTTCTGCAGTTTTAGAACAAGTTGGGAAATATTTCATATATTTGAAAAAAAAACCTCTCAAATTTAATTTCACAGCGTTTTCTCTCAAAACTGATAGACCAATATTCCATAATCTAAGAGGAAAACTCAGTACGAAAACTTCGAAATGTCAGAAGAGCGATTTTTTTTCTTCCAATAATGCTGAACAATTCAGGTATAGTAGATAAATTGCACGAGCTTAAAATAGCATTGCGCGTCGCGCGTTTAACAACTAGCCGTATCAATGTCGCCGGCTGATTGGTTGATATACATAAGCTAACATTATAAGGTGTTATCAAAGGATATAGATAAGGACATTCGGAGGAAATGGGGGCTAGTTCTTCGTTTGGAGCAGGTCCGATATTTACACATTGATGGTCCATCGTAGCGTCATAATACTAAAAACATACAGTAAATTGGACTAGTATGTGAATGTGTAAGATATGTACGTGTGTCTGGCTTGTTCAAATGACGGACTTTTCCTTCTGCTGGATTTTAGCAAGTTTTAGTGTCGTAGTCACTTGCACCTTTTTGTGCTGTTTATAATTTTTTTCAAAAGAAGGAAGAAGATCTCCAACAAAACCCCGTTGCAGCAAGTGACATTTGACAGGTCGACAGTTGACAATACTCCAAGGGAAAATATTGTCAACCGTCAATCACTGTCAACTCTCTGCCTATCAACCATCAACCTTCAATACTACAATGATTGTCAATAAGCGACCTGCAAACCGTGGACCTTCAATACTTTAATTATTGCCAACTGGTCGACTCTCGTTTTTTTTTTTCTCTTCTTCAATCATAGTCAAATGTCAACCTGTTAATCGTCGACCTTAAAATTTTCAATGACGGTAAGCTGTCGACCATCGGTCTTTAATATTTCTTTTTTCTCTTTCCTCAATCATTGTAAACAATCGACCTGTAAACGTATAATGCTATAATAATTTTCAACTGTCGACTGCAAACCGTCGATCTAAAATACCACAATAATTGTCGACTCTCCACTTGTAAATTGCTAACCATCAATCCTACCATTATTGTCAACTATCTACCGACGACCTACAATACTTAATTCAGTCAGTCACGATCAGCTGTCGACCGGCCTTTAATTAATATGTTTTTGGTCTAATGGTTCAGAGTGCAACTCATCAGGATCTATATCCGAAAAATCGTCCTATGGCTCAGAGAGCAACTCGTCAGGATCCATATCCGCAAAATCGTCCTATGGCTCAGAGTGCAACTCATCAGGATCAATATTCGCAAAATCGTCCTATGGCTCAGAGTGCAACTCGTCAGGATCCATATCCGCAAAATCGTCTCATGGCTCAGAGTGCAACTCATCAGGATCCTTATCCGCAAAATCGTCCTATGGCTCAGAGTGCAACTAATCAAGATCCATATTCGCACAATCATCTCATGGCTCAGAGTACAACTCGTCAGGATCCATATCCGCAAAATCGTCCTATGGCTCAGAGTGCAACTCATCAGGATCAATATCCGCCAAATCGTCCTATGGCTCAGAGTGCAACTCGTCAGGATCAATATCCGCAAAATCGTCCTATGGCTCAGAGTGCAACTCATCAGGATCAATATCCGCCAAATCGTCCTATGGCTCAGAGTACAACTCGTCTGGATCCATATCCGCAAAATCGTCTCATGGCTCAGAGTGCAAGTCATCAGGATCCATATCCGCAAAATCGTCCTATGGCTCAGAGTCGACTCTTTAGGATCCATATCCGCAAAATCGTCCTATGGCTCAGAGTGCAACTCGTCAGGATCAATATCCGCAAAATCGTCCTATGGCTCAGAGTGCAACTCATCAGGATCAATTTTCGCAAAATCGTCTCATTGCATAGGGTCGAGTTCTGCTAAATCTTCATTATCCTGTTCGACAAAGTTGCCTGGAGGAAGCAAAAACGGAAGAAAACAGACCAACAAATCCTTGTAGAATATACCAAACAGCAAGAAATATACAGAAAGGAAAGGATAGAGTTGGCTTAACAAAATGACGAAAAATGACCTTAATGGGAAAACTGATCGAGTGTCTTCAATCTCAATCTAAAAAGTAGCTATTAGTAGCGTATTGAATTTGTCATAAAGCACAGCATGTCCGACAATAAGCACCTAAATGCACACATGTCTGTCTGTGTCTCTCTGCTTACAATGGAACGCTGTAACTTAAGCTTGTGTCAAAGTATATTTGTGATGTAAATAAGGAGTGAAAGCTGAAATTTCTAAAATGTGGGTCCTGTAGCATCATATCCTACCCATTCTACTACGTCTTTCGGTACGCTTTTTCGACATAGTAACTTTCATACTTGTTTGGCATATTACATTGTTTAGATTTGAGGATTACTGACGAGGCTTAAGTACCCGAAACGTGCATGTCTTGTCCATGTTGCCAATTTATCTGTTCTTAAATGATGCTAATTAATATGAAGACGTTCACATTTATTCAATTTTTTGTTACACTACAGAGTTATGGGATTGAGATTTTGTTCAGTTGAACTTAATAATTGCTATTATCGACATCAAATTTACTATTTAGATATGGTGAATATTTTTTGCTGCGTAAGTGTAAGCTTTATTTTCTCTGACTTTAAACAATTGCATGTAGTACTTTCAAAAACAAATAGTGTCCTGTGACAACAAATTTTGACTGTGACCTTAATCTAGTGTTGTGTCGACTATCGCCGATGTCGGCAACATCATCTCAAGACCCATCTGATTATGATAATCGACTTAGATATTACAAATCTATTATAGTCATGAAATTCAAAACTTTTTAAGAATAATAAACCTGTGTAAAAACCCTCATAGTTTTGGCAGACGAGTAGTTCATGGTAAACCTCTTTAAAGAGGACAGGGCCCTTAACATCTGTCCTCTCTGAATGTCAGTCGGACTCCTTGGGTGATAACATACATGAGCTCGCTACAGCCGGCAGAGCACAGATTGTATTACGAATAATGCATCCTTTCACTAAAGAATCCATAACGAAACAATGCATCCCTTCACTAAAGAATCCATCATGAAATCAAAACAATCCGAATATAAACATGATAAACGGAAACGAAATTCCGACGATTTGATTGGCTTTCTGATACTATAGGATACACGTTACACGATACGATAGGATTCACGATACATGATGCAGAATAGGATACACGTTAAACGTAATTATAAACGCATAACACGATATGATAAGCGCCGGATACGATACAATTAAATTTACAAAAATAACGTTGTATGGACTGTAGCTTATTCACCAACCCAAGTTTGTTATATATTATCTTTAGACTACGTAGTTCACGATACCACCTACAGTGTATTGTGATTTTACAATAGAGGTATATGGAGATTAAAATTAGATAAAATCGACAATATTTTGGTTGTTACTGCATATTTTCAAATAAATCTTTTTATGGTTCTTTTTTTCTTAATCTAGACCCTTCAGAATGAATTATACGTTCTTAATAAAATTTATTTTCAGGGACATTGTACCTTTAACACTACATAATATGACTACAGGTGCCTGCAGATATGATCGTTCCCCCCTCTTTCTTTCTCAGAATCATGGCTAAAATGGCCGTGGAGTAAAGAAGGGAGAAAAAAGAGAGGTGTGCAACTCTCCTGTCGCTTCGATTTTTCTCCGAAATTCGCTTGAGGTCTTAATTTTAAACTTCAGACACCTTTTTCTGTTTTATCACCTGACATCAACTAGTAGTACCGCCCTTGTCTCAAAGTTTGCTCAAATATCGCTTCTTAGAGCGCCCCTGACTCGTAACTAAGCAGTTTCACAAAAGTGAACGGATGTAAATATCGATTTTGACAGATGCGCGAAATTTCGTCTTCCGAATTGTATGGCACTATACGTAAAACGCAGAGCGACTCGAAAAAAAAATCCGGGAAAAGTAAATGAAAGTAGAAATGGACGACTACCAGAAGAAAGCCCGCATTGCCTGCCTGAACGGCCATTATGTTGTTATCTGTGGACAGGCGGGCACTGGGAAATCGTATTTGTTGACAAAAATAGTTGATGAGTTAAGAGGATCAGGGAAATCGGTGTCCTTAACATCATCGACCGGGATATCAGCCACTCAATTAGGTGGAATTACTATCGACAAATGGGCAGGTATGGTAAATTATACATAATCCATTTGAAACAGCTATTGAATCAGTATATGTGAATTTGAAACAAGTAGCCCTGTAGAACATCAATATATTTGCTCAGTGAGTAGCATTTCTTTTTCAAAATTCAAATATATTGGTGGTGGACCAAATGTTTCAAGAAAACAATTTCAGTGCAAATTATTTTCATTAGTTTAAACTCCTGTAAATGATAAAAACTGAACTATCTGCTTGCTCACATGTTTCAGTTTGATCATCACTGCCATTGGGCTCACATAAAGTTTTGTATCTGAACTATCTGCTTGCTCACATGTTTCAGTTTGATCATCACTGCCATTAGGCTCACATTAAGTTTTGTATCTGAACTATCTGCTTCCTCACATGTTTCAGTTTGATCATCACTGTCATTAGGCTCACATAAAGTTTTGCACTCAGGACAAATAGCCTTTAGTGTTTTGAAAGGAACGATAACCTTACACTTTTTAGCCCTCAAGCGTAGAGTGTCTGTGTTATTTGAACTGGCTACAGTTTCTTTATAAGTTGAAGTATTGTCATATTTGATTTCGGATAGGCTCTCAATAGCTGGGATGCCTTCACAATAGCGTAGAGATCTTACTGCGTCAAAGATGGAATGTATGGAAGCTTCTGAATCACATGAGTAAGTACATTCCAGTCCGAGCTTCTTGGGGATTAATAGTGTTGCCAAGCAACATAAGATACCATGCATAACAATCTGTGAATGTCACCTCCATGATAACTTTGCTCCCATTTATTTTGAAGTTTGGGTAGTACCCTAAACAAATTTTCTGTTCTGTTTTCGAAATCAGAAAAAAGTCAGCAGGCACAAGATTTGGCAAATCTGTAAATTTAACATGTTTATTTTGAATGTTCTCTTTATCTTCTTTCCATTTAATTCCATAGTAGCGTTGTGTCAATTTATTTGCCCAGTTTCTAGTATCCCTCCCCCTCTGAATTTTTACATGTGGAAATATTTTTGTGATAAGACGGCCAAATTTTGCTTTTGAAACACTTGTATTTGATTCTGAGATTGCTATGTAGTCCAGAAATGTATTTTCGTCTGCTTTTTGAATATTGCAAAAGATCCAGTTAGTGATTTTGTCGTCAGAAGCAATTTTTTGCTTTCATTTTCCGAAACAGAAATCGTATTTTGCGCCAAATTGATTTTCCCGGAGTTTTTCGAGTCGCTCTGCGTTTTACGTATCGCGCCATACTATTCGGAAGACGAAATTTCGTGCATGTGTCAAATCGATATTACATCCGTTCACTTTTGTGAAACTGCTTAGTTACGAGTCAGGGGCGCTCTCAGAAGCGATATTTGAGCAAACTTTGAGACAAGGGCGGTGCTACTAGTTGATGTCAGGTGATAAAACAGAAGAAGGTGTCTGAAGTTTAAAATTAAGACCTCAAGCGAATTTGGAGAAAAATCGAAGCGACAGGAGAGTTGCACATCTTCTCTTTTAGGAGGGGGGGGGGGGGCGATCATATCTGCAGGCACCTGTGAATATGACCACATTAATTGTTTCTTATTTCTCCTTTTTGTGTTTCAGTGTCATAGGTATGCTTGTCTTTCACATGTGTACTATTAGGAATGAAACTGTAGCTTCTGTTCCAGATCCTTCATATTTACCATCACGGTAGACATGCTTATATTGAATTAAGAGACAGTGTCCCCATGGGCGGATCCAGAAATTATTTTCAGGGGGGGGGGGTCCTAAAGTCCGTATTTTTTGAAGAGCCAAAAAAAAAAAAAACAAAAAAAAAAAACAAAAAAAAACAAAAAAACGCAAACGCAAGAAAGTAAAGTTATTGACTGATGATTGTCAGTTCTGTCTCTAATTATTAATAAAACAGGTAACTGGAGTGCATTGGCGAGGTGACATCTTAAAAACTTGAGAATCGGAATAAAATTCACTATTCGTGTCTTTTTCAGTTTCTGTTCGTTTCCTTAGTGCCCTTGTTTATTGACCTAGGTGCAATGTATATGTGCTGTATATAGGAAAGTGCAGCATCATTTGAAAATAACGTACAAGTATGTTATAAAATTTCTGGCGAGCGGAAGCGAGCAAGAAATTTTTGAAATACTGACGGCAAAATATTATCAAAATGAAAGATTTCTAACACAAATTCATGATATATTTTTTCAAATATTATGACAACAAAAGGGGAATTGGGACTTAATCTTATGAAATATGCATATTATTAACAAAAATTTAGCAATGTTTCCAAAATTCCAGCCCCCCCCCCCCGACTCCCCTCTGGATCCGCGCTCGAGTCCCTGAAAATAAATTTTATCGAAAACCTAAAAATAATTCAAAATGGTCTAGCTTGAGGAAAATATTATTGGAAAATATGCAGTAACGACCATTATATTGTCGAATTTGATTTATTAAATCTCCATATACCTCTATTGTACATTGTAGGTGGAGCCAGTGAAATGAATTATAGCTGTGCACCCCAAATTCAAAATTACCTTCTTAAACGGCTATGCCTTAGATTCGCCTGAAAAATTGAATTTATACACATAAGAATACTAACTTTCATATGAAAAGAAAGATTTTGCATTATGAAATTTTATAAAATTAAGTAATTTTCGGGGACACCGTACCTTAAAACTAATAGGTTGTTTGATTCGAGACATACCTATATATATATATATATTTTGAAATTATCTGTATCTATAAAACAGTAGAGAGTGTTTGATATTTATCCCGTCTTAACTTATATTGTATAAACATGTATTTTGGCAAAAATCAATATACATATCGTTTGTGATTATAATCATTATAAACAGCTTTGTACACATTCCTTACGTGGGCCCGAATTGGAATAAAGTATCGTGTATCTTATCCCTACAGTGTGCCTCATGTCCGTGTGCACTAGAATATGGTATACTTTGTTCAATAGAGTCATTTTACATAGCGTTTTAATCATCTCCATTGCAAAGTATGGTAGATATAATGACTTTGAAGGTACAATAAACTAGATATTTTCTGAAAGGTGATGATGCCCGTACTACATATTAGACCCCCACGTCTTGAAAAATCTTAGGGGAAACTTTCTTGTATAACTTTGTCATTTTACATATATCATACAGAGAAAATAGGCAGTTTAAGTGCTTCATCAGTTATTCCCCTTTGTTTTTCTGACCCCCAACTTTATATTTCTGAACAGTAGACAGTATAAACTTTCAGAAAATATAGTTTATAGTACCTTACCAGGCATAGTAATTTGCCCTATCATCCATCGGATACCTTAAGGGATCTATCAAAATCTGAATTTCAGTGAATGAAATATTGGGTTTTAGAAGTAGAATCGCCTCTTCTGATAAAAAAGAATTATGTTCAAATAATATGTAAATTATGAAATTGACCCAGATTAACGTTTCTATACAAAAATCTCTGTTTACTGAGATCAGTGTCCATCCCCTAATTTTTAATATTTTTTGATATATCAGAAGATATGAGATGATGGAACTCGCGGTTTTTTTTTTACATTTTGGCGACTATGATGCTATTTACATAATCATGGAGGGGACATTCTGTAGTATACAAAGAATTCATCATGATGATTGTATTTTCATCCACTGAGGACTTCCTTGTTGACCTTTGGAAGATTATGAACATCATTAGTGCCTAAATAACCGGATCACTAAACGACATGACCATATTTAACCTGAAATTGACACTGCATGAATTTAAATGCCCTTTCATTGTAGCCCTTGATCTTATGCTCTACCTGACGAACAACGTAATATTACAAAGTGTATTGGTTGATTTCACGATATGAGCGGTGTTGGGTTACCGAGTTATAACAATTCATTATTGTCTAGAGTTATCCCTACAGTGTACCTCACGACCATGTGCACTACATAATGGGGTACACAAAGGATCTATCAATGTTGTGTAGAAGAAGGGAGTGCATGGACTTATTTCCCATCATTATGACAAGGAACTTTGTATTTGTATAAATAAATAGGCCTATAATATAAACTTTGTATAAATAAATAGGCCTATACAAACTTTGTATAAATAAATAGGCCTATATGAACTATGTATAAATAAATAGGCCTATATAAACTATGTAGAAATATCTAAAAACTTTTTATATCAGCTATACATCTACTTCAAATCAAGTCAAGGTTAAGGGGTACATAAGGGATGTATTGATATTCTATGTTTAGTGGGTACGTAGGATAAACAAGTGCTACGTATGATATGGAGATAACATAAGACAAAATGTTAACATGAAGGAGGCCTTTGGCAATATTGAATCAAGCGCTTCATGATGATATCATGGTAAATTAACATAGACAAATGTTCAGAAAAATGACGTCCTCATTGTTAAGCAGGTGAGAAACAGGTCGTATGTGCCAATATCTTTTAATGATAAATGTTAAAAGAATATAGATTTGAAACCTAATCTGCATGGGAAATTAATGTCAGAAATATGCAAGAATAAAAAATTTACAATTTTAAATGGTAGATTCATGGGTGACTCTCTTGGAATGACAAATATGGATAATGACCATATCCCTGTCTACAGTACAAAATCGATAATTCAGAAAATCAGAAACCGAAGACATACAAATTATACATTTTTCGATTCAAATGGTGCAAGTCCTGTAGATAAAATGTCGGCGTCTGTAGTCCGGTAGATCTTTAATCCGCGTTGTGTTTTTGTCTGGCTGTCTAATTTCTCACAAAGAGAAAGTCACTTTAAACTGTACAATAGTTTATTATAAGTCAAATGGTAAATAATTTAACAGCGTGAGCATGAACCTAAAACCAATTCTCACATGCCGAGTCTAGGACTCGTATATATACTATTCAGTGGGAATACCAGCATCTGGGGATCACGAGTGTTCCGAATGATTAACTAAATATTCCCAATTTGGGTTCCGAACTGTCAGAATCTGTCAAAAGCACCCGTCAAACTGGAGCCATTGCACAGAGACCGACAGTACTTAACATAGAGATATGAACTTTTCTCACCTCATCACTCTAGGTGAGGACAGGTACATCTACCGATATACGCAATATCTGCAGCTGCATCCTATAAGATCATATCTACACTCGCGATTGTCCGGTGCCAGCCAACGTTAGCTGGATGGGACCGCTTATATGGAATATAGCCGAAATTTGGCGTGATCGAATAATGAATTTCATAACACATTGAAATAATGTGTTTCCAAAATACCTCAAAATTATCTTTCTTTGCCCAGAGTGGAAGTCTCTCTGAATACTATGATAATAGTAGAAGTACATCAAGAAGTAATTAACTAATTAGCATTAATTAATAAACATAATTAATAATTATTGTAGGGCAGAGTTCATAGGGTTACAATGCTCCCCCAATTAAGAAAATAACCAAGTTTGTGCGACCTAGATTGTTACTCTTGTAACGACTCATCTCTTTGACCTAGGTTTACAACATGATCTGAATTTCGTGACCTGGATACAAATGCTTCACTCTTAAGACCTAAATAAGATCTGGATTTCGTGATCTGGATGTATCAGTATCTTTTAACAATTTATTGTAACCTAGATTTTCTTTACTCTTTAGACCTCGATTTTTCAACTAAAAAAACCCGATATTTCTAATTTCTTACGTGAAATAAAAGGACAATCAAGGGACCATAACTTTAATTGGCTTAATCTGGGACTGACCTGGATAGTCTATTATAACCTGAAAATTTAGACCTGTATATAATGTCTAGGCTTATTAATAAAGCCGATCCAAGATGGTTCCTTTATATAATAGTGTGTCATGAGATGGTCCTTGGTTATTTTCTATACGCCTGGCCTTGACTCAACAATATTCTAATTAATCTTAATTACAAAAATAATATATACCCGACAAAAAAAGAAACGCACATCATATTATATAGTGATTTTTTTCAATTGATCATAAAAATTTTGCTAGACATTTGATTATAGTTTTCTTTTTCCAGCACTCGAATTATCGAGGATAAAACACGTTTCGATCATTTTTTCGCAACATATCACAATGATAGTGCTGAATAAAGCGCGTTGTTTCTAGCTCCTGTTGCATGGCCGCAGGTTTGGTATCCTTCTGAAATTTTGTTAATTGACCACTTTCAGCAAATTTTCAGTAAAAATATAGATGAATACTGGTTTCTCCATTCAAATGTAGTCATAATATGCCAATAAATCTGAAAATTAAATGTCTTACTGGAAATATCTGTATATTTGGGTATTTTTTACTATGAAGGATATCAATATTTGGCAATTCTGATCCTAAAGGAACACTAATTTGGTCTTCAGCCATTTTTATTTATCTGTTGCAGATTTCTCTTTAAAATCACATTGAAATAATCAAATGAAACACCAGAAAAGCTTAAAACTAACGTCCAAAACAATTGAAAATGCACGTAAAAATGACCTGTCACGATCGAGGTATTGTTTCTGAAAACTATGCATGCCAAAAAAGGTCAGATTCTAGCTGTAGTAGGGTAATTTTGTGCTTTGCGACACATTTAAGGGCGAAAAATATCACACCACGGACTTCATTTTCAAAAGAGTTGATATTTGGAATGTTTTTCTCACATTTAGATTTTCTCTATGATGAAGTCATTTGAAGCAATTAAATGAATTTGTATTCAGGGAAAATTGTTTATCATCATCTAAAAACAAATTGCAATGCCTGATATATCAGTGTGGATAGGTTAAACGGCTTTTATCATTTCTAAAAAGTGAACGGAATTCTTAAAAGCCATTTTGTGACATTGCGTTTTGAACAAAGTGTCTTGATCATTGTGCTGTGTGTCTGATCATGAAGACGGATTTTTTTGGCGTTTGACAGAATAAGTCACTCGTATACCTACGATTTATGATGGAAAAGAATAGAATACCTATAGATTACATAATCCATTTTATAGAATAAAGATTAAGTGGTGCGTTTCTTTTTTTGTTGGGTATATATATATGTACATTCTATCACAGTGACCTGGATTCACCTGTGACCTGGATAATTACTATTCAACAAAATTATAGTACATCTGGTAATCCATTGACCTGGATATCGCAATCCGTAACTTGGATATTCTCATCTTCAAATATTAAAGGCCAGCACGTAGACAAACATAAAGTTAATATGTGACCTGGATTTATATACAAGATATACATGCATAAGTAAATTAATAAATCTTAAAATGGCACCATAAAAAGAAAACAATCTTAGTCCAATGAAATTTCAGAGTCAGTGACTTGGATGCATGGATATCATCCTGCATTCAATGCTCATCATTGGGCCGTAATATTCTGGATACAGTTCCTCATCACGTGATAAAATTAAAATTTTCGACTAGTCTTCTTTTTAAATTTTCTTCAAATGTATCTCTTACTGGTTTATTCTCACTCGGACGGATCTTGACAATGGTGACGATGCCAAGATCTTCCCGTAATCCGAGTGGCGGCATCACTCAGAAAAGCGACGGGGTATACTGTCATGCTCACATATTTCAGCGTCCAGATAAGGTAAATCTCAATTTAATTACAGTTCTTTCAGTTCATTCGAAAGTCCGGGATAAATGGATGGTATCGGTCTTGGGAATGTCCGAAGTGGAATCGCTTCTGTTTGTGGCGGGCTGGTTTGTACATCCGGCCGTAGGGGATCATCGCACTCGGGTCTTCCTAACGTCACGTGAATTTGTTCCGGTTCGATCTGTTTGACGTTTTCATTTGGTTCTAGTTTAATGTTTTCAGTTCGCACACCTGGGTAGTTAGGAACCTGGATAGATTCGTCGTCTCCGGCGCCTGGATACGAATTTCTTTTCTTATTCTGCTTCTTGTTCAGTTTTCTGATTTTATATCGTCCATGGAGATCTAACCTGTAGACAAAGTGTCCATCACTGAATCTGGATACAACAGGTGGTTCCAAATTTGTGTTTCTTGTATTGTTCTTATAGCTCCAGGGGTGGTGATCATGTACGAGAGTTTGGTATTGTCTTCGAACTACGTCTGCAACAGATTCTGGTTCAGGCAGGTTACTGATTGGTGCATGGTCACTTTCTTGCCAGGAGGGTGCCGAAGGTCACACATCGGGCTGGCCAGGCTTGGTTATGGTTGGACACGGTGGTTCCTCTACTGTTTCCTTCTCGACCTACCACGAGCAGATTTTGAAAAACAATTTACAGGCCTGCGCCGAAAGCAACAAGGATGTACCAAAATGATAATGCCTAAACTACCTATTGTGTAATAATAAAATGAGGTTTCTGCAGGCATTGGCTCAATATCTGGTATACTGTTTTTGAGTTCAAAAATCAAATTATCGAGGGACATTTCTTTTACTGTTTTCAACTTAGGTATCTTGATATTGTCGAAAGAAGGGAGAGAACTGTCAAAAGGTTTCCAGACATTAATGAGCCCAAACTTTTAATTTCGGAGGAATTGTCGAAAAAGTGAGGACAAATTATATTTACTTTCCTTATGAAAGAAGGGGGGGGCAGGATCATACGGCTATTGAATGCTGAACAAGCCAGTGGAAGATGAATGATGTCAAGGGGAGGGGAAGTCTTAATGACCTGAATAGAAGAAGACGCATTGCATCCCACACTACAGGTAAGAGGGACCGCCGATGTTATCACCCAATGACCATCCGAAAGATACTTAGCCTGAGGGGTAGAGGCGTTAGGGGTAACAAGAATTTTACAACATTTCTCAACCTTCTCTGTATGTCCTAGGAACAAGTGTATAATACACATGGAAGATGAAAGGACAGAATGAACTGGGTTCCTTATGGTACAATAGGGTCTTAGTGACGACATACAACCCGAGAGTTCAAACGATGAAAGTAACGAAAACTGACTTCTTCTTGTATCGATCAAAAAAGCTGGGGCTTCTAGGTCATAACAGGCTTGCAAGTTGCTGTTAGGAACGTTACGAGGAAAGGCTATATTGTAGACCTTATACACTTCAAAGGCACCTAGGGTATCTAACAATGGAATCGAAACAACAACAACGAACTGATTGCGATGTACAAGAGTAGTACACGTCAATGTCTTGTAGAATATTCAAAGGTCAGTGTCAGGGTCAAAAGGGAATTGAAAATTCCTGCCAAGTTTATTTCTTACTTCCAAAAGAAGTCGTCTTAAGTTACTCGGAGAGATGACTGTGGGGGAAATGTGTCCTAGAGATAACATGTCTAATTGCAACCTAAGAGTCTGTGCATGATCTCTGGCCATCTCTATAAGATTCTGGACTTCGTTAACTGCTCTATCAAGCATAGTGTATATATTTAGGTGTAACTACAGGAAATCAATTTCATGGGGCTTCCCCTCCGTTTTGACTGGTGAACCGTACTAAATAAAAGGTGTCACACCATTGGTCAAAAATGTTGGAAATGTATTTATAGCATGTACAATCGATACAATGTGACCAGTAGTCGTGATAAATTTAACATGAACTTGATTTTGTCAATTATGCAATCTACAGATCGATTTGAAAATACGTAAAAATTGGAAATTTTTCGATGAGGACGGAGGGATCCTGTAAAAAAAAAATGAAATTTTGCGAAAAAAAATGACATGCATGACCCCCTTTTTTCTTTTCATTTTTATCCGTGTCAAAGATGTCGCAAGCGAAAAAGACCAACCTTACAAACTTCTGGGCATTTTAAGTCAGTCAAATCGAGCTAATTCGTTAGTAAGTGTTTTGAATATATTTCCCTGACATTGTCGCCATAGCACTTTCTATATAGACATAACGTCAGGGAGTGCATGAATCTTATCAATTTCGGTTGATCGTTTCTTCAACGCAATCTAAATTTCTGTTATCAAAATTTCTTGAAATTTCTAAAAAGTGGGTCCTGTAGCATCATATCCCACCCATCCTGCTACGTTTTTCGGTACCCTTTTTCGACATAGTAACTTTCATACTTTTTGGCATATTACATTGTTTAGATTTAGGATTAAGGATCACTGATGAGGGTTAAGTACCCGAAACGTGCATGTCTGGTCCACGTTGCCAATTTATTTGTTCTTAAATGATGCTATTCAATTTGAAGACGTTTACAATTAGATATTGTTTTCATTTTCGTGCTTAAACATCGACGGCGGGTGCGGCTAGCCAACAGGGGATGCTTACTCCTCCCGGGCACCTGGTCCCACCTCTAGCTTGCTAGGGGTCCGTCGATGCTTAATTTTGTGCTCTATTGTGAGTGCTGTTGAGATTGTCGTCAGGATCTTCTTTAACTCATTAATCATACAAAGAAGGATTTTATTTCCTGTAGTTATCCTAAAGAGGAAAAATGGACCAAAATCACATTATTCGTTTTTCTTGTAGTTTATTTGAATAATTGAAATAAAATTCAGTACAATTTTATTTTATCTGAAAATTTATCATCCAGTCGACATTTTGAAAACGTTATCGCTTGGCGATCAAAATATACAGTCATACTAAATAAAGAGCATCAATGCGCAGTTGAGGATGACTATGATATGCAAATTTTCCAACACCAGGATGAGAAACCTTCAGGGAGGAAGACTTACAGAATCCTGTATATCGCCCAGCATGATACTTTGCAAGTGTTAATCAAAGTAAGGGTCCCGCTGTGTAGATAAGTACATAAGAACTTAGTACAATCATTTCTCTTGATACCGCTTCTGCATGCATTCAGTGCCCATAGTGAGGCTTGACTAACTTAAATTTTATCTTTTTCTCCATCAGCATCATTGCTATTACATGAAATAGTGTAATCATTTGCTTGTTAAATATCCTTCCATTGTGCTGATTTTACTGAAAATTGTTAATAATCAGATATTGTACCATATATGGTATTTAAGTTTCTGTAAATCAGCAGTTAAGGTGCGTCAATGGTCACGATTTTGGACTATTCTTGCGCATCTCCTGTTTTAGCACTCATTGAGCTCGACTTTTATGGATATTTCAATTCATTATGGCCAATGTATCATTTCTTACTCTTTTTAAGACTTTAATTCATCAGACACATTAAAGCGGCCAAGTTTGAAAATTTGATCTAAAATGAATAAAGTATGCATCAGAAAATGTTTCGCGGTAATTTCTGTAAAAAATATGATGATGAATACTGAAAAATTATGTATTGTTTAAATTCCACCCAAAATAAGGCAAATTTTCAACTCTGACACTTTTTCAAGAAAACCACAAAATGACACTATTTGTGAGTGTCTGTTCTCTCTTATTTGAACACGGACATATACTTTCTCTTAAATACTTTGAAAAGTTTTTCCTAGGAGAACGTGTTACTATGTGTTTGGACAAATCGTTGAAATTCGTTATCTCTGAAATTTTGACCTTAAATTGGATGATTTTCGTTATTTTTGTGTAAAATCTAGAAAATTTTAAATTATCGGTGAAGTTTGTACCTAAGGTAGCATTTTATCAAATTCTACTTTTATACAAAGTTTCTAACCTGTTTTATTGTATAATAACAGAGAAAAGTAAAATAAAAATCAAATGAGTGCATTTCAAAACTTTTTGTATTTGCTTTACAAATGTGCTATTTTTAGCAACAAATTTCCGGAATTTTTTACCCAGTTTTAATATATATTTTATAAGCATAAATCTTGATTTTCATCACGGACCTATTAATTTTCCTTCATAAAATGATTAAGTGACATGAAAACTATATTTTCATATGGTTATCATAAAATCGTTGAAATTCCTTCATTCAGAAATGACGTGCCTTAAAGGTATTTTAAGCTGATTTCTCATGTGTATTGATCGTACGAACCTGGTTTTACTTAAACATGGTGAAATAAAGGGTTTTTCTTTAAAAGTAAACTTAAATTTGACAGATTTAGGTGGAACTCTACTCGATGCAGAAGACGTAGAAATTAGAATTTTGTTGAAAGGGGGACTGTAGAAAAGAGTCTAATACTCCACCAAACATGGTCATATCGATACAAACTTAGTCGATGCGGATGTAAAATACTTCATTTTACATATCTAAGGCTAAAACCCTTGAAAAATCGAGAAAATGAAAAAAAAATATAGGTGTAACTAATTTCATGGAGCTTTCCCTCCGTTTTGACTGGTTAACCGTACTAAATAAAAGGTGTCACACCATTGGTCAAAAATGTTGGAAATGTATTAATAGCATAAAGAATCAATAAAATGCGACCAGTAGTCGTGATAAATTTAACTTTGAACTTGATCTTGTCTTTTATGCAATCTACATATCGATTAGAAAATACGTAAAAATTGGAAATTTTTCGATGAGGACGGAGGGATCCTTTTTCTTATCATTTTTATGCGTGTCAAAGATGTCGCAAGCGAGAAAGACCAACTTTACAAACTTTCGAGCATTTTAAAACAGTCAAATCCAGCTAATTCGTCAATCATACAAAGATGGTTATCTGTAGTTACCCCTATATATACTTTTTTATCTGTCCTGACCTTGATGTATCTATTTGATTTCTGACAGTTCTTTGGTAAGGAAGTCTCGGGTTTTCTCGAGGTTATTCTTTTCGTGACCTATCAAGTTAAGCAATTTATTTACGTGTCTGAACGAAGGGTCTCGAGGATCAAATGAGACTAACTTATAAAGTCGTTGTCCTAGTGCCGAAATACTTGAGTTTAATTTAGTCAAAACTTCCGAAAAGGGCTCAATATCGATCACTAACCACTTTGATCTGGTGGTTGTAATTTCATTTACTTTTTCAAAAACTACCTTTTCTTTAATAAAAGAAAGTGCGAGAGCTCCCGAGAGAAGGAGTAGAAGAAACCACGGTCGAACCATGATTGTATCTGAAATTAGAAGAGAATGCCTGTCGATGAGATCTAGCAACCCATAGTTGCGGATTATGAAAATATCGATTAACTGCTCGTACAGCGAGTCGATGTCCGGGGTTAAAATAGTAAACGAGAGTTCCACAAAAGGGGTATTGGCATCTTAATCGGTGTTTTTGAAAAGTTATTTTCTCAAGCATACTTGGTTCGAATTCTTTTTTTGTCAACAGGCTCCTTAGTATTTTAAGTTCGCGTGTTAATTTTCTGACTTTATTAGATTCATTTATTCGGATGTACTGCGCAGTTGTATCTCTAATTAATGATGGTAGAGTTCCTACGAGAAGAGATTACTCATCAATTTCTATTTCAGAGTCTCTCGTTTTGACTTCAGGGAATCGTGTAGCGAATTCGAGGCGCATAACCTGCCAGATTTCATCGGTTTGTTTTTCATAAAAAGGTAGAAAGACTTTATAGTTTTATCTTGGGGCTTGGCTTTTACGCGATGGGCGTATTCATCAAATATAAATCTTAATATTTTTTGTTTATCTGCTCGGTCGTCATAGACATCTACAATCGATAACAGAAATTGCTAGTGCACTTGTTCGGACTGATTGTCATTGTCATCATCCCTACGATTTAAGTCAGAGTCGGAGTCAGTCTCGTCCCTACAGTTTCTATTAGGACTTATAGCTTTAGCTATACGTTCAATTTTTTCTATTTTTGCCTTACGTCGGCTTTTCCTATTCTCCTATGAATAACTACCATACGAGAGGGAACCATGGTGATGGGATTATTTGAATTAATCGATGACCTTCGCACTGACCGCTGACATCTAACACTCAAAAGGGCCTGAGCGAAGTCACGATTCAAGGCTTGCCTAGAGGGCATTTCAGCATTTGCAAGGCGTAAATATAGGAAGCGCATCCTTAATACTTGCACGCTGACTGACTGTGACGACGGGACTCCATGACGGGCCCTGTCCAAACCTCTTTAGAGAAGACAGGGCCCCGACCACCTGTCCTCTCTGAATGTCAGTCGGACTCCTCGGGTGATAACATACATTAGCTCGCTACAGCCGGCAGAGCACAGGTCGTATCACGCATGCCCTCTTTTTATATCAATTTACATATTCATCTGTGTTGCTTGGGCCCCTGCGTCTTGCGGTCTTGTTTGTGTGTGGTTATCTGACAGTGAGGAGGTTGTTTTACACCACAATTGTACGTTCTTCGAGACCTCTGGGTAATCGGAATAGTGGGAGGGTTGTGCGCACGTAATCCAGGATAACCACACCGTCTGCTACTGACGAGGCAGATGGCCGTCCTAAGTCGGCACCGTTTGCCCATTGGTCTCGTTGGTTTATGTGTAGTCATTTGTGTTTTATGTTTTTTCTGTGATTTGACGTTCATTGTACTACTGCGTCTCTTTCTGTGCGTGTCATTTTTGTGTTTTACAGTGGGTGTTTTGGGAGGTTGCTGTTGATGCTGCAACTAGGTGTTGTTGGAGATCCCCTCCTTTCTTTTATGAGTACCGGAATCCTAGCCAAAATAGTATCCAGGGGTGCCTCTGGACCATTTAAATAATGGGGAAGATAAGGGCCTTGAACTGGGTAGTAGGGGCTAACGGGACTTACTGTATCAATATGATTAGATGGACCGGGGGTAGGAGAAGGACTCCTAGAATTACACGGGGTTTGTGGAGGATAAATGGGAGGCGTAGAGGACCTTGTCAAAATGTCCTCTTGGGATTCATCATTCCAATAATCACTCCAGCTATCATCTCTGTAAGATGACTCACTGTCACTAGCCATTCCTGAAGAGTAAAAAGAAGGGAGGAGATAAGTATAGATCTGCAAAGATAATCTAAACCCTAATTATATAAATAATCAGAATCAAATGTATTGTGCCTAATGACCTATTTTCATAGCATCCCAAATTTTTCTTTGTCTTTCATTCTATTCCGCCTGTTCTCGAGTGTTTTGTGCTACCTCCTTCTTTCTTTCCGGGGTGTAACAAATATGACACCAACATCTAGGGTGTCTTGCTAAAAATCTCTTATATTCGGGACAGTTATAATTATGGGAGGATTTCTTACAATACGTAGTTTTAAGTACGTTTCTACAATATAGACATTCAAATAACGGCTCGTCGTCGGCCGCATATTTGTGAATGGGAAGCGCACCGTGGCACTCCTCACACATTTTCCTGGATTCCATACTTAATTTCTTCTTCTTTGGCTTTTGAAATTTCTTCTGGCTGTCTAAGATCCAGGGAAGAAGGCACCAATAAAGATCCCTTGTAGTCCGGTAGATCTTTGATTTGCGTTGTGTTTTTGTCTGACTGTCTAATTTCTCACAAAGAGAAAGTTACTTCAAACTTAACAATAGTTTATTATAACTCCAATGGTAAATGATTTAACAGCGTGAGCATGAACCTTAAACCAATTCTCACATGCCGAGTCTAGGACTCCAATATATACTATTCAGTGGGAATTCCCGCATCTACGCATCACAAGTGTTCCAAAATGATGATCAACTAAACATTCCCAATTTTGGTTCCGAACTGTCAGAATCTGTCAAAAGCACCCGTCAAACTGGAGCCTTTGCACAGAGACCGACAGCACTTAACATAGAGATATGAGCTATTCTTACTTCAACACTCTAGGTAAGGACAGGTACATCTACCGATATACACAATATCTGCAGCTGCATCCTATTAGATCATATCTACACTCGTGATTGTCCGGTGCCAGCCAGCGTTAGCTGGATTGGACCGCTTATATGAAATATTACCGAAATTTGGCGTGATCGAATAATGAATTTCATAACACATTGAAATAATGTGTTTCCAAAATATACCTCAAAATTATCTTTCTTTGCCCAGAATTGAAGTCTCTCTGAATAGTATGACAATAAAAAAAGTACATCAAGTTGTAATTAACTAATTAGCCTTAATTAATAAACATAATTAATAATTTTTGTAGGGGAGAGGTCATAGGGTTACACGTCGAATACATTATTCCATAGTATTATGTTTTGCAATGTAAAACCACCTTGTGAGTTACCTGATCATTGTTTACTACATCTATGTATTAACTTTCAAATTAACTTGGGTGCTAACAAACATGAAGAATGCAAATTGATACTTTTAAATGGTAAATTTCTGTGGTCTGAACAATGCAAAGAGCCATATATTACTGCTTTACTTGACAATGAATCCACTGAGAAAATTCTTTTTCTTAATTAAAATCTTGATGAAAATACCAATACTGATATCAATGATTTGGTTGATGATATTACTCAAATTTATTTACATGAAGCAACTAAAACAATTATGTTGAAAGCTCCAAATTTAAACAGGAAGAGAAAGAAAACTAGAAAATAATGGATGTCAGGTGATTGTCTTCTACTACGAAAAGAAGTAAGAAGATAAGGTAGGAAACATATGAAAGAACAAAAGAATGCAAATTTACAAAATTCTTTTGTCAAAGCTAGAAGAGAGTATGGGTGAAAGGTCAAGTCGGTCGCGTTGCCTTAGTGTTACTTTTTTTTAAAAAAAAGATACGTACCTTGGAGGTTGATCCAGGCTCGTCCTTGATAATATGTAATAGTGGCTGAATAGCTTATACCGCTAAATTTCCATTCATGGATTTGGAAGTTCCATCGCATACGAACATTCTCGTTTCCTTAGAGCGGAAAATGACTATTGGTGATGTGAGGTCCATGGTAGTTTAATGAAGTTTCTATGGTTCCTTTCCTTTTATACTGTCAACATTTTATCAACAGATTGATTATTCTTGATCATCACTAAGGCTTTGGGATTTTTTGTGCTCAAACACAAGTACCACAAATATATATTCTTCTTGACGACTTCTGGAAGAGCAGAACATATAATTATTGAACCCAATAGCAGCAATATAGTGTCTATGGACGGAATCCTTTGAAATCTTTTGTTATAAAACTGTAATATGATACCCTTGATAAATTAGATAAAAATGACGATGTAATAATTAATCGTAATTGATGTGTAATGATGTGTAATAATGTAAGATGAATGAATATTTCAAGATGAAAGGATGGAAAAATATTTCAACGATCACCGATGGGGATTAGATATCCTTATCAGTGATTGAAAGACAAAAGAAAAAAAACTTGAAAGGATGGTAATTGTTTGATGTACGTTGTCATATAAACTGATGAATGATTGACTTCAATGGATGTAGAGTTCGTACGGGTACAAGACTCTATGACCGTGAGCATGTGTTCTTTCAGTACATAGTACGTACAAGGTATTCGATGAAGGTTGATTGTCAGAGGTTGTCAGTGTTCCAATGATTTTGACATATGACACTACGCTGACAAATCCATGTCTGGCCACTGACAAATTCATGTGTGTGGTCAAATGTTCTGTCATGATTCAGACAAAAAAAAACAAACATAATACTGGTTTCATGCAGGACCGTGAGCATGAGTTCTTTACAAAGTACGTGACAAGGTATTCAATGAAGGTTTTCAGTTTTCCAATGTATCTGACGCTACACTGACATATCTATGATATTCTGTCATAAATCAGATAAAAAACAACCAGTAATTCTGGTTTGGTACGGGTGTAAGACTCTACGATATGGGTGCAAGACTCTTTGGAATGGGCGTAAGACTCTATGTCAAAGGTTTCCAATGATTTTGATACATTATACTACACTGAAAACTCCATGTCTGTGTCTAAATATTTTAGTCGTAAATCAGACAAAGAAGCAAACAATAACATGGGAATGACAACACAAATTGAATGTACGAATTTGTTGAAATTATTGATCATTTCTATCTTTTGATTTTTTTCAAATCAGGAGAACATTGGTTCAAATAGACATACCTTTGATGTATGAAAGAATACAAATTCAAATATGAATTGTTTAAAATTTATTAATGAAAATACAGGTGTTACCGGAATTCTTTCTACAACATAAAATTACCTTTAATTTTTTCCTATGAAATAAAAAGTAATTAGTAAACAAAAAAAAAAAAAATTATTAGCCCTAACTTTTTTACCCTAGTGATATATATAAATTTGAATTTTTACCTTATCCTCTAGAATTACTTTTGCAAAAAAATAGTTTACTTATGTTCTAGAAAATTACATCCACTTAACTATATTTATTCTCCTTCTATTGTCCAAATTCACTTCCTTTTTCACTATAATCCAGTTCACTATAATCCAGTTCACTATAATGTAGTTCACTTTATCTTCTTTCACTAACTCCCATTTCTCTCTCGCAAACATTTTTCTCTCACAAACATTTCTCTCTGGCAAACATTTCTCTCATGCTAAAAGTTCTCTCTCTCTCTCTCTCCATGAATTCCGGTACACCTACAAAACAAGAGAAAACAAACTATTAGATAAATGTTATATCATTTAGAAGACGAACGTTGTACAATACAATACTCTACATTACCAAATCTTGGGTCCAAAAATATATACATTAGTTGTAAGTCATAACAAGAAAAGGAGTATAAAAATACATACCTTAGCTCTCCGCCCTCTTTATTCATTCTGAAAAAAATAATTTCATGTAAAATATTTATTAATTAGAACAGAGTCATGAAAATTCAGAATAATGCTGTAAAAATGTTTTAGATTGTGGGAAAAGTATGTAAACAAAAATACTTACGTGGGCGGAGATCTGGATGGGGTCCTCAGAGGTCCTGAAAGACATTAAAATTTTTGTTAACCGAGTGTAAAAGTAAAGGGGGTCCTCAAGTTCCCTGAAAGAAAAGATTAAATCATAATAGATGATGTGATTTTTTTTACTTCAACTCAAATTTCATTCAAACATGATATCGTAATTTAGAATTATAACATTACTCACCCCTCTACAAATTCACACATGTACCGGTCCGTAGCGGACCCGTCCCATGGATTGCTGCTTTTTCTAAAGAAAAATGAAAATAAAATGTTTATTTTTCAGATAAGGAAAGAAAGTCTGAAATGTATATTGAAATTTTACTATTGTTATATGAAAATATTTTTAAAGGTAATTCGTAAATTACATACGGAGTGTCCTGAGTCTGCCGGCAGACCTCTTGCTCCGGGGAGCTTACCGGTATATACTCGTAAAATCTTTTTAAAGTGAACAAATACTTGCTCATTTGAAAGGAAAAACAATCAATTTATATATGAAAACATTTTTAAAGGTAATTCGTAAAATTACATACGGAGTGTTCTGAGTTTGGCGGCGGACCTCTTGCTCCGGGGAGCTTACCGGTGATAACGGCATGACACTAAAAAAAAAATCACAATGATTTGAAAATCGATCCCTAGCAAATTGAGTCAATTTTAAAGTATCATATTGAATTTCCGTACTTGGACAAGATTCCGATCAAATGTATATACACGTAAAATCTTTTTAAAGTGAACAAATTCTTGCTCATTTAAAAGGAAAAAAAATCAATTTTTATATTTTGGTTTTAGATAAAGACAGAAAGTTGTAATATTTTTTCCTTTGCCGCTGTGTGAATTCAAAATAATACATACAGTGGTGTGGAATCCAAATCTGGCATGACAGCCAGAGGGGAGTGAATAGTTTCACTTAGCGTGGAGTCTGGGCTAAAAAAAGGAATAACAATAATTTAAAACTAAATCAAAATGCAGTCTCTTGTAATCATTCAATAAATTAATAAATATGAGTGTAAAATTCAAACCGCATTTTCAAAAGATTAAGATACAAATGGATACAAAAACTTACTGATTCAAATGAGAAGACCCGTATCTGTAATAAGAAAAAAAAATGTTGTTAACAAAATATGTTTATCATACATTTGAAAAAAAAATCTAATTCAACATTTTCCGATAAAAATTAAATTTGTCTTTGACATGTATTATAAAATATACATACTTCACAGTGTCGTCCAGCCCCGCGTGCGGCGACGGCATCGGACTGCTGAAACTTGAAAAAAAATGCATTGATTTTATTTCACTAAGAATAAAACTACGAATCCTAATTCCATGTGAAAATGTGGAAAATTAATGAAATGTAGACTTACCGGAGCACTTTTGGCTCTAGAATCCTAAGTCTGAAAAAAAAAAGAATATCAAGTCCGATGAAAGAGAAATAATGAAATTTAAAATGTAATGTAATGCATACAGCCAATTGTAATTAAAAATATATATATATATACTTACTTTATCCTTTTCGCTGCCGTTGCAGCATGCGGTGTAGAGCTGAAAAAAGAAAACAACTGCACAGATTTTGTAGAATATCACCCGTCGGAATATTGATTGATGGAAAAGCGAAAGTCTTCAATAATGTTGTATATATAAAAAAGAAATTACCAGCTCGCCTCTCCATCCTTATCATGCGCGCTGAAATAAAAACATAAGATTGTTTCGGTATCTTTTACACACATATTACAATGACTGTCATAATATAGATTTTTCAATTAGATTATTTAAATATTTGCAAAAGGATGAGTTGCATTTAAAAATAAATACCGTCATAAAAGTATACTTACGGACAGGTTATCCTGTCAATTTTTTTCGACGAGACTCGCCATGGTCTCGTAAACATCGGCTATTTCATCACAGTTGCACCTAGAAAATATATAATACCGTCTCCTAGATAAATTTATCACTTGACGAACATCACATATTATCTAAAAATATATCGAATAAATCCATTATAAATATTTATAATTATGTATATGTAGAAAATACAATCCTGATAAATAACGTGAAAACCTACATCATTTTTAACAAAGAGAAGAGTAAATCAAGAAAATTTGTTAAGATGTAATAAAGTAAAACACTCAAATTGATGCGGGGATTTTGAGGGTGTGAGAACATCATGATAATAAGTTCTATATTTCTTTTCCATAATTTTAATTCTTGAATATCAATAGTTATGTGTACAATATTTCACATATTTTAAGTATGATACATGATCTGTGCACACCGTCTAACATAAAAAAGCACACAGAAAGAAAAAAAATATTTAACTATCAAATAATTGTGAAGTTTTATCACTTTCATTTTTTAATGTTATCTTGAACATAATTAACAAGCATTGAAGTTTGAAGAATGTCAACTCGAAGAGAGTCAACCAATTCTGACAGTGACCCCAACTCCTTTTGGAGTGGATACTGGGCGTCTTCACATGTCAACCAATTCTGACAGTGACCCCAACTCCTTTTGGAGTGGATACTGGGCGTCTTCACATGTCAGCCAATTCTGACAGTGACCCCAACTCCTTTTGGAGTGGATACTGGGCGTCTTCACATGTCAACCAATTCTGACAGTGACCCCAACTCCTTTTGGAGTGGATACTGGGCGTCTTCACATGTCAACCAATTCTGACAGTGCCCCCAACTCCTTTTGGAGTGGATACTGGGCGTCTTCACATGTCAACCAATTCTGACAGTGCCCCCAACTCCTTTTGGAGTGGATACTGGGCGTCTTCACATGTCAACCAATTCTGACAGTGCCCCCAACTCCTTTTGGAGTGGATACTGGGCGTCTTCACATGTCAACCAATTCTGACAGTGACCCCAACTCCTTTTGGAGTGGATACTGGGCGTCTTCACATGTCAACCAATTCTGACAGTGCCCCCAACTCCTTTTGGAGTGGATACTGGGCGTCTTCACATGTCAACCAATTCTGACAGTGACCCCAACTCCTTTTGGAGTGGATACTGGGCGTCTTCACATGTTTCTCCTTTTGGAGTGGATACTGGGCGTCTTCACATGTTTCTCCTTTTGGAGTGGATACTGGGCGTCTTCACATGTTTCGGAATATGTTGATGTCACTTGAGCACATGCTGATGACGCTGTGGTATGTGTGAATGCCGCTTGAAGCGGTAGGAAATCGATATACCTTGAGACGCTCCACTAAATCCTGGTGACGCTGGGGTGTATCTGGGTACTGAGGAATCCAGGGTGAACGTACACCTGGTATGCTTTTCAAGCGCCTTTAATTTTCCTGGGTTTTCATGTCTGCAACAAGAGAACGAAACATGAAGTATCTAAACCAGCATACTATCCTTACTTAATCTCTCAAAAAATATTTAACTTCATTGTGAACAGATGTCTACCTTTAGGTATTTTAAGACTTAAACTAGAGTGAATATCTGCTTCAAGATAAGGATTAAATCATTTTAAAAATTGTATCATTTTATATTTTTGTTGTACTACATTTAAGGAAATAAGACACCATACCTGAACGTTTTTAAGATTGGGTCCTCTTCGCTCTTCTGCTGCGTGAAACGTCCATTATTTCGTTTCACCATTTTTCTTCTAGTGATTATTAACGAGTCTTCAGTCTCGCTAATCTTCCTCCTCTTTGATTCTTTTGTTGGTGTCTGATGTGGATCTTTGGGGGAGTTTCTGTGGAAAATAAAATGGTATTTAAGGATTTTTTTTTTCGATATTATACCAAGGTATATGAAAGACAGCACGGGGTAGATTTGTTATTTAGAACATTGATTATCCATCATTTATTCACATTTCTCACTTATTATTGGGTACTTTAAAGATGCAGTGTCCCTGAAAATATTTTTTTATTGAAATTTAAATTTTACTCCAAACGGTCTAGATGGAGGAAAAAATGAGCCAGAAAAAATTTTATTTGAAAATATGCAGTAACCACTATAATATTATCGATTTTGTAATAAATAAATCTCCGTATTCCTCTATAGTAAAAACTCAATACATTGTAGGTGGCGCTAGTGCAATGAACTAGAACTGCGCACCTCAAATTCAAAATAACGTTTTTAAACGGCTATATCTGCGATTATATGCGTTAGATTCGCATAAAAATTTGAATTGAATCTTGTTTGTGTGATGTCATCTTACAATGAGGAGGTTGTTTTACACCACAATTGTACGTTCTTCGAGACCTCTGGGTAATTGGAGAAGTGAGAGGGTTGTGCGCACGTAATCCAGGATAACCACACCATTTGCTACTTGCGTGACAGATGGCCGTCCAAAGTCGGCACCGGTTACCCATTGGTCTCGTCGGTTTATGTGTAGTCTTTTGTGTTTGATGTTTAAATGTCGTGTGTCTCTTTTCCGTCTCGTGCTGTACTCGTCTTTTGTATTTTTGCATCGGGTGTTTTGGTGTTTTACTGTTGATGCTGCAACGGGGTCTTGTTGGAGATCTCCTCTCTTCTTTGTACAAATAAGAATGTATACTTTCATATGAAAAGAACGATCTTGCATTACAAAATTTTGTAAAATTAATTAATTTTCAGGGACACCGTCCCTTTAACTTTTTTAGTAGAAATGTCACGTGACTTGCACCTTTTGTTATAAATGGCTCAAAACATGTAAGAACATAGTACTTATTTTGTCCATTAACGGGGGGGGAACAATGTAAAATTCCTGGTGGGAAAAAGAAGCACTATGACCATTTTCATCATCGACCACTATTCTCATATCAGGAGCTACTCAAAGTGGAAAAACATTTTCACTGAACGACTACTCAGTCATGCAAATACCATGATTGCTATCCCACCTTGTAAAATCGTTTACGCTTTTTGGAATATCAACCCATTTTCAACGACATGTACTATTCCTAACTTCATTCCTCACTATGGTCTTTAAAGAAAATATTGAGCAGAATCCTGAAGGAAGTGAGCACACTATTCTCGTTCCCGATGATATGATGTTGAATATTTGCAAATCCGATGAATTACGACAACATCTCAACATAGGAACATCACAATTATTTTCATGACCCACAATCTCTATCCTCCAGGAAAATATTCAAGAACAATATCTCTCAACTGTTCAAATATTGTTTTGTTCAAAAATTTCGAGACACAAGACAAGTGATTACTTTCGGATCTCAGATTTAACCTGAGATTATTCATTTCTTAAGTCAGCGTATGAAGCAGCTACTCTTGCAATTTATGGGTATGATTTTAGTGCCAAAAATAAAATATGAAGGCTTATTGGAAAAATAAGATCAAAACATGAAGCTAACAGCTGCTACAAATCTTGCAGATGGTCGGATTATTAATTCAGCCCCAGCCAATGACCAAATCGTGTGATTCTTGCATTAATATTATAGAGTCCAGTGCAATGACAAATATGGATAATGACCATATCCCTGTATACAGCACAAAATCGATAATTCAGAATATCAGAAACCGAAGGCATACAAAATCAGGATAAAACAGGAACAAAAGCAAACAAATAAAAAATCTCCACCATATGAAAAGAAGCGAACTCCCGATATGGGAGTGAGACCAGGTGCCCAGGAAGAGTAAGCATCTCCTGCTTGCATGCAGCACCCGCCGTGTAGTGACATTTTTTGAAAAAGAAACGAAAATCACAGACGGGAAAGGGACTTATTATAAAAGCAAATAGCATTTGAAAACCTCCTGCGCAAAGGGCCATTCTCCTTTGTTTTCTGCTAGCTTTAATCCTAGCACTCGCTAGCTTTGTACTAGGTTTATGCTAGCTTTCGTTAGGATTATGCTAGGTTTACGTTAGCCATATGCTAGGAATCGCTATTATTTTGCTTGCTGAATAAATTGTCTGGTTTTAAGAGCTTTTTACGCCATAAATTGTCGTTTTAGCCTGAATTGATATATTTAAGAATCTCTCGGGTTATAAAAATGCTTTATACTAGTTATTTTGTTTTTATCTGAATGTATTTCACAGATGTTCAATAAAAACCCATTTTCGAATATTTTTCAAAATTACTTCGGAATCCCTAATATTTTAAAATGCTTTCAAACTTTATTTATCTGTATATGTCGTATATCTTTAGATGAATTATTTATGTCAAATGATTAACTTTATTTATCTGTAGATGTCGTATATCTTCAAATGAATTATTCATGTCGAATGATTAATATTATGTTTTACTATTAATTTAACTTCAAAAGGAAGAGAAAGAAAATTTGAAATTTTGAATATAGACTCCGTGTTTAATTGTCTCTGAAATTGGAGAACAAGGACAAATTTCACCCTTTTTCACATCCATAGACAATGATAAGAATAAAGCCTCAGACAGGAATCGAACCAAGTCCTTCTACATAAATGTAAGTAGTAATTATATGCAGGAACGAAAACCCATTGTTTTTACCATAGCTTAGCATTAGAAGGCTCACAGGCACTGTATAAGCCCCGCCCAAGCTCCGCCCCCTATGTTTCTATACATTTCTTACCAAATATGTTAATGAGATATCAGGCACCCATAGCTTAGTACTGGAAGGCTCAAAACAACCCCGCCCCTATATTTCTTTACATTTCTTACCAAATATGATAATGAGGTAGCAGGTTCACATAGCTTAGTATTGGAAGGCTAAAAAACAACTCCGCCCCTATGTCTCTATACATTTCTTACCAAATATGATAATGAGGTAGCAGGCACCCATAGCTTAGTACTGGAAGGCTCAAAACCCAAAACTGGAAAAGACCTCCCATGTCTCTATGTATATCCGAATATGATAATGAGGTAATAGGTCTTGTATTGGAAGGCTCAAAACATACCACACCCTTTTCTATACATTCATACTACACACAAGTACTCAAAAGGCAATGATGCATTGCAAATATGGATATATAAGGTCTATTTATAGATGTCACTTTAAAAATTATATTGTTTTACCTTATTACATCCCGATGGCGACTACTCATATCTATTTCAATTTATTTATGAAAGAATGTATTGATGAAATATGGACTGAAGTTTTTCGATTAGCAGGTGAAAAATGTTTGGGGTGTGAAATAAGTCATCCTTCTCAGACACATCATTCTTGTCTAATGGATTCATCTTTTATGAAGTTAATACATAACTTTGATCCGGCTTTTACCACTTTGAATTATGAGAAGATTTTTCAGTGTCTACTTGACAAATACTGTTGTGGAAAGGAGCTAGTGATTTCATTGAAGAAGTCTACCGAAGTTTTCGTCACGACCGATGCTTGGCGTAGTTTGATTTACAATAAAATGGAGGAGGAGTCTTTTACCAAAGATGTCTGACCAGGAAAAGAGAAGTTTTTTGGAAGAATATTACTACAATCCTAAGAATCCTGCAGCTTATACAACAACCGAAAAACTTTATAAAGCTTTAAAATCTAACAAAAACTATACATTTTCAAGAGGGTTTATCCGGAAATGGTTACAGGATCAAGATGCTTACACTTTGCAAAGAGAAACTCGACAACCTAAAAGAATACCTAACATTAGAGTTACCGGTATCAATAGTCAATGGAGCATGGACTTGATGGATGTACAAAACCTGTCAAAACAGAACGATGGCATCAGATATTTACTTAATTAATTGATGCCTTTTCCAAATATCTTCGTGTTGTTGCTTTGAGAGAGAAGTCCGCCAAAACTGTTTTGTCTGGTATTAAACAAGTATTTGAATCTGGAGCAAAATGTTTCCCATTAAGAAGTGACAGAGGCAGATAATTTAACAACAATCTTTTGAAACATTATCTGAAGGAAGTAGGAGTACGCATATTTTACACTAACCAGATGTCCAAAGCATCTATAGCTGAAAGAGTCATTCGCACCATTCGCGGCAGACTATTTAGGTATTTTCAAAAGAACAGAACATATCGCTTTGTGGATGTACTCCAACAAATAGTGAATAATTATAATTCAACATCTCACAGAAGTTTGAAGGGACTATCACCAAAAAATGTCAATAAACAAAACGAAGCAGATGTATGGGCTTTCATGTACCTCCGCAAACCTAAAAACGTCCATGACAAGACAAAGGTGAAAACAAAAAATACGAAACATTTGAAATATAGATATAAAATCAATCAACTCGTCAGACTATCCCATTTAAAACATATTTTCTCTAGAGGTTACCAACAACAGTTTACCGGAGAGGTGTTTAAAATTTCCCATCGCTTTCACATACAAGGAATTCCTATGTACAAAGTCAACGATTTTAATGGTGACGAAATAGAGGGTAGTTTTTATCAAAACGAACTTCAGAAAGTTTCCAAGGACGAGGATAGTCTCTGGGTCATAGAGAAATTTATCAAGAAAAGAAAACGGAAGGGTAACGTGGAATGGCTTGTGAAATTCGAGAATTGGCCTAGTAAATTCAATCAGTATGTGAAGGAATCAGACATAATTGATTTACAAGGTTAAATGATGATGGAGAAATATTTGTTTTTCAAATCCAGCGATAGCGAGAAATTTTATCCTGATAATAAACCGTATGATTTCAAGCTGCATCTAGATTCAACACTCTATTTTGACAGATACTGGAAAATTTGCATCGTAGAGTTTCTCAATTTTTCGTCAGACAAAGCACAATCTTGTAAGTCTGAAAGAGCACCTGTAGTAGCTAGTACCCAGGAATACCAATCTAAAGTCTTATATTTGTACTGTAACGTATGTGAATTTTCAAATGTCAATGGACGAGATCAACCTTTATTAAGAATTATTCACCCGGACATTGATTTCAACTGGAACAACAAATTCAACCCCGTTTATTACTTTCCTCTCCGAGTAAACGAACTATCTGACATCCACTTAAATATAAAGGATAAAAGCGGGGCACTTGCGACATTTCTGACTGTCGATACCTGGATTACACTGCATTTAAAGCGCTATCCTTTTTTCTGATGGCTGAAGGGAAAATGTATATACCAGACAATCAAAAATGGATTAGATTCTATCAAAATGTTAGAGATGGAAATGTACATCCAGACTATTCTACCAAGGGATACCAGAGGGGTGGTGGATTACGAAACAATACAACACCATATATGCTACCAATCGATTCATATTCTAAGGAGAAAGGTGAAGTTTTAAATATAAATATGACCTCACCCGCTCAGCAAGTAGTGGAACAAGCTAAAAGTGAAGTCAAGCGCGAAAAGAGTCTTGATAAAGTGAAGATACGTAAAAGAAAGATTAGTCCTAAAAGAAAAAGTAAGAAAGAGACCACTGATAAAAACAAAAAGAAGAAGAGGAAAATTGTACAACTGAAATCAGACGTATTCGGACTTTATTAGATATAAAATAATGTCTGTATTAACGACAGAGAATTTTCGAGAGGCCGTACCTAGTCAATTGGCACTTTTTGATTTACCACCAACACAAACAGCTGTAGAAAATGTATATTTCCAGGAAGTGCGTCCAATTTCTCAGATTTCCGAAAACTCGCCGATATAATTTCAACTTTCTGCCCAAAATGGTATGGACTACATCGATTTGAGAAGAACTAGAATATATGTCAAATTAAAAGTTGTGAAAGGTAGTGCAGACATTAGTAGCAGTGATAATGTAGGACCGGTTAACCTTCTGTTACATTCACTGTTCAGCCAAGTGGATGTTTCTATTCAGAATAAACCTAATTCAGAATAAACCTATCGGCAACTCAGGAGTACATTACCCGTATTTGAGCATGTTAAATGCCTTAATTCTCTACGGAACAGATGCCAAAAAATCACAGCTTACATCGCAGATGTGGGACGATGATGTTGCGGGAAAGTTTGATGATATAGATGCTAAACCGGCGCAAACACTGGGTTATTCAACCGCACAGCACAGATTAAAGACAGTAAAACAATTGACCTAGAGGGACCTATTATGCATGAGTTATTTCAAATGGATAGGTACATTCTCAATCAAGTGGCCATTCTTGTAAAATTCTATCGTACACCTCCAGCTTTTTACATGCTATCGTCAGCTACATCCTCTGATTACAAAGTTCAAATAGAAGAGGCCGTATTACGAGTATGTAAATGCAAGATCAATCCTGCAGTAATCGTAAGTCATGCCAAAATGTTGGAAACAACCACCGCTAAATATCCATATAAAAAGACTGAGGTGAAAATGTATAACATTGCCAAGGGTGTGAGGAATAATAGCTTAGAAAACATGTTTTCCGGTACACGACCCAACCGTATCTATGTTGCATTCGTTGATTCCCTGGCAGTTGCTGGGGACTACACGAAAAATCCCTTCAATTTCCAGCATTATAAAATCGTCCATATCGCGCTGACCAGTGATGGGACACCCGTGTCAAATAGCCCTCTTAAACTGAACTTCGACGCAACTGCAGACACTACAGTACCTGCATTTGTGAACCTGTTCGATAATAACGGCAAGTGGTTATTTGACAGCGGAAATAATATCAACAAGGAAAGATTTTATAAAAGGTGGATACGTTGTATTTTGTTTTGATTTAGAACCTTCTTTTGAACAGGGAGAATACCTCACTCTACTTAAGCAAGGCAACGTACGCCTTGATGTGCAATTTGGTACAGCACTTTCTTCAACTGTGACAGCCATTATCTGGGGGCAATATTCTAGCTTATTCCAAATAAACCAAGCCAGAGACATTATCATAGGATGAGTTATATCGCGCTCAACACAAAGCAGTTACAGTGCATGATACAATGTGATCCTCTAATGAAGCGAGAAATCGTTGGAGTGTATGCCTTGGACCATGTATTTCCATTAAAAACTAATGAAGGTATCATCATGAATACACATCCCCATTATTTAGAGGGAGAGCATTGGATTGCAATTTATAACGTCAACGATTCATATGTCGAAGTATTCGATAGTTTCGGTCAATTCCCTGAAAAAGATTTCATTTCAAAAGTTATGAAATTACCCGTTAAGTTTTCAGATCTATCAATTCAATGCCAAGATTCCTTATACTGTGGCTATTATTGTATGACTTATTTATTCTATAGAGTGCGAGGATTGTCTGTGCAACAATTTGTAGATAGATTTTCTGATAACTGCCCTTTGAATGATTTGTATGTTTTACAGTTCATAAATACAATGTTTCCACTATGTTTATTCAAAAATCCTTAATAATTGCACTACTAGATTGATGTAATTGATTAAAATTGACATGACATTTTTTCTGTCGTTAATAAATGACTGTGTACAATTTACCCCCTGTTTTTTTTTTCAGTTCATTAATACAATGTTTCCTCTCTGTTTATTCACAAATCCTTCATAATTGCACCACTCAATTAATGTCATTGATTGAAATTGATATGACATTTTTTTTTGTCGTCAATAAATGACTATGCACCAAATCACTGCCTTCATTCTTGTTGAACAAAAATGGCTGATAATTTTACAACAGAAAGTATGGTCAAGTTTAAGAAGAACTCTAATATACTCATCGTAGGACCATCTCAAGTAGGAAAATCATCTCTCGTTTTTAAAATGTTGAAAAACCTCGCCTTGTTCGAGTCTGAGATACAGCATATATTATATTTTTACGGAATATGGCAAACATTGTTTGATGAAATGGAGAAAGAAGTATCAAAGATTACATTTCACCAAGGTGTACCGGATAAGACTCTATTGGAGCAATACACGGCTCAATATGGACAGGTCTTGTTGGTTCTGGATGATGTCATGAGTCAGGGTTCAACATCGGATATGATGAATTTGTTTACTACCTATTCGCATCATATGGGGATCACGGTGCTGTTCTTACTCCAAAATGTCTTTCCTCCAGGAATCTACATGAGGACTATTTCTTTAAATGCACATTATATCATTTTGTTTAAGAACAATCGGGATGTTCAACAAATAAAAACATTGGGTAGACAAATATACCCTGGCCAATCAAATTTTTTCATGGATGCTTATAAAATGGCCACAAAAGAACCACACTCATACCTGTGTATATATTTGTTTCCGACAACAGATGAGCGATTTAAGCTTTCTAGCAATATATTACCGAATGAGGACACAGTTTTATACCTGAAGTAATGAGAAAACTAGTGCAAGAAAATTTGGATTTGTTGAATGTTTTGATTAAAACACATGCAACACAAAGACTTCAAATTATAAAAACGTTGAGTAATCAGCAAGTATTGGCGATTGTGGAAGTTATTTACAACGTCTTACACGGTGTGTGCAAGTTATCGAGAGAAGACAGAGAAAAACTTTCAAAATATAAAAAATATTAAGACTACTTATCGAGAAAAAAAATTCACAGCGTCAAAGGAAAAATCTGCTCATAAAATTATCTAACAGCATTCCTTCCGTGTTACGTCCAGCCATTTCTTATATACGAAACAATGGCAAAAGAGGTGGTACTCGTACCGCGAGAAAAATACCAAAAGTTAATAGAAATGTCCCAAATCCCCAGGAGGCAGGAAGAAGTGGCAAAGGGGGAGGTGAATCAAAAAGTTATGACAAACAGTCAAACGGTGATTGACAAGGAGCCGAACGGGGATATTAAACACTCTGTGGGCGGAACTCATAATGATGATATTGAACAACAAACTGAAAATTTGTCGGTTAAATCGGGGGTTTTTAAATCACCGAAAGACATTATTCATGGCAAAGTTAGGAAAAATAACAAAGTGAAACAGGAGAGGTTAAAGAAGTGGATAACATTCTAAGGGGAGAAATGGATGATGAGAAGAAATTCAAGTGTAACGAATGCAATAAAAGTTTCAAAAGACGTTCGGAATTAAATAGACACCTTCGTTCAAAATTACAAACTTTCCAATGTCAACATTGTCAAAAGCAGTTTAATAGGAAAGATAACTTAAAAACTCACACAAGAAGGTTCCACAGACAGGCTGTGACTTCACCTACTATAAATCAGAGTGGTGGTAATGCTGCTGTCGATGGCGATGAAATCCTATACTCAGGAAATAATGATAGAGAGATTGAAACTTCTTTGGATGGATCTGCTGTTATTGTAAAAATACATCCATTGGCTACGGAGCATTTCGATTTGTTGTTATTTTTCACAAATATATCGGAGCAAGTTTTAAACCTTGTTACTAAGTCAACACAAGAAAGAAGAGGTATCTGAATGCCCGTGTTGAATTTCGACGCGAAAGAGATGGTACAATTGAAACGACCACGCCACATTTTCGAAGTGTAACCTACACACATTTGCATTCAGAAGAGTTCAATATACATAATCTACATGAAGCATTTCAGAAAATGTTCACATCAAAAGAGGAATTTATCATGAAGGGTTCGGATTGGATTTTCCAGAAGGTGCACAATTTAGAAGTGCATTATGTTTGTATTCTCCTCTAAGTGCTGGTACATACATTAAAGAACCTCGGACATTAAGAAACCAGTCACTCATAAATGTAAAAAATCATGATGAAAAATGTTTTGTGTACTCCGTGCTAGCAAAACTTTTCCCAGTAAGATTGAATCCAAACAGAGTTACTCATTATCTTAACTACATGAACAGATTAGATATGACAGGTATCAAGTGTCCCGTGCAAATTTCGCAAATATCAAAATTTGAGAGGCAGAACGATATCTCCGTTAATGTGTTTGGGTACGAAGAAAGTGAAATATTACCTATTAGAATCACTTAAACTGAGAGGACTATGCACGTGGATTTATAGTATCTAAGACATCAATCAAAATCACATTACTGCTTGATAAAACATTTAGACAGGTTTTTATCCAGAGTATACAAAAGAGGAAGACATCGACATTATTTCTGTCCATATTGTCTGCATGGCTTTATAAAACGACACACCCTTTCTAAACACAAACAATTTTGTATGGCAGTGGGTGAACAAAAAGTGGAATTGCCTACACCAGGAGAGAATGATGTGATCGAGTTCAAAGATATTGCCAAACAATTGAAGGCACCGTTTGTTATCTATGCAGATTTTGAGACTTACGTACAGCCAATCCACTCTTTCCAAGACCCCGATCCAAATACCAGTCACACGACAAAATTATCTAAATTCGAACCCTGTGGATTTTGCTACCAAGTGGTTTCAAGTGATGACAGCTTCACGAAATCACCTGTATTGTATCGCGGTGAGCGCGTGGTAGAAACACTGTTAGACCTTTTGTTAGAAGAAGAGAACGTCTTAATGAAAAAAATAAATCGATCGAACCGATGGAAGTCGATCCAGAGATTGAGCTACAATATGAAACGGTCACACACTGTCATATATGTTTGAAGAATTTTGAGGCACGCGATGTTAAAGTGCGAAATCACGAAATGGTCGATTCATTGGCATAGCGCACAAAATATGCAATCTTCAGTACAAGCAAGTCAATTTCATACCTGTGATTTTTCATAACCTACGTGGCTTCGACGGTCACCTTATCATGCAAAAGTTGGGGAAATACAAGACTAAAAAATTAAATGTCATTGCAAATACACAAGAACGCTACATATCTTTCAGTGTTTCACATCTTCGCTTCATCGACTCTTTTCAGTTCTTAAGTACTTCATTAGACTCGCTCGTATGTAACTTGAAAAATGATGACAGTTTGCACTTTAAACAATTTAGAAAGGAATTTCGATCTGAAAAGCAAAGAACATTGTTATTACGAAAAGGGGTATATCCTTATTCATACGTTACAGATGCAAGCAAATTTCAAGATATGAATCTTCCGTCCAAGTCTGAGTTCTACAATAGTATGCAAAAATGTCATGTGTCAGACGACTACTATCTTCATGCACAAAGGGTATGGACAGAAATGAATATGAGGACACTCGGTGACTACCATGATCTATATTTGAAATGTGACGTTCTTCTATTGGCAGATGTTTTCGAAAGGTTTCGATCTGTTACCCTGAACAATTTTGATTTAGATCCGGCACAATATTATACCTTAGCAGGCCTATGTTGGTCGGCATGTCTTAAAATGACGGATGAACATTTAGAACTGATCACAGATGTAGATCAATTTCAAATGATAGAAAAGGGTACAAGAGGTGGTGTGGCCATGATCACTACACGGTATGCAAAGGCAAACAACAAATGTATTCCGGAAACCTACGACGAATCCAAGACTAGTGAGTACTTGGGCTATTTTGATATGAATAACTTGTACGGAGGAGCAATGGTTGAACCTTTACCAGTGGGAGATTTTCGATGACTACTGCAGAAATTGATTCTCTAGATATTCTGTCCATAGAGGAAACTGCCCAAACCGGCTACATATTAGAAGTTTCATTGGAGTATCCGACACGATTACACGAACTTCGACAACATTTTTGTGGTGTTTGAAGGAAAGGTCTTCCAGCAAATTGTCGGAATTCCAATGGGGACCAATTGTGCCCCACTCCTTGCCGACATTTTCCTTTACTCGTACGAAGCTGAATTCATTCAATCTTTGGTCTCTGAAGGGAAAAGATACTTAGCTTCTGACTTTAACTTCACTTACAGATACATAGACGATGTGTTGTCCATCAATAATCCAAAATTCGCGGATTACCTGAGCAGTATCTATCCTTCGGAGCTTGAAGTCAAAGAAACCACAGAGACAAATAATTCAGCATCCTATTTGGACATAATGTTGTCCTACGACACTGATGGTCACATGAACACCTCACTCTATGACAAACGTGACGACTTCAATTTCAGCATTACAAACTTTCCTTTTCTGAGTAGCAACATCCCTTCATCGCCTGCTTATGGCGTGTTCATATCTCAGTTGATACGCTATGCCAGAGCAAGTACCAAATATACGGATTTTGTTCTGAGAGCTAGGCGTCTTTCAGATAAGCTTCTCAGTCAGGGATATGTTTGTGACCGACTAACATCGTCACTGAGGAAGTTCTACGGTCGATATGGGGAACTCGTCATACACTATGATGTTCCACTCTCAAGAATGGTGGATGATATTCTGTCATAGACCATTTGAACCATCCAACCAAAGATTGTACTCTATATGACAAACGAGATGATTTTGGATTCAACATAGTAAATTTCCCCTGGCTTGACGGTGATGTCCCTAGATTACCGTCATACGGTATCTATATTTCACAGCTCATCCGGTATGCTAGAGCATGTACTGATGTTTTGGATTTTCATAATAGAAATCTGCAAATTACAAAGAAACTTTTAGGTCAAGGTTTTCGCTTTCACAAACTAGTAAAGACTTTCTGGAAATTTTACAAAAATTATGATCAACTTCTTTTGAAATTCGGACCCATAAAAGCAACGGAGTATATTACTTTAGGTATTTCACAACCTGCATTTTATGGTGATATAATTAACAAAATAAGAAGGATCAAAGGTAGACAGCATATGTATCGAAAATGCGTCAGAGTCATCAAACGCCTTTTATACCGTGGATATGATCCTAATGTCACCAGACGGACACTAAGCTTGGTACTTGACCAATATACAGTCTTGTACGAGCGCATTCTTAAGACTTGCACTCTGACTGACTGTGACGACGGGACTCCATGACGGGCCCTGTCCAAACCTCTTTAGAGAAGACAGGGCCCCGACCACCTGTCCTCTCTGAATGTCAGTCGGACTCCTCGGGTGATTACATACATGAGCTCGCTACAGCCGGCAGAGCACGGACTGTATTACGCATGCCCTCTTTTTATATCCATTTACATATTCATCTGTGTCTCTGGGGCCTCTGCGTTTCGCGGTCTTGTTTGTGTGACGTCATCTTATAGTGAGGAGGTTGTTTTACACCACATTTGTACGTTCTTCGAGACCTCTAGGTAACTGGAGAAGTGAGAGGGTTGTGCGCACGTAATCCAGGATAACCACACCGTCTGCTATTTACTTGGCAGATGGCCGTCCTAAGTCGGCACCGGTTGCCCATTGGTCTCGTTGGTTTATGTGTAGTCTTTTATGTTTCTATGTTGTGAGTTGGTGTTCCTTGTCCCTTTTGCGTCTCTTTCTGTGGGTATCTGTTCTGTGTTTTTTGCATGGGTGTTTTGGGATTTTGCTGTGGGTGCTGCAACCTAGTGTTGTTGGAGATCCCCTCCTTTTTTTCTATATCTTCCAAAATGGAAGTAACCGGATGTGACAGTTCTACCGAATTGAAGCGACGGGTGTTACTCTTCCTGGGCACCTGGTCTCACTCCCATATCGGGAGTTCGCTTCTTTTCATATGGTGGAGGTTTTTGTTTGTTCTTTGGTTCCTGTTTTGTCCTGATTTTGTATGCCTTCGGTTTCTGATTTTTGAATTATCGATTTTGTGCTGTATACAGGGATATGGTCATTATCCATATTTGTCATTCATTCCGATTATCCTTTAGCACCGACTTCTCTTCAAATTAAAGAGAGTGATCTCTCCTCGTATAGTAAACAACACTTACATCAAGCATTTAGTTCAGGCCAGGACAAAGTTGTTTCTAAAAAGCTTGTACCAACATTGCGAAACAAAGACGAATATGTTGTTCATTACAGAAATTTGCAGTTTTATTTAAAACATGGCCTCGTCTTGAAGAAAATCCATCGTGTACTAGCCTTTACACAGGAAGCATGGTTGAAGCCCTACATTGAGTACAACACAAATAAGAGAAAGATGGCTACAAACAAGTTTGATGTCAGCTTATATAAAGCCTATAACAATATTGTATTCGGGTATGTAGATTCCTAAATTTTGAAAAAAAACCCGTTAATACATTTTTTTATACCGCTGTCAAGCTGAAAAAAATTGTAGTAATCATGTCCTTCTTTTTTTTATAGAAAAAACTATGGAGAACATACGATTACACATGAACTTTAAACTAGTCAACACCAAAAAGGGTCTCCTACGTTTGACGAGTAAACCAAGCTTCGAAAGAATGACCATATTTAACGAACATCTAGTGGGTGTGAAAAACCGTAGGGTCAAACTGCTACTCAACAAACCCATTTACACGGGAATGTGTGTATTGGACCTATCCAAGTTATTTATGTATTGCTTTCATTACAACTTCATCAAGAAAAAGTATGGGAACAGAGCATGCTTACTCATGACAGACACAGACTCCCTCTTTTACAGTATAAAGACAGAGGACATGTACCGAGATATGCTTAAACACATAGATGCTTTCGATACGTCTGATTATCCCAAAGACCATTTCCCATATTCTGATAGGAACAAAAAAGTGGTGGGAAAAATGAAGGACGAGACAAGTGGTAAGCATATCTAATTTCCAATGATTTTCTATAATACATTTTAAATATATACATAAAATTTGTGTATACCTCTTTTTTTTTTCTTTCTTTTCTATCACAGGGGATCCAATATCAAGTTTTGTAGGGTTGCGAGCGAAAATGTACTCCTTTGTGACCAAGAAAAAACTCTGTGTGAAAAATACCAAAGGTGTCTCGAGAGCTGTTGTAGATCAAGATATCGATCACCAAGATTATATCGATTGTTTGCTGAATAAACGAATTAGTCGCAACAGTATGCAAAGTATCAGGAGTGATAAACATGTGCTGTACTTGAGTGCTATCAACAAAATATCATTGTCTCCTTACGGTGACAAACGGTGGATTTGTGAGGATGGTATCCATACCTACGCGTATGGCGACTGCAGAATACATCAAAACATAAGAGATTGATTTGTTTGAAATAGATATTTTAATCTCTCGTGACAATCATTATTGTGCAGATGGACAAAATTATGTCCAGGCGTAATGACCATGTAAACATAATAATGTCATCATTTACATGTATTTATTGAATAAAAAAAATGTATGAAGAAACTGTAAAACACTTTTATCCCTGCCCGCCCGCCCCCCCTTTTTTTTCTTCGTACATTTTTTTTTATTTCCACGGCAAAGGAACTCCTTTTAATATCCGTTTTACGGGGTGTTGTAAAACGTCGCCAAAAAAAAATTAGTTAAATCTAAAACAATCTTTTTGATTAGATGTATTCCTGATATTCAATAAACTTTTTTAATTTATAATGGTGATACACGACGGGTTAAGATAATCGTTACTTGAAATAGGAAATTTAAACCCTTAACACATCATTAAGTACCCTTTGCCATGGAATTAAATGGAAGAAACAGCTTGTGCGTATATTTAAATAGTCCATTAGGTGTATTAAATCAATTAAATACATCCTTCCAGGCTGGTAATTTTGTGGGCTCGTTTAGTTTCATAATAATCATGCTTTAAAGGTATTTCTATTTACAAACATTTGAACAACTGAAGAATTTTCAATTAAAATAAAGGGAATTATGAGATTGGAAACCATCGTCAAAATAGAAAACAGGTATCATGCTCAGCCTGGAAAAATGTGTTTTAAGTGCTATCACAGTTTAAATAAGATTACACAATGTCATGAGATTTTTTTTTTCATTCACAGCTCGTCGTCACTTAATATTTCTACGCGTCTCTTCTTTCCTGGGGCCGTGATTCTCAACTGATAAAAAAAGGAAATACTGTTATGGGTCAGAATACCCCAAAACGCCAGCAAAAATCAGACAAAGACAGAATATAAATCTACAAAATTAATAATGTACAAAATATATATTTCAAATGATTACAACTTACAATACAATGTCCGGATCAAAGTGTCCATTACGGTCCACAAAGTCTATCGAATGTATGGTTTCCGGTAATCACAAACGTTCTCGAAAGATCGGTGTCCAAACGTTGTTAAATGGATTAAAGTCTCAGCAAATAAAGTGTCCCAGTATATCAGAATAGATGAATGAATCGTGTCTACGAATGTGTACGAATGCCCCCTCAGCACAGTTCCTCAGAGGTATTTATACTTAATACCAATGAATTAACCAGAAGCTTCTAGAACAATGACTAATTACAAATGATTAACAATAGAGTAAATTCTAGAAATCACAGTCATGTGATGATAATGATGTAACAAAGAACATACTGGAATATTCTCTAATGAAATAAACATGACATAGTAAAATCTAGAAAGAATTATTATGAAATCATTAAATAACATGACTAAGTACATGTGTACCTACACATAAAGTAAAACTAAAATAATACATGACCCACAACACCTCCCCCCTAAAAAAAAGTTTGAATGTCAATGAAAACTTAGGTGGTAAATTCTGCAAAAATCACTCATGAAACTCTCGATAGTGCATCTGCAATAACATTGTCTTTGCCCTTGATATGGTTAATAATGATATCGTACTCTTGCAACAATAAACTCCACCTTGTAAGTCTTTGATTCTTGTTTGACATTTTGTGCAAAAATGTGAGAGGGTTGTGGTCAGTAAACACAAGAATGGGATGTAAAGTAACATTCAAATAAACATCAAAATGTTGTAAAGCTAACAATAATGCAAGACACTCTTTTTCAATAGTAGAGTAATTCTTTTGACATTTTGTCAATTTCTTTGAAAAATAACAAACAACTCTACCTACACCATCATCATTTTCTTGAAACAAAGCAGCCCCGATTCCTACGTCACTGGCATCAAGAGTAAGCTTAAATTGCTTATCAAAATTTGGAGCTGACAGGACAGGACTATTCATAAGAACACATTTGATTTTCTTAAAAGATTCGTCACAGTCATTGGTCCATGCAAAATTCACTCTCTTTTGTAACAGATTGGTAAGTGGACCAACAACTGACGAGAAATTTGGACAAAATTTTCTGTAAAATCCTGCCATTCCCAAAAATCTCATTATTTCTTTCTTATTGGTAGGAATCGGGAACTTTGAAATAGCTTCCACCTTGGCCATGATAGGAGTAACAAAACCTTGACCTACTTTGTGACCCAAATATTCTACAGTCGCATGACAAAATTCACTTTTCGCAAGGTTCACTGTGAGGTTTGCTTTCGCCAGTATGTCGAAGAAGGTACGCATGATTCGGAGATGATCATACCAGGTGTCGCTGTAGATGATAACGTCATCGATGTACGCCTCGCATCCTGCGAGATGATTTAGGAGCGAATGAATCATCCTCTGGAATGTGGCTGGTGCGTTTTTCATACCAAAGGGTATTACTTTATATTGGTATAGCCCATCTGGAGTCGCAAATGCCGATATTTCTTTGGCTCTCTCGGTAAGCGGTACCTGCCAATAGCCTTTAAGCAAGTCAAATTTACTGACAAATTTTGCACTGCCAATTTTATCGATACAGTCATCGATTCGTGGGATCGGATAAGAGTCAGTTTTGGTGACTGAATTGACTTTTCTAAAGAACCAGAATACATGGGGAACTCCAATCACTATTGCTGGGTTCAATCATGGTATTTTCGGTCACTGAATTTTTGAAATCTTTTTTTTTTTACACATGGAAACTGGGAAGAGAAAGGGTGGTGTGGAAATGTGAAACTTGATCAAATAAAAGGAAAATGATATTCAACTTACATTCGGCAGGATATTCTCCTCACTGATACTACCGCCGCTTCCTCCCTTTCTCTTTTTCTATAAAAAATAATTTGATTACTTATTAACATCATAAACAGTAAAGATTTTATAATTATTTTTATTAGAAATATGTACCTGAAAGAAGCTAATTAAAAGTTCATCCTTACCGGTAGGGTTGATGTTGCGGTCGGGGTCAGATTAAGAGGCGGGGTCGGTGGTCTTCCCCCCCCCCCTTCCTTTTGCTTCTACGGCTGCTACAGCCTCGTCTATAATTATCATTCCACGAAAGAGGCCATCCACAGCCTCTTTCATTAGGGAAATTTGCTTTCCCTGTCGGTTGTCTGAAAAACATAAATACAGTGATTATCAAGCTAGCCAGATGTCTATTTTGCAAAAAAAAGAAAAAAAAAAAAGGAAAACTAAAAACTAATCAAAATCTTTATTATATGTACAAAAGTGAAAAAAAAAACCCACAATTGTCTCACCTTGCAGATGTACCCAGGCTCTTCCTTGGTAGTATGTCACAGTAACACTGCATGCATAGGAGGCGACACTTCCAGAATTTGTCTTGTAAGTCCCTTCAGCAGAAAGGACTTTTCATTTTTCAATGAAGTGGTTTCCTTGTTGCGGAAAAAGATGATCGGCGACGTTTCCATGATGGTTTGTGTACAGATTACCTGGGATTTATACTTTTTATACCGTAAACATTTTATCAACAGATTCATTATTCTTGACCATCACTAAGGCTTGCGTGTTCATTGTTTTTTTGTGCCTTAACACAAGTACCACAAACGTATATTCTTCTTGACCACTTCTGGGTGAGCAAAACATATAATTACTTATTTGTGTGTGACTATGAACAATATGTATATCAATAATAACAACATGCGTGGTAAAATAAATATAGGACGATTAGAAATTTATGACCTTTTATCACTTGAAATCGAAAATATCCACATTGACACAATTAGAATCCTGTATTTGTTGAAACAAAACAAGTTGTACCTACATTACAACAGCGAAAAGATTTTATCTACTTTCATCCGAACAGAAGTTTTATTCTATTCCGGTTTTAACACAGAAATGCATTGTTTCAATGTATTGAAAATCCTTGGCGGATCTAGTTTCTTTAAATACCCCCCCCTCAAAACTACTAATCTGCCTTTCAAACCCACTCCCACCCCCTCAAAACTACCAATCTGCCTTTCAAACGAGGTAACAACAGAGGAATTTTTAATATTGCTTGCTTACATAGCCTCAAGAAGACAAAAATTACCACACGGAAAGTGTCAGACTTGATAAACTCAAATATTAACTATATTAAATGTCAATACCCTGACCAAAACAAAAAAAAAAAAAAAACAAATCCCCCTTCCTACTTATTGGTATGATACTTATCCTGTTTACCATTTGAAAAAAAAAGTTCAGATATTGATTCAAGGGAATAAAAGCAAAAATTATAGGATTTTGTAGATCTCTTGAGTTGGTGTCCGTCCCCGACTTCCTCCGATCCGTTTACTCTCGCCTTTGAATAATTTCGAGATCTGGATTTCAATTAAACACAAAACGCGGTGTTTACGAAAAATTTAGCAAACACGAAGCGAATAGAACGACAATGATAAAGATATTGCTTCTCGTCTTGCTCATAACAGTAGGGAGCTCTTTGGATTTCAGAGAAGTATGTAGTACAGATAACGGTGTAGTACAATGCCAGTGGCGTGGACCTGGTCTATATTCAGGTTGTGGAATAGGACCACATATGTTTTTCGAAATATTTTTTATAGCTGCAAGCGTGTTGGATCTTCGATGCACAAAGGTTAACTTTGTGAGAATAGATAACACTGATGCTACAACATGCAGATTTATTCTCCCTCCAAGCACCGGTAAAATCTTCATTGAGCTGGGCGATGATAATAAATGTGTAAGTTTAACAGTTTCTGTTGTCATTTACAAGGATTTTTCCTATCTAAATTTTGACACTGTTCTGTACTAGCAAAGTAAAAAAGAGGGTATGTTTTCTATCGTGAAACAATGTTCTAAAAATATTTTTGTTGAAAATGAATTAATTCCATGTACTGGACTGGTATTGTAGGAATTTGGCTCGCAGACGACCGAGACTCTGACTGCATCATCACCTCACAGACAGGTTTCAAGTGAGCTTCCTCTCAGTACCGCACCCAGTGAGGCTCCTTCGGCATCCCACAGCAGTACACCCAGACAGACTTCCATTACAGTTCCCCCGAGCAGTACGCCTGGGGATACTTCCCCACCTAAGCTGGTAATAATTTATAGCTTGCATTGTATATAAACACAAACTGTAGAACATATAAAAGTGTCTCATGCATACCTTTTCTTTCGATAAACGTTTTATAAAATAAACACATCATTTAGCAAATAGAACAAATTATTTGTTGGAAGTATAATTTCCATTTTAACTGATATTGTAGGAATCTGGAATAACTACAACCAGGTCACTGGAGTCTCCTACAGATTCCTCTGCAGAAAGTGGTGAATGTCTGGCAGTATTGATTAGTAAATATAATTCATTATCAGTCTATCTAATGGCATTTTTCATTTTATTTATAGTAATTACTATAGGTATTATATCAGTATTGCTTGTTATGTATAAATGGATCTCTGAGAAATTTAGACAAAATGAAACAAGCATATTTACTGGTTCAACTCTATCGTTTATGTCAGATTCAGATGGATATTTAATACCTTATGAACCAATTTATGATGAGGTTGCTTTGTAATATTTCTTTTTTTTTACCAGATTGTTGGTAGTAATTGGTCTGTTGACCTTGTTTTTCTGTTTGACCTTGTTTTTCTGTTTGTCTATGGCAAACAAAAGTACAATGACCCTCTCAATTGTCAATGGAGAGATCCATACAAGTGTGTATGACGAAAGGGATGATTTTGGATTTAACATAGTAAATTTCCCCAGGCTTGACGGTGATGTTCTTAGATTACCGCCTTATGGTATCTATATTTCACAGCTCATCCGGTATGCTACAGTATGTACTGATGTTTTGGATTTTCATAGTAGAAATTTACAAATTACTTAGAAACTTTTAGGACAAGGTTTTCGCTTTCACAAACTAGTAAAGACTTTCTCGAAATTTTACAAAAATTATTGTCAACTTCTGAAATTCGGACCAATACAGGCAACGGAGTATATTACTTTGGGTATTTCACAACCTGCAATTTACGATGACATTATTAACAAGATAAGAAGGATCAACGATAGACAACATCACTATCAAAAATGCGTCAGAATCATGACCAATCTACAGTCTTGTACAATGTAAACGTCTTCAAATTGAATAGCATCATTTAAGAACAGAAAAATTGGCAACGTGGACCAGACTTGCACGTTTTGGGTACTTAACCCGCATCAGTGATCCTAAATCTAAACAATGTAATATGCCAAAAAAAGTATGAAAGTTACTATGTCGAAAAAGTGTACCGAAAGACGTAGCAGGATGGGTGGTATATGATGCTACAGGACCCACTTTTTAGAAATTTCAAGAAATTTTGATAACAGAAATTTAGAATGCGTTGAAGAAACGATAACGATCAACCGAAATTGATCGAACTTGGCTACATGTGTCCTCGGGGACTCCTGGTCCACCAGCAGTGACACTCACCAAGTGGTATAAATGTAAAAGTCTTCAAATTGAATAGCATCATTCAAGAACAGAAGCGCATTCTTAAAACTTTCACTCTGACTGACTGTGACGACGGGACTCCATGACGGGACCTGTCCCAACCTCTTTAGAGAAGACAGGGCCCCGACCACCTGTCCTCTCTGAATGTCAGTCATACTCCTCGGGTGATAACATACGCAGAGCACGGATTGTTTTACGTACGCCCTCGTTGGTCTCGATGTGTAGTCCTTTGTGTTTAATGTTTCTGTGTTGTTCGTTGACGTTCCCAGTCCCTTATGCGTCTCTTTTTGTGCTTGTCTGCTTTGTGTTTTTGCATTGGGTGTTTTGGGGTTTTGCTGTGGATGTTACAACCTTGGAGATCCCCTCCTTTGTTTTGTACCTGAAATGAAATTGAAATTTATACTAGATTTGAAATTGTTATGAAAGAAACGAAAGTAAAATTGAAAATTAACCAGGATACAGTTTTTATTTTCCATCAGCAGTCTTGATGTAGTTTTTGGCCGCCAATGTCCACCATAATACCGTACCTCTCTCTTTACGAACGTTCCCTGGGTGCATAATTCACAGTCTGCTCACCACTGCCTCCACATACCTACAACAATCTGGTCATGGTATATTCCAACCTTCTGTTGTTTCAAACAAAGGAGGAGATCTCCAACAGCACCAGGTTGTAGCACCCACTGCAAAACCCCTAAATAACACAATGCAAAAACACAAAGCAGACAAGCACAGAAAGAGACGCGTAAGGGACAAGGAACGTCAACGCACAACACAGAAACATCAAACACAAAGGACTACACATCGAGAACCAACGAGACCAATGGGCAACCGGTGCCGACTTAGGACGGCCATCTGCCACGGAAATAGCAGAAGGTATGGATATCCTGGATTACGTGCGCACAACCCTCCCACTTCTCCGATTACCCAGAGGTCTCGAAGAACATACAATTGTGGTGTAAAACAACCTCCTTACTGTCAAATGACCACACACAAACAAGACCGCAAAACGGAGGGGCCCACGCAACACAGATGAATATGTAAATGGATATAAATGAGGGCGTACGTAATACAATCCGTGCTCTGCCGCCGCGAGCTCATGTATGTTATCACCCGATGTGTCCGACTGACATTCCTTATTGTCAGATGACCACACACAAACTAAGACCGCAAAACGCATGGGCCCAAACACATGGTGCCAAACCGATTTTGCTTTAAAACGCCCCGTCAGCTTCTCCTTATATTGGGCTAAACGTGATTGAGGTTGTTTAACCCTATCCCTAACCCCTGCCGATGTGGAAATGCTTCACTCCCGGAGGGTCATGTATACACTGAACTGTGTTTTTCCTTTGACTTTCAAATTTCTTTCATCCTTTTCTTGTTCATCAAGGATAAGCCAAGTGTGTCTCGTCCCTGACGTCCAAAGAAAAATTAAATCTGGGAGAATATTTCAGCTTGAAGTTTCATGGACTCCCCTGGTAGCCCTCCTAAAGTGCAAAGACAACTCTCTCCTACTTATCCTGTCCATGATGTCATCTTCTGTTGGAATTAATGATGTGAAGAGCCATTATCTCGCCTCTCTTGGCCTCTTTCAGGACACTTAAATCTTCGCTCCACTGGAAGATGGCTGCACTGAGTCTGCTCATGAATACACCGTACAGCTGGTGACTGTCTGTGGTGCAACCTGCAGACAGACGGCGCATGAAATGCCAAGTGTCTAATCTAACTGTCTGTGGTGTCCTGCAAAATATAATTATTTAAACTTTCATTTCAAAGACTAAGATATTTGTTACCCTTCATTTGACGTTAAGACGGAGTTAAAAGAAGGGAGGGGATCTCCAATAAGACCCTGTTGCAGTACCAACAGCAAAACACCCGATGCACAAACACAAAAGACGAGAATAGTATGAGACGAAAAAGAGACTAAACATCAAACACAAAAGACTACACATAAACCGACGAGACCAATTGGCAACAGGTGCCGACTATGGACGGTCATTTGCCACGAAAGTAGCAAATGGTGTGGTCTCGAAGAACATACAATAGTGGTGTAAAACAACCTCCTCATTGTAATGTAAACGTCTTCAAATTGAATAGCATCATTTAAGAACAGATAAATTGGCAACGTGGACCAGACATGCACGTTTCGGGTATTTAACCCTCGTCAGTGGTCCTAAATCTAAACAACGTAATATGCCAAAAAGTATGAAAGTTACTATGTCGAAAAAGTATACCGAAAGACGTAGCAGGATGACAGCACACAAACAAGACTGCAAAACGTAGAGGCTCCAGCAACACAGATGAATATGTAAATGGATATAAAAAGAGTGCGTGCGTAATACAGTCCGTGCTCTGCCGTCTATAGCGAGCTCATGTATGTAATCACCCGAGGAGTCCGACTGACATTCAGAGAGGACAGGTGGTCGGAGCCCTGTCTACTCGAAAGAGGTTTGGACAGGGCCCGTCATGGGGTCCCGTCGTCACAGTCAGTTAGAGTGCAAGTCTCAGGATGCGCTGGTACAATCTGTAGATTGGTCAAGTACCAAGCCTATGTCCGTCTGGTGACATTAGGATCATATCCACGGTATAAAAGGTTCTTGATGACTCTGATGCATTTTCGATGGTTATGCTGCCTACCTTTGATCCTTCTTATTTTGTTTATCATATCACCATAAAAGACAGGTTATGTAATACCCAAAGTAATCTACTCTGTTGCGTGTATAGATCCGAATTTTAAAAGAAATTGACTAATTTTTGTAAAATTTCGTGAAAGTCTTAACTGATTTATGATAGCGGAAACCTTGACCTAAAAGTTTTGTTGGTTATTTGTAAATTTCTACTGTGAAAATCCAAAATATCAGTACATGCTCTAGCGTACCGGATGAGCGTAGTGCTGGTACATGTAGCGTAGTGGTTAGCGCTGTGGACTGCGAATCCATAGGTCGTGGGTTCGAATCTCACCGTCGCCGATCTATACAAACCATTGTTACCTTGGGCAAGTTACTTTACACTACGTTGCACTCTCTCCAACCAGGAGTAAACCGTGTACATGGCACATGAGACGAGCTTGTAATGTGAATGTAAAGCATTAGCGCCTAAACGGCAGCTCTGCTTGTATACTCCTAAGGGAGTTGAGAATGTACAGGTCTCGCCAGGGAGGTGATTGTAGAAGTCGCGTGAGGCTCAGTCGAACGAGACTATAAACACTACCTTTTAGCTGTGATATGTAAATGCCGTATGACGGTAATCTTTGAACATCACCGTCAAGCCAGGGAAATTTACTACGTTGAATCCAAAATCATCCCTTTTATCATATACACTTTTATGAATCTTTTCGTTTACATTTTTCATATTTAGGTCCAAAAATGGTGTTTCTGTATCTATAACGTTTGCCTTGTTAAGTGTTAATTCTTGTGGATAAATTTCATTCTTATATAATTCAAAAGCAGGATTGTCAATAGTTAGAATATCATCCAGATACATAGAAGTATTATAGAAACATATCAGATCATTAAGGAGTAGAGCTACGAAACCCCGAAAATGGCCTGCTCTCAGAAATTAACGAAACTTCCCCAGATACTATACTAACATGTGAGGAAACTGACTTGGGTATTAGTTTGCTCTAATCTGATCATTGAGTCATGACAAGCCCAATCAAAGATAGCCTCCCCTTACCCGAAATTGCATGGTAACGTCACATGACGTACTTCACTTGCAATTCTCATCTAAATATGGCAAATCTTACGTTCAAAGTAACAGTCATCAACTATTAGAAAATAAAGCTACAAATGGTCTCTCACGTTCTGTATTTGGAGTTTATATTCCAAGGTGCCGATCTAGGTTTTAAGGGTGCGAAAAATATTTTGTTAATTTAATCAAAATTACGTGTAAATCAGTTTAGAGTGACTTCCGTTTGGGAGTCACAAAAAAATATTTCATGGAGAATACTGCATCAGGAAATATGATAGTTTTCTTGAGCAAGTTTCAGGATTGAAATAGGCTAGTAGTATTTTGCTTTTATCAAAATGTGAAATGGCGGCAAAGTGTAGGCCCTCTCTTGAATTCACTTTACTTCATCCCGGGGATGCAAGCATTTTTGATGTTCCCTTACACCTTCTGCAAAATGGCATAAGACACAGTGTTATCATCCAAACTTTGTTTAATTAAGGTTATATTTGATCATTATAATGATTCATGTATGATAATATGACATTGCCAGACGGGCAAATGATATCATATAAGAGAACAAATTAAGAGAGACAACGGATCAAATGAAAGGATATTATATATATACATGTACCAAATTTTCTTTTGGTATATAACCGTATTGTTTAATATACTTTTTGCTCAATATGCTTCAGTATACATATCATTCTTCGAATACGCTATCTGCGCTATCATCAGAGTCATCACTGCTGTCAGACTCGTCCACAAGGGGCGGTAAGTCTGCAGCACTTTGGGCGTAATCCCCCGAATTCCTCACACCAATGGAAGCGCAATTTTCAAGATATTTGCCATCACCAAGGTACCATAATATCGCGGCGATGTGAGCGCACACTCCAACCACTCTGGCTCCCGCTCGGCATTTACAATACCATGCGCGTACACACATCTCATCATACTTTAATGATGCTATTGAATTTGACGACGTTTAAAATTTATCCAAAGAAGGTACGACTTCGCTGACACGTGACGACTTTGAAGGCGCACGCGCAAAAGCGCGATCTCGTCTCGATGAACTTGAATGGAGCAGTCCCCATCGAGATGGTCCAAGCTGGGACTGCGCTTCAGTTGGTATGATCCGCACGTTTCGCCCAGTCGGGGGAAATCCTGAATATCATCCATAGATGTCCAGCATGCATTGCGCTTGTCTAGTTTGTTATCCTCTACATACTGTTTGAGAGTATTTATCTGTTTGGACAGGTGAAGCATTTTCGATCCTAGTGTTTGGTCATCATCCGGGTTTCCAGATGAGAGAGGCTCCAAATACCTGTGTAAGATACAATATACAACTGAAACATATCAATACTCGTATGATGATGTCTATCAAGCGACTGTAATCCAGATAACCAGTACATCTTCAAAATGGAACGCCTCGTTTCATTCTGTTACTGTGACGTTCTTATACTTTTTTGTGATATTTGTTATTTCCTGTCATGAAAAGAAAAATATAGTTTTCTATACCACTTTATTTGTTTTTATAAAAGTACAAATCTATATAGTCTTTCAAACTTGTCCCATACTGAACTGGACTAAGCATGTTGTGTAGAAAAATGGTTGGCGGTGATAAATGCAGATATCAATCATTACATATATTTATATATACATGTGTATTTGCTTCAAATTAATCTGACTCGGTTGATATTGTACGTTGTGATGGAATGCCAGTAAATTCTTGCAAGCATTGGCAAATTGTTAAAAAAAGTCTTTCGTTACGTAAAAAATCAATTTGAATTTTTTTTCTACCAGTGGTACTGTTTATGAAAAATAATGCATGTGCTAAAAGAAAATATGAAAACTATACAAACTGTACAAACTAAGACAAAAAAACAGCTAATCAGTGGGGAATGCAAATCGAATTCACATGAAAGGAGTATGTATGGTTTAAATAGTAAAGTGACCCCCTAAAATCGGCTTCTCCAAAATTAAATTTTGTTGTCATTTTTGAAAGTGTAATATCTATATTTTGATAAATCAAGTTACAAAAACTACTCCTCGATTTGTAAGACATTGTAAATTTTGCATAAATATTATGAAAATCGTTGATGTCGTCAATTTTTCACGAAAAATAGCATAAATCTTGATTATTTTCATTGAGATAACATCGAGCGGGGTCGTGAACAACTTTTTCCTTTTGCATGCACTTAGAGACGTAAAGAAGTAACAATATATTAAAATATAAAAGTTGTTCAGAAGCCCGCTCGATACCAACTAATAGGAAGTTGGTCGAAAATGAGCCCCAAAATGACGTTTTTCAAGAAATTTGGCAAAATGTATCATTTTTAAGCATAAATTCTATGAAACTGAGAATGGAAATTAAAGATTATGCATCATTTCACAAGTAGCCTACATTGTAGAATAAATATTGATACAAATTCATTACTTCATGAAAACTTCAGATTTCGCCCTGAAAGGGGGCCAATTTTCTATATAAACCATATATAGTCCTTTCTTATAAATTATGGTTAAAAAGTTATAGGCAATAACGGGATATTTATTTTCAAATATACAGATGGACGGACAGACAGACAGACGAAAAATTGACAGTATCAGGAGAAAAAAGCATTATTTCTTAAAATCATTATCCGAGTGAGGCATATTGAAGACATGCAGTATAGTAAACATGAAAATTGAAAAAAAGTAACTGTTGCACATAGCACAGACTATTTTTACAAAATCGCCTATACAAGGGATCTAGCTTGTTGGTAGTGTGTTTGCAAGGTATTCCACTGTTTTATCCGTGCATTTGCCGATTTAACGACCCATCGGATCTGAAAGAATATAATATAGATTTGGTAAAGATAATATTTATCATTTTTAAGATGTTTAAAAGAATACTTGAAAGAAATATACAGCATATCTACATGATCATATTCTGTCATGATAGCTTGGTAAAAAATCTAAAACGGAAATACAAAATGTTTAAGTGCAAATCTATGAGAAAACCATGCAGATAGCTAGGTCTTCAATTTCCATTTCTTTCATCATAAATATTTACTACAATGACTTTTAGAAAATTTTATGATGAAAATATCAAATTCATGTAAGTAGTTGGCATGCAGCGCCACCTATTGGTAGAATAGCCTAATATATGTGAAAATCAAGCTGAAATTGTCATTTATGTGCGCCCTAAATCTTCTATTCATGTAATGTTGTGCTCTGTTTGAATTTGTAAATACAACGTAAACATATATTGAAATTGAAAGTGTCATTTATTTTAAATGACGAATAATCAAAGAACAAACTGCATAACATATTATATACATCAAGTATTAAATCATTAAACTAAATAGCTAAATATTTTCATCAAATTCAAAGATGGGGGTCAAAATCCGCCCAAACATCACAAAATTTCATCATACAGTATGTACGATCATCATATATGCGTACATTCGTCTCAGTTTGCATATAATCATAAACACATTTTCTAATTACAAATAAATTTAACCCAAATGAAAAATGAGAGGCGAACGGGGTGGGTGGCGGGAAATAATTTCGTCAATGTTTACTTTCTAAAGGATCAGAATAGAATGATTGTATTAACGCTTCCCAATTTAATCCAGTGATGCTACGTACATTATGAGCATGCGCGAATGTCATATCGTCTTTACCGTATGAAGAATGATAACTCTAATTCAAGTTTAGGCTGCCATAAAATTATTTATTTGTGAATAAATGTTTATTTATGTCCGCCCTAAATCTTCTATTCATGTAATGTTGTGCTCTGTTTGAATTTGTAAATACAACTGAGTTAAAGAAGATCCTGACGACAATCTCAACAGCACTCACAATAGATCACAAAATTAAACATCGACAGACCCCTAGAAAGCAAGAGGTGGGACCAGGTGCCCGGGAGGAGTAAGCATCCCCTGTTGGCTAGCCGCACCCGCCGTCGATGTTTAACAACGTAAACATATATTGAAATTGAAATTGTCATTTATTTTAAATGACGAATAATCAAAGAACAAACTGCATAACATTTTATATACATCAAGTATTAAATCATTAAACTAAATAGCTAAATATTTTCATCAAATTCAAAGATGGGGATCAAATCCGCCATAAAGTGCTGTAAGCACTTTCCCCATCCACAACATTACTTAGTTGAACTATCAATAGTTACGAGATATCTTATTTGGCGTTTAAAGGTATATGTATTTATTGTATCTATCTAGTATAATTTTTTTTTATCTTTTTATTTTTATTTACATACTATTGAATTTGTCATTATATCTTAAAAATTGAGTGATCAAGGTCCCATGAACCTATGAGCGGGGGTACACATGTGATTACAAATGACTAAAAAGATATAGTTTCCAGAGAAGTCAAGGCCCCGTGTACCTAAGACTTCTAGTTAATAAGTCAGGGTCCCATGTACCTATGACTCGTGTGCGATGTATTTAAAGCCAAGGTCCCATGTACCTATGACTAAAAATTTTGTTTGAAGCAATGCCACTAGCGTCTTCACGGACACGTCGAAGCCAAGGGCCCATGTCCCTATGACTTTAATGACGTAAGAGCAAGGGTCCCATGTACCCAAAGCCCAAGATATCTTGATATTTTAACGGAATCGTAATTCCAAATCGCGTCAGAATCGCCGGATTATTTTATTGATAATTGCCACCGCTAAGATTGTAACTGCACCTGCCTGGCCTTTGAATTTCCTATAATCTAACCCGATTTGATTAATTGCTGTTTGAAGAAGGGGACTTGTAAGTCACAGAAAGATTTAATGTTTATAACGGGCATAAATTCGAACTAGCGCCGTAATTTATATAATTAAATGTCCAAAGTAATCTTCCTTAGGGAAGTGGTGTAACATCATCAAATAAAACAAACTCTTTTTTCAAATTTTCGACCGCGTGGTCTTTATCAAGAAAATTTTACAGACACAATATAAAGTCTATGTAACGCCCATCTTTGCGCTTGTAATGTTTGTTTAAGCGCTTGCTTATCATGACGTCATAGACGTCCTGAGACCTGGAAAAACGCATTAACGCGACGTCATAATTCCCGCGCTACTGCTAAGATGTGTACAAAGGTGTCAACGGTTGCGCTGAACGTTGCATCCGCACGGAGCTAAAGTATTTAGTTTTCTTATCCAAATATCCTCTACAAGAAGACGCAAAGCTCTACCGTTATGTCCTAATTTTTGTAGAACCGCGTATTCAATGTCCTTCGCGTTATGGTTTTCGAAGTGGCTATTAATTGGTTTTTCATTTGAATTTTTTATGTCACGCAGATGTTCGCCGATGCGTTCTTTTAAAGTTCTCTCTGTTTCGCCGACGTAAATAGCGCGGTCGCATTTTTTGCATTTGATTCCATATATAATGTTCCTATCCGTGCATCGGGCCTCCTTTATTACTTTATGTGTGTCCTTTCTATCGGCGCTGGGGATATCTGACCTGATGATCTTCTGACAGAATACGCACATACACGGAGTTTCCTTCTTTATTAATCTGTTTGTTTTCATATGAATCAAGGAGTCACATATATTTGTGTCCCTTCTGTACGCCACCAGTGGTGGTTGTTTAAAAGCAGCTTGGAGTCTTTCAGAATTTTCGAGAATGCTATGGTGCTTCTGCAGAATATTTGTAATGTCTGGGAGTTGTTTAGAGAATGTGACAACCAGCGGTACTCTATCCCCTGCTTTTTTGTTTGGGTTTTTTTGTAGTAAATCCTCCCGTTTAAGTTGGTCCACCCGTTGTAATTGTTGTTCAATCTTTTTACCGCTATATCCCCTTTTCCGCAACTGAGATTTTAATTCATTCCTATGCCTTTTATAATCCTCTTCTCTTGTGCAGATTCTTTTCAAACGTAGTCCCAGTCCATACGGAAGGTTTTTCTTTGTGTGACTAGGATGACAAGAGTCATGTCTTATGTACAACTGCTTATCCGTAGGCTTTTGATACAGGTCTGTAATTATGCGGCAATTTTGAATTTTCACTAGAGTGTCCAGAAACTCGATTTTCTCCTCGCTCCATTTCATTTCAATTTTTATATTTTGGTGAATATTATTTGCATGTTTACCAAAATCAAGCAAATCATCTACACTTCCTGTCCATATCCCAAAACCATCATCAATAAACCGTTTGTAAAACAGAGGCGATTTGGGAAACTCCAAAAGTTTTTCATCCCATGTTCTCATGTAACTACACGCAAAGTTTTTACCTAAGCGCGATCCTATAGCTACCCCGTCCGTTTGTAGAAAATTTCTATCTCCGAAATTGAAGTTATTGTTGTCAAGCACTGTCCTTATCATTTCAATAACAAAGTGCGTTGGAATAAGTGGTTTAGCTCTCATTTCTAATGCCTGTTGGCAGGCTGCTAAACCTATCTCTCTAGGTACTGATGGATACAATTTTTCGACATCAAATGTAAAAAGAATGGCGTTTTCAGGGAGCGGTTCCTCAATCTGCCGCAATCTATTTATAAAGTCTGTGGTATCACGAATGAAAGACGGAGAACTTTCCACGTATTGATTCAACTCGTGTTCTGCTACTTCCGCAAACTGTTCTGTTGGGGTATTTATACCGCTGACTATGGTTCTCATTGGTGCCCCCGATTTGTGTATCTTCGGATTACCCTTCAAAGATCCCGCTTTCGGATAACGCGGAACTAGATATTGGTACATATCTTTGCAAATTGCGCCTTCTTTTAACATGTTATTGGCCAGCTTGCGTACAGATTTAAGTGAATCTTGCGTCCTATCTGAGTGCGTAGTTTCATACGAAGCACTGCTTTCAATTTCCCTTTCAAGTTTTGATACGTAATCCAACTTGTCTATGACAACAACTCCAGATCCTTTATCTGCAGGGCGAATTACTATTGCGTCGTTATCTAGAAGAGATTGGAAAGCCGATTGTTCTTGTTTTGTAAGATTGAGTTTTCCAGAACGTTTTAAGTTGGATACAATGTCCCTCTTTACTGTCTCTATGTAGAGATCCAACCACATATCTCTTCCCTTGTTTGGTGTGAACCGACTCTTCTTTTTAAGCCTAAATTTCTCGTCAAGAGTATGGTCTGTTTCTTCATTGTTTTTCTCCTCCCCATAGAAATATTCCCGTAGACGCATTCTCCTTTCCCATTCGTTGAGGTCAGCCAATAATCTGACCTTGTTGACTTTGGTTCTTGTTGACTTTTTGTTCTTGTTGACTTTTGTTGACTTTGGTTTGAATTTTGAAAATTTTTGAAATTTTGAATTTTGAAAGTTCTTGTTGACTTTTGTTGACTTTGGTTTGAATCAATACGTGGAAAGTTCTCCGTCTTTCATTCGTGATACCACAGACTTTATAAATAGATTGCGGCAGATTGAGGAACCGCTCCCTGAAAACGCCATTCTTTTTACATTTGATGTCGAAAAATTGTATCCATCAGTACCTAGAGAGATAGGTTTAGCAGCCTGCCAACAGGCATTAGAAATGAGAGCTAAACCACTTATTCCAACGCACTTTGTTATTGAAATGATAAGGACAGTGCTTGACAACAATAACTTCAATTTCGGAGATAGAAATTTTCTACAAACGGACGGGGTAGCTATAGGATCGCGCTTAGGTAAAAACTTTGCGTGTAGTTACATGAGAACATGGGATGAAAAACTTTTGGAGTTTCCCAAATCGCCTCTGTTTTACAAACGGTTTATTGATGATGGTTTTGGGATATGGACAGGAAGTGTAGATGATTTGCTTGATTTTGGTAAACATGCAAATAATATTCACCAAAATATAAAAATTGAAATGAAATGGAGCGAGGAGAAAATCGAGTTTCTGGACACTCTAGTGAAAATTCAAAATGGCCGCATAATTACAGACCTGTATCAAAAGCCTACGGATAAGCAGTTGTACATAAGACATGACTCTTGTCATCCTAGTCACACAAAGAAAAACCTTCCGTATGGACTGGGACTACGTTTGAAAAGAATCTGCACAAGAGAAGAGGATTATAAAAGGCATAGGAATGAATTAAAATCTCAGTTGCGGAAAAGGGGATATAGCGGTAAAAAGATTGAACAACAATTACAACGGGTGGACCAACTTAAACGGGAGGATTTACTACAAAAAAACCCAAACAAAAAAGCAGGGGATAGAGTACCGCTGGTTGTCACATTCTCTAAACAACTCCCAGACATTACAAATATTCTGCAGAAGCACCATAGCATTCTCGAAAATTCTGAAAGACTCCAAGCTGCTTTTAAACAACCACCACTGGTGGCGTACAGAAGGGACACAAATATATGTGACTCCTTGATTCATATGAAAACAAACAGATTAATAAAGAAGGAAACTCCGTGTATGTGCGTATTCTGTCAGAAGATCATCAGGTCAGATATCCCCAGCGCCGATAGAAAGGACACACATAAAGTAATAAAGGAGGCCCGATGCACGGATAGGAACATTATATATGGAATCAAATGCAAAAAATGCGACCGCGCTATTTACGTCGGCGAAACAGAGAGAACTTTAAAAGAACGCATCGGCGAACATCTGCGTGACATAAAAGATTCAAATGAAAAACCAATTAATAGCCACTTCGAAAACCATAACGCGAAGGACATTGAATACGCGGTTCTACAAAAATTAGGACATAACGGTAGAGCTATGCGTCTTCTTGTAGAGGATATTTGATAAGAAAACTAAATACTTTAGCTCCGTGCGGATGCAACGTTCAGCGCAACCGTTGACACCTTTGTACACATCTTAGCAGTAGCGCGGGAATTATGACGTCGCGTTAATGCGTTTTTCCAGGTCTCAGGACGTCTATGACGTCATGATAAGCAAGCGCTTAAACAAACATTACAAGCGCAAAGATGGACGTTACATAGACTTTATATTGTGTCTGTAAAATTTTCTTGATAAAGACCACGCGGTCGAAAATTTGAAAAAAGAGTTTGTTTTATTTGATGATATATAATTAAAGTTGGGGTATGTTTCCCTGCACAATGTTTAGCGAGACATATGTACACTAATTGGTGTTTTAGAATCAGTCGGCTAGATTATTTATGTAAAAGAGAAAGCCGTTCCCTTTTCAAAGAAGCAACACCTGTTCAATGTATTTATTATTTGTAACCACTTCTTAAACAATCAAATAATAAGCCGCCTGTGAAGTGGGCGCTAACGAACTTCTAACATGATAAGTCAGATCTTTTAAAGAGGCCCTGCCAATAAGCATCAAGCTTTGGGTGGAAAGTCAAAATTTTAAATATGGCTAAAATGACTTGATAATGCAGCAACATAACAAGTTAAACAATATAAATGTCAATATTGAACATTTAATCTTGAAGAAGATGTTTTAGAAGCGTTGTCATGGTAACAAGCACATAGATCAGTGAAAATGACTGAAAAATCACTCTTTTGTGCCTTCAACAGCAGAAATATGTAAAATTCTACATACATTTTCTGAAGCATTAATTACAGTAGAAGTTTGGTTCTGATGAAATTTCATATCATAATTCATTTTCAATAACATACACGGTTGCTATGGTAACCGAAAGTACGAGTATTTTAAGGTTTTCTATAATATGCAAAATTTAGTTAGTTTAAATCAGGTGTATCTCAAGTGCGCAACCACTGCCAATAGTGTTACTTATTTTTCAGTAAGTACTAATGCCTAAATGTTAAAAAACTGCAATAAAATTGGGTATACAGGTAAAAGTGTTCAAACAGTTACATCTGCATTTCAGCAAATTTTAAGCAAATTTGGCCCCTCTCCTTTATTTGTATATTCAAATATGAAACAAAAACACGTCTCAGATATGATTATATTTTGTCATTTAAAACTGGTAAATAAACACTGCATGCTCATATGAAAATTTACTTAACAAACCTCCTTAGCAACCATTTATTTCCATAGCAACCGGAAAATAACCAGTCATTGGGCACTTATTTGACACATAAGAGGACCACTTCCAGCCTTCCTTTATCAGTGAAGGCTAGAAAAAATCACAGTTGTTAATGTTGATTACAGCCACAAAAACAAAAAAAAATTCAAGAATTATTTTGCATGAGCTATGAATAGAGTGACATAAGCTATTTAATTGGGGGGGGGCATATGCTGTCGCACTCTTACGTCTTTCTGTCATTTCATGTTTCAAATATTTACATCAGGACATTTCCTCTGCAAAGAATTGACGAATCTTAATGATTGCCGGATGTAAATCTGTTATAGGAAGTGACAGATCGCTTGTATATGGGTGTCATCTAAATATTTTTATGCAGAGTTATTGTACTTGGATTGTAAAAATATCATGAAAATAAAAGTAGTGTTTGTGCTTTTTCTTTTCAAGGGTTTGATAGATTCTAATGATATATCATACATTTTTAAACATGTAATGAAAAGAACTTTACCAAGTGAAAACCTTATCACATTCCTTTTTTTCTGTTTATTAATTTGCTTATGGTTGCTATGGCAACAGAAAATGTTTTGAATTTTAGAATACATGTATATGCAAAAGTATGCTATTTTATGACATGAAAATTGCGAAAGCTCAACAATCCTTGAAGTTGTCTAAACTATCATATTTCGTAATTTATGAAAAAAATTGGGTAGCCAAGTTTTCAATTCAATTCATTTGGGGGGGGAGGGGGGGGTTCAAATCGAAATTTGCAATTATTGTGTTTTTTTCCTCGTGCAATTTAGATGTTGACAACCTTTTTTTTATTGAACATGTTCAAGACAACACATTTTATAAAAAATAGCAATCCAAGGAATGCTTGTGTCGCCTGCGAAGCGGCTTGATTATTATTCTAGAGAGTGGATAGAAATTATTGGTAACAGTAGAAAAGTTTTGTCAAATGAAATCCATTTGAAATATCAGACCTCTTAATTACAAATTAAAAGATATGGTCATTCTCAAATTTTCAGAAAATAGTGTCAATCATCTAGGCCAAGGTCACTATGTAAAAATTGGTAACGAAAAGGTCTCATCATAAGAAATATTAAAGACTTATCAATTACCAATTAAAAGATATATACAACCTTAATTTCTAAGAAAAGAAGGTCAAATAGTTAGGTCAAGGTCAAAAGGTAAAAATTATGGTATGTGTAGAAATGCATTGTTACAATGAAAATACATGTGAAATAACAAAGCCCTTTCACCTACCAATCAAAAGATATAGCCAATTTGACTTTTCTTGAAAAGTAAGTCAAATATCTAGGTCAAGGTCACAAGGTCAAATATTATGGTCTGTGTAGAAAGGTCTTGTCACAAGAATTACACATGTGAAATATCAAAGCCCTATCACTTACTAATCAAAAGATATATACAATCTTAATATTTTTGAAAAGTAGGTCAAATATGTAGGTCAAGGTCAATAGGTAAAAATTATGGTATGTGTAGAAAGGCGTTGTTACAAGGAATACACATGTAAAATATCAAAGCCCTATCACTTACCAATCAAAAGATATAGTGAATCTTATCTTCTTTTCAAAAGTAGGTCAAATATCTAGGTCAAGGTCACAAGGTAAAAAATTATGGTATGTGTAGAAAGGTCTTGCCACAAGGATTGCATGTGTGAAATATCAAAGTCCTAACCCTTTCCAATCAAAAGATATATCCATTCATAATTTTTTGAAAAGTAGGTCAAATATGTAGGTCAAGGTCACAAGGTCAAAAATTATGGCATGTGTAGAAAGGTCTTGTCACAAGGAATACACATGTGAAATATCAAAGCCCTATCACTTACCAATAAAAAGTTATGGGCTGTGACACCCAAAGTGTGACAGACAGACAGACGGACTTACTGACGGACAGACGGACAATGGACAAAGTGATCCCTAAGTGTCGCTATGCTTCGCAGGCGACACAAAAAGTAAAGGAGTTTAAGAATTATAATATTTTAAGATAATTTCTGACAATATTTGAATTTTTATGAAGATACAAATTTTGACAAAAGGCAAACTTCCTTAGCAACAAAATGTATACCTTAGCAACCAACAAAAACAAGGTGAACACTAAAGTAATAAATTTCTCAAGCATAAAATAAAGGTTTACCTGTATGAAAAATTAATTTCCCCTTCGATAGAAGGATAGATCTCGAAATCTCGTACATTTAAATGTAAGTTATATGTCCGTACAACCAATACTACGCTTACAGTCAAGGAAAATAGTTTTAGAGGGGGATTTTGTTGACGTTCTCCTTAGACTCATGCCTCCTTTACACGGAGAGTTTATTGCGCAATAAACGTAAATTTGTTGAGCAATAAATTTGTTTGCGTTCCACGACAAAATTTATTGCGCAATAATTTTTTTTGAAATAACTTTATTACGCATCAAACGCTAGGCGAAACTGTTGCGCAATAAATCTGACGCATGCGCATCATCATGCGCATGCCAGGACAAGGAGATCGTTATACTTACGAATATAACTATTCGACGTCTCTATTTCTAAGATTCTATTAAGAGATTCCGATTTTCGTATATCTATTAGTCTGGACCCCTTGTAGAGAATGACATCATAACTGAATGACGTCATGTTCTAGACTGAAATGACAAATCAATGAATGTTTTGTTACATAGGCTTCATCTCAAAATAGCCTTAAATTTAGACTTTAGGGAAATTATTCTAACAATGTTTCATTAAGTTATCCGTTGTTCATTTTTATTCATGATTTTTGTGCATGTTCATAAGCCTTTTATTGCACAATAGTTTCGGTCTCGTGTGAACGGAAAAAAACTTATTGCGAAACAAATTTGTTGCGCAATAACGTTATTTCGAGATAAAATTGCGCAACCATGTGAATGAGGCATCAACATTGGCGACGTCACATTAAACTTCCCATCTATTTTCTTTCACTTCGAGCGTAATTTGTCATACGGACATATAACTTACACCGTTCTATCCAACTATATAAATTTCAATTTAAAAATTTGCCGACAAAGTAGACAAAATTGAATTTTCCGATTTCAGAAGTGAGCCGCACGATCTGTAGGTGTTTTATACAATACTATTTTGTCAAAAACAAAAACCACTGTCTTTGATTTCAATGCAATGATCTTCGAAATTCAACTAACGCTAAGTTAATCACTCCCCTAGTCCCTCACTTTTCTCCCTAGAAGATTTGAGCTTTTGGGTATGTTTTCAGTTTGATAAGAGAATCAACATTATAATATCTGTCTTACACTTACTTCAAATGAACAAGTAGTCAAGTACATCATAAAAGAACAATGATTACTCATAGCCCCCCCCCTTCCCTTTTTGTTTTACTATATATGATTTGGAGCTGATTTACGAAAGACGCACCAAAACATTTCCATACAACCACAAACTATCCCGATAAACCTACAAACAAGCAAACAATAACAAAAATAACCCCTCTCTGATTTTTTCGTTTTTTTATTTGGGTTATCTCCCTGAGTTAGAAGCAATCACAGATTGAAAGATGTATACCCCTGTAAATGAGTCAATATAAATCAAAAAATTAAAATACTAATAAAAGTATTGAAACAATCATTAAAAAAAAAGAAATGTAAAAAATATAGATGTTGTCTTATTCATATTGAAAATGTATACGCAAGCAATTACAAACCTGACTTAAACACATTGAAAAATAATTATGAAATAGAATTTAATATAAAAAATGACCCTTTGTTCTGTTCGTGTGTTGACACTAAGAAAAACTGGACTGTTTAGTATAAGGGCGAACATACTGTGTAGGAAGGAATCTAAGAGAATATACGAAGGGTTCAATAAGAACTAAGTTCCATATGATACACTAATACATGTAGACAATACAAATGAGCCAAATCCTGAATGCTTGATAAATGATTATGTATTAAAATTTCTTATTCTAAAAAATTGATAAATTTAACTGAATTCAACCTTTTAAAACAGTAAATAGCCCTCTTTTAGTGCTCTATGTCTATTTTCACCATCTCTTCTTGTCCGCAATATGACATTTCGTATTCTCCACATTAGAGAGTTCAACACCAAATTGCATGATTAGCGTATTTCATTAACTTATACAACGATTATGCATTAGTGTATACCCAATTTTACTGTTTCAACAAACAGTTTATTATATGGTCTTTCAGTTGATGTTGCCAAAATGCATCAGCGCTGTTGTGCATTTGAAAAAATATGTTCCGAAAAGGCCTAAAATCTGTCGATTTTACGCAACATTCAGTTGCCATTGTACCTCTCAGTACAGTCTATATTCTACAAAATAACTTCCTGGTGTATCAAAATAGTCCCTTTCGATGTAAAGGAGTTGTCTTGGGATATAATTCTATTTATTATATAAATAAAGTTCTTATCTAGGGAATTATTTGAAAAAGTAGATAAAATCACGTTTTTTATACTTTCATTGCCCGTTACCATGGTAACGAAATGGTGTTAAGACAAACTTTATCAATTTTTTTCAAGTACAACCAAAGGGTAACAAAATTTAAAAGAATTAGGAAAATCTAATTTTTTGCACTTTCCATGTTTATATAGCCCAAAGCTCAATGGTTACTGACACGGCCTCTTTAAAAGCATTTCCGTGGAAATGTTTGTAAAGCGATCTCTGAATTCCTTGATCTGTAAACGAGATAATTTATCGCTCGCAATGTTGGTAGTCACTGGAATGTGGGTGGCTTTGAATAGAATGTTATGTTTAAGTGCAGTTATAACCAATCTACGGACAAGTTTCATAATTACGGGGTCCTTAGATGTTTGTTTGTTTATTATATGAACAACGGCCATATTGTCTAAGAAAAATTCGATACAGTTATTTTCAATAATATATGAATATAATTCCAACGCAAGTACTATGGGGAAAAGCTCCTTGACTGTAATATGGAGGTCCGTCCATTCATAATTCCAAGATCCATAAAACCATTGAGTTTGAAATGTTCCTCCAAAGCCTATATTACTAGCGTCTGTATGCAAATTTAGGTGACTTGATGTATACCATTTGTCCTCGAGAATTAAAGCCTTTCCGTTGAAATGTTTGATGAAAATTAGCCAGGCCTGTATATCAGCCCTGGCTTTCGAATTTAATCGTCGGAAATGATGAGGCTTTTGTATTCCTCTTGTAAGGTCTATAAGACGGCGCAGAAACGTTCGGCCAGGAATAACTACCGAGCACGCAAAATTGAGTAGACCTATTAAAGATTGAAGTTCCTGTAACGTTACTTTCCTTTTGTTTTGAACCCTTTTGAGAGAATCTGGTATTTTTGTAATTTTGTCTTGCGGAAGTCTTAGTTCAAATTTAACACTGTCGATTTCGATAACGATAAAAGTTATTCTAGTGACGGGTTCGACGGTTTTTTCGTGTTTAATTGGAACCCCGATGTCATTACATAATGATATAAATCCAAACAAAGCTTTCGAACATTTGTTCGTTGAAGGAGGGCCCATGAACAAAAAATCGTCCAATGCGTGAACGCATCCCGCAGTTTGGAAGTAGTTTTCCATGACCCAATGTAGTGCTTTACTGAAGCGTTCAAATAAATTACAGGAAAAACTAAGCCCAAACGGTAAAGTTTTGTCGAAGTAAAACTTATTTTGAAAGGAGAACCCCAATAGTTCAAAGTCAGATGGATGAATTGGTACATTTTTAAAAGCTTCCGCAATATCGGTTTTAGCCATGAGAGCACCCTTTCCAATTTGTTTTAGCAAGACAACCGCATCTTCTATGGATTGGTATTTCACCGTACAAAATTGCTGTGGTATGCCATCGTTCACAGAGGCACCTTCTGGATATGAGAGGTGATGAATTAAGCGGAAAATACCTGGTTCTTTCTTTGGTACCAATCCCAAAGGCGAACATTGTAAGTGCGGAAAAGGCGGAAACTCAAACGGGCCCTCGGCCCTCCCTTTTGAAATTTCAGAGTTTATTATTTCATTCAATACTTTGGGATTTCCACGTGCAGAATTCAGGTTTTTATGAACACGAAATGATCTGGAACCGATGAAAGGTATTTTAAAACCGAATTTAAATCCATTTGTGAGGTATTCTTTATAATATCTTTATATCCGCGTAGCCAAAATTGTAATTTTTCTGCTTTGATGGGTGTTTTAATTTGAAAGTTATTTCGCAATTGTTGTTGACTTTTTTGTTGCTGTTTGTTGTGTGTTTGAGTTTGTTGACTGTTGTTTCTGTTGATTAGCGTCACAGTTTCCTTTCGGATGTGGACCTCTGCAGTATTGGCAAACGTGTGGGAATTTGCAGTTTCGCCTTGGACATCTGCCAAATTTGTTGTTGTAGTCATAGCAGTATGACCTGTTTTGGTACTGTGAATTGGGACGAAAAGTGCGCTCACTTGTTTTTGTTCCGTTCCCGTATTTCTGTTGCTGAAAGGCCTGACCAATGGCCTGTTGGTACAATTCTGTGTTAATTTCGTCCCATGGTAAAGACTCTGGGTCCGACTCTCTCCTTTCCCTAAAAGTCCTATCGTACGTCAACGCCGACGATAGTGAAGTTTGATTAGCGAGGGTTGTTATGGTATTTGCATATTTCATTAGTTTGCAACACTCCTCGGGATGTTTCTCGCAGTAAATACTAACAAATATATGAAAAGCAGAGTTCCAGTGAGCTATTGAGATGAATTTGTTGTTTTGTTGTTTTGCTTTCACAAAAGTGATTGCTCCGTCTTTTTCTACCAATGTCAGTTGTTCTTCGTTTTTGTTCTTCTTGGCAGTCAAAGTTTCCATATCGATATACTCATTGGCTCATATTTTTGATTAAGTCTTCGGCTCAATCCAACCGACAATGGTTTTGCGATGGATTTGGAGGAGAAGGTATCCTTACCGGGCTGGGCGTGGTCAATCTCCTGAATTATTCCTGATAGCGGCGATGATTCCTCACCTTGTGTGATCTCTCTACTATCCGACGCTGTGCCGGAAGTATTGTCCTGGCGAAGTTGCTCGACTACTGATTTAACTATGGAGGGCACTTCTTCTCTTATACATTTCTTTATTTGCTCCTCCATTGACTCGGCTGCGTTAACCTGGCTCGATTTTCGTTTTGTAGCCCGTCTTTGTTTTTTCGTGGAATCCATATTCAACCTTGCAAAGTGAATACAAAATATAAGCATAAAAATATAAGCAAATTAAATTTTACACGATGTGTAACTTTCACGATCATGATTTTCATGCATTTCCCATTCATTAAAGTTCCTTTTTATAACTAATTATTCGAACATATATTTGGTTGAAAGAATGGTTATATTTCATCCTATGTGATCTTTTTTATAAAATTGGAAGGGAAACGTATTTAAAATTATTTGTGTATGACTTTTATTTTTAATTTGCTATAACTACCAGGTAGAATTCATAACTTAACTTTAATCATATTTATGAATCTGAATGAAACTATAAATCGAATGCTACCGCAACGAAATCATAGCATTATTGTCGAGTATTTCACACAGACTACCGGCTATTGAACACAATTTGAGTGTTATAACATTATTTCTTGTATATTAGCAGCAAAATACGAAAAGTAAAAATTATAATGTACTGGAACGTGAACCAAGTACCATATATATGCACGTTTCAAAGAAACATCACTACTTAAACATGCTCTAGTGCTATTGCATCGAATTAATCATTCTAGCACCTACAAACGTACGATAAAATCGTTTCGCAAGGTACCGAAACATCATCTAGTGTTTTTGCACCGATTCATCAAGACAGTACCTACATGCGTGCGATAAATTCATATCGCAAGGTACGGAGACATCATCTAGCGTTCTTGCACCGAATCAGCAAATTTGGACCTACACACGTGCGATAAATAGATATCGCAAGGTACCGAAATATCATCTTGTGCTATGGTATCGAATCATCAAATTAGTACCTACACGCGTGCGATAAATACATATCGCAAGGTACCAAAATATCATCTAGTGCTATTGCACCGAATCATTAAATTAGTACCTACACGCGTGCGATAAATACATATCACAAGGTACTGAAACATCATCTAGTGCTATTGCACCGAATCATCAAATTAGTACCTACACGCGTGCGATAAATACATATCGCAAGGTACTGAAACATCATCTAGTAACACTTGGACATTTAACTTCGGAATGGACATTTTTCCGAAGTTGAGGTCCTAAACTACAATTTCTAGGAAAATTTTGAGTTGTTCTCTGTGAAGTACTGATCAAACTAAGGTGTTTCATCAACTTTTGATTTACCTAGGCCAACAGGTATGAGAGCTAGAGCCACTTGAAAAAAAAAAATCCCACGGGCCTGCCCGTGGGATTTTTTATCCTGTCAAAATCCCGTCAAAAATCCCGTGGGATTTTTGTGAATCCCGTGGGATTTTTTATCCTGACTTTGCATTGACAGGATTTTTTATCCCGTCCCAATCAAAGACGGGAGAAAAAATCCTGTCAATTTAAAGACAGGATAAATAATCCTGTAAAAGGTAATGACAGGATGAATTATCCTGTCATTTGTCATTACGGGAGAAAAAATCCTGTAAGTTGTAAGTCAGGATAAAATATCCTGTCAATGATTACGGGGGAAAAAAACCTGTCAATTTTTGGATGTGACCAATAGAAGAATCAAAGCATGGACCAATATCAAAATATTGTGTACTACTGCATGTATAGAAGAATGAAATTTAGTGCGTTACAGTTTTCTATATAATATTTAATCATTTAAAGAAGTGACACTTGTAAATTCTAGGCTTTTAAGTGTTTCTATATACAGCAAAGTACAACAACCCAAAGCATCTTATGTTAAAACTAAAAATTTTGTAAGCTGTCAAATATGCTGATACATTATTATTTGTCACTATTTACAAATTTTATATTTGTCACTATTTACAAATTTTATGAAAATAATTTTGATGGATCAAATATGAAAGAAATTATCCATGCTATTGCTAGGTTGTTGTCTTATCAGTTCGAAATGCTAAAGTTTGTGCTGCATCTTATTAATGACAGTGCTTGAATTGTACACATAACATGTGTAATGTGATGTACATACTGATATAGCATGCAGGAATGAGGAAACTCGACCTAAATCAAGATACCACGGATAATTACGGAGTGATCACCCAGCAATCATATTCTTCAATGTTTTAGTGAAAATATGATTGCGAGTACACAGGCTAATGCAAACTTCTCAAAGGTTCTTTTTTTCTAATATTCTTGAACTTCTTTCGACTCTTCGATCTTCTTCGGTAAGGTAAACAAAGTCCTCAGTCATCTCGAACGAATACCTGATTCGCTCCGTTCTTGATTCGAAGTTTGTGATATGAGGAGCACCTACTAAGTCAGTAGGATAAAACAAGCACACATATATATCTTCAAATCAAATCAAATAATATTTATTAAGAGTCAAGCATGTTAAAACAGCACAAATGTTAACAGTTAATCTATTCACAACTTCATCCTTGTGACACGGACGCGGATCCAGAGAAGGAATAGTAGAGGGACGCCCCAAATGTTCAGAGACATCCCGTGCTGAGCTGGGAAGGATACGGGAGCAAGCCGGAGATCGGGGCCTCTCCGGGAAAATTTCGGCTAAAATACGGAGTACAATATGGTGTCTTATGTTGCATGAAACATTTTAACCATATATATAGAGGTCTTCCTATTACAATTCAAATATCACCAAACACTTTGGCATACATCAAAATACAACAAAATACAAGGTAAAAGAAAACTTACACTAATAAATATTACAATAAATCAATTTGTCAGAGTAGTTGCTTATTTTTCTTCCAATCCCCGTCCTCAGGGTGATTCCAGACATCCCCCCTTTTCGGCCTACTGAATAAATGGTGCAATATTAAGAAAATATGAAAAGCGATTAACCCATAGTCTTTGTAAAGGGTAAATGTAAGTAAATACATTTGTAACTCACACTCTCTGTCTTTGAAGAAGGCCATACCCACTATGTAACCTTGAACCATAAGGATGTAAAAAAAAATTGCTAACTAGACGAGACACGAGATGGGATCGATTTTGAGGAGTGGTGCACGTACGTGCATTTCGAGCTTAACACGATTTCGTGCAAAAAAGGATATCATTGAGTAGTTTGTACATGTACCTACTTGGGGAGGGTGGTTACTAGTCTTGTACTATTTTAGAATTTCTCTTTTAGTTTTATCTATTTTTCTTTCAGCTCTTCATAGGACATAAACAAATATGGTGATCAATCAGAGATTTTTTTTCTTTTATATATAGCTTACACACACTCCACACACGCTATTCATCCTTATGTAAAAATAAATGGGTTTTTTTTTCAGTAAATTTACATTTCAATGATAAATTCTATATATAAATAATAATTATCTTATAACATTTTCCATAGCAATAAATAGTTTTCACATTTTGCCATAGAAATAATTAGCTTTCACATTTTCTATTATAAGAATGTTTTCAAATTTTCTTGTAATAATCATATATAATTTCAGCTTTTCTCTTGAGGAAAAAAAAAGAAAAATTTACACTATAACAATCAAAATCTTGTCTCAGTTTATCAATATCAAAACACAGTAAAATAATAATTTTGAATCACAGACAGTATAAATCACAGTTTCCATATGTTTCAATTTTATCACTCTAGTGCTCATATTTAATTTTCAGTTCAGTTATTGATATCATAAAGCCTTGTAATATACTGTTCTTGGCGCGGAGCGTATGCGAGTCTGTGACGTCAGTTTCGCCGCTGTTTATTCCAATGACACACTGTATATTGTCAGCGTAAAGCGGCGTATAAGATACCAAGCTATTTTTTTTAATCGAATTTATTTTTATTTAGCAGAAAAAAAAGAGAAAATTATAGAGTATATAATGTCGGTTTATAGCTTTATGGTCATTATCTCCTGCAGACGTACACTAAAATCCATTTCTGTGAGTTGAGATGATGAAAAAGAACGCATTTCCTTAATTTTGAAAAAGGAGGTTTTTCATACATGCATGAGCATCGTGGGGCTTGTTAAAATCCCTATATAATGGGAAAGTGGTACATGCATGTCTATAACAGTGGCGTATCTAGGATTTCAGAAAGGGGAGATGCGAAGTCCAGCTTTAAAGAAAATTGTTCAAAGAAAATCTGACAAGCAAAAAAAAAAAAAAAAAAAAAAAAAAAAAAAAAGAGACGACATTGCAAATATTAAGTCTAATAAGTATAATTAAAGAAGGGGAGAGAATTGTATGTTACTGCATGTGAGACATATAGTAGCGAAAATTTTTGGAATAGATAATTACATTTTGTCTCATGAATACGCGATCTCTCCCTCTCTCTCTTAGCATGTTTTTTTTTGTTTGACCAAAAGGGGGGAGGGTAGGTAAGTTTAGGGCATTGCAATCCGGGTCCCCGCTATGTCTGACCTTGCCAAAGATCGGCCAATGAAAAATACTGAAGCATTTAGTAATTGTTCGAGACTTATTTTGAATTTATAAATGTATCCATGAAAACATGATAGCAAAGAAAGGTAATGGAAAATATTGGCATCTAATGAAGGATTTTTTTTCTAAAAGTAAAGAGGTAATATATATTAGTAAATGTATCATGATAGCATTTTTGGTTAAGCTCCTATAGATGGATAAAAAATGTAACCATTATATTAGTTAAAGAATTATTTATTCAATATATGAGCAATTGTTACTGTGTACCGTGATACAAAATTATCAAGGATCTGGAAAAAAGCTACAGACCTATGTTAAACCATTTCCTTAACGTGAACATCTCATAGACAATGGCGGATCCAGCTTTTGGGTTAGAGGGGGCGTAAAAATTGGCAAGGGGTCTGGGGACCGCCTAGGTCCACAGCGGGTGCAGGGCAGAGCCCTGGTAGGGGGACCAGGGTGGGGGCAAAGCTCCCCGATAGCTCATGCAAATAGCCTTTCATGATCCATTTTCGTGACTGTAATTGATTATGAAATAATAGAAATTGATACATTTCACCATTACATTAACTAAAAGGTAGTTGATATTTACTAGTATTTTCTCATTTTTAGATGAAAAATGATCGTTTTACTAATGATTTGCAAATTTAGGGGGGGGGGGGGGGGGTATAGGCTCCCTACGCCCCTCCCCCTTGAATTCGCCACTGACAGACAAGTGAAGACAAGTTATATATATTGATATATGGAAAACAACGGTCAGGCGAGTACACTTGGGTACGGAGGTGCATCCAAGTCGTTTTTGCGATGAAAAGTAAAAAGTGCTCACTTTAAATGATTCAGAATTGAAAGTTGGAAAAAGACATTATATATAGTTATCATCCGTACTGTACTACAAAATAATGTTTGTATATGCATGAATACTGGTACTTTTCATTACAAATATGCTGAAAATCTGCAAAAAAATAATGACTGAAGGCATTTATCAACATCCCACATGAAAAGCTTACTGGGTCAGTGCATGCTTTCATTTTTTCTTTAAATTTTTTGAAAGACACGAAAAAGCTCACACCTCCTCGGCTCTAGCCTATATATCTCCATCTTGAATGAAACTCCATATTTTGAGAGTGTCTGATACAGGGAATAGGAGGAGGGGGGGGGGGGGGTTTGGTAGACCAAGGAAGACAAAACTTATCACTGGCGGATCCAGCGCCCCCAATCTCATTAAAACTCGTTCATTCACACTCCTGTTTTAAGGCAAGGTCCATTTGATATTCTAGGGGGGGGGGAGGGGGGCTTGGGTTTTTTTCGAAAAAAAAATTTTTGCTCTGAATTTTGATGAAAAAATTAATTTGCTTATGGTGTGACAGAAAATTATAATCTTGCTCTTACAAGTAATCTGAATTTGAAGAATAACCATAAAATTCGCTTAAAATTCCTGAAAATTTTTCGGCTCGCTTCGCTCACCGCAGTTTTTACTTTCTATAAACATTTTTTGGCTCGCTTCGCTCGCCATAGTTTTCTTCTGTAATGGCAAGTTCATATTTGAAAATATCAAAAGTATATGCATGTGACTGAAACACAATTCAGTATAATTTAATACTACTTATAGATCTATGTACAAATGTATCACCTTAGTGTCTAATTTTATAAACAAGCTTGGAAGGAGAATTTAATTAAGTTTTTCACTAGTTTTCATTTCTGCATGTAAAAACTTGCATCAGCCCCTCTTACATGTTACATGACCTTATATACATTTTGTATACTGAAAATTATATATCACATATTGTAAAAATCTTTTATCTCTCTCAGTTTAGAAGTGAATTCAAGTTTTACATAAAAATAAAGTAATGTTTAAAGTAATTTAAGTAAAAATAAAGAATTTCTATTGAAAAAGCACACACGTTCCATAATTCACATCAATTGTTATAAAAAAAATTTCTTTGCTCCAACTTTGCAAGAAAAAAATAATTTTGCCCCGGTCCGGGGCTAAAAAAATAATCTTGCTCCGACAAAAAACCCAAGCCCCCCCCCTGAATATCAAATGGACCGTGCCTAAGTTTTGTCGTACAGCGCTTGTAGCACCGCCTTTGCCGGGGGATCAAGAGGCGAATTTTGCCGATTTATACTGAAAATGGGCAAAATATAGGGGGTTTTTTTTGGAAAATTTTAGGTCAGTGCCCGGGGGGGGGGGGCATTTTAAATTCAAAGAATTTCAAATTCTTGAAATAAAATAATCAAAACTTACATTTTCACATTTCTGTTGTTCAAATTAATGTAATTCGCCCTCGATTACGGTCATTAGGAAGATGTGTAGTTTCTTTTATGGGAAAATTCACATTATATAATTCACCCAAATAAATAAATAAAAAAACTCTTGAGGATTTTTTCCCGTTTTACGTAAATTTGTTTTCAATTTCATAGAGATACCCCGACGATGTGGACCCCCCCCCCCCCCGTGAATAACAACAAATTTCTTGATTCCGCCTAGGTTATGTCCTTCCATCAAAATTTGGACACCCCCCCCCCTCTTTACCCTCGGCTCGAGCTGTAACATCGAGACTTTGAATATGCAACCCGCATGGTCTAGGTACCTATCGCGGGTGCAAAACCAACACTTTCACGGTTCACTGCTCTCATCACTATGGTTACGGGTTAGGGACTTGCTATCGTACCGAAGTCTAGACTATATAGATGTAAACAATTCGGAGAGAGAGAAAGAAGGGGGGGGGGGGCTACAAATTAGCGATTATTTTATCTTACAGTATATACATCAGGAATAAAGAAATTGAACTCTCTCATACATGTATGTAGTTTTTAATTTGATCAATTGCTATAGTTGATGGGGATTAAACCCCCTCCATTGATTTCTGCCAAAAAATCTCATTGACATTGTAAATGCGTATTAAAACACCCTCCCTCACCATCTTGAAAGACTTGAACTCAACCCCCCCCCCCCCCCCCCCATTGCCCAGGAAATGATTGCTAGTTATGTACTTTCAACAAAATTGCCCCTCGAATATCCTTGCTAAATCAGTATTTTTACCCTCGAGCTGTCACGTCGAAACTTGGAATATACATCCCGCAGAGTCCAAGTATCGCTGCGCGCTGGTGACCAACACCTTCACGGTTCACTGCCTTCGTCACTATGGTTACAGTTCAGTCCGGGGCTTATTACCAGCTCCGATGTAACCCTTGACAAATCGAAGAGGAAGGGGAAGGTTTTTTTAACCCGACAATATGGTAAAGCTAGGGGGGAGGGTTAAAGAATTTGAACAAAATATTTAACCCCTAACCTTTTATAAAAAAATGCGAATAATGAATAGATTAAAAAGGAAACACATTAAAATGACAGGGACGTGTATGAAATTTAATATACGTCCCTGATATTGACAAGCAATTACTAATCCGGCCCGGTGGGTCGTGAACAAAATTCTTGCTCTGAAAAGCACCGAAAAGAATAATTCGACCTGCAAGTTTTCCTGCCTTTCCTCCGCCCCCCCCCCCCCTCCTAAATTAACAGCGATGCATTTATATATTCACTTCGGTAAGAATCCGAGATTCAGCTCAGGTTTATTGTTTCTAAAAGTAAAAAAGGAGAAAAAAGTAAAAAAAAAAAAAAAAAAAACACCAAACAAACAAACAAAACAAAACATAACAAAAATAAATAAAAATAGAAAATAAAATGAAATAAAATGAAATAAAATAAAATAAAATGAAATGAAATGAAATGAAATGAAATAATGAAATGAAATGAAATGAAATGAAATGAAATGAAAGAAAGAAAGAAAGAAAGAAATAATAAATAAATAAATAAATAAATAAATAAATAAATAAATAAATAAAATAAATAAATAAGAGGCGCGGGGGGGGGGGGGGGGGGGGTCCTAAAACAACGTATAAAGCTTATCATCAGGGACTTACTTGTAAAATATTAGTATATTTTTAATATTTTTAATATTTAATATTTTTGGCTTTACCCGGAATTGGTTTTAACCAGAATTTTGATTTATCATGATTAAAGAGAAGAAAATTACGATGTAGCAATTTTGCTTATATAGAGATAATTAAATGTGTGTGGCTCCGTTTTGCCGCAGGTTTTTTTTTTTAACTCCTTCGTATATCTCGGAATTGGTCAATCTCTACCTCTCCAAACGGCTTTCGTTGAAGTTCAGCGACGATCCCCACGATGGTGCAGGCAGATCGAGTCTGAGATTGTAGCGAAAGAACGGTGGTTGACTATTGGTGTGCATGTATCTGAGCTGCCTGTCGTCCAACTTGCATTTCATTTTCCATCTATGATGAGAAAAGGTGATGGGCTCAAATCTGGAATTTTTGACAAGCATAAAAAAAAAAAAAAAAAAAAAAAAAATCTGTGTTGTTATTTGTTACGAGGACACAACTCGATGTATATTCTTTATGTTGTTTGTCGTGCTATATGAGTACCGGTATCAGTGGTGGATTCAGCCGGGGGGGGGGGCACGTGCCTCCGCCCACGGCAGTGCCCAACGAAGGGGCACTTATGACATGCTTTTTGAAGCACTGAACTACTGTTTCCTAAAAAAATCTATGAAATTCGTCAGAGATAGCCCCAAAACACACCAGAAATAATAGCCGATTTGAATATATTTTCTAAACTTTTCTCGGGGATAGATTACAAAGTCGGGAAGGATGCATTGCTGCCATGTCCATCGTATGTACGTGGACGTACACGTTTCGGAAACAACCTGCATTGAATGATGTTCATATAGGATTTTCTTCATCTGAACCTGAGGCATGAATCGGGAATAACAGTCCTACATGTATGCAAGTCATAAAACACACATATTTCTTTACCAAATACTCGATGTAATCTTCTATAAAATTGAAGTCGGAATCCTTTCTGTTATTTATTTTTTTTTTTTTTAATTTTTAAAGATCGTTTTATATTTGAGTTCATGATTAAAATAAGGCAAGATTTGTACCGACTACCTCCAAGAATTTTGCAAAGATGCATGTATTTCTTTATTTCAAAATCGAATTGCCAATAAATAATTATACCTTGCTTGTCGAGGATGTTGTGTCGGTCGTTAGGTGGGGGGGGGGGGGGTTAAAGGTCCCGTCAGGTATATGCAAGAAATGCTGATTTTATCCTAGTTTTACGTTAATTTACGGCTGGAACACCCCCCCCCCCCCCCTCTCATGGGCTGACCTCCCAGCCTTTTCAAAACTTTTCATGATCCGCCCGTTTCCCTAGAAAACCCTGAACATGTTGACTTCTGCGTGCCGTGAAAAAACAATATAGCATCAGAAAATGTCGATATTTTAAAAAATATACTAATTATCGTTACTGACACTGACTGAATCATGCTCGTCTAATCCCTCCTAAATTTAGTTAAAATATGCTTCAGATGCCACAAAATTGCTTCATTATTTCAAAAATTTCTCGGGGGAGGCCCCCTCGAACCCCAACCAATGGGAGGGGGCAACCCCCTCCCATACCCTCCCCCCGGCCCTTCGGGGCTCGCAACTGATTCCCTTCAAAATTGTATGTGGCCCCCCCCCCCTTCCCCCGTGCAATAGGGGTTCTGGATCCGCCCCTGGGTATCCACGCCTTTGTTGCTACTTATACCTCTTGAGAATGTTCATATGCAGGTTTATTTCCCACATCACTCAAGCAAGGATGGATGCACTTAGTCTTTTTAGGAGCAAGGATGGATGTCACTTTTTGTATACCGGGGGGTCACAGGGCGAATTATGCCGATTTTCATTTAAAAGTGGCCAAAATATACCTGTTTTTGACATGTTTTGGGTCAGTGCCGGAGGGGGGGGGGTTAGGGGTGGAGGCCCTATCCGCACCCCCTGAACCAAGGGGCCGAAAATTTGTGTAAACGATTGTTTGTGCTTTTATTTAAATCATCCTTTCCCTTTGGAAGAAATATTTCAATCTGCCGAACATTTTTACTAATTTCTTCAATTGTTACTATATATACTAACTCAATTCGATGCAAGCAAAATAGAAACGTGCCCCCCCCCCCCCCCCAAGGGGGGGGGGGGGGGCACATCGCACACCTGAGTTGCAGACCAAAATTAGTATTGGATGACCTTGTTTGCTTACTGAAAGGTTTCGTGAAAATCTTTGCAGTGGTGGTAGGAAGATGACGACATTTCGAAAATGCGTCAGCCAATCAGAGCCCTCGGCGGCCATATTTGTTGACCGGTTGGCACAAAAAACGCAAGCTTGGTAGAAGACCTTTAGTACTTGCTTCCTGCATGTGAGGTTTCGTGAAATTCTGTGTAGTTGTTGTAGAAAGGATGTCGAAAATGCGTAAGCCCATCGAAGCCCTCGGCGGACATATATTTGTTGACTGATTTGCACGAAAAACAGAAATTTGGTAGAGGACCTTGAGTACTTGCTTCCTTTAAAGTTTCGTGAAATTGTGTGCAGTGGTTGCAGAGGAGATGTCAAAAATGTAAAAAGTTTACGCCGAACGGACGACGGACAGCGCGCTATGACAATAGCTCACTTGAGCTTCGCTCAGGTGAGCTAAAAACCGTGTCCTTTAGTTGAATTTACAAAATGATCACAATGCTGAAAGTTATTGATTTCCATGAGCTTCAAAGTAATATATATGTATTTTACATTACTTTAATATTTTGTAATATATTTCAGAATGTATGAAAGTGTGTGCGGTTTTTAGGGGGGGGGGGGGGGGGGGTGAAACGCCTTAGTAAATTTTCTCTCGTCATCCATGTAGCAAATAAAACAACTTGTTCTCATTTTTTGTAGCACTGGAACTATTCATTTAAGAGATATTTTTATGAGCTCTTTTTGTTTTCAATATTTCTTTCCCAATCCAGCCATTTTGATCATGTAAAGAGAAGGGAGGAGATCTCCAACAAGACCCCGTTGCAGCATCAACAGTAAAACACCAAAACACCCGATGCAAAAACACAAAAGACGAGTACAGCACGAGACGGAAAAGAGACACACGACATGTAAACATCAAACACAAAAGACTACACATAAACCGACGAGACCAATGGGTAACCGGTGCCGACTTTGGACGGCCATCTGTCACGCAAGTAGCAAATGGTGTGGTTATCCTGGATTACGTGCGCGTGTGTTTGAATGTACATCATCATTTGCATTTAACTGTCCGAATGCCTGACGGGAGCTAGGCCAGGGTAGCTCACAGTAAAAGTTTAGGACGTAAAACGGAATAATGAATTAGCATGGCCTTACTTATTGATTCATTCTGATTTACTTTATTTTTTTTAAATAAAGCTTCTTTTACAGTCAAAAGAAATCAAATGTGAAAGTAGATAGTCGATGAATTGCTTTCAGTTGTCGATGAATCTTTTTAAAATGCCGTAGTGGAAAGTACCAATCGCAGAAACCAACTTACCAACTACTGACGTTCACACTTGTTGTCTTTCAAATGCATGGAAATTAAAACAAGTAGTTTAAACATATTTCATTTTTCCGAAACATGAAAATGTGATTGGGCAAAAGTTATACAACATTATAAACGCCCTCTCCTTAACATACATATCATCCAATTTCATCATAAGAGGCATACAATACCATATACTATAGTACTCCCTTTGGAGAGAGAGAGAGAGAGAGAGCCTATAAAACAAGTTTCCAGACACGACATCATATGTGTTATATTCACCATTGCCCACGACAGCATATGAGTTAACTTTTAAAGTGTATAAAATAATTGAAAATTGAAGTAATTTCTAATGTTAAACAGAGAAAACTTCAATACATCATCATCATAATCGTCGTCGTCGTCGTAATCATCATCATGATTTTTTTTGTGATTTGTGTAAAATAATACGTACAACTAAAACAGTTTATAAATGACAATACCATATTATGTTTATACATATAGTATAGAATGGTACACCAGAAAAGATATTGGAGGAGGGGTGTATCCACTACCCGTACTCAATCCCCTCCAGATCGAGCTATTTTTCATAAACATGTAACAATGGAATGAAATTTCAAATAGGATTATTATGTAGCTCTTGTGTTGCAAACGACATAAAATTTGCAGTTTTTGAACTTCCAGACCGGGAGGGTTTTCATACCCCCCCCCCCATTCCTCCTAAATTCGTCCCTTCAAATTTATTCAAAGGTGATTAATACATTACTCGAAATATGTACATGTATCATGAAATATAACAAATTCAAATTGAAAATAAATCCGATCCCACACCCAACTATAGAGTATGTAATTCTTTTTTTTTTTTTTTCTTTGACCTGAGTAATTTTGAATAGCTAAATCCTAGGCTAAAAAATAAAAATCAGAAAAAAAATCAGAAAAAGTATAAATCTTACAGGGGCGATTCCGGAGTGAGGCGCGGGGAGGTGGTGATTTGTATCGGCCTAAAGCACCGATTCAATGATCGAGGCGCCGAGTCGGGGATAGCACGGGAGGAGGTCGTCCCCTCCTATCCCCCCCCCACCACCAGGAAAATTTTGAAATAAATGGAAGAAAAATCTGGAGTTACATATCTTCTTATTTTCAACCAAAAAAAAAAGAAAGAAAGATAAACAAATATATAAATACATCAAAAATAATTGAATGAAATAAATGATAATAAAAAAACTGAGACACCCTACCCCCATGGCCCCATCCCTCCAATCAGTCATCTTCAACGGTCCCGATTCATTATTAAAAATTATAAAAATTAAAGCGTCCTTCGACACATGTAAAGTATATTACACAAATGACGGTCAAATTAGCGGTTATTGGATAGGAGGAAAGGGGAGGGGGGGGGGGTTGAGGGGAGGGAGAGACGTCATTTTCTACTGAAATAGCAGTGGCGGATCCAGCGCCCCCTTTGCCGGGGGTCAAGGGGCAAATTTTGCCGATTTTTACTGAAAATGGGCCAAAATATACCTGTTTTTGAAAAATTTTGGGTCAGTGCCGGGGGGGGGGCGGACGCCCCCTCCGCACCCCCCTAAATCCGCCACTGAATAGAAACAATTAAAAAACGTTATTCTAACATTTTGGCCGTGTGGCATTTTACCTTCCTTCTTGGAGTATAGAGAAAAGGAGGGTCTTCCGTCGAATACATCAATAGTGTGGAAAGACTTTCTAAGTTCTGGTTCTTAAGGGGATTTTTTTTTTAAATTTTGTTTTGTTTGTCTGTTTGTCTGGATGGTTTTTGCACGAGCTTTCGTCAGGGACGTCTATATACGTCCCTGCTCTTATTCTGTGTTTCTCGAGTGAATACAAGCAGAGCGAACCATACAAACAATCGAGTTGTCTGAAACTTTTGTTTACAGAAGAAGGCGGTCGACGGAGATGACCGATGAGTGAGAAAAAGCTCGAAAGAAAGACAGTGTTATCACTGCAATAATAATGTGTACTCGCAATCATATTTTTCAGTCGCATTAGAAAATATGGTTGTTGGGTTGTTCCTTCGTATTTATCTCTACTTTGTTACTTTGAGCTCGAGTTTCCTCATTTTCGAAATTTTCATCACCTGGTGTATTGTGCACCGTGTACGATGACCATGTCACAACATTCACATGTCATAATGTATAAAATACATCCAGTGCATTAGGCTTACGTCTATGGCGTGAAATTAACAGTTATAAATCTATGAGACAACCGCTTAGGAAAAGCATGAATTTTTTTTTAATTATTTAAACTTATTAAATTCTTTACACCAAACTTTAAAAAATGGTTACTGAACGCGTGTTTTTTTTTTTTCAGTTTATGAACACATTCAACGATTGTCAATGGCTTGATAAACTACTCATCAACATTAAAAACTTTAAAATTAAAGAAGAGTCTTGTTGATTGCTTTACTTATGAAAGATAATAATACAAAATGTATAGTAGAAAACACGAGACAACCCCAACCTGGGATCGAGCTCGCAACCTTCTGATTTTAAGTCCAACGCTCTACCGAGTGAGCCGAAGAGATGTCCCACTGGCCCAGTTTAGAACAAGCGCCAGTTTACTACAAATTGTGTAGGCCTATAGAACTTGTAGAACATGACACAAAATTTCATTCATTTAACTTGTAATACTGGCATTGAAAAACATAACAAGGTATTTGGTTATTGATCTAAGTTTAAAAAAAATTGATATTATGAAAAAATTGACAGGTTTTTTTATCCCGTAACTTCTTACAGGATATTTTATCCTGACTTACAACTTACAGGATTTTTTCTCCCGTAATAACAATTTACAGGATAATTTATCCTGTCAATACCTCTTACAGGATTATTTATCCTGTCTTAAAATTGACGGGATTTTTTCTCCCGTCTTCTATTGGGACGGGATAAAAAATCCTGTCAATCCAAAGTCAGGATAAAAAATCCCACGGGATTCACAAAAATCCCACAGGATTTTTGACGGGATTTTGACAGGATAAAAAATCCCACGGGCAGGCCCGTGGGTTTTTTTTTTCAAATGGCTCTAGCTCTCATACCTGTTGACCAAGGTAAATCAAAAGTTGATGAAACACCTTACATTGATCAGTACTTCACATAGAACAACTCAAAATTTTCCTAGAAATAGTAGTTTAGGACCTCAACTTCGGAAAAATGTCCATTCCGAAGTTAAATGTCCAAGTGTTAAGTGCTATTGCACTGAATCATCAAATTAGTACCTACACGCGTGCGATAAATACATGTATATATCGCAAGGTACAGAAAATCATCAATATTATATATTATCAAATACAATAAAATATAAACTCAGTTTGCTTCTCATGTAACAAGTTCTGTAGCTTGGGAACGCAGATTATTTCGATGTTTCCTGATGTCCAGTAATAATCGCTCCCCGAAGGTTTTTTAAGTATTTTAATAGCCCCGAGTTATTAAAATGAACTCCATCACTATATACGGACAAAAAAGGGTCTTTTATTCCTTTTATGTTCCAATACCGGAGTTTCGCGCAATTTGGTATCTCCTCCTTGAGTCTCAGGTTGGCCCTGTAAACTAATGAGTGATAGCGGTCCACGGGCACATGACGAGTTGTTTTACGAAAAATAAATTGCATCAGCACCACTTCCTGCAGATGATAACGTGTTACCCACATCGAACAAAGGGATGTCAACCGCATAACTAATTCGTCCGTAATTTCTTCATTAGCTAAGTCATTATCAAGGTCATTCCCTCCTAATTGAACAATCACTTGATCGGGGCGAGTAGTTTTGATTTTGTCCTCCAATACTTTTATGTGATTAGATTTTTTTGCACACCCGCCGCTTAATCCGAATAAGATTACACTATGGCTACTGTCAAGTTTGAAATTATCCCATTGTTTCCTTTTTATGAACGAATATAAGTGATTTATGTGAGAACTTCCAATAATTAACGTCTTCATTGCGCAAAATTACCCTTTAGACAAGTTCCATAAGCCTCGATTTGTTAGAAAAAATTAATTTACCAATCTGGTCGTAGACTACAACATGATGATGATGAGGCATTCGTGTAAAAGAAATTACGTTCCGAAATACAACAAAAAGTTAATATACATTCATTTCTTTGCGTATTGTTCTCAGAAATATATGTAGATATGCCAGTCCTTACCCTTTTAATCACTCGTATAATCCGTAAACAGTTTACACAAGTATATAATAGATCCTGATTTATTCAATGAAATAATTTCGTCAATGTTTACTTTCTAAAGGATCAGAATAGAATGATTGTATTAACGCTTCCCAATTTAATCCAGTGATGCTACGTACATTATGAGCATGCGCGAATATCATATCGTCTTTACCGTATGAAGAATGATAACTCTAATTCAAGTTTAGGCTGCCATAAAATTATTTATTTGTGAATAAATGTTTATATTTTGTCAACAAAAATTCCATTTGCAGTACAGAAAAAATCCGAAGACTATAGGTGAATTGGTTAGTACCAGATAAAAGCTTCATGAGCAATACTAAAGAAATTGAAAAATTCGCAATTTTTAAAGAGAGATAACTCTTACAAGTTGGTTAGAAATTTCATGTAATAAAGAAACAGTTATAAATACCGATACAACACCTAAAAAGGAAAAATTGTGTTTTTGATCTAAAGTGTATATCCATCAAATGGAATGTCTCGGCATTCAATGTATGTATGCGGTAGAGGGCAATCAAGAACATGAAAATTTGACCCCTTGAAGGCACATTATTTACCCATAACTTTGTTGAAACTAGGTCAAAGTTCAAGGTCATGGTTATAACTTGACCTCGATCTCAAGGTCTTACAACATAATTGCCAAATATGAAGTCTCTATCTCATATAAATCGAGAAAATATAGCGCTAATTTACAGAAATTGGTAACTTTGCGGACTAATATTTTAGTCCTCAATTTGACATACCATGAATAAAATATAAATACCAAGGTCATATAAATGCCTCAAGGATAGAACCTTTCCATATACATCAAACATGTATTTTATGAAAGCCCAATAGCATAAGAATCCAAAGATATGAATCGAATGAAAACAGTAAATTGACCATTCTAATCGTATATCATTATACGACGGGTGTTGCATGCAAGCAGGAGATGCTTACTCTTCCTGGGCACCTGGTCTCACTCCCATATCGGGAGTTCGCTTCTTTTCATGTGGTGGAGGTTTTTGTTTGTTTGCTTTGGTTCCTGTTTTGTCCTGATTTTGTATGCCTTCGGTTTCTGATTTTCTGAATTATCGATTTTGTGCTGTAAACAGGGATATGGTCATTATCCATATTTGTTATGAAGCAACATAAAGATGAAAAAAGCAGCAATATTTTAATATTTTATACAAATCCTTTAAAGATGCAGTGTCCCTGAAAATAATTTATCATTGAAATTTAAATTTTACTCCAAACGGTCTAGATGGAGGAAAAAATGAGCCAGAAAAAATTTTATTTGAAATTATGCAGTAACCACTCTAATATTGTCGATTTTGTAATAAATAAATCTCCGTATACCTCTATAGTAAAAACTCAATACATTGTAGGTGGCGCTAGTGCAATGAATTAGAACTGCGCACCTCAAATTCAAAATGACGTTTTTAAACGGCTATATCTGCGATTATATGCGTTAGATTCGCATAAAAATTTGAATTTGCACAAATAAGAATGTATACTTTCATATGAAAAGAAAGATTTTGCATTACAAAATTTTGTAAAATTAATTCATTTTCAGGGACACCGTCCCTTTAATAAAGACATATACAGATTTCAGATATTTTTTCATATATCGGTGCAACGATAACATCAGCACTATAGGAAACTTAACAAGTCCCGGTTGTCAATCGGTAAATGTCACTAGCTTATTCAACAGAAAACAAAGAAGACCTCGAAGTCATGGCATTCGTAAATATAATAGGCCTGAGATACATAGTTTCTCCTTCGATGACTTGGTTCCATTTTCGAATGAGCCTCTAGGCCTGCATTATATTCGTACCAAATTATATTCTGTTCCTTTACGGAAGTTACAGGAAATCTACGAATATACGAAGGACCTCACATATACCGATACACGTTCCCCAGAATACAGACAACAAGGAGTCATCTTGGACATTTCTACTTTTCGTTTATTTCAAGCAGTTAGATCAGATAAATCAGAGGAGAAAACAAACCGTCCTTTCATTAAAGTAAGATTTGCAATCAAAGGTATTGATAATTTGAATCTTGGTCAAATTTTGAATCACAAAGCTGTCAAAGAAAAAATCCCACCAAATTTCAAAAGAAAGAAACTCCTTGTATTTCCTATAGTTACACACCAACAGTTGCATCTAAAATTTACAATTACAAACGATTCTTGCAGTGTATTGATTTAAGTAATCCCTCATTACATCCACTTCCTTGTGAATGTTCTTCATCGGATTTCAACTACTCTCCTTGTGGACACGTTATTACTGGTGACCTTAGTATAGTCAAGATCGACAAGTTGAGAGAATTGTTAAAAAAGGGTCCCAAATACAGAGAAAGTATGTCCTTTACATGGAACCAATATTTCAAAATTATCATGGACTCTTGTGAGGAATATGCAAGACGTTGGGCAAAGAAAAAGGATATACAGCTCGACACCCTTTCCGAATGGATAAAATCCATCAGAGGGTTACTTTTATCTACAATTAACCGATTAAAATCAACTGTGAACACCAGATTCGAGTCTATATTCAAAGACCCTGATGTTATCACAGGGCTTAAGTACCTCCAAGAACATTATGTCATCACACCAGCGGACAAAGCCTCAAATAATTACACATTTACTTGCAACAAGTACTATTTTAACAGTCTAGTTAAAGAGTTGGGTCTAAATTCCACACCTGGAAATCCCACTTACACCCCAACAAACCTATCGGCCTCTGAAATAATAGATAACCACAGATCAGCTCTTGCTTCCTTTGGCTTCCACACTAACAATTTAGATTAAGATTTACCATACTTAAACTGCATACCTAAAATGCATAAGAATCCGTACAAACAACGTTTCATCGCTGTTTCCTCAAGATGTTCTACAATCTGTATCGATCTTACTCACCAAAGTTTTATTAGCCGAGTTGCAAAACTCGGCTCTTAATTTGATGTGAGACGGGCGGGCGGGCGGGCGGGCGGGAGGGCGTCAACAATTGGTTTCCGGACTATAAGTCAACTACGAAAGAGGCTATAACAATGAAACTTCATACACATACTCACCATTAGTCAAGGATGAGCCCTATTGATTTTGGGGTCAAAAGGTCAAAGGTCAAGGTCACAGGACTCAGATGATTGAAAGTGGTTTCCGGACCATATTTCAGCCTGTATTGCACCTATAATCATGAAACTTGCCAGAAATGTTTCCCTTGAATCAAGGATGAGGCCTATTGATTTTGGGGTCAAAAGGTCAAGGTCATAGGACTCAGATGATTGAAAATGGTTTCCGGACCATATTTCAGCCTGTATTGCACCTATAATCATGTAACTTGCCAGAAATGTTTCCTGTGAATAGAAAATGACCACTTTTGATTTTTGGGTCAAAAGGTCAAAGGTCAAGGTCACAGGACTCTGATGATTGAAAATGGTTTCCTGGCAATATTTCAGCCTGTATTGCACCTAAAGTCATGAAACTTGCCAATAATGATTCCCATGAATCAAGAATGACCCCTATTGATTTTGGGGTCAAAAGGTCAAAGGTCAAGGTCACAGGACTCCGATGATTGAAAGTGGTTTCCGGACCATATTTCAGCCTGTATTGTAATTATAATCATGAAGCTTGCAAGAAATGTTTCCAATTAATCAAGGATGACCCCTATTGATTTTGGGATCAAAGGTCAAGGTCATAGGACTCGGATGATTGAAAATGGTTTCCAGACCATACATTTGTATAAGAGAATGTATTGCACCTATGATCGTGAAACTTTCCAAAAAATTTCTCATGAATCAAGGATGACCCCTATTGATTTATGGGTCAAAAGGTCATAGGTCAAGGTCACTGATAGGTCAAGGTCAGATCTCTGATGTTTGAAAATGTTTTCTGGGCCATATTAGAGCCTGTATAGCACCTATAATCATGAAACTTGCCAGAAATGCTTTGCATGAATCAAGGATGATCCCTATTGATTTTGAGGTCAAAAGGTCATAGGTCAAGCTCATATCTCTGATGATTGAAAATGGTTTCTGGATAATATTTGAGCCTGTATTGCACCTATGATCATGAAATGTTCTGGAAATGTTTACCATGAATCAAGGATGACCCCTAGTGATTTGGGCATCCAAAGGTCAAGGTCATTGGACTCTGATAATTGAAAATGGTTTCGGGACCATGGTTGAGCATGTATTGCACCTATAATCATGATACTTGTCAGAAATGTTTTCCATGAATCAAGGATGACCCCTATTGATTTTTGGATAAAAAGATCAAAGGTCAAATTCTGACATAGGACTCAGGTATTTGAAAATGGTTTTTGAATTATATATGAGTGTTTATCAACCTAAAACGTGCCTGTGAAGTTTCCCATTTGTCAAGAACATTCAAGTTTTGCAACTCGGCACTTTGCATCTTTGATGCATTTTAAGCTTATCTGAAATCAAATCTGGGCTTCAAAAATATTGTTCGACAGTAATTCTCGCAGTGGTATCAACCAGATGTGGATTTTAAAGAATTCGAAGGAACTTTTAGAGCATCTGAAATCCACTCATTTTAATAAAGTCCATTCGATCAAAGCCTTTGATTTTTCGACACTTTACACTACAATTCCACATTCTAAATTGAAAGAAAGACTCGCAAAGATTTTAAGTAATGCGTTTTCAAGTAAGAACGGTAATCGCAAATACAAATTTATTGTTGTAAACTATGACAAAACCTACTTTGTAAAAGAAAAATCCGATTCTGAAAATCTTGATTTTGTATGCCTTCGGCTTCTGATTTTCTGAATTATCGATTTTGTGCTGTATACAGGGATATGGTCATTATCCATATTTATCATTGAATCAACCATGTTAACAGCTAGAGATTTTTAGGAACATACAAATATATTTCCTGCATACATGTAGTATTTACCTGTACATTCAGGTCAATGTCATATAGTTAAAAAAAACCATTGGTACGCATCAAATTGGAAAAAGAAAACAATATTGTATATACGCTATATTATATACCTGTCAAAATAAGTCAATTACAACAATTACAGATACATATAAAGGACCGCCAGGGAAAATTTGTTTCATTTCGAGACGAACAAGTTACTCTTACACTGCATTTCAAGAAATTTCCATATATCTTATAATGAATAGCAAAACCTATGTAAGTGATCAAAAAATTTGGCAGACATTTTATCAAAATATGGCCGAGAAAAAGTTTAATTCTTACAAATACAGACCTCAGCAAAAAGGGAGAGGTTGGAGCTACAGAAACTCTTATCGTATACCATTAAAACCCACACAGTTCCACCAAGTTCCCAAGAGAGACCTTTCTTCGTTCGTGCACGAACATGGTAAATTGTTTTCTACATCTGCACAGTGTCGGCAAAGGGGAAATTTTAATACTCCATTAGATGGATAAGGTAACACTTGATGATATAATCCTCTAGCAGCAAAATCTAAATTTTTGCAAGTCCGAACTATGTTGAAATCGTCGCTAAAATTATCTGTTATGATTGTAGGGTGACCTACCGGATATTTACAGTCTTGTTTGTCCAGGGATATAAACTTGTAAAATCGTAATACTCAATCGTTTCCTCGGCTTTGACTTTATAATGCAGTTTGACAGCATTTGTGCGACCACCAAAAAATCTTTCTCGGGGACTGAGTCTGTCCTGTATATCTAAACCGTTTACAAAAGCTTTTATGTTTTCATTTTTCATGGTGTCTGTTTTAAATTCATGTTCCCATTTCGTAACAAGTTTATTTCCTTTATTACGAAGCTCGTTTTCTCTTTTCAATGTCACTGTGAATAACTCTTCCAGGAATCGCTTGGTGGACGGATGGTACAAAGTGGAACGATCATTAGAATAACACTTAAAGCATCCATGAAAAGCGCACCCTAGAAAATAAATTAAATATCAAACATTGATTAAATTTGAAGACGTTTTACATAACATCATTGTTTAATATCACAAATACATTTTTTTGGATCAATACTTACCATAGAACTCATAAATTGTATTGTTGACCTTGTCATAGCCATCATATCGAAAGCTTGTACCAGGTAACCTATGTTCGCCACCATTAAAAGCTTGCGTAATTTCCAACACAGTCCCGCATCGTTTGCTTTCCCCCATCACCCATTCTAACCACTGAATTGACATTTTACTGTAGTTATCTTTTGGAACGTAACCACTAGAAGGGACAGCCGAAACAGGACTTCTACAAAATCTTGATTCCTTAATTCTTAATTTTTTTCGATCTCTTAGCTCGTCAATGGGGATCCCAACATTATTGTAATTAACTAGTTCTACGTTATTTTCATACTTAACGGCACACCATGAAGACGTTTCCGTTTCGATGTCCTTCACTTCGCGTTCAGTTTCCTCTTGCAGAAAAAGTTTTGAATATTCCCATACAGACACGTGCAATAGTTACATAATCCAAAGGATCTATTCCAACCGTCACTCCCTGCATCATTTCACGAAATTTCTCCAACTTCTCCAATTACCCAGAGGTCTCGAAGAACGTACAATTGTGATGTAAAACAACCTCCTCATTGTAAGATGACATCACACATACAATACAGGATAAATATCAAAGCTTTTTGCGTTATGTGCAACTAAGTAGTAGTTTCTACAATAATACTGCGTTATGTAGTCGCAAAATTCGACCATGGTATTTTCTCCACGAAATATGATCTCCCTTTGTCCACAGGTACCTTCACAAGGATTTCTCTCAAATTCTTTTTATTTGTTCATTACATCACAAAACGAACATCATTTGCCACAAACGATACATTTTGAGTCAGGTTTCAAATCATTGTCCTTGCAAAAATCGCATGCTGACTGCAAAACTGCAAAATTAATTTGGTGTTGTTGCAATCCACACGTATTTTCACAGCAATTTCTACACAACTTGCATGAATCACAAGGCGTTGATTTTCCTACACACTTTTTACAGCGGATGTTTGAAGGATTGTATCCTTCTTCACAAATCGTCTGCTCATCTTGACGTGTTTCGAAATCATAGAATATGAATTTTTTCTACGTTTCCTCAGGTGAAGTAAGTTGCTGACTCCTCTGATAACATAGATGTTGACCTACGTGGTATCTGAGGCACATTGTACATTTCCATTCTCCACAAACGTGTTCCTCTGGAAGTCGTTCACAGTACTTGATCGTTTTTTTTTACATGTCTTGCATTGATAATAGATTTCACACTGCGAAGGATGTGTTGCTTTTCCACGTACTTGTTTTTCCTTATGCCTACGAAAACATGCAAGAGATTAACACAAACGTCCACATGAACGACAGGTCAACTGATCTTTACTAAATCGGCAATTCTGATCTAAGCATACCTTACAATTGGTCTCACACGAATGGTGTTGCTTCTTTGAAAAAGGTTGGCAACAAGTTTGGCAAAAGTATTTTCCCTTAAAGAATCCTTGAATATGTGTGATACCGTACCAGTGCTGTTCTGTTTCAGTTTCAACGTGATATAAATATAATTTTTTCTATCATCATTGTCAGTCACTCTCAAAAATTTGTCTCCTACTCTAGACGAAACTACAAAAATATTTATATCCAACAGTTCTTCAAATTTAGGAATGTCGTTTAAACCTAAATATCGGGAAGGGGGTACGTCTGCTAGCTGACATAAACGAATTGTCAACCCTGTGCGCAGCTTTTTACGCCTGTTATCTAAAACATGTCTATACAAAGTACAACATAAAATATATCGTTTGTTTAAAAAAAAACCCAAAAAATAATAATACCCATTTAAAACAAGTATGAAATGCTTGGGACATCATATAATGGAATGAGGAAATATATGATGATGATGATGATGATGATGATGATGATGATGATGGAATTTACCATTTGTAAACCGTATAGGAAAATGTAAAATATACACCATAAAACACATTAACATGTACAGCAGAGAACATTAAACTAAGCTATACTATAACTGCGAACAATGAAAACATGAGAAAAATATTAAAATAATTGTCATATTGTCAATAATATCCGAGGGGCACAGCCTAATACAGATCTCGACACCAAGGTAATAAGATTATAAGTCTAGTTGTCGCCTTGAACGGGTTCTCCATGCAATTGGCTCATCTTCCAAAGATAAAACAGGACATGATGAAGATATGGACAAAGGAGAGGAGGGTGAGAACGGTAGCTGATGCATGGGTAAGCTGTCCTGAAGGGTAGAACGGTGATGTAACGATCTCTTCCGTAAAAGGACAATGGCGATTGTCAGCATAGTAACTCCGGCAAACAACGTGCAGGCGCCTAAATGAAAAACAAAATGTGATCAGAACGCGTTCATTTTATGCACAATCATTAATACATCAAAAGATTGAAAATTATTTATGATTTATCCATTTTTTATTTTTTTAATAAAATAAAGAAATAGAATAAATAACCAACAACGCTCAATATTTACGAAGAAAAAAAATAATAGACTAATAAAATCAAAAGGGAATGTGTGAAATTAATGAGTAGCCTACCAATAGAAACCATGATCACATTCGTAGAAGGCGCTCTGGTAAAGGCACCAGAGGAGAGAGCTACGGTGAAGGAAGGTGCTCCGGTAAGGGTACTGGGCGCACTGATGATGGGCGCTCTAGTGAGGGTACTTTGTGCTGGAGTAGTTGTGGAGGGCGCTATTGTGAGGGTAGTGCGTGCTTGAGTAGTGGTGGAGGGTGCTACTGTGAGGGTGCTTGTGGGCTGTGCTCTGGTACTTGTCAAGAGTGCTCCGGGAAAATGTTAGAAATATTTATAATATGCTAAAATGTAACGTTCATGTGTAGTTCAGTGACATTGTGACAACATCCAACCCACTGCGTTGCAAAATTTGTTTATTCAAGTTTGACCTACATCGTCATCCCGACAAATCATGGTTGTTTGTATAATTGTTTATGAACGGGCCAGAACATAATTATTTTAAGCATGGCATTTTTTTCAAAACTTCTAAAACAAAATGTTTAAAAATGTATGAAATCTGTAAATATTACTCTCTGACAAATAGGCACATGCTGGGAATTTTTTTATCTTAAAGTTCTATAGTATATAATAAACATATTATTTATTTTTAGAAACTGATTGTGCCTCAGCTGAAAAATGTATGCTGAATTTCAAGACGTTCTTTGTTATTAAATAATCAAAATTGGAAAGATGTAGAAATAGGAAATCTACTCACCGCACTGTTTACCATAGCGGTCAAACTTCGGCATCCCTCTACATCTCATACATACACTTCTGTGGCCCTAGGCCCAAGCAACTGTATGCAGGGTGTGGCCTGCAAACGGCAGTCGTAAACAGTTGTGGAGGAGTAACATCCTCCACATTGATTAGGGTTTGATGATTTAAAATATAGCATAAGAATTACAACATGTGTCCAGCGCGTGTTCATTCTTATATGTGATTGCGCAAGCGCCGATAAGCCATCAGCGTCATCAATATGTTACCTAATATGGCAGTCTTCTGGATGTGGTGTGCATATTTCTTTCTTAATAAATAGTCTTTATCATGTTTATCGGTAATTATATTATAAGTATTTTATTAAGTAAATTTATTACTGACCATTAGCTAATCATAAAGAAAAAGAAAAAGAAAACAACATATGACATATATAGAGAGATTAAATGGACAAATTTTAAAATATAGATCTGTTATATTTTAATATATTTTCTTTTTCCATTTATTTATTTCATTTTTTTTTTTTTAGAATTGTAGATGTTTCTGCCAGAAGGGAAAAATCAATACACTGTGATCTTATTAGAATAAAACTCGTGTACTTTTGTAAAAATTAACAACGTTAGCTTTTTTTTCCCCGCCTAACGTTTTTTTTTGGGGGGGGGTGCACGTTTTTACGCTCCTTATAATTTTTGGAATGTTAGATGTTTCCGCCAGAAGGAAAAAAAACTAATACACTGTCATCTCATTAGAATAAAATTTGTGTGATGTTGTAACAATAACAACGTGAGCTTTTTTTCCCGCCTAAAACGTTTTTTTTTTTTGGCACGTTTTTTACACTCTATATAAAGAATGAACGGCAAACGTTTTTACTGTATATTGGAAACAACTCAAGAGATTATTATCCATATTTGTCATTCAGCTATGGCAGAGTAAGTATTAATTTAAACTATGTATTAATATGACTATTTCATTTTTCCAGATTATTATAGGCAAAATGTTGATACAATTACGTGGCAAAAATATGCAAAGTTCAGTTTTGTTGTTTTATTTTTTAGTGATAAACCACTTACCGATCAGGAGCTGGACCAAAAAATATTTGAGATTTTAGAAGAATTAAAATCAAAGGAGAGGTATGTAAAAATTATAACATTGATAACTTTCACAAAAATACCGGTTTAATGTTTAACTTTTTACGTCAATTTGGACTTTCAGTTTAAAAAAGGAGAGGGATGATAGTAGCTAAAAAAAAAAAAAAATTAATGTATGACAAATATGGATAATGACCATATCCCTGTATACAGCACAAAATCGATAATTCAAAAATCAGAAACCGAAGACATACAAAATCAGGACAAAACAGGAACCAAAGCAAACAAACAAAAACCTCCACCATATGAAAAGAAGCGAACTCCCGATATGGGAGTGAGACCAGGTGCCCAGGAAGAGTAAGCATCTCCTGCTTGCATGCAACACCCGTCGCTTCATTATTTCTATTTCAAATTCTGTTTCAGAATGCCATCGCTTGAAGGTGATAAGAAACCTTCGACTTTCGAATCCAAGGTCATGGATTCATCCTTAGAATCTAAGGAAACAAATATTTCGGCAGCGCAGAAATTTATGTTTAGCGGTAGTATTCTTGGTGGATTACTGCAGCAGGAAAACAGGTATACATTTTGATAAGAGTTATCTTTCTTTTAATACCTTATCTATCAAGATAACCCATTGTCTTGAATCTTTGCAGTACTTTTACGTTTTGTTTTACATTAAATATAACCAAAAAAATAGAAAAAAAATTCGTGATGATATAATGTCCAATGTTACTTTTTTGAAGTCTTATATTTTATAAAAAAAAAACATGTACCTTAGGGTCTTTTATTTTTTTTCTATTAAATATGTATTCCGTAAAGTAGATGAATGAAAAAAAAAATTGAGTGCTTTTTTTCATTTGATGAAAAGAAAAAAAAATCATATATATTTTGGTTTTCATAACTTTAGCTTATATATATATATGAGACATTATATCTTTTTTACATGTTTAGGGGAACGTCGCTAAAAAGAAAATCTTCAGTTGAAGATACTTCTCAAATAAAAAGGAGAGTGATTTGTAGTGCGGCTTAGACAGTGTAAGTACTCAAATTGAATATAAAAATAAAGATTTAAAAAAAAATTAATCATCTTAATGTGATACATTAAAATAGTAGACGGTGTAGTTTAATGTATTGATTTCAGTAATTAATTTTTTCTCACAGAAAGCAACAGGTTTGGCCACCAACAGTGTCCCTGGAGGACAGAAATATATTACAAAAGAAAATGTAAGTTTTAGTACAACATATTGTCCAGCATATGAATATATATATATATATATATATAGAGAGAGAGAGAGAGAGAGAGAGTGAATCTCAGATAAAGACTTTTTGTTCTTTCATAGAGAGACACGTATATTTATCTATCTGTTATTGTTCATTTCAGCAGTGAAAATACCAAAAGAATAAATACACTAAGTAATAGGATGCAGGGAGCTGCTAACTCCTTTGAGGATAATGAAAATGTAAGAATTTATTTTCCCGTACTTGTATGAAATAAAGAAAACACCATGAAATCAAATTTTATTTACAAATATACACTGTATGTAGATTGTAATTTTGTATTATTTTTTTCAGAAGAAAGATCACGTAACACAAACGGAGGCGGGGGACTTGGAGAAAATAAATAAGAGACTTGAAATGGTGGCAAGAGCCTTAATATTAGAAGGCCAAAAACTGCTTTGTATTTTAGAGAAAATAGAATAGTATTGTGTCATTTCTAGTAGCTATATTACATTGTTTAGACTGAGGATCACTGACGAGGGTTTAGTACCCGAAACGTGCATGTCTGGTCCATGCTGTAAATTTATCAGGTTTTAAATGATGCTATTGAATTTAAAGACGTTTAACATATATCTTAATTCAATATTACATGTGTCTACTGTTTTTTTTTTATTAAAGTACGTCACATTTTTATTTAAAACAAACATATAAAATAAATATCTTACCTTATTTATTGTTGATTTCTTTTGTCCATGAATAAATAAGATGGAAAAGAACTCCAACGAAACTAGACGGTAAATTAAATCATATTTTTTTTATTAAAGTACGTCACATTTTTATTTAAAACAAACATATAAAATAAATATCTTACCTTATTTATTGTTGATTTCTTTTGTCCATGAATAAGTAAGATGGAAAAGAACTCCAACGAAACTAGACGGTAAATTAAATCATAACTAGTAACATTTTGTTTGCCATTTCAAAGACTTGATTGTAAGCTGTCGACAAATGTCAAATTTTTCTGGATTAATACTGATGGGAGAGCGCCAATTTAACAGATTTTCCCGCCATTTTTTCACACTTACAAGCTTTGCGATCTTGATTAACGTAAAGGTAAATAGGACTGCGCAAATTTTCAAATATTGGTGTCAAGGTGAACAATTATGCGATAAAATGTACAGTATAAGTACTAGTGTATAAGTACTAGTGTCTGAATAGGTTGATTTGGGGTTTTTTTGGCGGGTTTACATTCAAGGATAAACGTTGTGACCTGTGTGACGTTTGTTCTGATGTACATTCCAGGTGATAGTTATGGTGAAGGTTATAATGCCTGAATTTGGCGGTAAAAGCTACGGAGAAATTGATTCACCTTTCTTTGACTTGTAAGGACAAGGGTTCTGGTGCTAATTTGTTACGCCACCATATACAGAATAACCTTTCCTTGACTTCATTTTCAAGGTCAACGGTTTTTGGTGTCACTAGGTTACGTCATCATTAAAGTACAAAGTGACCTAATTACGTCATTCATAAAAGTACATTTTGGAGTTGGGGTCATGCTGCTGTGGGTGTGCTTGATGTCCTTGAAGGGGGTGGATATTGTGTGTACTAAGAAAAATTAGTTAAGTTATTATTATTATAATTATCATTGTAGAACAAGAAGTTGATGTATTTTATCTTTTTTATCTCTTGTATTCTCTTCGAATCTTCTTACTTGTCAAAGTCATCAGGTTTAGATGACTATGACTCATCCTCCTCCTCGTAGTTTATCAAAGACTGTAAGCTTGAAGACAGTTGAATGTTGTCTTGCGTGACAGATGGCCGTCCAAAGTCGGCACCGGTTGCCCATTGGTCTCGTCGGTTTATGTGTAGTCTTTTGTGTTTGATGTTTACATGTCGTGCTTCTCTTTTCCGTCTCGTGCTGTACTCGTCTTTTGTGTTTTTGCATCGGGTATTTTGGCGTTTTACTGTTGATGCTGCAGCGGAGTTCAGTTGGAGATCTCCTCCCTTCTTCTTACGCTGGATAAAGTAGATATGGCTCATTCTACTTTTCCTCTCTTAAAAGAAACTAACTAATGATGAAAATGTTGATATATATATATATTATCTATCTTTTTTTTTGAATAAATGTTGAAAATTAAGAAATTAATTAATGTAAAAAATTTTGTCTTTTGCTGGATAAAGTAGATATGTCTCATTGAATTCCCCTCTTAAAAGGAATTAATTAATGTTAAAAATGTTGATATATTGCTATCTTTTTTATCACTTCTCTTCGAATCTTTTAAGAAATTAATGTCAAAAATTAAGAAATTAATTAATGTTAAAAATGTTATGTTATATGAAATATGGAAACAAAATCCATTGTTTTTTCTTTCAATGATACACTATTGGCCAGTGTATAACTCATTCAATGCGATGACATACTTTTTTTAAGTTCCTTGGAATTCTTTATGATCCACATCGGATTTATTCCATTGCTGGAATATGTTGTCTAGCAGAATGTTTAAAGACCTTGCTTCATGCGAGTTGTTATTTAGGTAAGGAAATTGTGTAGCACGTGGACCAACCAGCAATATCGGTGTTTGATAGCGCCAACCCTCCAATGCTATCTTTAACATAGATTTTATTTGGATATGCTACAGAATCGACCCTACAGGAAATTTGGGGCCGCGCACTTTCTGTAATGTAAATGTACAAATCTAACTTCAAAAAATTAAAGAGGGCTACTGCAATTATTTTTGGTGGCTCCGCTGAAAGCATCACTGATGAGAATTTAATATTAGAAACACGTTTCTGGTGCATGTAAATTGGTTTGGAATTTTCTTCAAGAAGGTAGAGAGTTGGAACTCTTAGACATTATTGTAATGATTTTTGTGCATGTTTGGAATCCAGTAGGTATAAGATAGCAAAATCAGAGTCATCAGAATGAATACCGAAGGACTCAAGAACATATTTGATGTTGTCAAGTATTTCAGGTACAGGTTAGTTTGTCAGTGTGTATGTTGGATTTCCAAGTGCTGTTTGTAGTCCTAGATCCTCTCTCAAGCATTTAAAATAGTATGACTTGCAAACGAAAGTAAATTGTTCGCCGCTTTCTCCGCAGGAACAATGCTATATTTTTCAAGGAGTTCAGACAGCTTTTTTGGCAAAAACAGGGTTAAAAAAATTTACTCGTATCTGTTAACTGAGTGCCAAAGACGTCCTATTTTTATTTAAAGTAAACCATTCGGAGATTGTGTCTAGTTTCAACGTCCTCCTTTTTTTTGTCCACCGCCATATTCCTTTTTTTATTGAATAAAATTATTTCATATTGAATAAAATATCGAAACAAAATCATTGTGTGTGGGTTTTTTTGTCTATGATACACGAGAAGAGATGCAATGTCTTCATCAATACAGAACAGAAACATGGATAAAATTAAACTACGTATGTTAAGCCCCTGTCACACCTACGTGTTCTCTCGAGGCGTTCTTCCTACGTTGTTGAAGTAGGTGAATTTTTCATGAACGTAGTGAGAACGTGGCATTTTTCACCCAGCAGGGCTTTCCGAAAGAATATGTTCGTAACAAGACCTTTAAGACGTTACTAGCGCGTCCTTCCCGTCTTTAATACGTTTAGTCAAGTTTGCACTACGATCGATTCCAAGTTCACACTGAAGGTGTGACAGGGGCTTTTATCACTAACTACTATACAGTATATTTACAAAGAATCATACCTAATAAACATACATCTATTCACATTATTTGTAAAAGGAGCTGTTGAGGCGTAAAATCAGCCCTGCAAAGTGGAATTTTGAAAATTGATATTTCAAGGACTTTTTTATGTAAAATGTATACCTATACTGCATACTATCAGAATATGAAGTAAATTTTTATCTGTTTTGCATATTATGGCTAATTTTGCGGTCAACACTACTCTTTTTCTCATAGAAAACAATAGAAAACGGATAAAAAATTTGAAGATTGTTCCCCCCGGATATACAGAAAGCCACTTTTACTAGAAATGTATATCAATTATACATTTTTTGGGGGCAAAGTGGGGTTCTGTATCTCCGGGGGGAATACAACCTCATAGACGAAAAACCAAAAATGGAATGGGGGTTGCATTTTTTTAAAATTGACCTTTTCGACCATAAAATATAACACATTTGATTACTTTTCTTCTTTGATCCATCAAAAATGTAACCTAAAGGAAAGGAGGGGATCTCCAACAACACTAGGTTGCAGCACCTACAGCAAAATCCAAATTCACCCATGCAAAAAAAAACACAGAACAGATACCCACAGAAAGATACGCAAAAGGGACAAGGAACACCAACCCACAACATAGAAACATGAAACATAAAAGACTACACATAAACCAACGAGACCAATGGGCAACCGGTGCCGACTTAGGACGAAATGCTGTTTTCATCTTTTGTGTTTTTGCATCGGGTGTTTTGGAGTTTTGCTGTTGATGCTGCAGCGGGGTCTTGTTGGAGATCTTCTCCCTTCTTAAACATGACTAAATGAAATATACAAGAATTAGGAATGAAATGAGCAAGAACGATGTTCAATGTGTATTTCGTGCTAATAGGCTTACATTGTAGCCATTGAATACAAAATGAGACCGTATTTGAAGTTCCGGATTACATTATTTACCGTTAAAAGGAGATGGAACATTCGAAATTTATTGCTGATACACAATGAAGATATATTTGATGTCTTTCAATTAATATCTATCCTTTTTTGATAAAATATTTTTTTAAAATTTACGTTTTTTGTCGATATTATCGGTTTTTCAATCCGTGCACCCCTACCTCTTTCGACCTTAATTTAGAATCTTAAGGTTTCGTTAACGAAATGTAAAACATGTAAAAGGTCTGCAAATACATTATATTTCAATAATGTTTTTTTTTGTATACGATTCACCATAAAGAAGAAATAAGTCACGAGATTTAGGGCTAAATAGGACCCTTATCTTAACAGGTCCTTTTAGCTTCATCGTGTTTAAGATGACGTCGTGTAGTATTATAATTGCCCTTTGGTGGAACCTCGTTTGCATTGACGTTACTGTTTTTTGACACATTAAGCGTAATGAGGGTAAAGACAGGGTGTACAAATTTATATATTTTTCTATCGATGTTCTTTTACTAAACTACGTGAAACTAAAAGCAAGCTTTAATTCATTTAATATTTTTTAAATTAATTTGTTTTTCAATCTTATTTTAGTTGTAATATAATGAAAATATAGTCACTGACAGTCTTAAAATGACGTCTTTAATAATTGAAGAAATATATAAAAGAACATTGTTTGTATACTCATTACTAAATTAAACGCATAAACAAATTGCATGAATGATTCCTAGTCTTAGAGAAACTACGACGTTTTACATCTTAATAACAGATGTACATTGTAAGTGTCATTTCGTATGAACATTGTTTTATGAAATATTGTATCGGGCTTTCACAAGTGATATCTTACGGTTCCGTCTCATTACAATAAATTAAAATATCATTTCCCCGTTGCACTGTAACTAAATGATTGTTATTGTGGTTGAGGCATCAAATATTTTCTTTTGTCTAAAGCGTCTTCGTTCTTTGCTAGCTCTGTTGAATTTGCACCAAACAAGAAAATAGAGAGTAATTTGTAATGTGTTTATGTGGAATACTAATTTCATCAAGGTAAATTGAGGGTTCAAACGGGGATAATGTCATGTTAAAACAGAAAATACAATAAGAGGAAGGGAGGAGATGTACATTGTAAATTATTTGATGTCCGTTTTACGAAGTATATTTTTCAAAACTTTACACAACATTTTTCACAACAAAATACAATACTAATGGATTAATTCATATTGTGTAGTTTCCGTTAAATCCTGTACATATACCTCTATTAATATCCTGTTGGTGTTCCTCTTGAACTGACGATACTATTTGCCCTAAAGCGTAATGAGGATTAAAACAGGGTGTTTATCACTTAATATTGAAAAAGTAAATGTTATTGGATCAGATGTTTAATATTAAAAAAGAATTATCAAAATAATTACCAATGGGTATATTCCAATGCCGCCGTGTATTTATAGGGCAAAATGCAAAATAGAAGTTTGATGTGATTGTCATGTTAATTTTCACATTTTTCTACAACAAATTATAAATGCCTTGAAATTCATTTCAGTTTTTAACGTCTTCAAATTCCAAACATTCCGTAACATATTGTAAATCTTAAGATTATTATTGATCGATAATTTTATTGAAGAAAGAATAGATACGCATGGACAGACATAGTGAATGAAAACTTTAAACGACCCATTCATGCTTACGTGTTAAGCCGTAAACAGAACTATTCGCTAGGTCTATGACATACATCAACAGGAAATATTGTAATATTTGTACCGTATTGCTGTAGGCTGTATTACTTTAACGTAAACTGGGGTCCGACACAGGTCTAACGTTAAACCTATATTGCATCTAATAATATCAATCGTTAATATGTACAGATAGGTCTCATCGAGAACAAGAGTAAGGGATGCTTTTGGTTCAACGTCCTCCTTGTTTGCCCACCGCCATATTATTTATTTATTGAATAGAATTATTCGATATTAAATAAAATATCGAAATAATAAATCATTGTGTGCATTTTTTTCTATGGTACACGAGAAGAAATGCAATGTCTTCATCGATGCAGAAAGATTGAACACTCTTTGTAATGAATCATTCTGTTTGAAACATGGATAAAATGAAGCTACGCATGTTTCTCACTCACAACTATACAATATAAAGTATCATACTAATAAACATACATTCATTCCCAGTATTTGTAAAATTTTAGCTCCAATTTGTTCAATATGACGGCGTGTAATGTTATAATTACCCTTTTGTGGAATCTCGTTTGCACTGACGTTACTGGGTTTTTTTTTTGGCCGATTCAGAGTAATGAGGTTCAAGACAGGGTGTACAAATTTATTATATATATATATGTTATACATTTTTTTCTGTATCGATGATCTTTTACAAATCAATGTGAAACTAAAAACAAATTCAATTTAGTTAAATCTCATGAGAATTAGTCACTGATAGTGTCTAAGTGACCTATTTAGATAATAACTAAAGAATGTTATAAAAGATTGTATACTCATGACTAAATTCAAAGCTTAAACAACTTGGATGAATGATTCCCAGTCTTAGAGAAACCTACGACGTTTAACCTCTTAGTGGCAGATGTACAATGTAATTGTCATTTCGTATGAATATTGTCTTGTAATGTTGTGTTGGGTCTTTCAAAATGATTGTTGCAGCAACAGCAAAGAAACAACAAAATATCACTTCTTCGTTGCACTGTAACTAAATGATTGTTAATATAGTTGTGTCTAAAGCGTCTTCGTTCTTTGCTAGCTCTGTGGAATTTGCACCAAAGACGGAAATAATGAGTAATATGTTTATGCGGAATGCTAATTTCATCAAGGTAATTTTGGGGATAACGTCATGTTTAAACAGAAAATACAATGTACGTTGTTAATTATTTGATGTCTGTTTTACGTTGTATATTTTCTCAAAATTTGCACAATATTTTTCACAATAAAATACATAGAAAATAAATAGAAACTTGTTAAATATGCAATAGAGAAATCCATGAAATGGTCGTAAATAATATGTCTTATAAATCTAATTTAAGCTCACAGTGTTATCCCGTGATCGTGCCTCGTCAACATTGACGTTATGTTTATAAATTCAGCAGACGTAATGAGGGTCAAAAAATGGTGTTTGTGAATTTGATTTTTTTTTTACCAGAGGTCAACCATGAGCATGTACTATACAAGAAGTTCAAGTAGCTTCTCTAAATAAGGCAGCTATTTTTATAGGAAATGATATATTTGAGAAACGAATGGCATATTATGCATTAATTAGCGTGAAATAGCGTCTTTGACTTTTTAATATTATTATTCAATCAAAGAAATCATAGTCATATAAAAACGCTGTCGTTACTGTCAGAGTGCAAAACTGTAGGATTGGTCCAGTACCAAGCCAAGTGCCCGTTTGGTTGTATCCACGGTATAAAAGGCGTTTGACGATTCTAACACAACTTCGATGGTAACTCTGTCTATTCAATTTGAAGACGTTTACATTTGATCCTCTCTAAATCTCATCCGAACTCCTCGGGTGTTAACATACATGAGCTCGCTACAACCGTCAGAGCACAGACTGTTTTTCGTACGTCTTTTATTTCGACATCCATTTCATCTCCGTCTGTGTGGATTAAGGCCCATGTTCATCTTTAAAGTAGGAGGTTAATCTCAGGAAGAGACATGTTATTAGTACATGTTTTGTATATTTGTTTTGTTTTTTTTTTCTCTTACAATTTCACATAGAACAAGATATCAAGAATTCTTTAAGAGAATAAGTGTCTTAATTTGTGTTAAAACATCGTCGGAGGGTGCGGCTAGCCAACAGGGGATGCTTACTCCTCCCGAGCACCTGGTCCAACCTCTAGATTGCTAGGAGTCCCTCGATGTAGGTCAAGGTCATTTTATGAAAGTTTGATCAAAGATACATCCAATATGCAATTTTGGTACATGTAGCAGTTATACTTTGCACATTACCGGCTCTTACAGGCAAAATAACTCAAGCGGAAAAAGTAGGTCAAGGTCATTTTATGAAAGTTTGATCAAAGATACATCCAATATGCAACTTTTGTACATGTAGCATATATACTTTGCACATTATCAGCTCTTAAAAGACAAAATCACTCAAGCAAAAAAAGTATGTCAAGGTCATTTTATGAAAGTTCTATCAAAGATACATCCAGTATGCAAGGTTGGTACATGTAGCACTTATACTTAGCTCAATATTGGCATTTAAAGGCAAAATCACTCAAGCGGAAAAGTAGGTCAAGGTTATTTTATGGAGGTTTGATCAAAGATACATCCAATATGCAAGCTTGGTACATGTAGCACTTATACTTTGCTCAATACTGACTTTAAAAGGCAAAATCACTCAAGTGGAAAAAGTAGGTCAGATGCTGCATCAGATGAATGAGTTCCTCTCGACATCCCAAGACGAATCATTTGTGCAAGTTTGGTAACTGTAGCATCAGTACTTGTCAGATAATGAGCTACCCCAAACTTCTTAACCAGGCTACTCTGAGCTACCCCAAACTTCTCATTCAAGTCAATCAAGCGGAAAATGTAGGTCAGATGCTGAATCAGATGCATGGGTTCCTCTCGACATCCCAAGATAAATCTTTTGTGCAAGTTCGGTTACTAAAGCATCAGTACTTTGTCAGATACTGAGCTACCCCAAACGTCTTGACCAAGCCACTCTGAGCTACCCCAAACTTCTTAACCAAGTCACTCAAGCAAAAAATGTAGGTCAGATGCAGTATTCGATGCATGGGTTCACCTCAGCATCCAAAGATGAATCACTTGTGCAAGTTTGGATTACTGTAGCATCAGTTCTTTGCCAAATACTGAGCAACCCCATACTTCTTAACCGGACGCGCGGGGGTATAGCATAAGCTCACTCAACTTCGTTGAGGTGAGCTAAAATGTAATTGGATATTTATCTATATATCTATATTTATATATATAAAAAAAAGTTAAAATAAATTTGATTTTAATTATATTGATGATTGAAAGATAAAATAAAACTGTTTTGAATCCAATTTTGTTTGATAAAACGGTTGAACCAACAACAACTATTACATTCTTAGGACTCGAAATTGAGAAAGTTGCATTCGAAGTAAAACTCCCTTTGGACAAACTGTCCAAATTACGTCGAAGCCTTGCTGAATTTAAATTAAGAGAGAAAACCACTGTAAAGGAAGTGTAATCTCTTATAGGTCTACTCAATTTCGCTTGTTATGGTGTTACTCCTGGCAGCACTTTCTTAAGGAGGCTAATCGACCTCACTAAAGGAATAAAACGTCCTCACCATTTCCGAAACATGAATAAGGAAGCAAGAGCAGACAGCAAAGCCTGGCTTATATTCATTGAACACTTCAACGGAAGAGCACTGATTCTCGATTACATTTTTGCAACATCAAATACTTTGAATATGTATACTGACTGACTGGGATGGGAGAGACTTTTCTTGGACGGAAGAAGGGCATGATAAATGCGTTACAATCAAATAACTATTTCCAATCGTCTTGGCTTTGGATTTCTTTGCAGATTCTTTAAAAAAACTAATGTATAGAATTTTCTCGGACAAAATTGCGGTAGTTGTTATCATTAACAGTCAAACTTCAAAGTACCCCGCTCTTATGAAATTAGTAAGAAGATAAGTTCTAGCAAAGTATAATATCCTTTTTAAAGCCTCTCACATTCCGGGTGTTCAAAACGTTCCTAGTGACAAATTATCTCGTTCTCAACTCGCAGACTTCAAGGAACTTTTTTCCGGAAATGAGCGCCCAGCCAACAAGAGTTCCGCCGCGCATACTGACGAGTTGAGAGACACAGCAACATTCGTTAGCACCTGCATCCAAAACAACATAAGTCGTGCTTAAGCCAATTTCAGGCGTTCGCGGCTACGTTAAGGTGCTCCACGCTGACGTCGCGCTGAAGATATTCCATTTTACAGTGCCTGGCATTCAACCCTCAATCACGGTTGAAACGTTCTTTCTTTAGTTCAAAGCTGTATTTCTTCTATATCTAGTAGGTGTCTGGTAGCTAAGAAAAAAAATTCACCGGGGGGATTCCCCTGTGTCACGTGTCAGCCCTAAATATAACTTTAAATTGTTCTCCCGGTTTTAAATTGAATTTTGCAAGTTGAAGATAAGGAAAAAATAATACAAATGTTATATCGTTTTCTTCAGTAAATCCTGTAGATTGAGAAATGTGCTGAGCATTGTAACACTTATAACGATTATGAGGCGAAAAGATACCGAGAAGGTTAACAAGTGGTAAAAACACTACGAAACTCGACTTTACATCCAAATTTTGCACAACTACTAAAATTTCCATTAAATGCCCTGCAAAATCCTGGTAAATTTAAGTGTCCTCTATAGATTTTGTATAAAATTATCGAAATCGTACAAGGGTAGTCACCTGCAATTTATAATTTTTTACAACTACCCTTTATCAGTATATTTTCAGATGGGGCCTTAACGCACAACTGACCTGGATTACGTCATAGAAATTTAGCGGGAAAGCAATAACATGCATATATTGTACATATAAAGTAGGTTTTTTTTTTATTTTAGCATTATTTTACAACGAAGAAAATGTAATTATATATATATATATATATATATTAAGATGGCGGGGGGGGGGATCGAAGGTTAAGCTTCGTCCGGGCTTCTGCCTTTAGTATATGTGATATATATTTTCTTTCTGGAAAAGTTTGTGATAGGGAATGACTCTGGTGATAAAGGTTGCCGCTAGAACTTAAAACTTCTGCTGATCAAATATTGAAACATATGTATCAATGCAATATTTTGTAGCCAGGATCCTGTATTTCCAATCTGGCGGACTATACAGACCGCGATACTGAGCGTCTTCTAAATTTGTATTATTTAACGAAGTTGAAATTTCATACTGAGCTATTTTTAAACTTGTCATAATGCTTCTGTGTGCAGAGCTATATCGATGACCAATAGAAAAAATTATATATGAGCAGCATGTACCCTACTATGACTCCACTTAATGACGCCAGACAGTCACGGTCATGACCTATACCATAAGGTCATAACCTACATGTGTCAATCCTAACGACGTTAGAAGCTCAAGGTCATAACCTACATCTGTCACCTTTAGTTTACGCGCATATATTTGCGCGCCATACAAGGTCTAGGTTATGACCTTCATTTCACCCTCATTCCGACACAATAAACAACTGAGCAGGTCAATAGAAGGGAGGAGATGTCAATGTCACTACCTACTTTTCACCTTCAGTTTACGTGCACTCATGCTTTGATTTCACGTTATCTGTTTGACATGATAACAAACATTATTTTCTGTACAATCCTTGACCTGAACTCTTCATAAATCGATATTCAAGCAGTGGAATTATCAAACCATGACAAATTTTCTAGGTACATGTCCTTCACATTGGTTTGAATACCAAAAATATACAAAAAGGCGCCATTTTTCTTGTATATATATTGACACAATGTTCATCTTGCGTCCAGGTTTATAGAAATGACTCAATGTAGAGAAGACTGTGAAAATTCATTAACTATATTTAAGGAAGTATCCATATAACAATACAAGAATAAAACGAAAAGGTAAGACAAAATTTTCTTCAATTTCCACACAATAAAAACAAATTAGCTAACAATACAACCAATGATCAATAAAGTAAACTTTATAATACCTTTCTGTGTATATTTGTTTAAACATAACATACATTCCAATTTATATTTCATATATTTTAATTACACTAATACATCCAGGCGTATTGTAGCGTCACTTTGATAGTCTATATTTCTCCTTGACAAGTTCCATTATAATTTTTATTTTCCTCATTTCAGCGTCTACAGAATTTGTCACCAACTCCAATATCGAAATAATCTTCTTCACTTCTTCATAGTTCTGGTAACAAAAAATGAAACAAAGGATGAAATAAATTGCAAATTCAGAACATAAACAACTGAAAAATTCAAAGATCTCTCTCTCTCTCTCTATCTATCTAATACTTTTTTAAATACACAAAGTGTAGAATCTATGAACAAAATCTACATTTTCCTTTACTTCCGTGCCGTCTTCTTTTTGTTTCACTCTTTTCTCAAGGAGTTCAATTTTTTCTGGATTCTCGGAACCTACATTAAATAAGAGAAACAAAATATTTTAAAGTTGAAAATAACATACTTTCACAAAATTCATGTAAGATGGTTTATGCATTTCAATTTTCTAAGTGTTGCCATAGATCTGATCCTAAAATGGTATTCAAACTTAACAAATAATGATTGAAATAGATGATAATATCTTGATTCGTGAGAATTTCAAGTAATAATTTCTCAGAATGTCACAGTTAAAATAAATGATGTATTCACAAATGATTAAAAAAATAAATGTACACATATTGGAGAAATTTTTAACATATAGAACATTGTAGATTGTATGTTTATTTATATTATATACAAATATCTATACATGATTATATTTTATATCTAAAACATATCTACAACTAAAAGTTAAATACTTACGTTGTATGCGTAAGAGCCTTTTTTACTTTAACATCACTCTCTTCAAAATGTCTGCAATTCCTTTTTAGAGAGGTTTCTCTACAAAAAAATTGAAATAAAAATAAATACATAACTGAAAAATAAATTAAAAAAAATAAGATAAAAATTGCAAGACAAAAGAAATGGAAAAAATTATAGTATAAAGTAACGTCATTTGATTTTTACTCAAATAATTTTTTTTTAAATTTCTAATTACTTTTTCTCCGGACTGCCTCTAGCCTCTAGTACTCCCCAGTGAGGCAAACCCTTTGCTTTTTTGGAGGTATACGTTGTTTTTTCTCTGTTCTTATTGGTTCTATGAACTTTGCTATTGATACATTCTGCTCACTACGATTTAAACTCAAATCTAGAGGTAGAAATGGTAGCCTACAAAAAATAACGATACAAAATCAAAATATGACTTATAGGTAGGAACAGTATCGATTTTTGTTTCTTTCCAACGTTGTGTATGAAAATGTTAAAAAAAACCCTCTACCTTCGTTTACTTCGGTTTTGAACCAGAGACACAGGATATACCGGGATTGAGACTGTAGACTCTGTGTTTTTCATCACTGTCAATACCGGGTTAAAAACTGCAGATGCAGGATTTGCAAGGACTGTAGATGTAGCGTTTGCTAGGATCGGCTGTTAAACAGTAGGTACAGGGTTGGCTAAGACAGGGCTTGAAACTGTAGTTACTGGGTGAGAAACAGTCAAGATCGTGTTTGAAAATGTAGAGACGGGCTCTATCTTGACCGGCATGATTTATTCTGGAGGTGACTTATTAAAAACAAAAAGAGAGATAAAAACGCAAAAATGAAAACAAACATGTCTGAAAACTGTATAAATTTCTCGCGAACAGTATTGTAAGACTTTTATTAAATTAAATTCTAGTGTCAATGAAGCTTTCATATTGCCTGTCGTTGAAGTCTTGTAACTCGCCTAGAATTTCTCTTATTGTTTTGTTCATTTCTTTGTTAAAGTCAGTATTCCTAAAGAATAAAAGTAACAAATAGTTAAAAAAAAAAACATAAACATATGTATATATATTTATAATAATAATAATAAAATGTAATGAAATAGATAAAAAGTTATAGTATTTATATCAATCATAATTATCAAACAAGAACTACAATAGAAGAAATATAAAACTTACTGTGCCATCTTTCTAAAGATCGTTAAATGAATGTAATCACCCGAGGAGTCCGACTGACATTCAGAGAGGACAGGTGGTCGGGGTCCTGTCTTCTCTAAAGAGGTTTAGACAGGGCCCGCCATGGAGTCCCGTCGTCAAGTTCTTCATATGTACGCGTGAAATGTGCATAAAGCATATATTATTAGGGTGAATGCACTGCAACGCATTTCCATAGTTAAATTAAAAAATGGAAATCACGAAAACGTGATCAAGTTGTCAACACCTGATCTACCCTGGTCTGACGTATCCGGCACGATTTACGACATTATTTTGATGTTGTTTTTTTTTAACGCTTTTCGTCAAAGCGCTATATAAGAGTTGCAATCATTTATTTCATTCATTTGCATACGTCGTAGCCGTCAGGAAAAAGAAAAAGTCACATAATGTTGATAGATTAGCAGGTGGAACTTTTTTTTTCAGTAAGTATTTATATATATATATATATATATAGTATTAATAAATTCTTTGGCACAGAGTAAATAAATCCAATAAAATTGAGAATATCACATTTTGATCAGTTTTCTTTATTCCGTAAGCGCTTTCGCCTTGCGGCTCTTCAGACAGAATATTGTAGCTAACTTATTGTCTATTGTGACGTCACGCTATTGTATATTGCGTGACGCTTTGCTTATCATAATATAATGATGCTTGCGTTTACATTATTATCTGTTAAGGGGTGGTTTAAAAAGTTCAATAAAGTCATCTTCTTTCGCACGACGAAAATTTTCGTCATCGTTTTTCATTTTATAGAAGGGAAATATTTTAAATCTCCCTTTACCGCATTCATCGAAATGTTTTGAGCACGGAGTGTTCCTGATGGACGGATCTTTAATTTGCTGTTTGTGCACTCGGACTCGATCTATTAATCTACCAGTTTGTCCAATATAAAAGTCATTGCACGTAGGACATGTTGCACAGTAGATTAAGTTTTGTGATTTGCAGTTCATGCGGTCATTTGGTCTTAGAGTATGGCCGAGTAGATATATATATATATTATCTACTGTGTTCTGTATGAACACCCACCGCTTCAATTCGGTAGAACTGTCACATCCGATTACTTCCATTTCGGAAGGCATAGAGTACAATCTTTAGTTGGATGGTTCAAATGGTCTATGACAGAATATCAGCCATCTATTCTGGAGAGTGGGACATCATAGTGTATGGAGAGTTCCCCATATCGACCGTAGAACTTCCTCAGTGACGATGTTAGTCGGTTGCAAACATATCCCTGACTGAGAAGCTTATCTGAAAGACGCCTAGCTCTCAGAACAAAATCCGTATATTTGGTACTTGCTCTGGCATAGCGTATCAACTGAGATATGAATACACCATAAGCTAGCGATTAAGGGGATGTTGCTACTCAGAAAAAGAAAGTTTGTAATGCTGAAATTGAAGTCGTCACGTTTGTCATAGAGTGAGGTGTTCATGTGACCATCAGTGTCGTAGGACAACAATATGTCTTAATAGGATGCTGAATTATTTGTCTCTGTAGATTCTTTGACTTCAAGCTCCGAAGGATTGGTACTGCTAAGGTCATCCGCGAATTATGGATTATTGATGGACTACACATCGTCTATGTATCTGTAAGTGAAGTCAGGATCTTCTTTAACTCATTTGTGTCACACTTATGCCCTTTGCCGTGTGGAGCTCGTAAAAAAGTTCCCCGCGAGGGGTTTGACAGTAAGTGTTTTGAATATACTTCCCTGACATTGTCGCCATAGCGCTTTCTATATAGACATAACGTCAGATAGTGCATGAATTATATATATTTTCATTTCCATGCTTCATAAACATCGACGGCGGGTGCGGCTAGCCAACAGGGGATGCTTACTCCTCCCGGGCACCTGATCCCACCTCTGGCTTGCTGGGGGTCCGTCGATGTTTAATTTTGTGCTCTATTGTGAGTGCTGTTGAGATTATCGTCAGGATCTTCTTTAACTCATTTGTGTCACACTTATGCCCTTTGCCGTGTGGAGCTCGTAAAAAAGTTCCCCGCGAGGGGTTTGACAGTAAGTGTTTTGAATATACTTCCCTGACATTGTCGCCATAGCGCTTTCTATATAGACATAACGTCAGATAGTGCATGAATTATATATATTTTCATTTCCATGCTTCATAAACATCGACGGCGGGTGCGGCTAGCCAACAGGGGATGCTTACTCCTCCCGGGCACCTGATCCCACCTCTGGCTTGCTGGGGGTCCGTCGATGTTTAATTTTGTGCTCTATTGTGAGTGCTGTTGAGATTATCGTCAGGATCTTCTTTAACTCATTTGTGTCACACTTATGCCCTTTGCCGTGTGGAGCTCGTAAAAAAGTTCCCCGCGAGGGGTTTGACAGTAAGTGTTTTGAATATACTTCCCTGACATTGTCGCCATAGCGCTTTCTATATAGACATAACGTCAGATAGTGCATGAATTATATATATTTTCATTTCCATGCTTCATAAACATCGACGGCGGGTGCGGCTAGCCAACAGGGGATGCTTACTCCTCCCGGGCACCTGATCCCACCTCTGGCTTGCTGGGGGTCCGTCGATGTTTAATTTTGTGCTCTATTGTGAGTGCTGTTGAGATTATCGTCAGGATCTTCTTTAACTCATTTGTGTCACACTTATGCCCTTTGCCGTGTGGAGCTCGTAAAAAAGTTCCCCGCGAGGGGTTTGACAGTAAGTGTTTTGAATATACTTCCCTGACATTGTCGCCATAGCGCTTTCTATATAGACATAACGTCAGATAGTGCATGAATTATATATATTTTCATTTCCATGCTTCATAAACATCGACGGCGGGTGCGGCTAGCCAACAGGGGATGCTTACTCCTCCCGGGCACCTGATCCCACCTCTGGCTTGCTGGGGGTCCGTCGATGTTTAATTTTGTGCTCTATTGTGAGTGCTGTTGAGATTATCGTCAGGATCTTCTTTAACTCATTTGTGTCACACTTATGCCCTTTGCCGTGTGGAGCTCGTAAAAAAGTTCCCCGCGAGGGGTTTGACAGTAAGTGTTTTGAATATACTTCCCTGACATTGTCGCCATAGCGCTTTCTATATAGACATAACGTCAGATAGTGCATGAATTATATATATTTTCATTTCCATGCTTCATAAACATCGACGGCGGGTGCGGCTAGCCAACAGGGGATGCTTACTCCTCCCGGGCACCTGATCCCACCTCTGGCTTGCTGGGGGTCCGTCGATGTTTAATTTTGTGCTCTATTGTGAGTGCTGTTGAGATTATCGTCAGGATCTTCTTTAACTCATTGAGGTCAGAAGCTAAGTATCTTTTCCCTTCAGAGACCAAAGATTGAATGAATTCAGCTTCGAACGAGAAAGGAAAATGTCGACAAGGAGTGGGGCACAATTGGTCCCCATTGGAATTCCGACAATTTGCTGGAAGACCTTTCCTTCAAACACCACAAAAATGACCGTTATTTTTTTTTACTTTGAATTCTCCAGTATACCAAAGTCTGTTGTTTCATATGTTACAGAAACTACACCTAGCAGTCTCAAAGTAGTGACAGAAACTACCGTTACACCCAGACCAACCAAGTAAACCAATGCAGGTGTACACAAGGTGACAGAAACTACCGTTACACTTAGACCAACCAAGCAAACCAATGCAGGTGTACACGCGGTGACAGAAACAACCGTTACACCCAGATCAACCAAGCAAACCAATTCAGGTGTACACGAGGTGACAGAAACTACCGTTACACCCAGACCAACCAAGCAAACCAATGCAGGTGTACACGAGGTGACAAAAACTACCGTTACGCTTAGACCAACCAAGCAAACCAATGCAGGTGTACACGAGGAGACAGAAACTACCGTTACACCCAGACCAACCAAGCTAACTGATGCAGGTGTACACATTACCTTGTTGGTTGTTATTGGTAGGCTCACTGTCATTTTCATTTTTGTATTTTGTCTTTGTCAGAGGGAAAGATGTCATCAACCAGTAATTTACACAAAACACCTTTTGCTACCAATTCAACAAGAAAGGGAAATGCTCAAGGAAATTATGTCAATTCGCTCACATCTGCCAATTCTGTCGAGGACAGCATCAGATGGGACTCTGTCACCTACGAAACCAAGCTTCGAACACCAGTACATCAACCAAAAACTCAGGAACAACTTCAGTTCCAAAACCACAAAGCTTCACTCAAAGTCTTAGAAATCAACAGAAAACAAAGTTTAAGATCGCTACTCCAGTTTTTGTCGAGAAATTAAAATTTTGATTACATGGTTTTGACAAAACAACAAAAGATTATCTGTTAAATGGATTCACATTTGGTTTCAAAATTCCCTTTCAGAACAATCGAACATTTAGGGTTCATAAAAATATTACATCGGCACGGCAAAACTAATCAATCATTTCGGACATCATTAACTCAGAAGTTCCAAAAGGCAGAGCCACACATTTTTACGGAGGCTGATCGACCTCACTAAAGGAATACAACGTTCTTACCATTTCCGAAACATGAATAAGGAAGCAAGAGCAGACATCAATGCCTGGCTTATATTCATTGAACACTTCAACGGAAGAGCACTGATTCTCGATTACATTTGGGCAACATCAAATACTTTGAATATGTACTGGGTTTGGAGAGACTTTTCAAAAATGTTGGTTTTAAAGTTCTCGGACAGAAGAATGGCATGATAAATACATTACAATCAAGAATCTTTAAAAAACCAATGTATAGAATTTTTCTCGGACAATATTGCGGTACTTTATATCATTAATACTCAAACATTCAAGGACCCTACCCTCATGAAATTAGTAAGAAGGTAAGTTCTAGTAAAGTATAATATCCTTTTTAAAGCCTCTCACATTCCGGGTGTTCAAAACGTTGCTAGTGACAAATTATCTCGTTCTCAAATCGCAGACTTCAAGGAACTTTTTTTCCGGAAATGAGCGCCCAGTTAACAAAGAGTTCCGCCGCACATACTGACGAGTTGAGAGACACAGCGGCAATGCTTATCCAACATTCGTTAGTACCTGCATCCAGAACAATATATAGTCGTGCTTTAAGCCAATTTCAGGGGTTCTGAAATCGTCGTCTTTTCCATCATTATTCTTGTCCGGTTGCCATCAAAATAGAACATATCTTCTTAATCATTGCCCACTGCTTTAACCATGGCCTTTTCTACCATAAATTCTAAAATCGCTGGTTTTCTTGCTTAAACATATTAGCTGGAGGATTTGGTTTTTCGATCAATTTTGCCATTCGATACAAATGTACCAGAAATCAAACAAGACAGTAGACTTTAGACTTCCAATGAGTTAAAGAAGATCCTGACGATAATCTCAACAGCACTCACAATAGAGCACTATGTTGAGCATCGACGGACCCCTAGCAAGCTAGAGGAGGGATCAGGTGCCCGGGAGGAGCAAGCATCCCCTGTTGGCTAGCCGCACCCGCCGTCGATGTTAATGCACGATGAAGAACATAGTATATAAAATGCATGCACTATCTGACGTTATGTCTATATTGAAAGTGCTATGGCGACCATGTCAGGGAAATATATTCAAAACACTTACTGTCAAACCCCTCGCGGGGAACTTTTTTACGAGCTCCACACGGCAAAGGGCATAAGTGTGACACAAATGAGTTAAAGAAGATCCTGACGATAATCTCAACAGCACTCACAATAGAGCACTATGTTGAGCATCGACGGACCCCTAGCAAGCTAGAGGTGGGATCAGGTGCCCGGGAGGAGCAAGCATCCCCTGTTGGCTAGCCGCACCCGCCGTCGATGTTAATGCACGATGAAGAACATAGTATATAAAATGCATGCACTATCTGACGTTATGTCTATATTGAAAGTGCTATGGCGACCATGTCAGGGAAATATATTCAAAACACTTACTGTCAAACCCCTCGCGGGGAACTTTTTTACGAGCTCCACACGGCAAAGGGCATAAGTGTGACACAAATGAGTTAAAGAAGATCCTGACGATAATCTCAACAGCACTCACAATAGAGCACTATGTTGAGCATCGACGGACCCCTAGCAAGCTAGAGGTGGGATCAGGTGCCCGGGAGGAGCAAGCATCCCCTGTTGGCTAGCCGCACCCGCCGTCGATGTTAATGCACGATGAAGAACATAGTATATAAAATGCATGCACTATCTGACGTTATGTCTATATTGAAAGTGCTATGGCGACCATGTCAGGGAAATATATTCAAAACACTTACTGTCAAACCCCTCGCGGGGAACTTTTTTACGAGCTCCACACGGCAAAGGGCATAAGTGTGACACAAATGAGTTAAAGAAGATCCTGACGATAATCTCAACAGCACTCACAATAGAGCACTATGTTGAGCATCGACGGACCCCTAGCAAGCTAGAGGTGGGATCAGGTGCCCGGGAGGAGCAAGCATCCCCTGTTGGCTAGCCGCACCCGCCGTCGATGTTAACGCACGAATATGAAAATATATTAAATACATGCACTGTCTATGGTTCTGTCTATATAGAAAGTGCTATGGCGACAATGTCAGGGAAATATATTCAAAACACTTACTATTACGAACAAGCTACAAAAACTGGACACTATCGAACGAAAAAATATTGTGAAGTCGGAGAGCTCGGTGACAGAGATTAGAAGGAGGATGGAAAATGTGGAAAGTAAGAATCAAGAAATCGAGTAGTCGATGCTGAAGGACCAAAGTTGGCGAAATTAGCGGGTGATGTACAAGCGAAATTCCAAGACAAGACCAGATCACCGGGAGTATTCAGAACCAGATTCAGGATGTTAAAAATGTTTCTATGCAATCAACGACCAAAGTTCAAAAGGTCACAGAGGAGATGATTGGTGTAGACACAGAAGTCAAAAGGCACAAAACTATCGAGGCGATGTCACGTAATATGGGCAATATGAGAAAAGAGAAATCGGAAATGAATGATCGCATTACAGACCTACAATATAGGTCTATGAAGATGAACCTTATATTCACAGGCCTTGGAGGGGAGGATAGAAATGAAGATACGGAGCGCAAGTTACGCGCATTTCTGGCCGAACAGCTGAATATTACGAAACATATCTCATTCGGCAATGCAACGAATTTTATTTATTTTGCTTTTTTAACGACAAATCTGTACAATAATATTGTGCTCATATTTTCATCTTTAAAAGATCATTTCATCATTATTAAAGAGTAAAGTATTCGTCTGCTACACTACACGTGCTTCTCTCCGCTTTGTTATGTTTATCAATGCTGCGAGATAAGAACCGCCCAATGCCCTAAATACGCTAGACGGTTTTGACAAACTTGAGTTCGGCCTCTTAATTAAGTGGCTTCTGTGCTATTCTTTTTAGTTTACCTGAGCGAAACTATCATAGCGACCCGTTCGGCACGAAAAAAAAAAACAAATCGAGATATTTATATGCGCTTCCACTAGGTACTTTTGATTTCATCATACGACGCGTTACTTTTTTGATAATAAGAATAAAGAAAAGATTATAGAATAACAGAAAGGATTCCGACGAAAGTCGGAATCCTTAATTACGATAAGGGATGTGAATACATGAACAAATAATAATGATTAATATGACACTGATTTCTCACTACATACCCTTTTATCTTCTATAGGAAAGATGTACAAGAACCACTCGCCATATTGAAGGAGTTTAGGAGTGAATTTCTTCAGGGTCGTCCACTAGATATAACATCGGAAGAAGAGTTTATCGATGGGGAGACATCGACCATTTTTGTAAGCAGGGCCGATGTCTTCACCGATGAAATAAAGCAGCAGGAGAACATACGCTTTCCCTTAGAAGTATCCTTCTTTGGTGAAGCGGCCATGGACTTAGGAGGACCAAGAAAGGAATTTTTCTCCATTTTTCAGAGGCAGTTCTCCGAGAAACTACTCATGGATGATAACACTCTAGTGTCTAATAGCGAATTCATTGCTAGGCACTACTATTTCTACTCCGGATTAATCCTGGGTAATAAATTTTGTTCCTCATCGGTCTCTAACTCCCTATGAAAAATTAATCCTTAATCTTTATAAACACCAAAATTTGTCTTAAAAGTATTGATGAACATTTTTTAAAAATAAATATAATTGATGGTTGCCTTGAACATTTATAAATCAATAAAACATATCACATTTAAGGTGACAATATCATATCTATATACGTGTGTCCCGTCGGTATAAGAAAGGAGGGGATCTCCAACAACACTAGGTTGCAGCACCCACAGCAAAATCCCAAAACACCCATGCAAAAACACAGAACAGATACCCACAGAAAGAGACGCAAAGGGGACAAGGAACACCAACTCACGACATAGAAACATGAAACATAAAAGACTACACATAAACCAACGAGACCAATGGGCAACCGGTGCCGACTTAGGACGGCCATCTGCCACGTAAATAGCAGACGGTGTGGTTATCCTGGATTACGTGCGCACAACCCTCCCACTATTCCGATTTCCAAGAGGTCTCAAAGAACGCACGAATATGGTGTAAAACAACCTCCTCACTGTTACATGACCACACAAAAACAAGACCGTAAAACACAGGGGTCGAAGCAACACAGATGAATATGTAAATGGATATAAAAAAAAATGGACGTGCGTAATACAGTCCGTGCTCTGCCGGCTGTAGCGATCTTATAAATGTTATCACCCGAGGAGTCAAGGGTACGTTTGTCCCTTCCGCGGGACGTTTACACACGTTTAGTGTTGTTGTCACAAAAGAGGATGAAAACAAACAACGCTCGCTATTCAATCGGTGTTTCAAGAAAAATAATATAACATCATATGTGTGATGTGAACCCGAAATAAGAAATTTATGAAAATATTCTTCTGTAACAGGGCTCAGCGTTAGAGATGGCGGGGAATTTATTGGTCCAGTTCTACCACGCCTAATCGCATCTTGCTCAAGGGCGGATGCGAATGAAGAACACAAGCAGTTTGCGGAAGGCATGAAGAGAATGGGCGTTTTTCATGTAAAGTAAATGAAAACGCAATGAAAGAAACAAAAATGAAACAATAATCTTGCATCTCTTTCTGTCATTTTATATACTTGTATTTAAAAACGCAACTAAGAACATATTATGGAGTACGAATATACTTATGTACATTTTGATTAAATAACTAGATCAAGACGATACCAACATTTTTTTATCTATATCCAGCGTCTTCAGAAAAGGCCATTTATTGGTTGTTTGTTCGAGGACGTTAAGAAACTGAACGCAGGGACGATACTTCAAATCTTTCACTCAAATTTCTCGGAGGAAGGCTCCAACAAGCGCAGAATTGAGGAAACTGCATACCGTTTCTTTGTAAAATACTGCAGAGAAGTATACTGTGAGTTACATCTCTCCACTTATAAATACGAAACGGTTTGATTGGAGTTATTATATAACAGTTTGTAGAATTGTGCGGGACCTACTGTGCATATTTGGTAACTTAACTGAAGTTTATAGCTAATCAAACCTTATTATTTCATTTCAGCAGGGAGAAGGGGCGACGTTAGCCTAGAAAAAATATTGAAGTTTGCGACCGGGAGCCCCGCAATCCCGATTCTGAGATATTCCATCAGCCCGACAATACAGTTCCACGAGGAACAAATATATCCAACAGCTTCAACATGTATCAACAAACTGCATTTGCCGTTGGATCAATTGTCGCCAGACTCATTTAACATGACCTTTATGAATGACTATTTTGGTTTGGAATAGCATTCATAAAGGCCATTGATACTTATTTACAGTATGCGAACTCATACATTCACATTCAATTCTTTAATGGATTTCATCGATTTTGCATACTTACATAAATGACATATATATATACATGTATTTCCTTGTGCTTTGTATGTCTCTATACATATATCTATATTACATAATATGAAATAACATTCAGCAAAAAATAATGCAATGTTTGTATACATATATTGTTATAACTACATTGTATTTCGTCTCTCCATGAACGGATTTTCAGGATTTGTCATAAACAACAATGTCACATGTTTATTAAGAGAAGTATGGGATACTTATGTGTCTCTGAAGTATGTAATGTTCTAGGATACAACGGATATTAACAGGATAATACTGACATACTTTAAAAAAAAACTTTAAACTGGGCAATATCTCATGATCTGTAAATGATAGGGCTTTAATATTTTACATCTTAATTTCTTATGACCAAAGCTTTCATTAGATATCAGAACTTTTGATTCATTGACCTTAACTTTAATGATTAACCCTCTTTTCAAAAACGTCAATCTGGACTATATTTCATGAACTACAATGTAAAGAGTTTAGAAAATCCAAATGTGGATACCTCATGACCAGGTTATTCATTTGATACCACGTCTTATACGTACTGACCTTGATCGATTCCCATATCGCATCCCATCGCAACCCACACACAGAGCGAGGTTGTCTTTTGACAGGTCTTATTTATTTCATTTGTTGCAAAATGATTCAACATTTTGGTGTTTGACAGTAAGTGTTTTGAAGTGTATATAGGCATAGCCAAAGACAGTGCATGTGCTTTATACATTATTTTATTTTCGAGCATGATCATCGACGGCGGGTGCGGCTAGCCAACAGGGGATGCTTACTCCTCCCGGGCACCTGGTCTCACCTCTGGCTTGCTGGGGGTCCGTCGATGCTCAATGTTGTGCTCTGTTGTGAGTGCTGTTGAGATCATAAACTGCATGTGTATATTTCTGATATTGCATATGAAAAAATGTAATTAAAAAGTTAGAAGTGTTTATAACATAATTCTGCAGAGATTGTTGTTTATTTTACAATGAGGAGGCTATGTATATGTCACGAAGAAAAATGTTACTATTCGTTACATTTTTGTTAAATTGCACTAGCAATCTAAATTCATATTTTTCCTGAATTTACCTAATATTTAAATTTATTTTATAATTTTTCATTAACATTTATTATTTAAATTTATTTGAAAATTAAATTTATTTGAAATACTTTATCCATTTTTCATTTGAAATTTAAAACTTTTTGGAATTTTCTTGGTCTTAATAAGTTGGTATGAGCTACATTAATCAGTATATTGATTAAGATATTTGCTGAGTTGAATTGGACTCATGGTGAAATATCCTGTGGTGAACTTGTAGTTTGACCTTGACCTTGTATATGTATTTCGAATGTAAAACTGTATGGTTTGTATGAGAATATTGTGTAATCATACCCTTTCAATAATTTTTGACATTAAATTTGTGGTGACCTTGATGCTATGCCATATAACATATGGACCTTGACCTTTAATGTTTTGGTATGTGATTATGGGTCATGTTTTGCCTTGTGGTTCTAGGTCTAAAGTTCAGTTCTTCCTGTGAAACATTTCAGTCTAACTAAAGTGACCTTGGTCTTTTTGGAGGCAAAGTGTTACCCTTTATGAATTGAATTACTTTTGAAATGCCATTTGAATTAACTTTGAATTCTTTTTGTAAGAGTGACCTTGAACTATATTCAAGTTCAAATATTTATTCCCATAACACAATGTTTGACATTGGTATAGAGATCAAAATAAATATTTACAAAATATATACAGTGTTCATGACATTTGAATAACATAGACATTTGGACAAATCATACAAATAATGGAAAGAAAGTTTCAGCTTAACTTGATCTATGGAGGGCTAACTATAAGATTTATTTCTTTAATAAATATATATCGAAGCCATGGATTTTGGATCCTTGTTAAATTTGACCTTGATTGGTATTTGTCTATGACCTTTGAGTCCTGTATTTGACCTTTATATTTTAATGTTTGTCCTTGACCTTTGAGTTTTGAATTTGACCTTTATATTTTTGTAATTGTCCTTGACCTTTGAGTTTTGTATTTGACCTTTATATTTTTGTATTTGTCTTTAACTTTGAATTTTGTACTGCTGTCTGATTTCTATATTTGACCTTGAACTTAACTAAGATTACTGCTTTTTATTGTTTTCAAAATTGACCTTGATTTTGTATTTGACATTGATTTTTGAATTCGACCTTGAACTTGATTCTTTGTTTATTTTGGCCATGTTAACTTTGAAAATTGTATTGTAATGTATGTGAGAAAAATTGTGTTTGAAATTAATGGTGAAATTGTTTAATGCATGTTTTCTTTTTTTAACGAAACTTGACTTCTCATGTGCGCTTCGCAATAAATGGACGAGATTTAATTTAGGACTTCTTCAATTTTTACAGTCATAGCCACCTGCAGCCAATACCATCAAGGTTTTTTGCTGTACGGTACAATCCGAGTCAGAATCTATAAGGAGCACTCAGGGAGACTAATATGGGAGGGTTCCAACTCTTTACCTTCTTGAAGACAATTTCATACAAATTTCAATGCACCAGACACGTGCTTCGAATAATAAATTCTCACCAGTAATGCTTGAATCCAAAGTGATTTTAGACGCCAAACAAAAACATTCTCATAGTGCCCTCTGGTTTTATTTTTGGAATTTAATTTTGTGCAATTCCTTTACGGTGACTGCGCGGCTCCATTAGTATTCTGGTCCACGTTGCCAATTTATCTGCCCTTAAATGATGCTATTCAATTTGAAGACGTTTACATTTATACCACTTGGTGAGTGTCACTGCTGGTGGACCAGGAGTCCCCGAGGGCACATGTAGCCAAGTTCGATCAATTTCGGTTGATCGTTTCTTCAACGCATTCTAAATTTCTGTTATCAAAATTTCTTGAAATTTCTAAAAAGTGGGTCCTGTAGCATCATATCCCACCCATCCTGCTACGTCTTTCGATACACGTTTTCGACATAGTAACTTTCATACTTTTTTGCCATATTACATTGTTTAGATTTGAGGATCACTGACGAGGGTTAAGTACCCGAAACGTGCATGTCTGGTCCACGTTGCCAATTTATCTGCCCTTAAATGATGCTATTCGATTTGAAGACGTTTACATTCAGTAGATTCAGTAGTAGTTTCACTTCACATGCAGTGTTCCAGCTAGAAAACAAAAAGGGCAGGGCGCCAGGTAGGGCACTTCTGCGTGCGATGGGCCAAAGAGGGCACATCATGCACGCGCGGGGGGCAAGGGTGGGCACATTTATAGGCGAGCGGTAAGCAAGAGAGGGTACATTTTTGTATTATATGTAGTCAAAGGAGAGTATATTTTACAAGGCATAAGCTTTTTTTTGCAAATAAGGCACTTCATTTATTTAGAAGTGCATCTTTAATAACCAAATTAAAGTACAAACATAATCAAAATTTCACAAGTTTTATTGTTTCAGTCTGTAATGCATGTACTTGCTATTCACTGTTGCCTGAGACTACTTTCCTATAGTGACCATTTACAGAAGCATAAATGTTATGATGCAACTGACTCTGTCATCCCCTGTACACTGTACAACGAAACCAGTGACCTTGGATTTCCGTTTTATTAAATTCCTCTTTTGTGTTACCAGTTTTTGGAGACTGCGGTAGTCATCTGCGTAACAATGTATATGCGTCTAATATATATTCATTAATTTCTTTCGCGTACTTAACTGTTTATGGTCATGATAATTTTGTGTATTGAATATCTTGAAAGTATTGACGCTGATAGACTGTGAATTACGTCGGTACGTGTTTTGTGAGAGCAATATCCACGGTCAAAAAGACATTGGTTCTACTCCTATTTAGTGCATTAAAAAATAAGCAAATTAAAATAGATCAAGAAGACGATAGATTAACTTATCGTCGATTTCTAAACGACGCAAATACTCGTATATAATAGTTGTCCGTTTTAGCTTGGGAACCTAAGTTGTGAGACGGAAAGCATGGATACAATGTACGTTTAAAATGTCATCATAATCATTAGAAATAAAACAGTATAAATTCATCAAGGCGGATTCATGTGTATTTATGTCGCGAGCCAATGTTAATGATTCGAGGCTATATTGGCACAACTTAACAATGAAGTTATAGATTGCTTTGCAATTTTTGACTTTTCATTCTCAATCTTTGCTCACGTTTTCTGGAAGTCATGCTGTTAGTTGTTGCGCACTGTGCGGTCAACTTTAAAAAACGTCAGAATATGAAGTGAAAATTTTTAAAGAAATAAATCTCTCGCGCGATCGATAAAACCTATCTTCCAGTTGTATAAGTATACCTGCGTATTTAATCAGAACATCTTAACTAGGCAGTCGTTTGTACTAATCGTGAAGGTGCTAAATGGTTGTACAAACAATTCAATTAAGCAAAGTGCATATTTAAGACGGTAATGCTTTAATTACCGCAAACGGACAACATAATCGAAACTTAACAGGCGGATCGAGAAGGGCATCAAGAGGAAAACGGGAGGGCACCAAGGGCGCAACAATAGGGCATCAAGGGCGCAAGGGAGGGCATCAAGGGCGCGAGGAAGGGCATCAAGGGCGCGGCGCCCTTCTATTTTGGCCAAGCGGGAACACTGAAACACATTTTCTGTCGTGCTTTGACGTCTTTTTGGTGCTGCCGAAAATGCTTAATTTTCATCTGTTAGTTTAAATAACTTTGTTAATGTGTGGTTTTGTGCACTCGTGTACTACATATTTGTCACATTCAAGCCATTGTATGCCTTCGGTTTCTGATTTTCTGAATTATCGATTTTGTACTGTAGACAGGGATATGGTCATTATCCATATTTGTCATTCAAAGGTTTTATGTTAATTTTTCCATGTTTTTTTTTTCCTGATTTCCTTTTCTAATTTAAAACAAGAATGTGGGTCGGGGTATCATATCAACCAATTTTGCCTTTTCAGTGATACTCTAGGACAGTGTTATTTCCATATTGATCTAATGCGATATAACACCCAAATAATATTTGAAAGTTCTAAAGCCCTGGAACAATATTAATACATTTTCATAGACGATGACATAAATCAATTGACCATTTGGCCAAGGTCCATGGAACTTTTGGGGACAACACATGGACATGATAGAACATACAGCTTAAATCGATTATCGTTAAAGCACAAGTGACCATAAACTGTAAATTGATTTTGGACAATGTGAGGTAGCAAAATTTGTGTGATGAACAATAACATGTGGAAGTTATTTTGATACAAGGTTTAAAAAGATATAACCATGATCTGCCACTGAAGGGTTACATACAGACAGAAAGGCTAATGCAATGTCTCATCTGTCGGGAAGAACATAACCATCAATAAGTAAGATAATTGTGTCTTTGTGTACCTTTATATAAAATTAAATAGAAAAAACTTAATGCATCGAGTTTAACATTGAAAAATATTGCTGGATTGCCTCATTGCAGTCCTCTGCCTCTGACCATCCCATGTTTGAAAAATAAAGGGAAGCCTTTGAGTCAAATTCAACCGATCCGCTCACTGTATCAGAACTGCCCTTTAAGTATGCAAATTGAATATCTTCTGTTTCAACTTGGAATAGGCAGTTTTTGAAACCTTGAAAGCAAAGAAAAGCAAATTTGAAAAATAAAAATTGAAATTATATATTACAGTGTCACTTCCTACATAAATGTACCGGTATACGTTTAGAGTACCCTATACGTCTCAACATATTACCTTCAAATTGGAACCCCCAACTCATACCCCTTATTTGTAAATGTAAGGAAAAAAACATTACGAATAAAAATTACAAACATAATACACAACCCGTGTAAAGTTATCAACCATATATATGTGACAGACAAACAGACGGACGGACGGACGGACTATGCTTCGCAGGCGACACAAAAATACAGGAATGGAGGATACAAATGGTACAATGTATTATTCTTTGAACTTTTTATTTCAACTCTGAAACATTTTTGATGGTTTGAATTTTTGATGATAGATGAAAATGTAAATGCTTCATGAGCCCTGTCATATTTTATGTATATGTATCTAAATTTACATACCTGATTGAAAACAGATTTAACGATACGAAAACTCCTTATTCCACTTAAAGAGTCAGACGCATTGTGCCTAAATAAACATTGTAAAGCTCCCATTAATCCGTTTTCTGTACCCGGATCTGCTTGTAATACCAAGGGGCATCCTTAAAGAAAAAAGATGCAGTTATCTATTTCTCAAACTTGTCATTACATGAAAAAAAATTATTTTGGAAATTAATTAGGGGGAGGGGGTTCTCTACGTCCGCGTGTTTTTTGGGTCCAAATTATTTTGACTTACACAGATTTCCAAGGGTTCTCTTTGTGAGTTTGTAAAGGCAAACTGAAAGCGTTATTCATATGGCGACATTATAAATTATGTGATTATTTGTTTCATCACCGTTGAAACTCCCTGTAAGGAAATGTTTTTCTTATGTTAAAAGGGAAAGGGGGATGGTAAGCAACGATTAGCAATTATGATATTTTCCGTCATAGTGAATTCTACAATCATCAATGATGTAAAAACTTATGATCAAACTGCAACTAACTATTAATGCACTTAAAACGATTACATTTCATTCATGTAAAAAAAAATGGCGTCGAAAGCGAGCAGTAGACTTTAAACTTTGTAGAGAAACCTATGAATTTTGAATTGGCTAGGGTCACCATTTCTGGAAATTCTTATTTATCACTGCATCCGCGCATGCATGGGTATCAACATGCAAGATGAAAGGCATGTTAAGACAAGTATAATTCACATTATTTTAATTAAACTTTTGAATATATACTTTTAAAGATATGATTCAGAATTTAAAAGTTTGAAATTTGGCATACCGTCCAGTTCATCTACACAGGTAACAAAATGACGGACAACAAGCATTGGGTCGTTGTTTGTTGATCCAACACGAAGCCACAGTATTTTTCTCGAGAAGCTTTTTAAAATGAATACATGACTAAAAATTAAATGAATTGATGAAAGTCGAGTATTGTTCAGTGAGAAAAGTGTATTCCTTGAGAAGCTTTTGATGAAAGACCCGAATATTAATATTAGAAAGGTATTCCCTTGGCATTAGATTATGTATTCCACATATTGGAAGCATTTAACATATAAATATAAAATCGTACCCGTCAATACATCCATGAATGGGAAAACCATATGGTTTCAACTTATCATATCTGTAATGCAATGTTGTATAATTACATAACAAATAAAAAAACGAGTGACGCTGGGTTTACAAGGAGGCTCAACCCCGCCCCTGAAACTTAAATTACAAAAAGTTGGCATTGCTCTCCTAACTCAAAAGGTAGAAACTTAGTTTAAACATATTTATTTCGAATTCATTCGCATACAAAGTTAAGATATTATATTGATAAGTACAGTTTAGGATTGGGAAGGATTTAAATCCACTCCCGGTATTGAAGCTGAAAATATAGGAGCAGAAAGAAATCTTATGAAAATCTAATGAAATGTAATATGTTGTTATTATGTGACACGTTCTGCAATTCAAATAAGAAATACTTGAAGCTAATCTAAAGTTAAATGAATGAATGAATGAATGATTGAAGAGACGGAGGGAAGGACGAATGAACGGAAAAGGAAAAAGTATTTTCAATGGACTTCTAAAACATCTGGTTGGTGCACCTGAAAACTGGACAATTCAAAGGAATCTAATAGCTGTTTAAATTGTTCTTCTTGTTTTGCTTGAAAGCAAAATTATATAATGTTTGGAAAGGCTGTGATGCAATGTTAATTCTATAAAAAGAAACTTCATCGAAATTTACGGGTAAAAATATGCAAAAATGCTCACCCATCAACATGCCAAACATGGTTTGAACCAAAACTGCGATAGACTTTGCGTATAATTCTACGTCTTCTGCGAAATTCAACTCCATCAGGATCAAGCCTTTGCATGTTAAACGTCTTTAAATTCACTAGCATAATTTAAAACCTGATAAATTAACAGCATGGACCAGACATGCACGTTTCGGGTACTAAACCCTCGTCAGTGATCCTCAGTCTAAACAATGTAATATTGTCATATGCATAACTTTATCACAAATAATAGCCTAAATAAGGATTTATTTCATTAAATAGTTATATACCAGGTAAAAGAGTACATGTACATGTACACTGGTCACATGTATACTAAAAGTTACATAACACAGTACAAAAATGCCTTAGTTTATTAGTGACTGCTTTCATGACAGATTATGGTATCTGATTCTACGGTAAAACAACTTAATCTAAAACTGAATAGATTAATATTTGGCTTTCTTAAATTTTGCACAAGTATACTTACTATAAATGGAATAACAAATAAGCGTATTAAAACATGAAAATTAAGCATACAGCATTATACTGAATGCTGCACATCAAGTGAATGCTGACTGTATAAGGTTGAAAGTTAGATTAACTCAAGTTTAAAACATTAAACTTTATGTTTCATCAAACAAATTAGAAACGTAAGAAATAGTATACTATAACCATGATTTTTTTTTTAACTATTATGATGAAACACCTATGGCGAGTTAACATGTATGTAAACAAACAACCAAAATTATCAAATAATAATGTAACAAAATTTTGATGAAAAAGAACAGGAAAATCATACAAGTAAAATTATGAGTCTATGATAGAAGGTAATTCCATGCCATGATGCTTTACCCTTTAGTAATTTTTGGATATGATACTGGTTTCATACACAGAAGGTGAGTGTTCTGTATATAGATCATTCAATTCAGATTAATTCAGTTATCTATACTGATGAAAATTGTCAATTCATAAAGGCCATTTACTAAAGTTTATTAAATTCCAGTGTGTTGCAGCCAACAACACCATAATCATTTGAAAACGTTACTACATATCAACTTTGGTTTCGGAACTTTCGTCTACAAACACTTATATCAAAAGCAATGAAAGTGTTCCTAACATTTTGAACAAACACAACAGTGAAATTTCTTCATTCAAGATCCCTATTTCTAAACTGGATCTTCCTACACTATACTGCATACCAAAATTGCACAAGTCTCCTTACAAATTTCGATACATTGCTAATTCTAGCAATTGCTCAACTACAATTTTGTCTAGAAATCTGACGTCAGCACTCACGGTGATATAGGAACACGTTGCAAAATATTGTGAAACTGTTCTAAACAGGAATGATGCAAACTTATTTTGGTCTATTAAAAATTCAGGGGATGTGATTGACAAAATGAAATCGAGAAATGTTCAAGCCAATTCGATTTCTTCGTACGACTTTTCAAATATGTACACCTCGCTTCCTCACGATAAGATTAATGATCAATTGTCCAAACTCATTAAATGGTGCTTTAACCGAGACGGTAAAACTTATATTTGTACATCTGAATCAAAGGGTTTCTTTTCCAATACAGAATACAAATCATATAAATCATGGACATGTAGTGACCTTTGTATTGCCTTGTCCTTTCCTTTGGACAACATTTATGTAAGATTTGGTGAGAATCTCTACAAGCAGGTTGTAGGGATCCCTATGGGTACTAATTGTGCGCCTCTTGTTGCACAAGGGTGTATGACAAAAGAGATGACTTTGGATTCAATAAAGTAAATTTTCCCTGGCTTGACGGTGATGTTCCTAGATTACCGTCTTATGGTATCTACATTTCGCAGCTCATCCGGTATGCTAGAGCATGTCCCCGAGGGCACATGTAGCCAAGTTCGATCAATTTCGGTTGATCGTTTCTTCAACGCATTCTAAATTTCTGTTATCAAAATTTCTTGAAATTTCTAAAACTTGGGTTCTGTAGCATCATATCCCACCCATCCTGCTACGATTTTCGGTACGCTTTTTCGACATAGAAACTTTCATACTTTTTGGCATATTACATTGTTTAGATTTGAGGATCACTGACGAGGGTTAAGTACCCGAAACGTGCATGTCTGGTCCATGTTGCCAATTTATATGTTCTAAAATGATGCTATTCAATTTGAAGACGTTTACATGTACTGATGTTTTGGATTTTCATGATAGAAATTTACAAATAACAAAGAAACTTTTAGGTCAAGGTTTTCGCTTTCACAAACTTGTGAAGACATTCTGGAAATTTTACAAAAAATATTGTCAACTACTTTAGAAATTCGGACCCATACAAGCAACAGAGTATATTACTTTGGGTATTTCGCAACCTGCATTTTATGGTGACATGATCAACAAAATTAGAAGGATCAAAGGTAGACAGAATTACTATCGAAAATGCGTCAGAATCATCAAACGCCTCTTATACCGTGGATATGATCCTAATGTCACCAGACGGACACTAGGCTTGGTACTTGACCAATCTACAGTCTTGTACCAGCGCATCCTTAATACTTGCACGCTGACTGACTGTGACGACGGGACTCCATGACGGGCCCTGTCCAAACCTCTTTAGAGAAGACAGGGCCCCGACCACCTGTCCTCTCTGAATGTCAGTCGGATTCCTCGGGTGATAACATACATTAGCTCGCTACAGCCGGCAGAGCACAGGTCGTATTACGCATGCCCTCTTTTTATATCAATTTACATATTCATCTGCGTTGCTTGGGCCCCTGCGTCTTGCGGTCTTGTTTGTGTGTGGTCATCTGACAGTGAGGAGGTTGTTTTACACCACAATTGTACGTTCTTCGAGACCTCTGGGTAATCGGAATAGTGGGAGGGTTGTGCGCACGTAATCCAGGATAACCACACCGTCTGCTACTGACGAGGCAGATGGCCGTCCTAAGTCGGCACCGTTTGCCCTTTGGTCTCGTTGGTTTATGTGTAGTCATTTGTGTTTTATGTTTTTCTGTGATTTGACGTTCATTGTACTATTGCGTCTCTTTCTGTGCTTGTCATTTTTGTGTTTTACAGTGGGTGTTTTGGGAGGTTGCTGTTGATGCTGCAACTAGGTGTTGTTGGAGATCCCCTCCTCTCTTGTAGATATAATCAAATTTACAGATCACTTTCCAATGTATATTACTGAAATTAATTTCAATAAATCTACAGCAGTGGATTCAGGAATACATTAATACTGGCCTTAATTTTTTCTCTGCTACGAGGACAGCATTCCTTATGCTCCTCATAAACTTCCTCATGGGTTGGCAGTTTGAGGGGGTGCACATCAGGTGGGCGCCATCTGGGCCAAGGTAAGACAAGTCTGCCCAGAAACCTCTGTGGGACCAAAACTCCACTCCGTCAATATGGTTGGACATGACCTTCAAGCATCTGTTGATCTCAACCACCTTTTCATTGAAGCCGTTGCAAGCACTGTACGGTAAACGGCGTAAAAGATGGCCTACAAGAACTATTTTGACACCAACGCCATCATGGAGGAAATTCGCAATCGCGATTATGTCAGTGGCAATTTTAAGAGGAACAGAGTTTGACTGAATGTCATTTTCACCCAACTGGAGGAAGCATATATCAGGAGAGGAAACAAATCTTAGTATGCTCGCATCGTACGACAAATGTTTCAAACAAAGGCCACCTTTCCCTCGCATTGACACAGAAAAATGAGAATCTAAATTAAGGTTCTTGATGTTACACTTTTCTGCATATTCTCGTAAGCGTCTTATAAAAGAGTGTCCAATGATAGCCACACGAACTGGTGAAACGGCCATTGTTTATCTTTTTCACGTTCCGAGGTCAAAGTCCATCACCGCTCAAACGCCAACACAATGAGGCAATTTACACATATAAAACGTCATACTCACTGCTTATACACAACAGAACGATCCTTAATTGATATCAGAAGCTGATTATACGTTCAAAGAAACGATCAAATCCAGATAATAAGAGAAAATATTGAAAAATTTGTTTCACAAAAGATAGCGTGCCTTCGTCTTGTTTGTTTACGAAAGAAAAAGTCACGTGACAAAATACAATGATCTGATTGGCTAATTAAAATAGGGTCTGTGGGGTTCAACACAGGGTGTAACATAAAGAAGTTATAACAGCTATCACCATAAATGACATTATGTGCCATAACGGTTGTTTCTTTGTATCATATGCTCATGATAATTATCTCAAGCAACATGTGCTAGTAAACAAAAAAATATATCTCATTTGATAAAAGTAAACTACCTGTAATGTGCACGTATGGTATGGAATACTGGGTGGTAAAAAAACCCTCTGTATACAAATATAAAGTTCATCCAATTTATTGTTTATCATGTACTGTAAAACTTAAGTACCGTAGGAACATCAAGAAAAAGATCTAGATCTATTCATGCAGTCTTATTGAATTGTGTTTTGAACAATAATTTTTGCACTCGTCATGATGAAGGTTGCAAATAACAATGTAAGAAAAATCTGAAAGAAATATATACCTGCTTATATGTAATTTATTTTGACGCAAAAATTCCTGTCATTTGTCTGTAACCAACTGTTGATGGCAGCATCGGTAGAAGTGACTGAAAAAGTTAAATTTGGTTGGTAAAAATGCCAGAAACAGATAACGATCAGTGTTGATGTATTAAGCACTTTCATAGCAATTTCTATAGAAATTAGCTATGTCAGTACATTTTCGTGCATAAACAGCCAAACAAAGGATGCTTACTCCTTCGGGACACCTGGTCCCACCTCTAGCTTGCTAGGAGTCTTTCAACACCCCCCCCCCCCCAAACCATGGTACTCTATTGTGAGTGTTGTAGTATTTTGCATTGGGATCTCATTTGTCTCAATAGTATTGTAGCGAATTTTGCTTTTAAGAGGAAAGGACATATTAAAAAATTCTTACCCGGATAGCCGATATAGCCCTCTGCATATTACGTAGTGATGTCGACTTCCTTGAGGGTAGTCCAAGGTTTTTTAATCTTTTGCCGATTGCATTAGGACTACCAAAAAATAATAAAATAAATAAATTAATAAAAGACAAGGCGTAATGAAAAAGTGAATGGAATCGGTCAAGCAGTTTCCTTGCAGAATTGAAATTAAAATTATGTTTGATTCACTACAGGAATGATGCTGTTTGAAAAGAAGGGAGGAGATCTCCAACAAGACCCCGTTGCAGCATCAACAGTAAAACACCAAAACACCCGATGCAAAAACACAAAAGACGAGTACAGCACGAGACGGAAAAGAGACACACGATATGTAAACATCAAACACAAAAGACTACACATAAACCGACGAGACCAATGGGTAACCGGTGCCGACTTTGGACGGCCATCTGTCACGCAAGTAGCAAATGGTGTGTATCCTGGATTACGTGCGCACAACCCTCTCACTTCTCCAATTACCCAGAGGTCTCGAAGAACGTACAATTGTGGTGTAAAACAACCTCCTCACTGTAAGATGACATCACACAAACAAGACCGCGAAACGCAGATGCCCCATAGACACAGATGAATATGTAAATGGATATAAAAAGAGGGCATGCGTAATGCAGTCCGTGCTCTGCCGGCTGTAGCGAGCTCATGTATGTAATCACCCGAGGAGTCCGACTGACATTCAGAGAGGACAGGTGGTCGGGGCCCTGTCTTCTCTAAAGAGGTTTGGACAGGGCCCGTCATGGAGTCCCGTCTTCACAGTCAGTCAGTGTGCAAGTCTCAAGGATGCGCTTGTACAAGACTGTAGATTGGTCAAGTACAAAAGCCTAGTGAAGCATAGTTATTCTTTATTAAGCTAGCTATCAAGTATTCTTTAGTAAAACACTAATAAAAATCAACATTAACAATATGGAACAATGATAATAACTTTGAATGATAATTACTTTTTTCAATATATCCAATTGATGAAATCTGTTGACGTCTATTTCATGCACAAACCTTATGTATATTCCATGTTTCCTCTCCATGAGAAGTGATATCTCGGTATATGTTAAATACTTATTTGCATAGCAAATAAATAGTTCAGCAACTGTAAAACATGATAAAAAGTTAGACAGACAAAAGTACAAATATACAGAGATGACAAAAACAATATGTATGCCGAAATAAAAGAAAGAAAGAAAAAACGAAGCAACATGTTCACTCCATTCTATCTATCCTTCCTTGAAACTTACAGGAATACTGATTAGAGATATCAAAACTGAATTACCTTAAAAGACGTAAATTTATACTTTTATAATTTCAAAAATATGATTGTAAACTTGAATAAACTTACCCATTCTTTTGATAACATCGGTCTCCTGATTCTGTATTTCTACACGTGTTTCCAATAAACAACTCTTTTTAGTTCATGGGAAAATAAAGCGGATAATTTCCGATCTGACATTGAAATGTTTTATGATACTTTTTTATGATGAAGCGATAATTGCTTTGAAGTGTACACTGTACATAAAAAATGTACATGTACAAAAACAGTATTTGTAGTAGTGTACGGTGTACACGAAAAGTGTACATGTAAATCTCCTCCCTTCTATGTACAAAAACGGTGTTCCTTTGTAGTGTACAGTAAAAATGTACATGTACATTTTTAAAGATACAAGTCGGCTTGATTTATACCATTACTCGGTACAAATATAGATAGAGAGTGAGTGAAAAACGTACGGCTGATATCGGCCATCGTAGTAATGGGACCCAACTTGGCCAGGAATAATGATGCTTCAATCCTTAACCATATTCTGGAAACCAACGTAGAGGACATACGAAGTTGGATCCAGGAGGATGACGTTTTTATTGTGGATCGTGGTTTCCGCGACTCGGCTGCATATCTTGAAAAATTGGGAATCAAAGCAGAGATGCCAGCCTTTATGACCAGAGGCGAGAGTCAGATAACCGTCTTGTCACCAAGGTAAAAGGAAATATATGCCAAGTATGATTAAGCAAAAAAAAAAAAAAAACAAATCAAAACAAAACATAACAAACAAACAAACGCACGTGTTCCATGTTAAAGTTCATTTCACGATCAAACTTATTTGTGATTTTTTTTATTTTCATTTGATACGTTCTCACTTATAATGATCAATAAGAATTCAATATTTTGCAAAATTCTATATCGATGAGCAAGCTTGCTTAATGTAATTATTAGGACTCCTTTGGGACACATTAGTAAGCGTCCGTATAATTCTAATGCAAAAGTGATTTACTGAGCAGTTCATATAGCATGTAGAAGAAACTTGCTATTTTTATTTTATATTGATAGCAATACATCGACTACAGCATTCCTACTGTGTTGTCTTTAACTAGCGATTTATTATAAATTTAAGATCAGATGGGTTGTGGAATCTGCTAATTCCCTGATTAAGCAGTGGACGTATCTCAGTCGCATCCATCCATCACACCAAATTCTCTATATCGGCGACTTTGTAAGGATTGTGTGTGCAATTAGCAACAGGTACATGTAAACAGTAATATATCTCAATCAGTACAGTACATTATTTGATACTGTATGACATTTTCCAACAATGACCTTGTCAAGATATCGATATTGTGCACACGCTATGTATTCAAGTTAAAGTTACATATATTATTTTCATTTCATATTACAAGGTAAAAAAAATATAATCAATCATCGATATTTTACCATTTTTCCTCAAATGCGCCTGCCGAAAAGTAAAAAGTAAATACATGTAAACGTCTTCAAAATGAATAGCATCATTTAAAAAAAGATAAATTGGCAACGTGGACCAGACATGCACGTTTCGGGTACATAACCCTCGTCATGTTGCACGCTATAGGGTTACTTCTATCACACTGTTTTATTTGTCTTATTATCTATTTTTATCAAAGCAAAATTAAAAAAAAATACTTGACATTCAGCTAATAGATTAGAAGAAAAGATATGTGTATTATCAATGATAAAATTAATGTGCTCTTGAAGACCGAAAACATGCCTGAACGTTAGACGACTTTACGTGACGTCATGCAAAAACATGGTAGACAAGGTTTATTTTAACAGCAGAGTGTGCAAATATGCAAAGTTTGAAGTCATTTATATTCTGTAAAATAAAAGTAGATAACCTCAGGTACTTAAATATAAATTTTCAAAAGAATCTGACACCAGGCCGAATTTGGGGTTTCGTAGCTCAATGCTTTTATGGTGATATGATAAAATAAAAAGGATCAAAGGTAGGCAGCATAACCATAGAAAATGCGTCAGAATCATCAAACGCCTTTTATACCGTGGATATGATCCTAATGTCACCAGACGGTCACTAGGCTTGGTACTTGACCAATCTACAGTCTTGTACAAGCGCATCCTTGAGACTTGCACTCTGATTGACTGTGATGACGGGACTCCATGACGGGCCCTGTCCAAACCTGTTTAGAGAAGACGGCCCCGACCACCTGTCCTCTCCTCTCTGAATGTCAATCGGACTCCTCGGGTGATTACATACATGAGCTCGCTACAGCCGGCAGAGCACGGACTGTATTACGCATGCCCTCTTTTTATATCCATTTACATATTCATCTGTGTCTCTGGGGCCTCTGCGTTTCACGGTCTTGTTTGTGTGATGTCATCTTACAGTGAGGAGGTTGTTTTACACCACAATTATACGTTCTTCGAGAGTTCTGGGTAATTGGAGAAGTGAGAGGGTTGTGCGCACGTAATCCAGGCTAACCACACCATTTGCTACTTGCGTAGCATATGGCCGTCCAAAGTCGGCACCGGTTACCCATTGGTCTCGTCGGTTTATGTGTAGTCTTTTGTGTTTGATGTTTACATGTCGTGTGTCTCTTCTCCGTCTCGTGCTGTACTCGTCTTTTGTGTTTTTGCATCGGGTGTTTTGGTGCTTTAACATCGACGGCGGGTGCGGCTAGCCAACAGGGGATGCTTACTCCTCCTGGGCACCTGATCCCACCTCTAGCTTGCTTGGGGTCCGTCGATGCTTAACATAGTGCTCTATTGTGAGTGCTGTTGGGATTATCGTCAGGATCTTCTTTAACTCTTTTGGTGTTTTTCTGTTGATGCTGCAACGGGGTCTTGTTGGAGATCTCCTCCCTTCTTTTAGTACTACAAACTGGATATGGGATTTATTTTTATTTTTTAATTGTTCCTTATCATATGAATAATGTCGAAGGGTTCCAACCCTATACCTTCTTAAAAAAAATTCAAAACCAATTTCCATGCACCAAACACGTGTTTCTAATATTAAATTCTCATCAGTGATGCTTTCAGCGGAGCCACCAAAATAATGTCAGTAGCGCCCTCTTTATTTTTTGAAGTATGAGACATGTTCATGGAAACCAAAAATTTGTGATTATTATTGTTGAACCACTTAATGCAATCAGTGAACAAGAATTGAACAAAGTTGGAGAAGATGGAATTCATTTAACTTACGAAATGGAAAATCAGTCACATTATCTCTACTACAGATAAGGAATAGTTAATGTTAACAAATTCTATGAATAATAAACGAAAATGAATGAGGACCTATCGCGACAAATGGTGAAAAAAAAATGGTAAGATATGCAATAATTAACGTGAATGTAGACATACAATAATTACTGATATAGTCTTCCATTTTGGAAGATATTGAGTACAATCGTTGGTTGGATGGTTCAAATGGTTTATGACAGAATATCATCCACCATTCTGGAGAGTGGGACTTCATAGTGTATGACGAGTTCCCCATATCGACCGTAGAACTTCCTCAATGACGATGTTAGTCGGTCACAAACGTATCCCTGACTGAGAAGCTTATCTGAAAGACGCCTAGCTCTCAGAACAAAATCCGTATATTTGGTACTTGCTCTGGCATAGCGTATCAACTCAGATATGAACACGCCATAAGCCGGCGATGAAGGGATGTTGCTACTCAGAAAAGGAAAGTTTGTAATACTGTAATTGAAGTCGTCACGTTTGCCATAGAGTGAGGTGTTCATGTGACCATCAGTGTCGTAGGACAACATTATGTCCAAATAGGATGCTGAATTATTTGTCTCTGTAGTTTCTTTGACTTCAAGCTCCGAAGGATAGATACTGCTCAGGTAATCCGCGAATTTTGGATTATTGATGGACAACACATCGTCTATGTATCTGTAAGTGAAGTTGAAGTCAGAAGCTAAGTATCTTTTCCCTTCAGAGACCAATGATTGAATGAATACAGCTTCGTACGAGTAAAGGAAAATGTCGGCAAGGAGTGGGGCACAATTGGTCCCCATTGGAATGACAAATTCCGACAATTTGCTGGAAGACCTTTCCTCCAAACACCACAAAAATGTTGTCGATCAGAGGTTTAACATCTGAATAATGTCTGTTTCAGTGTACTTATTTTCAGAATCGGACTTTTCTTTTGCAAAGTAGGTTTTGTCATAGTTAACAACAATTAATGTGTATTTGCGATTACCGTTCTTACTTGTAAACGCATAACTTATAATTTTCGCGAGTCTTTCTTTCAATTTAGAATGTTGAATTGTAAAGTGTCGAAAAATCAAAGGCTTTGATCGAATGGACTCTACTAAAATGAGTGGATTTCAGATGTTCTAAAAGTTCTTTCGAATTCTTTAAAATCCACATCTGGTTGATACCACTGCGAGAATATACTGTCGAACAATAGTTTTGAAGCCCAGATTTAATTTCAGATAAAACTTTGGTGAGTAAGATCGATACTGATTTGGTAGAACATTTTGAGGAACCAGCGATGAAACGTTGTTTGTACGGATTCTTATGCAATTTAGGTATGCAGTATAAGTATGGTAAATCTAAATATAAATTGGTAGTGTCGAAGCCAAAGGAAGCAAGAGCTGATTTGTAGTTATCTATTATTTCAGAGGCAGAAAGGTTTGTTGGGGTGTAAGTGGGATTTCCAGGTGTCGAATTTAAACCCAACTCTTTAACTAGACTGTCGAAATAGTACCTTTGCAAGTAAATGTGTAATTATTTGAGGCTTTATCCGCTGGTGTAATGACATAATGTTCTTGGAGGTAGGTAAGCTCTTTGATAACATCAGTGTCTTTAAATATAGACACGAATCTGGTGTTCACAGTTGATTTTAATCGGTTAATTCTAGATAAAAGTAACCATCTGATTGATTTTATCCATTCGGAAAGGGTGTCGAACTGTACATCCTCTTTCTTTGCCCAACGTCTTCCATATTCCTCACAAGAGTCCATGATAATTTTGACATTTTGGTTCCATGTAAAGGACATACTTTCTCTATATTTGGGACCCTTTTTTAACAATGCTCTCAACTTGTCGTTCTTGACTGTACTAAGGTCACCAGTAATAACGTGTCCACAAGGAGAGTAGTTGAAATCCGATGAAGAACATTCGCAGGGAAGTGGATGAAGTGATCAATACACTGCAGGAATCGTTTGTAATTGTAAGTTTTAGATGCAACTGTTGGTGTGTAGCTATAGGAAATACAAGGAGTTTCTTTTCTTTTGAAATATGGTGGGATTTTTTTCTGTGACAGTATTGTGATTCAAAATTTGACCAAGATTCAAGTTATCAATACCTTTGTTTGCAAATCTTACTTTAATGAAAGGGCGGTTTGTTTTCTCCTCTGATTTATCTGATCTAACTGCTTGAAATAAACGAAAAGTTGAAATCTCAAAGATGACTCCTTGTAGTCTGTATTCTAGGGAACGTGTCGGTATATGCGAGGTCCTTCGTATAATCGTAGATTTCGTGTAACTTTCGTGTAATTTACATCACTTGGTGAGTGTCACTGCTGGTGGACCAGGAGTCCCCGAGGGCACATGTAGCCAAGTTCGATCGTTTCTTCAACGCATTCTAAATTTCTGGTATCAAAATTTCTTGAAATTTCTAAAAATGTGGGTTCTGTAGCATCATATCCCACCAATCCTGCTACGTCTTTCGGTACACTTTTTCGACATAGTAACTTTCATACTTTTTAATTTGGCATATTACATTTTTTAGATTTAGGATCACTGATGAGGGTTAAGTACTCGAAACGTGCATGTCTGCTCCACGTTGCCGATTTATCTGTTCTTAAATGATGCTATTCAATTTGGAGACGTTTACATTTACACCACTTGGTGAGTGTCACTGCTGGTGAACCAGGAGTCCCCGAGGGCACATGTAGCCAAGTTCGATCAATTTCGGTTGATCGTTTTCTCAACGCATTCTAAATTTCTAGTATCAAAATTTCTTGAAATTTCTAAAAAGTGGGTTCTGTAGCATCATATCCCACCAATCCTGCTACGTCTTTCGGTACACTTTTTCGACATAGTAACTTTCATACTTTTAAATTTGGCATATTACATTTTTTGGATTTAGGATCAGTTATGAGGTTTAAGTACCCGAAACGTGACACTCACCAAGTGGTATAAATGTAAACGTCTTCAAATTGATTAGCATCATTTAAGAACAAATAAATTGGCAACATGGACCAGACATGCACGTTTCGGGTACTTAACCCTCATCAGTGATCCTAAATCTAAACAATGTAATATGCCAAAAAGTACTATGTCGAAAAAGGGTACCGAAAGACGTAGCAGGATGGATGGGATATGATGCTACAGGACCCACTTTTTAGAAATTTCAAGAAATTTTGATAACAGAAATTTTGATTGCGTTGAAGAAACGATCAACCGAAATTGATCAACTTGGCTACATGTGCCCTCGGGGACTGCTGGTGGACCAGGAGTCCCCGAGGGCACATGTAGCCAAGTTCGATCAATGTCGACACATACGCAACAGGTAATTTAGGTGTCCCTAGAATTAGACTACATGACATTAGAGACGAGACATTTGTAGTGAGTAGAAACCATGAGTTTTGGTACAAACATGCAGACGGGTATATTAAAATCAAGCCCTGTAAGATTGAAGTGGTCGATATACTAAAAGAGCACCAATTTTCACCAAGCGATTGCTCAGTTTCTAAGTGCGGCACGGAGAACTGCAAAACTTGTAAAATCCTTATAACAGACACTTCATTCTCAAGTAATCTCACAAAACAAACATTTAACACGCAAAGTTTTGAAAACCTAAACTGTATGACATCTAATGTTGTGTACGGAATAGAGTGCTCACTTTGTGGATTGATTTATGTGGGCGAAACCAAAGGTAAGCTCCGAACCAGAATGTCAGGACATCGGTCAAAAATAAATAATCAAGGAAGTCAACTTTTTTACCGGCATTTTGACCAGGCCGATCATTCTGTTTTATCTATGAGAGTCGGAATCCTGGAGAAAATATATCACCCCACAAACAATCCCAATTTGAGCACACCTTTCCGTCGCAACAGAGAAGAGTTCTGGATAAAAAATCTTAACACTGCAGCGCCCTATGGGTGTAACAATAATATAAGCAGCTTAGGAAACTTAACAAGTCCAGGTTGTCAATAGGTAAATGTGAATAGCTTATTCAACAGACCACAAAGAAGACCTCGAAGTCATGGCATTCGTAAATATAATAGGCCTGAGATACATAGTTTCTTCTTCGATGACTAGGTTCCATTTTTGAATGAGCCCCTAGGCCTGCATTATATTCGTACCAAATTATACTCTGTTCCTTTACGGAAGTTACACGAAATCTACGAATATACGAAGGACCTCACTTATACCGATACACGTTCCCCAGAATACAGACTACAAGGAGTCATCTTGGACATTTCTACCTTTCGTTTATTTCAAGCAGTTAGATCAGATAAATCAGAGGATAAAACAAACCGTCCTTTCATTAAAGTAAGATTTGCAAACAAAGGTATTGATAAATTGAATCTTGGTCAAATTTTGAATCACAAAACTGTCACAGAAAAAATCCCACCATATTTCAAAAGACAAGAAACTCCTTGTATTTCCTATAGCTACACACCAACAGTTGCATCTAAAATTTACAATTACAAACGATTCTTGCAGTGCATTGATTTAAGTAATCCCTCACTACATCCACTTCCCTGCGAATGTTCTTCATCGGATTTTAACTATTCTCCTTGTGGACACGTTATTACAGGTGACCTTGGTATAGTCAAGAACGACAAGTTGAGAGATTTGTTAAAAAAGGGTCCCAAATACAGAGAAAGTATGTCCTTTACATGGTACCAAAATTTCAAAATTATCATGGACTCTTGTGAGGAATATGCAAGACATTGGGCAAAGAAAGAGGATGTACAGCTCGACACACTATCCGAATGGATAAAATCCATCAGAGGGTTACTTTTATCTAAACTTAACCGATTAAAATCAACCGTGAGCACCAGATTCGAGTCTATATTTAAAGACCCTGATGTTATCACAGAGCTTACCTACCTCCAAGAACATTATGTCATCACACCAGCGGACAAAGCCTCAAATAATTACACATTTACTTGCAAAAAGTTCTATTTCGAAAGTCTAGTTAAAGAGTTAAGAGGAGATCTCCAACAAGACCCCATAGCACTTTCTATATAGACATAACGTCAGACAGTGCATGAAGTTTTTATATTTTCATTTCCATGCTTCATAAACATCGACGGCGGGTGCGGCTGGCCAACAGGGGATGCTTGCTCCTCCCGGGCACCTGGTCCCAACTCTGGCTTGCTGGGGGTCCGTCGAGGTTTAATTGTGCGCTCTATTGTGAGTGCTGTTGAGATTATCGTCAGGATCTTCTTTAACTCATTTGTGTCACACTTATGCCCTTTGCCGTGTGGAGCTCGTCACTGGCATCAACAGTAAGCTTAAATTGCTTATCAAAATTTGGAGCTGACAGGACAGGACTATTCATAAGAACATATTTGATTTTCTTAAAAGATTCGTCACAGTCATTGGTCCATGCAAAATTCACTCTCTTTTGTAACAGATTGGTAGGTGGATTTTCAACTGACGAGAAATTTGGACAACATTTTCTGTAAAATCCTGCCATTCCCAAGAATCTCATTATCTCTTTCTTATTGGTAGGAATCGGGAACTTTGAAATAGCTTCCACCTTGGCCATGATAGGAGTAACAAAACCTTGACCTACTTTGTGACCCAAATTTTCTACAGTCGCATGACAAAATTCACTTTTCGCAAGGTTCACTGTGAGGTTTGTTTTCGCCAGTATGTCGAATAAAGTACGCATGATTCGGAGATGATCATCCCAGGTGTCGCTGTAGATGATGACGTCATCGATGTACGCCTCGCATCCTTCGAGATGATTTAGGAGCGAATGAATCATCCTCTGGAATGTGGCTGGTGCGTTTTTCATACCAAAGGGCATTACTTTATATTGGTATAGCCCGTCTGGTGTCGCAAATGCCGATATTTCTCTGGCTCTCTCGGTAAGCGGGACCTGCCAATAGCCTTTAAGCAAGTCAAATTTACTGAAAAAGTTTGAACTGCCAATTTTATCTATACAGTCATCGATTCGTGGGATCGGATAAGAGTCAGTTTTGGTGACTGAATTGACTTTTCTAAAGTCCGTACACAATCGGTAAGTTCCGTCTGGCTTCGGAACCAGAATACATGGGGAACTCCAATCACTATTGCTTGGTTCAATAATGTCATTTTCAAGCATGTATTGAATTTCTTTCCGCATGTATTGAAGCTTTATCGGGTTTAACCGATAGGGATGCTGTTTTATAGGTGACGCATCGCCCACAATGACGTCATGATGAGATTCATTCGTCTTTTTTGTAACGTCCGGAAAGATGGTCGTATATTCCCGCATTAATTGGTGCACTTCCTCTTTTTGATGCACGGTCAGATGTCCGAGTTTCACTTCCGGACTTGTCAGAATTTCAGAATTCTTGAAACGGACACTTTGAGCGAAGTCTTTTTCGACAGTCTCTTCATTACATTCAGGTTCAACACAACTTTCTAATGTATTTACATTGGCCAAAGTGGAAACTGGTTTTACAAAATTTCGGTCACTTCTATCAAAATACTCTTTCAACATGTTAACATGACACACTCTTTTTTTCTTTTCGCCGACCTGGTGTCTTAACCACATAGTTAACATCACTAATTTTACTCTCAATCTCATAAGTCCGAAATATCTAGCTTGCAAAGGATGACCAGGGATTGGCAAAAATACAAGAACTTTATCGCCTGGTTTAAAAACTCTGTTTCTAGCATCTTTGTCATACCATGTTTTCATTTTCATTTGTGATGTTTTGATATTTTCTTGAGCTAATTTGCAAGCATTATATAATTTCTCTTTGAAATTAGACACGTAGTCTAACAGATTCAAATCGCTTGTCTCAGTCAACCATTTTTCTTTCAATAACTTCAATGGCCCCCTGACCGTATGTCCAAAAACCAGCTCAAAGGGACTGAACCCCAGGGACTCCTGAACCGCTTCTCCCGCCGCAAACAACACGAGGTGAATCCCTTCATCCCAGTCTTTTCCATACTGGTGACAATATGTTTTCATCATAGTTTTTAGGGTTTGATGAAAGCGTTCAAGTGCCCCCTGGGGCTCAGGATGGTATGCAGAAGACTTGTACTGCCTTATACCTAGCTCATGCATAACCTGCTGAAACAACCCTGACATGAAATTCGAACCCTGATCTGACTGAATAGCCTTGGGAGCACCATCGAAACTGAACAACTTTGTAAGGGCCTTAACTATGGTCTTTGCCTTAATATTCCTAAGAGGTGTGGCTTCAGGAAACCTAGTCGAAGTACACATAATTGTCAGTAAGTACTTATTCCCTGACCTAGTCCTAGGCAAAGGACCTACACAATAAACTGACACCCTACTAAAAGGTTCCTCAAAGGCTGGAATGGGTTGGAGGGGAGCAGGCGGTATAACTTGATTGGGTTTACCTACCATCTGACAACTATGACAAGACTTACAAAACTCACACATCTTTTCTCAACTTAGGCCAGTAAAAGTGACTTAAAATTCTATTATAAGTCTTATTGACACCTAAATGACCTGCAATGGGTGTGTCGTGAGCTAAACTCATGATGTCCCTGCGATATGCTACTGGAACCACTATCTGGTGAACAACCCGCCACACGTCATTAGGGGGTGGTCTCCATTTCCGCATGAGGATGCCATCTTGTATGTAGAAGCACTCTCCGACTTTGTCCGCTTCTTCTTGGGGGAAGGGCCCTCTTGCTTAGTCGGATGATCTCCGGATCTTTAGTTTGTTCGGAGAGGAGCTGCTCACGGCTTAAGGCATCTGTATCGCTGTCTAATGGCGGATGGGAATCATCACCAGGTACTGTCGGAGACTTGTCAACATGAAGTGGTACTGACGTCTCAAGTACGTTATCATCAATGGTAGACATGAATGTGTCAGAAAGGTCTATATTTTCGGAGGGATGGTCCTCGTTAAGTGCAGAAGTACTCTCAGCCTTTTTCGGTCTGTTCCTGGCCATCGCCCTGGTAACAGCGCAGGCTGGATACAAGTTGTCGTCTTCATCATCGGACGTGATTTTCTCACAAACAATCGGATCGGCTACAACTTTGCCGCCAGCTAAATCGTTGCCAAGCAACAAGGAAACGCCTTGAACGGGAAGAGTAGGTCGAACGCCTACGATAACAGGTCCAGTAATTAAGTCTGACTTCAAATAAATTTCATGAAGGGGAACATCAATGACGCCTAGCTACACACCCTCTAATAAAACTGACCTACCAGTAAAAGTGTGCTCAGACAAAGGCAATGAACCCTCTAAAAATAAAGTCTTGGCAGCACCAGTATCTCTCAAAATCTGAACAGGCAACGCTTCGCTAGAATCACTGAGTGAAACAAATCCCTGTGACAAAAAGGGCTTATAATGATCCTCCACAAAATCATTAGAACTGGACTTAGAACCCTGAATCTCAGGAGTGTCAGAACAAATCGAATCTAAGGCTTTCCTATCATTTCTAACAGACGCACAGGCCTGTGACTTATGTTCTTTTTTCTTCTTAAGCTTCAAACACTCACCAATAACATGACCTTTTTTCTTACAATAATTGCATGTAGGAAGCGACCCCACCCCTGGGGATGCCCCAGAACGCTCGGACCTAGGTCCGGACGTAGAACCACCTTGAGATGGTCACTGGGAACTTATGGACGACTGAGACTCTTGTACATTTTTCTTTGGAACGTCTGACGTTTTTGCGCTATCGCTACATTGAGTTTTTGACACAAAATTTTTCTTGTGAGTGAGAGCATACGTATCAGACAAAACAGCGCCTACTTCAAGAGTTTTAACATTTTTGTCTTCCAAATGAGTTCTTATAAGAACACTCTTTGAACTCTTCTATCAGAATGATCTGACGCAAATTGTCAAATGAATTGGGAATTTTCTTAGATTGAAACCACTTATCAAATAAATCTTCTTTTTCTCGAGCAAATTCAACATATGTTTGATTTTCAAATTTTTTGTACTTTCTAAACTTTTGTCTTTCATTTTCGTGCGTGAAAATCGACGGCGGGTGCGGCTAGCCAACAGGGGATGCTTACTCCTCCCGTGCACCTGATCCCACCTCTAGCTTGCTAGGGGTCCGTCGATGCTCAGTTTGGTGCTCTATTGTGAGTGCTGTTGAGATTATCGTCAGGATCTCCTTTGACTCATTTGTGTCACACTTATGCCCTTTGCCGTGTGGAGCTCGTAAAAAAGTTCCCCGCGAGGGGTTTGACAGTAAGTGTTTTGAATGTTTTTCCCTGACATTGTCGCCATAGCACTTTCTATATAGACTTAACCTCAGACAGTGCATGTATTTTATATTTTGTTTTCATTTTCGTGCGTGAACATCGACGGCGGTTGCGGCTAGCCAACAGGGGATGCTTACTCCTCCCGGGCACCTTATCCCACCTCTAGCTTGCTAGGGGTCCGTCGATGCTCAGTTTGGTGCTCTATTGTGAGTGCTGTTGACATTATCGTCAGGATCTCCTTTGACTCATTTGTGTCACACTTATGCTCTTTGCCGTGTGGAGCTCATAAAAAAGTTCCCCGCGAGGGGTTTGACAGTAAGTGTTTTGAATGTTTTTCCCTGACATTGTCGCCATAGCACTTTCTATATAGACTTAACCTCAGACAGTGCATGTATTTTATATTTTGTTTTCATTTTCGTGCGTGAACATCGACGGCGGGTGCGGCTAGCCAACAGGGGATGCTTACTCCTCCCGGGCACCTTATCCCACCTCTAGCTTGCTAGGGGTCCGTCGATGCTCAGTTTGGTGCTCTATTGTGAGTGCTGTTGACATTATCGTCAGGATCTCCTTTGACTCATTTGTGTCACACTTATGCCCTTTGCCGTGTGGAGCTCGTAAAAAAAGTTCCCCGCGAGGGGTTTGACAGTAAGTGTTTTGAATGTTTTTCCCTGACATTGTCGCCATAGCACTTTCTATATAGACTTAACCTCAGACAGTGCATGTATTTTATATTTTGTTTTCATTTTCGTGCGTGAACATCGACGGCGGGTGCGGCTAGCCAACAGGGGATGCTTACTCCTCCCGGGCACCTGATCCCACCTCTAGCTTGCTAGGGGTCCGTCGATGCTCAGTTTGGTGCTCTATTGTGAGTGCTGTTGACATTATCGTCAGGATCTCCTTTGACTCATTTGTGTCACACTTATGCCCTTTGCCGTGTGGAGCTCGTAAAAAAGTTCCCCGCGAGGGGTTTGACAGTAAGTGTTTTGAATGTTTTTCCCTGACATTGTCGCCATAGCACTTTCTATGAGAAAGGAGATCTCCAACAACACTAGGTTGCAGCACCCACAGCAAAATCCCAAAACACCCATGCAAAAAAACACAGAACAGATACCCACAGAAAGAGACGCAAAAGGGACAAGGAACACCAACTTACAACATAGAAACATGAAACACAAAAGACTACACATAAACCAACGAGACCAATGGGCAACCGGTGCCGACTTAGGACGGCCATCTGCCACGTAAATAGCAGACGGTGTGGTTATCCTGGATTACGTGCGCACAACCCTCCCACTATTCCGATTTCCCAGAGGTCTCGAAGAACGCACAATTATGGTGTAAAACAACCTCCTCACTGTTAGGTGACCACACACAAACAAGACCGTAAAACACAGGGGTCCAAGCAACACAGATGAATATGTAAATGGATATAAAAAGAGGACGTGCGTAATACAGTCCGTGCTCTGCCGGCTGTAGCGAGCTCATATATGTTATCACCCGAGGAGTCCGACTGACATTCAGAGAGGACAGGTGGTCGGGGCCCTGTCTTCTCTAAAGAGGTTTGGACAGGGCCCGTCATGGAGTCCCGTCGTCACAGTCAGTCAGAGTGCAAGTCTTAAGAATGCGCTCGTACAAGACTGTATATTGGTCAAGTACCAAGCTTAGTGTCCGTCTGGTGACATTAGGATCATATCCACGGTATAAAAGGCGTTTGATGACTCTGACGCATTTTCGATACATATGCTGTCTACCTTTGATCCTTCTTATTTTGTTAATTAAGTCACCATAAAATGCAGGTTGTGAAATACCCAAAGTAATATACTCCGTTGCTTGTATTGGTCCGAATTTCAAAAGAAGTTGATCATAATTTTTGTAAAATTTCCAGAAAGTCTTTACTAGTTTATGAAAGCGAAAACCTTGACCTAAAAGTTTCTTTGTAATTTGTAGATTTCTATTATGAAAATCCAAAACATCAGTACATGCTCTAGCATACCGGATGAGCTGTGAAATGTAGATACCGTATGACGGTAATCTAGGAACATCACCGTCAAGCCAGGGAAAATTTACTATGTTGAATCCAAAATCATCTCGTTTGTCATATACACTTGTATGAATTTCTCCATTGACAATTTTGATATTTAGGTCCAAAAATGGTGTTTCAGTGTCTGTAAAGTTTGCCTTGTTTAGAGTCAATTCTTGTGGATAAATAACATCTTTATACTTTTCAAAAACAGGATTATCGATAGTAAGAATATCATCCAGGTACCTAGAAGTACCAGTGAAGCATTTCACATCATCATGTTTTCTTTGCTTTTGAAGATTTTGAATAAATTCCTTTTCATATGTGTATAAAAATAAATCTGCAACAAGAGGCGCACAATTTGTACCCATAGGAATCCCTACAACCTGCTTGTAGAGATTCTCACCAAATCTTACATAAATGTTGTCCAAGAGGAAGGACAAGGCACTACACAGGTCGCTACATGACCATGATTTGATTTCCGTCGATGCTCTTTATGCCCTTTGCCGTTTTTCCGTCGATGCTCGTTATGCCCTTTGCCGTGTGGAGCTCGTAAAAAAAGTTCCCCGCGAGGGGTTTGACAGTAAGTGTTTTGAATGTTTTTCCCTGACATTGTCGCCATAGCACTTTCTATATAGACTTAACCTCAGACAGTGCATGTATTTTATATTTTGTTTTCATTTTCGTGCGTGAACATCGACGGCGGGTGCGGCTAGCCAACAGGGGATGCTTACTCCTCCCGGGCACCTGATCCCACCTCTAGCTTGCTAGGGGTCCTATATAGACTTAACCTCAGACAATGCATGTATTTTATATTTTGTTTTCATTTTCGTGCGTGAACATCGACGGCGGGTGCGGCTAGCCAACAGGGGATGCTTACTCCTCCCGGGCACCTGATCCCACCTCTAGCTTGCTAGGGGTCCGTCGATGCTCAGTTTGGTGCTCTATTGTGAGTGCTGTTGAGATTATCGTCAGGATCTCCTTTGACTCATTTGTGTCACACTTATGCCCTTTGCCGTGTGGAGCTCGTAAAAACGTTCCCCGCGAGGGGTTTGACAGTAAGTGTTTTGAATGTTTTCCGTGACATTGTCGCAATAGCACTTTCTATATAGACTTAACCTCAGACAGTGCATGTATTTTATATTTTGTTTTCATTTTCGTGCGTGAACATCGACGGCGGGTGCGGCTAGCCAACAGGAGATGCTAACTCCTTCCGGGCACCTGATCCCACCTCTAGCTTGCTAGGGGTCCGTCGATGCTCAGTTTGGTGCTCTATTGTGAGTGCTGTTGAGATTATCGTCAGGATCTCCTTTGACTCTTTTGTCTGTACGCCTCAGGTACTAAGTGATATACTCTCAAAATCGTGTCCTTGACCTTGTCATAGTCTGAACTCTCAGCAATACTGAGCGCCGAGTACACTTCAGCCGCTTTCCCAATAAGTACGCTTTGTAATAAAGTTGGCCAAAAATCGCGTGACCACTTCAGATTGGCCGCGATTTTCTCAAAATGTGGAAAATATTTGTCCACGGACTTTTCTTGAAATGTTGGTACTAATCTTATGTTTTTGGCGGCGTCGAATTCAGACTTGACAAGCGAAGGAACAGGATTTTCCTTAGCGCTTCTTTCTAACTTTAACTTTTCTAACTCAAACTGGAGTTCCTGTTTCTCTCTTTCTTCCTTTTCAAATTGTCTTTCTTTTTCTTCTTTTTCAAATTGTCTTTCTTTTTCTTCTCTTTCAAATTGTAATTGTATTTTCATTTTCTCTAAATCAAACTCATATTTTGATATTTTGGTTTCGCTTGAAACAGGTTCAACAGGAAAATCGTATGACGAAAAGATCTCCTCAATTAAAAACTCTTTAGCCACAATATTTCTAATTTCTTGTTTTCTCATAGAAGATTTTACATCTAACTTCAAGTGAAGACTTAAACCAATCAAATCATCTTTTTTCAGTGATTCGAACTTATCTACAGTCGGCGATTTCAAAAATTCAATGACCGAAAATACCATGATTGATTTCTGCTGGCAAAAGTTTTGAGAATTTTTCCTTTTTTCAAAAAACGAACTTTAGGTAAAAATGCAAATATGCAGAGATTGCTATCCCGGACAAGCCCCCAATTCTGTTATGGGTCAGAATACCCCAAAACGCCAGCAAAAATCAGACAAAGACAGAATATAAATTTACAAGTTTAATTATGTACAAAATATATATATTTGAAATGATTACAACTTACAATACAATGTCCGGATCAAAGTGTCCGTTACGGTCCACAAAGTCTATCGAATGTATGGTTTCCGGTAAATACAAACGTTCTCGAAAGATCGGTGTCCAAACGTTGTCAAATGGATTAAAGTCTCAACAAATAAAGTGTCCCAGTATATCAGAATAGATGAATGAATCGTGTGTACGAATGCCCCCCTCAACACAGTTCCTCGGAGGTATTTATACTTAATACCAATGAATTTACCAGAAGCTTCTAGAACAATGACTCATTACACACGATTAACAATAGAGTAAATTCTAGAAATCACAGTCACGACATGATAATGATGTAACAAAGAACATACTGGAATATTCTCTACTGAAATAAACATGACATAGTAAAATCTAGAAAAAATTATTATGAAATCATAATATAACATGACTAAGTACATGTGTACATATACATAAAGTAAAACTAAAATAATACATGACCCACAACAATGTGTCAACAACAATGTTTTCTTGGCCGAACGATTTCCACAATTTAATGATAATCAGACCACTCTCTCTACAAGTAAGATAACTAAACATGTAAGATTCCATTTCCAGTTTTTTAAGTAACAAGTTAATTTTCAAATAATTCGACCGATGTAGCAAACCTAGACATGACGTTTCTTATATGTAAGAAGCATGTACTGATGTTTTGGATTTTTATAGTAGAAAGTTACAAATTACCAAGAAACTTTTAGGACAAGGTTTTCGCTTTCACAAGCTAGTAAAGACTTTCTGGTCAACTTCTTCTGAAATTCGGACCAATACAGGCAACAGAGTATATTACTTTGGGTATTTCACAACCTGCATTTTATGGTGACATTATTAACAAGATAAGAAGGATCAAAGATAGACAACATCATTATCGAAAATGCGTCAGAATCATCAAACGCCTTTTATACCGTGGGTATGATCCTAATATCACCAGACGGACACTAGGCTTGGTACTTGAACCATCTACAGTCTTGTACACGCGCATATTTGAGACTTGCACTCTGACTGACTGTGACGACGGGACTCAATGACGAGCCCTGTCCAAACCTCTTTAGATAAGACAGGGCCCGACCACCTGTCCTCTGTGAATGTCAGTCAGACTCCTCGGGTGATTACATAAATGAGCTCGCTACAGCCGGCAGAGCACGGACTGTATCACGCATGCCCTCTTTTTATATCAATTTACATATTCATCTGTGTTTCTAGGGCCTGTGCGCACGTAATCCAGGATAACAACACCATTTGCTACTTGCGTGACAGATGTCCGTCGAAAGTCAGCACCAGTTGCCCATTGGTCTCGTCGGTTAATGTGTAGTCTTTTGTGTTTGATGTTTACATGTCGTGTCTCTTTTCCGTCTCGTGCTGTACTCGTCTATTGTGTTTTTGCATCGGGTGTTTTGCTGTTGATGCTGCAACGGGGTCTTGTTGGAGATCTCTTCCTTTCTTATACACGAAAACAGGGGGGGGGGGGGGGGTGAAAATTACCGTTTGAGAACTTACATTCAAATTTTATTCATCATACAATCTCTTATCATTATATGATATTTGATTTTATCTTATCTTTTAATCTGAGTGAAAGTACAAGCCTTTCTTGAATATTAAATCTCGAACAGAAACGTCGAGATTTGTAAAGATCTAAAATATTTAATCGCTAACAAAGAGACGTTTATTTTTAACTTATATTAGTTTCTCAAATGATGACCCTATTCTATTTGTTTTTAATATTAAATGTAATACATCGATTTCTAAGATTAAATGTAATACACCGATTTCTATGTAAAATACTGAAACTCGTATTTGTCCGATTTTTTTTATTAAGTTCTGAAGGCTCAAAATGTTTTGTTTGTAAACAAAACAATTAAAGATGTGGTGGATGAAAGTTGCAACCTTGTTGATGGTGATTATGATATTGAATGTTCATGGAAATCGGATTGAGAACCTTGTAAATGTACATACATGCGATAGAATTGTAGAGGACAGTCTTCACTGACGAGGGTTTAGTACCCGAAACGTGCATGTCTGGTCCATGTTGTAAGTTTATGAGGTTATAAATGATGCTATTGAATTTAAAGACGTTTAACATTCTATGCAAATGGAGAGCTGGCAAATACAAAGCAGACATTATGTTGTATGGGATAAGGACAGTAATCTTTCCGATAATGATGGAAACAGCTACAATTGATCTGTCAGAGGATACACCTAATCTAGAACAAGCGAAAGAAGGTACCAGATTCAAGTGGAACCGAGAGTTACAGTTACTCTCGGGGGACAACCTTGTTCGGTACGTATGGATTGGAAAGGGGGGGGGGCAATAAAAAAAACAAACATTTCAATTATCAGTTTAAAGTATATGATGATATCAAGGTTTTTCAGTACTTTACTAGGTTTTTTTAAAGGACAATGAAGCAAAACTGACAGATCCAGAGACTGACAGCGGTTTGATATCAGTCTCCATCATCACCTTCAAGTCAAGCGTTTATGTATTGAAATTTGTAAATATTCGTCACTGTACTGATATGATCGATTTGACAAATCTCGCTTCCTTATTTTCAGACAACTGTGAAACTTCTTCTTGAGACACCGAATGGACAGACTCCATAACCAGTCATCTCAGTCACTTTGGAAGACTTTATGGAAACAAGAATCCTGCTCATTGTCCTTCTAGGTATGTTGTATTCACCATTTCACATTTAAAATTAATATTTTTAAGGAGATAATCTTTGAAAATCATATTTTAATTTGATATTAGGCATTCAAAAGAATTATAAATTTGAAACAAAATGATTAAATATGGTTTATTTGAAGAATTTAAGGGTTTTTATTTTCATTCATACTTGCAGCTCTAGTCCTTATATCCATTCCGTTTGTATTGTACAACTGTAGGCATAAGCTGCATTGTAACACTGTGAACGCAGATACATGTAGAAAAGACATATCTAGGGAGGAGATTGAAATGTTTACTCAACCAAGATTATCAAGTATTCCAATGTACAAGTTCGATGATTTTGTGAATAGAACACATCTAAAAAAAATTAATTCCTAAAAGAATGTTTATTCTTTATAGTGATGATGGCTGCGGCTGCAATGAAGTGTTGGTCATGTAAAAATGCGAAAGTGTCAGACTTCTGCTACACCAGCGGTGCCAACGATGCATCACACACTACATTCATTGTACCAGGACCTCAAGGATTCAAAGTCGATGCTTAGTTCAATGACACAAACAGGGAGGAAAGGTCTCAATGGGAAGCCGATTTGGCTGATGTTCATTACTCAATGGGAAGCCTATTTGGCTGATGTTCAAAATATTTCGAAATACAACGATGGTGTTAAATTTCTGTTGGTGGTAGTTGACCTTTTTCCACGGTTTTTATGGGTTATACCTCTACCAAAGAAATAAAAGAAGGATCTGAATTCATAAGGAAAAAAAAACTAGGACAGTATTTTAAAGATGAGGATATCAAACTGGCTCATGCTCAAAATGAAACAAAAGCAAATTATGCCAAAAGGTATATTGAATTACAAAAAGAATGTTTTTCAGATTAAAACCCAGATGTCTCTCCCCTTCCATGTAATTTACTTTGACCTCAGACCAAGATTAGTTTTGAGCAACCGGACAAATTTTACTATCGATTAACGGGACACTATCGGAAACTAACTATCAACTGAATATCGGAACTATCGAATTTTGAACTAAATATTCAGTTTTGAATAAATATTCAGTTTTTAGCTCACCTGAGCCAAAGGCTCAAAGTGAGCTATTGTCATACCGGATTGTCCGTCGTCCGTCCGTCCATCCGTTAACTTTTCACATTTTCATCTTCTCCTCTTAAACCGCTTGGAGGATTTTGATGAAACTTGGTATGCATGAAGTACTTAAGGTCCTCTACCAAGTTTGTTCATTTCGGCTCGATCCCTTCAGGGGTGGATCCAGGGCGGGGTCAAATAGGCCCCTGAGGGTACCCCTCTTCAAAAATCTTCTTCTCCAGTTCCACTGAATGGATTGAAAAACTAATTGTATCTATGTGATCTAGAAGGATGTATGATTCAAGTTTGTCCATTTCGTTAAAATCCGATAACTAATTTTTGACGCGTTTTTGACGTCTTTTTCGACATTGTATTTTTAATGCAAAAATTGATATTTCTCTTAATATTTTCTTTCTTACTGAAAAATTCTGCTCAGTTTAGTTTAATTTAGCCATTTTTAAGCAGAGGAATGCTTTAGTGAAAAGAATTTTGCTGAAAAGTTTATATTTGAATTTTCAATAACTTTTTAACACTGTAAAAAAGGAAGGGGGATGGTCATTTTCATCATTTTATGGTTCTTCCCATTAATGATTGTTCTAACATTTATCAGAATTATTATAAGGAATGTAACAGTGATGAATTTTTTTCAATATCTTGACTTTTAGATTTTTAATGATTTTTTATTACTTTAAATAGGTATGTTTTCAGTGTGTCAATGAGTCCCAAGGTAGCGAGTTCAAATCCCAACTGGGGCATAAAAGTTTTTTTCTTTATTTTTCATTTTTCCTCCACTTTTTAAGCTTTGAATGCAATTTTTCAACTATTCTGAATAATTTTAATGCCAATTTGGCCATTTTGTTGACTTCGGCATTTTTATGACGTTTGGCATTATCTCCATATTAATTCCCCTTGGGTTCATATTGATATATTAAAAGCTATATTCTAGGTAAAATTAAATTAATAAATGTTTGTGTGATAGCATTTTTGATTTACAACATGTACAATTTGAATTTATAATAATTCTTTTATTGCAAAGATTATAAAAAGAGTGGGGGGGGGGGGGGTTCAAAATTTCTATAACAACATCTGTTGTCAATTTTTTTTTCAATTAGAAGATAGGAACCGGACATAGTATTGTCTTTTTAGCTTGGGCCAAAGGCTCAAAGGGAGCTATTGTCATACCAGATTGTCCGTCCGTTCGTTAACTTTTCACATTTTCATCTTCTCCTATGAAACCGCTCGGAGAATTTTTATTAAACTTCGTATGCATGAAGTACTAAAGGTCCCCTACCAAGTTTGTTAATTTCAATTGGATCCCTACCGGGGTGGATCCAGGGCGAGGTCAAATTGGTCCCAGAGGGTACCCCTCGTATGCATGAAGTACTAAAGGTCCCCTACCAAGTTTGTTAATTTCAATTGGATCCCTACCGGGGTGGATCCAGGGCGAGGTCAAATTGGTCCCAGAGGGTACCCCTCTTTAAAAATCTTCTTCTCCAGAGCCGCTGCATGTATTGAAAAACTAATGGTATCTGAGTGATCTAGAAGGATGTATGATTAAAGTTTGTTCATTTTGTTTAAATCCAATCACTAATGCAAAAACTGATATTTTTCTTATTCTCTTCTCTCATGCTGCCTTAATTTATGTGCATGTATTTTCTATGTCATATTACTAACTGTTGTGTTAACCTGTTTTCATAAATGACAACTTCCACGTTGCCAATTTATCTGTTCTTAAATGATGCTATTCAATTTGAAGACGTTTACATTTTAATACATATTGTCTTCTCTCAACATACCCATAATCCAGTGTTCTCAGGTGAGCGATGTGGCCCCTGGGCCTCTTGTTTTAATAAGTCCTTGAGTTGATAAACAGGTTTATCCTCTCTTTTGTATCGCTTTGATACAATAAAGTATTATTCTGTCCATTTTGGTCATAATCCTTTTGGAAGGCTCTTTTCAATTGAGAATTTCTGACATTATCGCCTATTTTGAATTTAAAACGAGTGTCCCTCCTATAACCAATCTTACTTCGTCTGAGTTTGAAACTTTCACATCTTTAGGAGCCATTCCTCCGAGAGATCTATGAGGTCTACTACTGTAAGATGATACTAGTTGCTGTAGAACGTTTGTGTATTTATACGTTTGAGATTTCATAAAATAACGATACCTCATGTTTTTCATGGTGCGAATCACACGTTCAGCAAAGTTAGCTTTGGTTTCATTTAACGTGTATAGGTTGTTGACGTCCTGGTCTTGTAACAATTCTTTTACCCATTTGTTTTTTAACTCACTACCTTTATCTGTTCTCAATGTTTTAGGCTTACGCCCTCTTGCAAATGAACTATTTCATACAATTTTTCAGGACCTGCAAAAACTCCTGGATGTCCTGGTGTGGTGTAAATATCTGTCAAATACTTTATATGATCACCCATGTCTTAGTGTGAATAAAGAATTTTGATCATGTACAGGTTAATATTGGAAAGAAAATTTGTAAAATTATATGATTTCGAGCCCGAAATCAGACTCTTTCTTCATCAGTTTAAGATACAGTGTCCTTGAAAATAAATTTTATTGAAAACGTAATCTTTATTCCAAAGTGTCTACACTCTAAAAATGGATGTTCCGATGTAGAACACTTCTTGAACACCTAAATTGTTTCAGATATTGAACACATGGAACATGTTCTAAGAATGGATGTTCCAAAGTAGAACACTTCTTGGTCACATAAATTGTTTGATATTGAACACCTGGAACATATTCTAAAAGTGGATGTTCCAATGTAGAACACTACTTGAACACCTACACTGTTTCAGATATTGAACACCTTGAACATGTTCTATTAAGTGTGAACACCAGGGTGTTTAAGCTTTGAATATGATGTTCAAATAACTAGCAACTTTATAGAACATCTATGTGTTCAAATCTGAGTATGTTAACACATGTGTTCAATCCTTGAACATTCCTGTACTGATTGTGAACATGTTTTGAACATAAAAAAGTGTTCAAATTTGAACACTTTTACATGTTTAAAGGAGTGTTACAGATATTGAACACTTTTACGCGTTTAATCAAAGGCTAATGTTCAGAGAAGAACATGTGATGTTCAAAATAGAACACATAATATTCTACCAAGAACACTATTATCCAAAGTGTTCAAGCAACTTGAACATCTATGTTCAAGAAACCTAAACATGTCAAGTTCAAACAACCTTAACATCCGTGTTTAAGAATCCTTAACAATAGAACATGTGATGTTCAAAATATAGCACATAATATTCAATTAAAACAACATTTACTAAGGTGTTCAAGCAACATGAACATCTATGTTCAAGAAACCTTAACATAACAAAGTTCAAATATTATGAACACCAGATCTTTCAAAAGACATCAAATAAGAAACTGATACCAATCGCAACAAATTTATTCAATTGAAAACAAGAAATACAGGTATTTCAATAGCCAACTTGTTCATTATTATCTTAAGATTTAAAACATTCTTCACAATTCTGAAAAAAATATATTTGATTCATACTGATGAAAAATACTCCTTAATGAATAACAAACAGAATAAAAATAAAAGATTCCAATAAATGAAATTTCAAAATTCTGAAACAAAAATGCATTACATGAATATAAACAAAAACAAATCATCACAGAGTAATTAACAGAATCATAATAAAGATTCCAATAAATAAAATTTCATTCATATACATGTATATGAAAAAAATATTCATTATGGAGTAATGGACGAAATCATAATAGAAAAGAATCATAAAAGATTATTTGTATAAATAAGATAGTCATAATTACATGTCATGTACGATAATTTCATACATTACATACATGTATTTATTTAATTCATTATTCTTAAACATATTTCAGTTGAAAGTAAATGCAGTTTCAGGCTACAATACACATCTCATTTATACACGAATAGTTTAAATTTACAAAAACAGAATTCAAACTTATGAAAAGTCTGTTTGATTTATATCACTTACAATACAAAGAAAAGGTACATCTTTTTTGGTTGGCATCTTTTCCTTCTTCTTTCTATGTTTATATAAGTAGTATGTTAAACGTCTTTAAATTCAATAGCATCATTTAAAACCTGATAAATTTACAGCATGGACCAGACATGCACGTTTCGGGTACTAAACCCTCGTCAGTGATCCTCAGTCTAAAGAATGTAATATGGCCAAAAAGTATGAAAATTATTACGATTGTCCAAAAATGTACCAAAAGACGTAGCAGAATCGGTGGGATATGATGCTACAGGACCTACGTTTTAGAAATTTCAAGAATTTTTGTAACAGAAAATTTCAAATGCGTTGAATAGACAGACGATCAACCGAAGTTGATCGAACTTGGCTACATGTGCCCTCGGGGACTCTTGGTCCACCAGCAGTGACACTCACCAAGTTGTTCAAATGTTAAACGTCTTTAAATTCAATAGCATCATTTAAAACCTGATAAATTTACAGCATGGACCAGACATGCACGTTTCGGGTACTAAACCCTCGTCAGTGATCCTCAGTCTAAAGAATGTAATATGGCCAAAAAGTATGAAAATTATTACGATTGTCCAAAAATGTACCAAAAGACGTAGCAGAATCGGTGGGATATGATGCTACAGGACCCACGTTTTAGAAATTTCAAGAACTTTTGTAACAGAAAGTATATGAGGACGTATAAACCGCGACCTTGACCATTAAAAGTGCATCCCGAACTTTAAAAGTGCACCTTGAACTTTAAAAGTGCACCCCCAAGGTCAAGGAAGTCCTTCAGGTGTAAAATCGGTCATGTCACCTAGAATTTGGTTAGGTATAAAATCGGTCAGGTCACCTTCAGAAAAAAAAGGTCAGAAATGAGTTAAAGAAGATCCTGACGATAATCTCAACAGCACTCACAATAGAGCACAAAATTAAACATCGACGGACCCCTAGCAAGCTAGAGGTGGGACCAGGTGCCCGGGAGGAGTAAGCATCCCCTGTTGGCTAGCCGCACCCGCCGTCGATGTTTATGAAGCATGGAAATGAAAATATATAAAATTCATGCACTGTCTGACGTTATGTCTATATAGAAAGCGCTATGGCGACAATGTCAGGGAAGTATATTCAAAACACTTACTGTCAGACCCCTCGCGGGGAACTTTTTTACGAGCTCCACACGGCAAAGGGCATAAGTGTGACACAAATGAGTTAAAGAAGATCCTGACGATAATCTCAACAGCACTCACAATAGAGCACAAAATTAAACATCGACGGACCCCTAGCAAGCTAGAGGTGGGACCAGGTGCCCGGGAGGAGTAAGCATCCCCTGTTGGCTAGCCGCACCCGCCGTCGATGTTTATGAAGCATGGAAATGAAAATATATAAAATTCATGCACTGTCAGGTCATCTTCAACAATCTTCCAAGTGTAAAACTAGGTCAGGTCACCTTAAGATAAAAATAAGAAGAAATTACCTACAATATGGAAATGAATAGAAACCACACCTCACTTTTTTTGATTGGTTGTTACTTTATTTCTATAGCATTCCTAAGTATTGAAAAAAGTCCCTCTTTTAATCAAGAATACCAAATCACATACGGTACTAATATCATTAACACTCAAAAATGAAGCACAGGAATTACGAAGGAATGAAGATCCATTTAATAAATGGGTTCCCAAGCCTTGCTAGAAAGGATGTAAAGCATTCACGATTTTACACTGGCTTCTCTGAATACAAGAAAGCTTCGAATGGTCGGTACTACATAACCATTGTCAACATGATAAAAGGATACAAAAAGAGATTGAGATACAAGTTCCTCATTATTGTCGACAGAGTTATACGACGACGCAAGAATGTCTTGAAGGAATGGCAATCCATCACACGTCGACTACTACGTACATCCCAACGCGATAGACTTGTTTTAACACTAAGAAAAAGTGGATTTGAAGAGATGATCATACAATCACGTTGCTACAAGAAGATTCAACAGCAAATTGAAAAAAACAAACTGTGTCCTGACTGTGTAACAACGAAGTTATATAAGACAGTTGGATCTTGTGAATGTCACATTTGTGAAAACTGGTTTAGCTCGTCTTCTTGTCGTGAGAGATATCCTGTAATGTTGAATTGCAGCACTTGTTCCTATAGTCGCACAATAGGTTAAATATTCCAGATACTAGTATTAAAGAATTTAAACCTAAACATAGAGTTATTGTTTTTTATTGAATCAAATGATAGAAAAACACTTCTTTCAGAAACTTCTTTCCAAATCGACACTGATTGTTCATCCGGCTCGTTGGTTATGTGTAGCCTTTGTGTTGTCAGTCTAAAACATAATTCTATGGTGAGTGTTTATGCAAACTTTTTTTTTGTTATGAAATACATAAATAGTCTTACCTGAATGACAAAGAGTTGATTTCAAGACTTGATGAATTTATATCCAACGATGTAAATATAAAAGTCCAATTGACCCAGCTAAATACCATGATCAATTTGAAATATGAAATCGATGGCAGTCTAACTGAGCCAAAAAGGTTTTATTTCTTCTTTTTTTTCATAGAGACATGTAATACAGAAACATCTGAAAAAAATATTAAGTAAAAAAGACAAAATATGATACAAAATTCAAAAAACAGGTACTACAACTACAACGTTTTTATTAAAGTCTCTAGCAAATTTCTTTAAAAGTGTACTATATATATGCCAATCTCCTCCTGCTAACCCACAACCAATTTTGAAAGGAAATGCAATTGTTTGAAGATTTGTTTCACCAAGTTTATTTAAACATTGTTTAAACCACTGTTGTCTGTTTTCTTCAGTATCACTATATGGTGGAATAACACGATGTTTATATCTATGACATTTGCCATAGTCCCATTGAGATTGAAAACATACGATTTCTGGATAAAACTCATTTTTCATAATCCTTATTGTTCCAGGAATTCCCCTCGTCTGGACGGTTGCAAGGTTACGTGTTCCTAAAGCTTTCCTTTGTGAATAGATATCTCCCCATGGATATGTGTCCGCTATCTTGCGTGAAAGTCCATGAGACTTTACAGTCAAACAATTCACTTGATGACAAATTGCATCCACATTCGAAATGTTTAAAATATTTCCATATATTTGACGATAAGTCATGTTGAAAAAAATGTGAAGTATAAGTCCTGTGTTGGTTTGAATTACCACGTCTGCCAGTTTTGATAGTCGTTTGGATTGCAATGTTTACACCGTAGCATACCTATTTGATTCATATGATCATCTCTCATGTAACACGGTTTCACCGACTGTAATTCCGGGAGGTTTTTTTTTATTTCTTCTAGATGCTGTTTGAAAGTTGTGTATTCTGATGGTCTCATACACAATCCTCTCCTTGTAGGTACACTTTCTGTTTTGTCTGGGGGTCTCCAGTAAAGTCTGATGTCAACACACGGATTGTCCTTCTGAACTGTTATAAATACGTTTGCTCCCAGATGCCAAGAAATCGCCTCCTTCTTTTTCAAACTTTCATCCACATAGTCTTGTAATATATCAGTCAAAGTTTTGAATTGAATCAAATCTTAACTAACTCCTTTTTTGGAAGCTTTTACCGGTTCACTGTTTATACACTCCCACTCTCTCAAGTCAACTCTAGGTTCACCATTCCATTCAACAACTCTGGCAAAACGATTATTTTCTAAGGGAACAGAATAACGGAGAGAAGACATGTTTATTCTGTTACTTTCAAATATGAAATGAACAAATTTTGCTCCAAACGTCAGTTATATACAAAATATGGAAAAAATTCCATGACCTCATATATGATTCAAGAAAATTCAACCAATCAAAACTTGAAACTATTCCATGACGTCATAACCAATTGAAAAAATAGTAAATTAACTTAGCAACAAGAATATAATGATCCTGACCCTGACATCATGGATTTTTTTTACCAGGTATCTGTCACGTGTCTTGAACCAATCAAAAGTTTAAACTATTCCATGACGTCAACCCATATTCTATGAAAAAAAAAAAGAAAAAAAAAAAACTGGTTTAAAAATAGTAAATATACTTAGCAACATAATGATCTTTAACCCCCTACATCATGGAATTTTTCCTACCATAGGTTTATCACGTGTCTTTATAATACCTTATAAAAAGGGAAAGGTATGAAAATCTACAGACACTTCTAGTTCACCAATCCGACAACATGTCTTCTACAATGGATGCCTGCTTAAATACTATGGAAACAGACTCCTCTCCAAACTTCAGTTTCAGGAATAGTAATCCCTATTACCAATCTGGAGCTGTACCTTTTGTTAATACTTACAAGGTTGAGGCAGAAAACCAACGAAGGCCATGCCTGCCGTACATACCCTACCAGAACATTGATCCTCCACCACCACCGTGCAAGACATCAGAAACGTTATGGAAATATCCAGAATACGTATACTTTAAAGAAAGACTGGCAAGCTTTAAAGACTGGCCAAAATACCTCAAAGGACCATCTAAGAAAGATCTTGCGCGAGCCGGATTTGTGTATACAAAGATTGGTGACAAAGTGACATGTTTTTGGTGTGGAATGACTTTTAAGAATTGGGAACCTTTTGACGATGCCTACATGGAACACCTGAAGTGGTCTAAGGACTGTATGTATGCCAAAATTGTTTCTAATGATAACTGAAATTCTGAAACAATTACTATTTAACCATAAGAGTGGAAATAAATGAACGTTATCGAAATAATCCAAGACATTAGAAATCTTGAAGATGACATTTTCTTTGTATATCAATTTCCTTATCACTTCCTTAGACAAAATATATATTTAATCATGTTATTTCAAAACTATGGTGTATGCTATCATATAAATATATGTATGCTGAATACTTTATGTTTTCTTGTTATTTCAAAAAAAAAAATGGTATAAAAAGTCTTCATTATCAAACCTGTGTTAGTTGAATGTTGACAGTACAAAGATGTGGTCATGGAAGAATATCTAAAATCAATTTGGTACGATCCTCGTCATCCTGGGTCTTTTGCCGGACCCTCTAAACTGTACCAGGTAGTGAAAAAAGAAGGAAAATACAAAGTCGGTATCCATACAATTAAAAAATTTCTACAGAATCAAGATGGTTATTCTTTGCAGAAAAAAGTAAGAAGAAAATTTAAACGAAGACATGTTATTGTCCAAGGTATTGATACTCAATGGGAAGCCGATTTGGCTGATGTTCAAAATATTTCGAAATATAACGATGGTGTTAAATTTCTGTTGGTGGTAGTTGATATTTTTTCACGATTTCTATGGGTGAGACCTCTACCAAACAAAAAAACTGACACTGTTTTAGATGGATTCAAGAAAATTTTGTCTGGCTCACGTAAACCAAAGTCTATTCGAACGGATAAAGGATCTGAGTTTATAAACAAAAAACTCGGACGGTATTTTAAAGAAAAGAATATCAAACTGTTTCATGCTCAAAATGAAACAAAAGCAAATTATGCTGAAAGGTATATTCAGACTTTAAAGAAAAGATTGTACAGGTACATTACACATTTTCAAAAGTACAAGTACTTGAATATTTTACAAGATGTTGTACAGTCCATTAACAATACTCCCAATCGATCCTTGAATGGACGTACTCCAGCATCTGTCAATAAGGACAACGAGGAAGAAGTTCGATTGGATTCCTACTTGATCCGTCGCAAAAGCGACAAAGTGAAGACGAAAACGATGTCAAAACCTAAACCATACACGCTTAAAATAGGAGATCAAGTTCGCATTACACATCTAAAGCGTGTTTTTCAAAGGGATTATGATCAAACATACACAGAGGAAGTGTTTATCATTAAAAGCCGTCATATTTCTCAAGGTATTCCTATATATAAGTTAGTAGACATGATGGATGAACCTATTCTGGGGAGCTTTTATGCTAACGAACTACAAAAGGTTACAAAAGACGAAAATACAGTATGGAGGATAGAAAAAATTTTAAAAGAAAAGAAAACCAAAGACAGAACGGAAGTAAAGGTTCGATGGGCTGGTTGGCCAAATAAATTTGACAGTTGGATAGCCAAAGGAGATATTAAAGACACTTGAGATAAACTCTCAGTCCATTTACTAACAGAATGTCAGTGCGTATGGTTCTCCGCTCCTCTGACAGTAAGTCTTTACATACCAATAACAAACCTTGGGATTTTAGAATAAGGTTACCAAGACTTTTACCTTTAACAATTGAATGGACTGTTGAATTAACAGAGATTTCTATATCCAAAGTAATCGAAGACACATTTCAAAATGAGATTTACATTTATTGTTCAATATGCGACGAATCTATTGTAGGAGAGAAAGTGCTTCCATTACTTAGACGTGTGTACATTTCAAATACAGGGAATACCATATTCTTAAAACCATATAGAATTCCTATACGCTTCACTGATTTAACAGATATACACACCTATATAAAAGACAGAAAAGATAAAGATGCTTCATTCTTATTTGGAGAGTTGACAGTGACACTTCTATTCAGACCTGGAAAATAATGTCTGGACCTACGTACATTTCTGATCCATCATTATGGGAACAATTTAACCATACTGACAGTGGCAAAAACTTTGTACCTATGATACGGAGGAAACCACAAAAAGGGCAGGGAGGAATATATAGACGAAAATCCTATATGATACCCGTGTGGTCCGCTGAAAATTCAAAGTCTCAAAATGTGATACAACAGGTGACACCCGTGATTGCTGAACAACAGAGAGCAATGTCTGAATTAAAGGAAACCATGCGTAACGATGAACCTCATATGCCTTTGAAGGGGGCTATAAAAAGAAAGAAAAAAAGAAAGTCCTCCAGTCTTAAAGTGAAATCTAAAGGGAAAAGACGTGTTCTCAAGAAAAAAAGACAAGGACGAAAACAGTTGAAAACTTTGAAAAAGACACTGAAAAAGATTAAGACGGGAAAGAAGAGGATTAAGAAAAACAAGACAAAAAATAAAAGAAGTAAAGTATTTACTGGAACACCAATCTTTTGATTATCATGGCATTTTTGAGCGACATCAATACTTCAAAGGCTGAACCTGAGGAGCTTTCTTTGTTTAGCAACCCTCCTAATCAAGTGGCAGTGCATAAAATATACTTTTCCGAAATTCGACCAATTTCTACTTTTGATTCCGAAACCGCACCCTTGGAGTTTTCAGTTCCATCCAGCGGTAGCGATTACCTAGATTTAAGACGAAGTCGTCTGTACATCAAAGCTAAAATCACAAAATCTGATGGTACTGCTTTAGCTGCCGCAGAAAAAATTGGAATTATCAACTTACCTCTGCAATCTTTGTTTTCTCATATTGATGTGTATATGAATGGGAAATGCATTTCACAGAATGCCAACAATTATCCTTGGAAAGCTTATCTAAAGGTGCTTTTATCCAGCGGGATATCTACATCAAAATCACAACTACAATCTCAACTTTATTGGCCTGAAGGTGAAGGCATGAATGATGCCGATCCAGCTGGTGGTACCAATCTGTCACTTAGATCCAGGTACGTGTACACTAAGGAATCCAAAGAATTCGATATGGAAGGGCCACTCTATGTGGATTGCTTTAATTTGGATAAATACATGATCAACGGAGTAGACTTACAATTAAGATTATTTCGCACAAGAGGTGAGTTTCTCTTAGTGAGTGGTGAATCCTCACCGTCTTACAAACTTACTATCTTAGATGCCATTTTCAAAGCTTGTAAAGTGAAGGTGGATAGCGCAATACTTCTAAATCATGCCAATGCCATTGTCAAAACACCTGTAACCTACAACTACCTGAAAACTGATGTCAAAATGACCACCATATCCGACAAGACAAGTGAATTTTATTGGGATGATATTTGGAATGGAAAGAGACCCTCCAAAATGTACGTTACTTTTGTCAAGCAATCCGCTGTCAATGGAAGTTATTCGGACAACCCCTACAATTTTGAACATTTCAACCTCTCCGAGATAGTTCTCCTAATTAATGGTGAGTCTTTACCTATCAGGCCTATGAAGTTAGATTTTGAAACAAACAACAACTATGTTACACCTCTCTGCAATTTGTATCAGTCAACAGAAAAATGATTTCGCGATGAAAGTCTAATAATAGACCGTGAAAAGTTTGCTGGGGGGTTTGCTATATATGCCTTTGATATTGACCCCTCTGATATCGGTGTCGGGTATATAAACTTGGTTCATCATGCCAACGTCGGAGTGTATGCCCGTTTTGCCAAAGCAACAACAACTACCATAAGTGCCATAGCTTTCTGCGAATACCCCGCTCTGATACAAGTTGATCAAGCTCGTGAAATAAGATTACTGTGAGAGATAACAATGGACGGATCACAAATATTTAATATAGTGAAGTGTTTGCCTGAACTTGAATCCGTGTTTAAAGGGATATTTGCCGCAAACACTCTTCCAACAAGAGTTCATCAATTTCCATCAGCATTTATTTGTAACACTGATCCTGTAGAAGAAGAAGGAACCCATTGGATAGCACTTTGGTTTACCACTCCTACCGACTGTGAATTTTACGATAGTTTTGGTAAATTACCAGAGGAATATAACTTTCATGTAAGAAATTTTATAGATGACAATTCATTTTTCTGCCTATACAATAATATTCAAGTGCAATCGGACAATTCCTCCGCCTGTGGATATCATGTACTTTTTTATCTGTATTATCGTTCAAAGGGATATTCTATGAATGAAATCTTGAGACTTCTCACATTTAAAAAGCACGCAGATGGGTTTGTTGTTAATGTTCTTCAGAGACAAATAGTTAAAAAAAACCAGATATAAAGAATAACTTTTTTTGAAATTGTTTAAATAAACTTTATATATATATGTATGTATATATGTATGTATATTATTCATTATATCTTATGTTAGCTATGTATCCAAAATATATTACATTTCATATTTACATTTTTTGTTTGAATGCATGTATTGTGTGAATGGCAATAAAATTTGTATAGAATTTATCTTTTGTCTGGCTTATATATCACTGCACCCTTAAAATTGGTAGCATTTCAACTTGGATGCTTGAAAGAACAACATCTACAATTCTAAAACATGAAGTTTAAATATCCTTGCTCGGTGGCTGTAGTAGCAGGTACAATGGGTGGTAAGACTCATTTAACATGGAAAATGTTAAAAAACAGGTCAGACATATTTGAAAAAGAACCAAGTAAAATCGTATATTGTTTCATGGAAGATCAACCAATTGTAAATGAAATGGAGAAAACACTTCCAAATTTCACTTCTTACAGAGGTCTACCGAGTAAAGACGAAATAAAAGAATGGAACGACGGTACCTCTCACTTAGTCTTAATCTTAGACGACATGATACATCTAGTGACAAAGAGTCAAGATGCACTTCATCTTTTTCAAACAATGATTTCTCATTTACAATTAACAGTATTTCTTCTCGCTCAAAATCTGTATCCTCCTGGTGAATATGCAAAGAGCATTTTATTAAATTGTCAGATTGTAATACTGTTTAAAAATGTCAGAGACAACAGACAGATTATCACCTTTGGAAGTCAGGTATTTACTGGACGTTCCAAATTTTGGATGGATGCATATTCAAAGGCTGTAAATAGACCCTACGGATACATTTTGGTAGATTTAAGCAACACATGTCCCGAGGATAGACGTTTAAGGACAAACATTCTTCCAGGAGAAGGGGAAACGATTGTTTATTGTCCTAAATCATTTTAATTGTTCGACTAGTATAACTAGTTTGGTTCAACATGGGATTAGAACATTCTATGCAAAATGTCACAACGTGTCAGACGTCAAGATACCTTTCTTAGATTTCTCTACAGTACTAACCTCAATCAACAGAAACAACTAATTCAAATGGCTACTGATGAACAATTGAATGCATTAAGAGAAATTGGACTTAACCTTTATATGGGAATACCACCTGTGAATAACTACTACAAGTCAAAATTGAAACGTTTTAAGAAAATTCTTCAGTCTCTCGGTGATCGTCAGGTGAAGAACACCTCAGTGAGAAAAATATTGAAAAAAAATACAGAGATTATTTCATTGGTGCTTAAACCACACTTTCATACAGATGGCAGAAGAATTCATTCTTGTGAAGAAGACAACATACGATCAAATGAAACAGACACAGAATCAGGAATACAAGGAGACAGTGAATCAAGGGACTAATACGGAGTCTGATATAACATGCCCATCGAATACTTTTAATACAGAGAAAGATAAGGTATTTCCATCACCTGCTCCTTCCTCATTGACAAAATTGGATTCAAAACAGTCTGGTACAGGGATGATTTACGTTGGACCAAAGAAGAGAAGTGCTTCGCCTCCCGGGCATAAAGACGAACCAGCAAAAAAGAAACAAAGACGTTGGATAAAGTTTTAGATATTTTATTTCTTTATCAAGAATTTCAATAATTGACATTAGATACATTTTTTTTGTTTATTATATATATATATTTTACCAAGATTTCAAAATAATTGACATTTCAAAAAATGCTATCGTGTTGTTGTACATTCTTACATTGAATCCTTTTTTCTTCTTCTTCAAATGAATAAGTTGCACATAAAGATTTAAAAACATTGTTCTAAATTACATCAATTTTCATTCAATAATATAAAAATGAGTTCAATTCATTGTATATTTCATTTCTGATATCAAAACATTATCAATTATTAGAAGATACATATTTTCTTGCCATATATATCAACATTAAAACTTTTCAATAAATTACATATCACTTTTTTTTACTGCATGTATGTTAAACATTTACATGATGAATAAATGAATATTGACATCTATATATATAACGTGTTGTTTTCACTACATGTACAACTATAAGAATCATTCTTGTCTCAATAACCATAAGGAATGGTCGTTAAATTTGGTAACACGGCACGTTTTGTGTATACACAGGCATATTGTTTGATTTCTTCCTGAGAAAAAAGTTCGCTGTGAACTTTATCCCGGCGAATTTTACTTGGATTGATGGTATGATAGACACCCGAAAAAGGATCGTCTCTGTTGAACATAGCATCCTTCATACTTTCCAAGTTTATTATTTCTGAATTTGTATAATTCAAAGAAAAGCCTTTCACTTTACAAATTTGTTTACCATTGTTAGTTTGGTACGCATAATTTTTCGGACCATTGCATACAAATTCCGTTATCCAATCACCATCGTCTAATTCATTTGTAAGATCACCAAGGTAATCACCAATAGGAGGTTCAAGTTCTCCGTCCTTGTGTGTATAAATAACGGAATCTGTATCCCAATACAAGACCCGAGTTTGTAACATGTCCAGTAAACCATATAACTTTAACCGTGCCCAACAAGTGGTGAAAGAAGCTAAAAATACATTTGTATGACCTGGGTCACATACATTTTCGGAGGTTCTCTTTTTGGAGAGCATGAGATTTTCATCATCCACGATATTGAAGTCCACTATTTCAACAGTGGGGTCAGTCATTTGTTCAAATAGTTTGTGGGCTTCTGACTCATGAATGAATAGAGTAATTGTCAGATTCATCCTTTGACCAAATTTACCCCAAAAACTATTGAGGAGAAGTTTTGCCAGACTTCGCAAACCCGAATTGAATTCAATGTTTTTCGGGTCCAAACGAATGTCTTCTCTTTCTTCATACATTTCAATGTACTTGTCTAGATCAGCATCCGTTTTGACCCATTCTGGTCTTCCACTGGCTTCCTGTTTAATCTTTAGAAACATGTTAATATAATGTGCAAACAAACCCCCTGATTTTGTGAGAGAGTCGTATTGCATCGTTTCGGACCAGTGGTATATTTCGTAAATTTTGAGAATCTGATATCCTTTTTCGATTGCTTTTTTGATTTCGGGTGTACAGTACGTGCCTACAAAAGCTCGTTGAGAGTCGGTGCAAGAGCACACTTCTTGTTGTCTTTCAACACAGGACCTACATAAGGGAAATGTCAATTTTTCTCCAGTACGATAGCCTAATACAGGGTGAAACAATCCTCGAGGGGGTAACAATTTGATTTTTGCAATTCCGAAATAGGACGAAATGTCACCAAAGTTATTCGTGATAATTTCGGGGTGTCCTACTGGATAAGTACAATTTTTATTTACAAAAGGGTAAAGGGATGTGAAGTCAACATATTTGATTTTCATTCCTTGTACGGCTTTTTTGTAAAGTACACATCCGTTGGTTCGTCCGCCCATCAGACTATCGCGAGGGTTAAGGCGGTCAGTGATATCTAAACTTGATACAAAAGATTTGGCATCTTCATCGGAATCTAACATGGCATCGAACTGACACTCCCATATGCTCACTATTTCCATGCCTAATTGACGCAGTTTCCTTTCTCTTAATCTTGTAATGGCAAGTAATTCTGAGACTATGAGCCCAGTATTAGGGTTTGGTACATCATTCCTTTTTTTAAAACAAGAAGGACACCCGTGGAATCTACATCCATAAAACTCGTAAGCGACTCCTTTAGGATTTCTTTCATTGGGTGGTAGGTAACCATCCAACGAATACTTGGTCCCGGGGACTTGGTACTCGCCACGGCCATTCAAAGCGTGTTGAATGTTGAGTACTTTACCTTCTGATGCCCCGCGTTTCATAACCAGTTCTAACCATTGAATAGATTTTTTACTGAAATTCACGTTTGAGGTATAACCGTTGGGGGGTGGGCGTGCAATAGGAGATTTGAAAAAAAAATGTTTTAGAATCTTTACCCCTTCACTTTTTTCTAATTGTTTGCAAGTTTTTGATTGGCCATTATGAAAAATTGTCATCTTTCCGTCCAATTTGAAGGCATCTAGTGTCTTTTCGTCTCCGTTTTCTGAAATCAATAATTTCCATTCTTCTCGAAGAAATTTGTGTTTGAAAACATTCATACACAGTGATGCAATTGTACATGAATCAAAGGCATCGATGGTCTGACCTCCCCCTTTCCCCGTCACATCTAACAATAGATTCTTAAATTTCAAACATGCACGTCTCAGAATATCAACGTCACTTCTGCAATATTTGACAATCTCTTTCTGAAAGTCAAAAATTTCCTCATTCCTAAATTTTTTCTCGTGCCATTCCAAAAATGATTTTCTGTCCTTCACGCTCATACCGTTCACGCCGTATGTATCTATGGGGGGATAGGGACCTACATAGTTTAAGTTTTCCTGACTAGTGAAAAAATGCGGAAAGTAACCTTTGGCCAAAGATTCGAGTTGGAAAGCAGCTGGTAGTCTGGCTAAAGCCATTGGTAAGAAATTGAAAGAGTCGATAACTCTGATGTGTAGACTTTGTACATTAAACATTTGAATCTTACTTCCCCTATAGATTATGAAGGAAGGACGCATGGATTGAGAAAACAAATACTGTAATAGAAATTGCCCATCGTAAGATAAGTTGTGAAACAAAACTGTGAATCCCTTGTGATTTTCGTGAAAAATCCATTCCCCGAAATCGTAAAGTGTTCTGAATATACGTTCTCGATGCCCACATCTGTCGGGGCAGGGAGGTGGTAATTTCTTGGTTTTTTTATCGAGTTTAGAGCAAATTTGACAGCGATCGCCACAATTGGCACACTTACTCTCCGGTGTAACTGCGTCATGTTCGCATTTATTGCAGGCCGTTTGACAGACTGCAAGTACAAATGTGTGTTTTTTCTGACCACATGATGATTTTAAACAATTTTGACATGTACTGCACACCTTACATTTTTTTCTTTTCACTTCACAGTTTTGACAATTTTTCTCGACCCGCGGAGTGTATTGAAGGGAACATTGTGAATTTTTATTATTACCACATTCGCTTCCAAGACAATGTTGACAAGTAGAGCATTGTTTACATAAAATAGTTTCAAATTGACATTTGTCACAACTGTCTATATCGGGAAGTGAAAATCCCATCTCACACTGTACAATCTCCGTTTTCTGAGAGGCTTCGATGTCGGCGAAAATGAAGCGACGGCCATACTTATTCCTTGTATGTTTCTCATCGAAACTTCGTGTGTAGCATAAATGATTTCTATCTACATATTGACCACATGATTTACATGTATAATAACCGCAAATGTGATCTTTTGGGGATATTTTGGCTGTTTCAAATGTTCTATGACGGGTTGCACATTTAAAGAACATTTCGCAGGGGGCGTTACCCTTGCGAGACCGTTCCTTGTGTCGTAAATAACAAGCCTGCGACCTACAGCTACGATTGCAATCGCGACATATTTGCGCTTCCTGCTTGGAACAGTCGTCGGATAGACATACGTCACAATGTTTCAAACATCGGTGATTATTATTTTGTTCATATGGTTTGAGACAAGAAGTACAGAAATAAGAGCTTGCAAAAAATCCACAAATATTTACAATACTATGAAAGTGGCCAACATCATTTTCTGTAACATGGTACAAAAATATCTTTTTCCTTTCAGCATCATTTGAAGAGCTAACATAGGAGAAGGCATTTCCCATGTTAGAATGAGTTAAAGAAGATCCTGACGATAATCTCAACAGCACTCACAATAGAGCACAAAATTAGGCATCGACGGACCCCTAGCAAGCTAGAGGTGGGACCAGGTGCCCGGGAGGAGTAAGCATCCCCTGTTGGCTAGCCGCACCCGCCGTCGATGTTTAAGCACGAAAATGAAAACGATATATAAACTTCATGCACTGTCTGACGTTATGTCTATATATAAAGTGCTATGGCGACAATGCCAGGGAAATATATTCAAAACACTTACTGTCAAACCCCTCGCGGGTATCTTTTTTACGAGCTCCACACGGCAAAGGGCATAAGTGTGACACAAATGAGTTAAAGAAGATCCTGACGATAATCTCAACAGCACGCACAATAGAGCACAAAATTAGGCATCGACGGACCCCTAGCAAGCTAGAGGTGGGACCAGGTGCCCGGGAGGAGTAAGCATCCCCTGTTGGCTAGCCGCACCCGCCGTCGATGTTTAAGCACGAAAATGAAAACGATATATAAACTTCATGCACTGTCTGACGTTATGTCTATATATAAAGTGCTATGGCGACAATGCCAGGGAAATATATTCAAAACACTTACTGTCAAACCCATCGCGGGGAACTTTTTTACGAGCTCCACACGGCAAAGGGCATAAGTGTGACACAAATGAGTTAAAGAAGATCCTGACGATAATCTCAACAGCACTCACAATAGAGCACAAAATTAGGCATCGACGGACCCCTAGCAAGCTAGAGGTGGGACCAGGTGCCCGGGAGGAGTAAGCATCCCCTGTTGGCTAGCCGCACCCGCCGTCGATGTTTAAGCACGAAAATGAAAACGATATATAAACTTCATGCACTGTCTGACGTTATGTCTATATATAAAGTGCTATGGCGACAATGCCAGGGAAATATATTCAAAACACTTACTGTCAAACCCCTCGCGGGGAACTTTTTACGAGCTCCACACGGCAAAGGGCATAAGTGTGACACAAATGAGTTAAAGAAGATCCTGACGATAATCTCAACAGCACTCACAATAGAGCACAAAATTAGGCATCGACGGACCCCTAGCAAGCTAGAGGTGGGACCAGGTGCCCGGGAGGAGTAAGCATCCCCTGTTGGCTAGCCGCACCCGCCGTCGATGTTTAAGCACGAAAATGAAAACGATATATAAACTTCATGCACTGTCTGACGTTATGTCTATATATAAAGTGCTATGGCGACAATGCCAGGGAAATATATTCAAAACACTTACTGTCAAACCCCTCGCGGGGAACTTTTTACGAGCTCCACACGGCAAAGGGCATAAGTGTGACACAAATGAGTTAAAGAAGATCCTGACGATAATCTCAACAGCACTCACAATAGAGCACAAAATTAGGCATCGACGGACCCCTAGCAAGCTAGAGGTGGGACCAGGTGCCCGGGAGGAGTAAGCATCCCCTGTTGGCTAGCCGCACCCGCCGTCGATGTTTAAGCACGAAAATGAAAACGATATATAAACTTCATGCACTGTCTGACGTTATGTCTATATATAAAGTGCTATGGCGACAATGCCAGGGAAATATATTCAAAACACTGTCAAACTAACGACATAAATGTTAACATTTAAGTAATCTTCTAACTTTGGTATGATCTCGTATGTGATTGGCTGACTTTGGTCCACTTTGAATTGGTGGGCTAAAAATTTAACAATGTGGTCCAGAATAAGCTTCTTATTTTCTCTAATTTGACGATAATATTGAGGAGAGCATTGCCCATGTATTAAAAGGATGTCAGCCAATGTCATATGAGAAAATTGTGTTTTTGTTTTTTCAAATACATATGCACTTGTTTTACAAACATTGGCAAAAGATACTACGACAGCCCTTAACAGACATAAATTGTCTGAGTTTTTTATTTGTAAAAGAGACCTTTTTTGTAGCAGACCTTTTCTGATATTGGTAATTTTGTTACCTTTGCCTCCCCGAGGATATTTTATAGCACCGACATCGACTTGTATCGTCGAATCGACGGGTACATCCTGGTTGCTGTTTAAAACATTCATAAGAACATCTAACATAGTGTCAGCGTTCATTTCCTCCATGGGGCGACACGGCACGAAAACAGGAACGTCCAGAGCATCGTTGTGGATAGCGGCCCTCATGATATCCCCTGGATTCAGATCTTTTTTCACTCTTTCAATCATATCATTAAAGCTTTGTAATAAAAGGTCCTTGGCGTCTTTCATTTTCCTTTTCTTTCGAAAAACATGGTCGCGAAAAGTGAGTTGATAATTAACATCCACAACTCCCATTTTTTTAAGTTTTTTTTCTTTAATGAGTTCAATGTCATAATCTTTTGACCCCCTTCCTACCTGCTTAGAGGTAGAGGGTAGATCATCATCACTAATCATATCAGAATGAAGGTCCCCGCCGTTGTCATCGTCAGATATATCGGAATAGTCCATGGACATCAGAGGACGATTTTTTCCTATACAATCCTCTAAAAGAGAATCCTCATCATGAAAAGTACACTCCATGATGTCGTCGCCGAAATCTGAGGAAGAATCCATATTTTGTCCTATACAATCCTCTAACAGAGAATCCTCATCATGAAACGTACAATCCATGATGTCGTCGCCGAAATCTGAGGAAGAATCCATATTGTCGTGGAATTTGGGAGATGGTAAGCGTGTCGAACCGTCAATACATTGTACTTGGTCAATGAAAACATCTGCGATGTCTAATGTTTCGACATCATCCCACTCCATATTATACAGATCCTTCCAAACATTTTCTTCTGAGGATTTTACCCTTTCGGAAAAAAAAATCTATTAATTATCTTTGAACAGAGTAAATCGTAAAAAAAAAGAACAAATAAAAAATAAAAATAATACTAAAATAAATAAATAAACTCTATTCGTAATAATAATTATAATGACTAAGGGAGTTACCTCCCTTTTACGTTTAAACCTGTTGGAAGGAAATTATAATTCCCTATTAAAAAAAGTTTTGATGTTTGTTTATTTATTTTATATATTTTTTTTTCAGTTCACATATTACTATTAGCCTTGTAAATGAAAGATAACTCTGTTCATCATAGCAAACATCTACAATATACAATGAGTTACTTCCCGTACACCACAAAAGACAAAAACTTTTACCTGCTAGACGAAATATCATTCCCAGACACAGTAGTATTCCTTCTCCTATGTTCATTTTCATGTTTAACTAAATTGTCATGTCCTTCTATGAGACAATGGCAAAATTTACACTGGAATTTCTTCATTCCGAAAATATCTGAAGTTTTTTAAAAATGTCTTTTTTTTTTTCATTCAAGACATGAATTATATAGAGGTCCACTTATCTCGATGATTTTTTTAGAATGGGGTCTTTAGATTTCTTTTATTTTTTAAGTTAGGTATATTCAATCTACCTTTATCCAATAGATTTGTTGAATTCACTCAATTTTTTTAGTCTTCCAATAATCATACTTGTTTATTTGGCATGTATCTTGGCAACGTGATAATTAATGCGGAAAGTTTCAAAATGTATGGTCTATTTGAAAATGGTGTATGTGTTGTAGTTCATGAAACAGATCCATGTACTCTTCCGTAGCGTCGTATGAAACCTAGACGAAGTCAATAAATTTTGAGTATTTTGGTCACATTCACCGGCGTATTGTGGTAGTTTAAGGAACTAATGTGTTATGCGGGGGATAACTACCAAGTCAATATTTTTTTTTTTCATACATGACTGGTTTTTGTATGTAATATATATGGATTTTGTAAGCAGCACAATCCCTCTCAAATACCTTCCAAGTCGTTTCCTCATACACGACTGGTTTTTGTATGAAATATTTGGTTTTTGTTCGTAAAATTTTCACTCTCCAATTCCTTTTTAAGGAAAAAATACTTTTTTTTTCCTGCTATAGCAGGAGTTATAGCCGACATTTTTTTTTCTGTACCATTATAGACAGGCTATTTCTCTCATACACTTCTAACAGCAGACTGACGGATTCGCAGTATATATATATTTTTTAAACTTGTGTGATGTTATTGTTTGCTGCAACATGTAATGTGTAGAACATGTATTTTCTTTTTACACCAATACACTGACTGCATAGTATGACTAGACATCTTTTTTCTGTACCATCAATTCTCCTGGATAGACAGGTTAATTTTCTTATACACTTTTGACAGCAGACTGGAGGACTCACAATATATATTTTGAACTTGTGGGATGTTATTGTTTGCTGTAACATATTGTGTAAAATGTGTATTCTCTTTTTACACCAATATAGTGACTGCACAGTATGACAATACTAAGGCACCTTTTTTTCAGTATCCAATTTTACAAAAGTCTTACGAATAAAAAATCAGAAATTTTCGCAACTTTCATCATGAAATACAATGATGTGACGTTCCTTTTTTTCAATTTAGATAGTATTAAGTTGACTTGTATCATTTTTAATAATCACAACATACAGCAACAAAACTTTGTTGGAAAGTAAAATGATTGCATTTAAAACAATGCAATCATAAGTTGCGAAAATTCCTGAAATATTTCGTAAGATTTTTGTTTTGTGAAACAGGCTGCAGATCATCTTTTTTTCCACAATTGACCTTTGATATTAACAACTGACCTTTGTTATATATACATACAAGTACGAGGACAGATGATCATATATGTTCGTATGTACCACAAGTTATGGATTCTGCAATAGTCATCATAAAGATATTGACTGATCATCATCGGATTCTAAGAAGTTACTATTTGTTTTACATATGAACATATCTGTATGAGAACAAACAAAATAAAAAATCAGAAAAATGATGAAGTATCAATTCAAAAACTTTATATTGGTAGCACAATTGATTGTGACATAAAGAACAGTATAAAGTCCAATTATCAGTATAAAGTCCAATTATCCTCTTCACTTATTTCCTGCCCTTCCTGGCTCGCCTTGGTGGAACTGGGGAAGCCGGCGGGCTGGGCGGGGTGTTGTGCCCCAACCCAAAGGAGGGGTTGACCACAATGTGTGGGACAGCTGGGGAGGGTGGAGGGCCTTCTCCATCTACCACCACCACAGGATTCCTGCATCTGATTCCTGGGGCAATCCTCTTCACCACATACCATAGCACATATAACAACATTGCCACAATCAGCAGAGCTAAACTGGCTGCTGCCATATCCCAGGCTTCATCTGTGAAAGATAAAAACAAAAGTTAGGAAAAGGTATATATATATTCATTTTTAGAAAGGATTTGAAATTATTGACTGAAATCTTTCAAAAATTTAAAAAAATATTTCATATGTTAGAATGATTCAACTACATAATTTCATAATTTTCTGTTTTATGAAATATAAAATTAGTGCTATTTTCTGATAATAACTGTTTCTGATAGAATGAGTACTCACCGCCACTGTATCATGTTTGACTTACTCCGTACTCACCGACGCAAAGTAGAAAAGATACAAACAAGTGTTAGCTTTCAAATCATCTACAATAGTAATTAGTTAAATTAATCATGCATACAAGGTTAAGAAAAGATTAATTAGTATCAGAAGTAAAAATAAAGGTTAGTATGATTTTCATCTCACAACATCCATTAGTAGAAAGAAAATATATTAATAAAATACATATATGATCGACCTACTATACATACAATTGTTGAAATATAAATAATTCTACACAGTACATGGTCTTTTCATTTTAGTCAGGTAACTATTGGGCAAAATTCAATTGATAACATTCATATTGAATTCTACAAAAGTGGATAAATCATGAAAAATGAAACAACAAATTGATTACTTTTCATACTAAGAATTCTGTATTATGGAGACTGAATAATATGTCTTCCACATCATCACTATCCTCTGAAGCGCAGTCACCAATATGCTTTAATTCAATGTTATTCAGTTTATTGCTTTTGTTATTCTTTTTTATGTATATGAGTACAATAAATATTACAACTAGTATAGAAACTACAGTAATTACAATATATATGCTGATATACATGATGTTAAATTCTTCCTGATGTGTACTTTGTGTTGTTGAGTTAAATTCCTGGGTTGAAAGTGTGGGTTCCAGTGCAGGGGTAGACTGAGGGAAGGGGTTAGATCTCGGGGGTGGTGGGGTGGGTTCTAATGAAGATGTTGGTTCCATTGAAGTGGTTGGATCTATAGAAGGAGTGGACTGTAGGGAGGGGGTGGATTCCAGGGGTTGGGATGATTGGGTAGAGGGCTTGAATTGTAGTGTTGTGGTAGTCTGGGTGAAAGTGGAAGATTCAAGGGAAGAGGTAGATAAGGAGGATGTGGATTCCAGAGAATGTGTTAGGGAGTGTGTAGATTTAAAAGGATATTGGGAGGAAGGAATGGATTCTAAGGAGGGGGTGGGATAGGATGTGAATTCCAGAGGAGGGGTTACCAGGGCTGAAGTAGATTCCATAGATGAGGTGAACTCCAGGGGTTGGGTAGATTCCGGGGTAAGGGATGGTTCTAGGGTTGGGATAGATTCCAGAGAAGTGATAGTAGGTAGGAATGGGGTGTACTCTAGGAATTTTGTATAGAAAGAATGGTTTCCTGAAATCCAAATAAAAGCATTATAAACAAGTAACAGAACTTGAAAACTGGAATTCAAAAAAAAAAACGAAATAACAAACATGAATTTCATAAAAGAAAGAAGATAAGACTAGAGTACAAATATATATTCATTTACCAAGTTTGCCGGTTATGTCCATGGTATCTCTTGATCTGCTCCTTGTGGTTGTAATTTCAGGTTCTGAAATAAAAATACATAGATTAGAGGTAGAAATTAAAAAAAAATGGTACTTTTTTCCTTTTGTTTTCTCTATTTTTTTTTTTTTTTTTTTTTTTTTTGAGAAGGGTGCCTTTAACAAAATTTTGTCGAGAACGGTTGAGGAAATGTGGAATTTCCAGAACTGGGCTGGGTTCAAGTTATTTTTTGTTATTTTTTTTAACGAGTGTACTTTTACTTGCTAGTTCAAAAAAAAGATAAAAGCGGACTGGGCTGGGTAAAAATTCTTTTTCATTTTTTTACGATTGTACTTTTACTTGCTAGTTCAGAAAAAAAGATAAAAGCGCCCGTTACATGACACACAGACCCGTAATAAGGTAATAAAAATTCAAAAATAAATTACTTTCTACCAGATATTTAACAAATGAAAATCTATTTAGAGGCAACGCTATCAAAATGAACGTTTTATCAGTCAAATATTCAAAAAAGGTCACTGTACCTTTGCAGCGCACCAGCAGATTAACCGCCACTTCGCAGAGTCTCATGACTTGAGCCCGTGCGCAAAGCGAAATAGCGGGAAATCAATGTTCATGGGATTTGATTGGACGAAATGAAACAGTCGTCGGCACCGCCCACTTTCTTTTAAAATAACTTACCGTTACAGGTGATCGCCTGGTTTGTTTTCCTAAAACGGATTTCATCCGTAAAAGTACACAACAAATTGGTGTAATATGTAGATTTGTTGTTACAATCACCTTTTATGAGAATCTGCTTAAATTTATTGGAGCTCACAATTTTTTTAATCCAACAATTAACTTGAATGTACTTGGAATTTTCGGTAGGACACGCATAAATGTTTTCACACACAGCAAAATCTGATAAAATGTTTTTACAATAACATCTACAGTATACCGCTGTAAAAAGGTTAATGTAAAGAAAAACCGCAAAAGTAATACAAGAAAGATCCATAATAATTCAAATAAAAATGCTTGAAATGTTGTGTTCAATGCTGAAGGTATGTGAATAATTATACAATATTAGGCAATTATTTGTATATAAGCGATATATAGGGGATATCTGTCATGATCTTTCATTATTGATATTTCGCGTATTTGTTGATACAAAGGTTTGTTGACAGTGAGGGGACAGAGTTGTTGGGTCAATGACCAGTATAATGTGACACGACTTGTGAAAAATAATGTCGGGGTGAACTGATATTTAGATAGATATTTGATTGACTAGTTAACCCAATGGTAGGACATTTAAGTGAGGTATAAATGAAAAATATTTGAATAACACAAAAAAAGTACTCGTACTGTGACACGACTTGTGAAAAATGATGTTGGGGTGAACTGATATTAAGATAGATATTTGATTGACTAGTTAACGCGGTGGTAGGACACTTAAGTGAGGTATAACTAAAAATATTTGAATAACAAAAAAAAAGTACTCTTATGGTTTCTTATAAAAACCCACCCAATCTTATATTCAGACGCCATTTAGTTCTTGACTGTTTCAAAACTTTTTATAAATTCTATTTTCAAAAAAAGAAAAAAAAATGGCAAGCCAGTGAGTATCTTATTCTTTTTGCAGATGTGTGAAGTGTTTCCTTTTTTTTCTTCTTTCAGTGTTTTTTTATTATTATTATTATTATTTTTTATTTTATTTTTTTTTTTGAGAATATTGTTTCAAGTGAATTTTAATATATGCTTGTGAGATTAGTGGATTAAATGTGTTCTGATTAAATATGGAAAATCTGAAATTTCTTATTTGATTTGTGAAGTGAGATTTTATGTGGAAAAATGATTTACGTGAATTCTTATTAGCTTTCTGTATTATATGTGTTCTCAAAAAAATTTCAGTTGTCAAATGTGTCAGGGCCTACAGGCGTTATTGGACATGTGCCGGGCGGGACAGTAAGTTTGCTTTTACATCATTAATTGTCTTTTTTATTGTGTATAAGTTCCTGTTGGAAATTAATTGATAGTTTTAGATGTGTGTTGAACTTATAACTTTTTTTATCAAAATTTTCAGTGCATCAACATCAACGCCGATTTTGAAAAGAAAGTAAGTAAAGTTAATGTTTACTGCATATGGTATTATTTTATTTTCTTCAATTTTTGATAAAATATATTATTGTAAAAAAAAAATTGAGAATAATACGTTGTGAAAACACAAAAGATTTATATTAGATTTATTTCATGTACTTTAATTATTATTTAAGATAACATTTGTTTTCTTTCAGAAGAGAAGAGGGGGCGACCAAGTATGTAATCTATTAGTACTGTCTGTATAAATAATAACTGTCGTTCATTTATCAAAGATTTTTGTCAGTTGGTGTTGTAAATTGTTTAAAGATTTTTTCAGTTTGTATAAATCTTTTTCTTTTTTTTTATAGACTGGGAGAGGCGCCAAATGCCCCCATGAGGCCAAGGAGGCCTCTACAAACTCTTGAGAGGAGAGAGGATGAGAGGTAAAAAATAAAAACTTTTCAATATTTCATGTGGATTAAAAATTTACTAAGTAGATGTCTTATTGTTTTATATCTGTGAATTATTAAACAAAAATGAATTAATAATATAGTTCAATTATATATCATATGTATTTATCTAACTTTTTTTTCTTTTTCTTTTTTCCTTTGGTAGAGACACGATCACAATTTCGTCTGATGAGTAAGTATACTTTTAAAATGTGTTTTAATTTTTGAATTTATTTTTTTTTTTCTCTCTTATTTTGACTGTACTCAGTGATACATGTATATCTACATAACTACTTTGGATTGAGGATATTTCAGTATATGAAGAATCTGATTCTTATTTTCAGGTCTATGGTGGCGGATTCCTCATTTGAGGAATATCTGAAATTCATAGTGTGAGTGTAATTTCATTTCTTGATTTCTTCCTTATTTATATATAACATATTATGAGGGTTCCTTTATAAACTTAAAATTTATTCTCTTCTTTTTTTTTCAGAACACCACCAAAAGAAAAAAAAGAAAAAAAGAATTGAAAAAAGAGAAAAAAATGTATATATTAAATGATTGTTTTATTGTTTATTTCTTGTATATATTGTTCTTTATAAACATCACGCATTAATTAAATATTAATTAATAGTATTGTTTTATTGTATATTTCTTGCATATATTGTTGTTGTATATATTGTTATATTGTAATTTGGTAGATGAAGAAAAAAAAAAGAAATAAAAACTTTTTGGCTCAGCTAGACTGCCATTGATTTCATGTTTCAAAAATGATCATGGTATTTAGCTGGGTCAATTGGACTTTTATATTATCATCGTTGGATATCAATTCTGGAAATCACTTCTTTGCCCTTCAGATAAGACATTCCTGGTGTCAAGGTAAGGAGATTTTTTTTTCTTTATTTTATTCTATTTTGATACATCACTTTTAAACTCGAAGATTTGCATTTTTTATTAACACAAACCATTTTCATTTCTTTTAACACGAACTAGTCTCATGACGGAATTCCTGGTGTCAAGGTAATGGTGACCTAACCGAGTGGTGACCTGACCGATTTTATACCTAACCAAATTCTAGGTGACATGACCGATTTTACACCTGAAGGACTTCCTTGACCTTGGGGGTGCACTTTTAAAGTTCAAGGTGCACTTTTAAAGTTCAGGATGCACTTTTAATGGTCAAGGTCGCGGTTTATACGTCCTCATATACTACTTATATATTCTGGCTCTTTTTTTGTTTCTTCAAACTTTGGTCTGAAATTCTTTGTATAGAATTTATATTTCTTAGAAGTTTCCAGCTGATAACTCTCATCCATAACTAAAGTTTGCAGAATAGACATAACCAGTGCATTACACTTCGGATATTCCAAGTCGAATATTGATACACGGCAAGAAGAGCCATAACAGCAGACATAATTGAATGTGACTCACATGAGATCACCTGTCCATCACAAACACTTTATGACTTTGATTCCCTCATCGCATCCAAATACTACAATTCGTGGAGGATCCAATGGTGCAGTTGCCAATTTCCCACCATTTTCACTGTCTGGAACATTCTAAGATAAAAGAGATATGTATAAACTCAATTGTTGAAAGTGATATTCAATCAAATTCTTATTTCATATTATATGCTATTTAGCATATCAAAGAAGAAATATTTGACTTAAGGATGTGGTGGTGCCACCTATTGACGGATCCGGACTAATAACAACACTTGTAGGGGACCACAAGTACTTTATATCTACCAAGTTTCATCAAAATCTGAACAGTGGTTCTGGAAAAGAAGTTGAAAATTGTATGAAAATCAACAAGGCTAATGTTCAGAAACGAACATGCGTTGTTCAAAATAGAACACATAATGTTCTACCAAGAACACTATTATCCAAGGCACTGGCTCACGTACGTGCGTGTGCCATGATTCTATTGGCATTATGAGTTTAGGTTACCGGGACTACGTACAGGAAAAGTATTATTTCAACAGGAAAGAATATTCCAAACTAACATTCAAAAATCTAGGTACATGTTTATGGTATTCCAAAATATTCGGTCAGAGGAATGGCGAGCTAGTAGTAGTAACTTGTACTTTGTGCGAAAGAAAAAAAAACAGAGAAAAGTTAAACAACAACAAAAAATACAGGGAATTATGTTAACAATACAGATATGATTCAATCACATAAAATAATGAATTTTGTCATATTTACCACAATAACACTGAGACCTGGGATGCTGCTTTCTGCTGCATTGCCCTCGTGTAGCTGAATATGTCACGTGATTATTTGAGCGCGAACTTTAAACGGACGCGTTCAAATCCGCTTTAGCGTTAATTTCTTAACACTCATGTTCATCATATGTTCATCATATGTTCATTTTATTAACATCAGTGTTCACGCTTTACTTTATTTTTATTTCATCTAAATAATTACTTCAACTTAATTATACCAGCTCGTAATTTCAAATACCAGAACATCTAACATACATAAAAAAGAAAATCCATTCATAATATATGCGTTTATGTGAATCTACTATTAGAGGATTTGTTTTCGTTGAAAATAAAGAAAATCGGAACAAAAATTCAAAAGCTTTTAACATAAAAAGATTCCAAACTTTCACGAATTATATTCCAGTAAGAGTTGAGGTCATGTGTTGTATTTAACAGACAAATTGAAACCAGTCTAGTCAAAATTGAACGCAAAATGTTCAATCATGAACGGCAATTCATCTTTTTGAGAACACTCATATTCTATATTGATCACTATGTGTTTTGGTTGGAACATTAAGTATTCATTTTAGAACGCGTCCGGACGCGTCAGGCGTCCGCAATTTTTAGAGTGTAGAGAGAGGAAAAAAGAACCATAAAAGTTTTATTTGAAAATTTGCAGTAGCGACCCTTATATTGTCAATTTTGTAATAATTAAGTCTCCATATACCTCTATTGTAAAAACTCAAAATATTGTAGGTGGCGCCAGTGAAATGAATTCGAGCTGCGCACTCCTAATTCAAAGTTACGTTTTTAAATGTCTATTACTGCGAATGTATGCGTTAGATTCGCCTGAAAATTTGAATATATTCTAATGAGAATGTAAACTTTCATATGAACAGAAAGATTTTGCATTCAAAAAATTTGTAAAATTAATTAATTTTCAGGAATTTACAGCATCGACCAGACATATTTCACAGCTCATCCGGTATGTAGTCCAGTCAATATACAATTTTACCTCAAACTAATTGCAACACAAGGTCTGTTAGTTTCAATTGTTAATATAAGACACTGGTAAGGTACTAAAAAAAAGTTTACCAAAAATATCCCCGTGGAAAGTGCTTTAATCGTCACGTAAATTGTTCAATTTTCAGAGGGCGTGACTGGTCTCCCGTACTTTGCACGTAAAGTAAGTTCCGGAATAGGTCATTGTATATCAATAACTTGCTATCATATTGTAAAAATCAATAAATGGAAAGAAATTGCTGCATAGCTTAATTAAAACCAGGTTAATCTAATTTTGTAACATAAGATGAGTTTACCCGATCGATTTATTTGAATTTATGGAAAACATGTTATCTACGTTTCACCATTTCCGGTTAAATTAAAGTGTCCACGTTCTATCTTTCCCATATTGTTCAATTAGATAAAACATCAAAATCATAAGAATTTCGGTTTAAATCACATAATTGAATTATTCTTAGTAAATTAAACACATTGGAAATTTTCTTATCACGAAATGCGGTGGGTCACGGTAAATTATTCTTTTAAGTATGGAGGCCCTTTAGTGTATAAATTCAAATTTATTTTATTTGTGACTGATTTATATATTATAACTGGTTATTGACTTCTTTTTCGTATTTTCGTAATTATTTCTATTTTTTACTTATTTGAAAGAGTATGAACCACTTTTCAAAAATAAAAATGTCAATAAATCAGAAATAATTTAGTAATCAAACATAGAATTCTGTGTGTGTGTTTTTGATTTGTATCAAAGTGCATCAATTATTTTCACATTTCTTCTTCATTTTGTTATATTTCATTTTGCTTTCAATTGAAACAATATACAGCAATAAAAACATAAAAAACAAGCAAAAACAAAAACCCCAACAAACAAACAACAACAAACAAACACCCCCCCCCCAAAAAAAAAAAATCCCCAACAAACATGCAAACCTGATAATCATTAAAATTATTGTTTTTTTTTTTTTTTTTTCGTTTCTTTTTTCTTTTTTTTTTTTTTTTGGTTTCGTTTTGTTTTGTTTTGTTTGTTTTTGTTTTGTTCTATGACGATTCCTACTCAGTTCCGTCGTAATGCAGTTGATTACTTGTACGATTACATTTAGATGGGATTCCGATAAAAACGTTTACATACACAAATATTTAATAAAACATTTCAAAGCCATTTAAAGCCATTTTAAAGTAATATTCTAAGATAATCCTAATTAAAAGAAAAATAAATAAATAAAATAATAATAATAATAATAAAAATCTGTCTCCTCCAATTTTGCAAGTTTAATGCATCTAAGCGAGCAGGATGAGGAACTTTTACAGATCCAGTATCTTCTATAGCAAGATACATTTACTCGTGATTATGTATTTTCCGAGTCTTTCTTACATTGAACCATCACTTCTTCCACTTGTTATGACGGATGATGTCGATAAATGAAAGTCCTGATGTCTACTTAAAGACGATATACTCGTATGGTTAATAATTATTTCATGTCATCTGCTACGTAAAGGTCACTGATCACTGAATCCTTCGTCTGTCTGTCCGTCTGGTAGTCATACTTTTACACGAATAACTGTATTTTAATATGACTTGTACAGTTATCAAACTTTCAGAAATTGTCGAACATGGTAAGATTCAACATTCATTGATGGCCATGCAGGGCCAATGTCACATATCTTGGCCGACCATGTTATGCTATAGGCGACGTTTTTGAACAGTGTATAGTTCATCGGCGTTTCTATCATATATAAACTATTTGGGGTTTTTTTTGTATTTTTCTAGAACAGAAATAACAGAAAAGGCTTAACATCTAAAACATGACAAAATCCTGGTGATCCATATGCATCGTATTCTAGATACAGCATCGTGAAACCATCGAATAGGCTTCGTCAACACATATTCCGACGTATGTCATTCGGATATATTTTATGATAAAAATCGTCCCCAAGTAACCATATACGGGCGTAACTTCGTACGAAATTGAAAATTGCGTATTCTTTTGTTAATCGGATATAAAAATCGTGACAGTGTGAAGCCGGCATATGGTTGAAAAAAAAACCCCATTTAATATCATTTTCATAACTGTCTACTTGTAACCTCTCAATATAAACATGTTATGGTAAGCATTTTTATGTTATTTAGTCAAATTATAATACAACTACACATAAAGAATCATTAACAAACAACAACAAATCGACTATTTATAGTACAAAAAATGTATAAGCATCTTGATTTTGAAAATTGGATATTCTAATATTGACCCCCCCCCCTTTTTTTTTCTTTTTACACTATGTTCCCACAACCACGGAGGCCACGGTTTAAGCCACCGTGGACGAAACATGGTGACCGTGAGACAACGTAGGCGAACGGGATTGACAAAGGTAACTAGCTGTGATTGCCGGGGCTGACGGGTCAAATGCCTATACTGTCAAAACTTTTGCCATGGCACCCCACGGTGTAGATGACCTACTTTATAAATCGCAGTAACGTACGCAACGAAACGTGGCGGTACGTTACAGACCGCAACAAAAGTTGGGACAGTGTCCGAAGCGGAACGGGAAGCAAAAGTATGACTCGGCAACTTGCGATCATAATGAAGTTGAGTTACGGTCTGTCACGTTTAGGGCAGATGTGCGTTTTATCCAGGTGTGCCACGATTTCTCACGGCGAGCTAAGGAGTATGTTAACCGTTTTGTCATGACGGTACGTCCCGACTTTGTTACGGATTATTTCAAGTTCTACTACAGCCTTGCACGGTACGCACGGTCACACAAAAAGTATAACCAGCCAACCTTTTTTTGCAGCTATTTGTGTCTCCTTTTCCCGGCGGTCACGGCTAATCGTAGTGGGCATTAACAGAACTTGGAAGGTTCTGTGGCCAACTTGATTGAATCGTAACAAAGCGTGACAGACCTTATCAGAACGTGGCAGGTCGCGAGGAAACGTACAAACGTCCGTTATAAACCTCAGGTTGAAACGCAGAGCCGTTTGGTCAGTCGCGGCTCGTCACGGATACCTTGGTAGACCGTGCAAAAAAAACGTAACGAGATCTAACAGAACTTGAATATCAAGATAAAAAAACTGACAAAAATCCCACGGATTGCTACGTTTTGGACCGCCGTGGTCACCGGGAACATAGTGAGACATTCTTCATTTCTTGGTAGCTTAAATAACACAAATTGAGAAGTGAAATGCATTTTTCGTGATTTTATCATCAAAATTACTATTTTTTTTTCAAAAAAAAAGATAGCAGATGTTATGAGCATGGTCAACTTACAGTCATTGAATTACAGTGGTGTATGCAGAATAACAGTAGAATCAAATTAATTTAACATTAATTGATATATTATGTGTTTTAGAATTATTTTCCAGTTTTCATCGATTTTTGATCAATATTTTTGAATTTTCCCCCAAAACACGAATTTCCACGGGGTTGATTTTGGTAAACTGTTGATATGTTTTAGATACAACATTGTACTTACTAAATCAGTTGAGAAAGTTTGTGTTGCAATTTTTTTGAGGTTGAGGCCATATTTGTGCTATTTTGACTGGACTAATGCTAGAGCATGTACTGATGTTTTGGATTTTCATAGTAGAAATTTACAAATTATCAAGAAACTTCTAGGACAAGGTTTTCGCTTTCACAAACTAGTAAAGACTTTCTGGAAATTTTTCAAAAATTGTCAACTTCTTCTGAAATTCGGACCAATACAGGCAACGGAGTATATTACTTTGGGTATTTCATAACCTGCATTTTATGGTGACATTATTAACAAGATAAGAAGGATCAAAGATAGACAACATCACTATCGAAAATGCGTCAGAATCATCAAACGCCTTTTATACCGTGGATATGATAATGTTTCTTGTGTTGTGCGTTGACGTTCCTTGTCCCTTATGTGCCTCTTTCTGTGCTTGTCTGCTTTGTGTTTTTGCATTGGGTGTTTTGGGGTTTTGCTGTGGGTGCTTCAACCTGGTGTCGTTGGAGATCCCCTTCTTTGTTTTACATGTTCTTCGTTCATGATGAAATATATTATCGAACAAAAGAGATGTCTCGTGGTTAATATACTGGTCGGGATTTCCTCTTACATAAACAATGGCGTCTCCGGTAGGATGGAGACCCAGTTGACCCCTGGTTGCAAGGCCGAGTTGAAGTTGCCTGCTGAGGAACCTGCCGCGTACCTGCTGTGATGACTGACTGTGCATGGAGCTAAGTGCTTTACTGACTGAAAAAAAGAAGGGAGAAGATCTCCAACAAGACCCCGTTGCAGCATCAACAGTAAAACACCAAAACACCCGATGCAAAAACACAAAAGACGAGTACAGCACGAGACGGAAAAGAGACACACGACATGTAAACATCAAACACAAAAGACTACACATAAACCGACGAGACCAATGGGTAACCGGTGCCGACTCTGGATGGCCATCTGTCACGCAAGTAGCAAATGGTGTGGTTATCCTGGATTACGTGCGCACAACCCTCTCACTTCTCCAATTACCCAGAGGTCTCGAAGAACGTACAATCGTGGTGTAAAACAACCTCCTCACTGTAAGATGACATCACACAAACAAGACCGCGAAACGCAAAGGCCCCAGAGACACAGATGAATATGTAAATGGATATAAAAAGAGGGCATGCGTAATACAGTCCGTGCTCTGCCGACTGTAGCGAGCTCATGTATGTAATCACCCGAGGAGTCCGACTGAAATTCAGAGAGGACAGTAGGGCGGGGCCCTTCCGTGATAATACGACTCTGACAGTGTGCTGTTCTGAACTATTATTTGCAATTTGCCTTAACGAATCTTATCGAAAAACAATTTTGTTATAATTGATAATAAGTAATGCATATCCGAAACTTGATACATGCTAATTTGTTTGCATACGAATATACATAATTATCTTTATTTAGATTGATTTTTAAAAGGTTAAGATAGTAATTTATTTTAAAAAGGTTAAGAGAATAGTTAAGATTAATTAAGTTAAGATAACAGCATGGAAGATACGATGAAGAAAATGGCTGCAGAGCTGGAGTCTCTACGCAAAGCCATGAAAGAAAACAATGACGTTAAGGCTTCAACGGAAAAAGTAAACAGACTAAGGACGCAGGTCAAAGATCAAGCAGAGGCCATTAGTTCCAAGGACGCGAAGCCGATGGTTGTTATTGCAAGCCGGTGACTAGATCGTTTCCGTGATAAACCCGAGAAGTCTTCCGACGTGACGATCAAGGAATGGGTGTCAGACATGCGTGCTGACGCAGAGAGTCGAAAGCTTGGCAAGAAGGAACTTGTCGCGCTCCTAAAGGATAATCTCGGAGGAAAAGCGAGGCAGGAGGTACTGGGGCGGAGCCAGGAGATACGGGAGGACCCCGAAGCTATAATCAAAATATTGATGACCGTTTTCAGCGATAGTAATACGCTTCCCATTTTGCAACAAAAATTCTACAGTTACCTTCAAGGAGAGGAAGACTTTGTCAGCTGTTCCCTGCAACTTGTCCAGATCTACGACTGGATATCTGCTTTCGATCCGTCGTTTACTCCGTGAAGGAACGCTACTCTTAAGGGTAGGCTTGCCGAGGCGGTACGGGTCGACGCGTTGAAACGTGAAAAGCGACGTCTGAACATTGAGCATCCAGATTTTCATCCCATCAGCTAAGAGATAGATCATTACTTTGGCTCGGGAGGGCTTGAAATGAGAAGCGAGCCCATAACCAGGAAGTCTCCATGGTAGAGGGATCTTTCAAAGAAGTAATCAAGCGCCAGGAACAAATGATACAAAAACAACAGGAATAAATTGAATCCTTACTAAAGAGGGGACGATGGAAGAAGCGGTGCTACGGATGTGGATCTACCGAGCACTTTCGTAAACAGTGTCCGAATCAGACAAGGAGAAAGGCACTAAGGAGGGTTTTCCGTAGAGCCTGCGGTGGAGAGCCACACCTCGGGTCATGACGTCCATGAAGGCTCAATCTTACAGAGAGCTGTAGAAGCTTGTCCGGAAGCAGTCTTGTCGATAGAGGGGAAGGAAATACATTGTCCGCTGGATACAGGTGTCCAGGTTTCGATGATAACGGAATCGTATTTCCAGAAATATCTTGGGACAAAGAAACCCGTTGATGTAAGGGACACTCTGCGATAATCGGCAGCTAATGGACTCGATATACCCTACATCGGCAACATCGAAAGTAACCTTGAGCTAATGGGACGGACCTTTCCAAAAATTGGGTTCCTTGTTGTGAAAGATCCTGTGGAATAATTGGCTAAAACATACTAAGAGAAATACATTTTTCTCTGCGAAGTTCAAGGGAAATCAGTACATCATGGCGTATTTTTTAGGTCTTTATGAAGAAACGCACGCAAAATTTGATAAACGGAAAGCTAGAATTTCTGGAGGGAAAACAGTCGTGATTCCTGCTAGAACAGTCAAGGTCATTAAGGGATCCACAATAAAGAACTATCTATAAGTGAAATTAGATGGTAGGATGAATCCTCCATTATGGGTTGTGTTGCATCACTCATATGAGACCAAGAAGGGACAAACAAGAAATTGCATCAATAAACCAACTTGAACATAGTATACATAGCATATAATGTCCCGACTACTGACTCATGCTTACATGAGTAAGATGTGGATTTGCAATCCAGATTTCGTGATTAGGCCACTTCTTGTTTTTATTCTGTTTTGCGTTCTTTTGAAATTGAGAAAGCTACCAGCCAGCAAGGGAGAAAAACAAACAAGCATATAAAACAAAGTTCCAATTTCATATAATGTGACTATGGAATCCTACAGAAACTTATTCATTTGAATTGTATTAACGAATTTAAGTTCATAAAAGAATGATAGATATAATGCAATGTCATGAATTATTACAGTGCTTTTTGGTTACTACATGAAAACGAAAAATCTTACAATTTCTCTTTGATTTTTGTAGAAAACGCATTCAATTTTCACAGATTTCATTATTTTAATTTTGTTTTTTTTTTATGACTTTGGGCTTAAAACCTACCAGCAAGAGGACGCAAAACAGAAAATGGCCTTAGAAGCGAAAAAACAATTACAAGAAAGGAGGGGTACTCCAACAAGCCTCGGTTGGAAGAAGGGAGGAGATCTCCAACAAGACCCCGTTGCAGCATCAACAGCAAAACACCCAATGCTAAAACACAAAAAGCGAGTAAAGCACGAGACGGAAAAGAGACACACGACATGTAAACATCAAACATAAACCGACGAGACCAATGGGCAACCGGTGCCGACTTTGGACGGCCATTTTTCATGCAAGTAGCAAATGGTGTGGTTATCCTGCATTACGTGCGCACAACCCTCTCACTTCTCCAGAGGTCTCGAAGAACGTACAATTGTGGTGTAAATCAACTCCCTAACTGTAAGATGACTTCACACAAACAAGACCGCGAAACGTACAGGCCCCAGAAACACAGATGAATATGTAAATGGATATAAAAAGAGGGCATGCGTAATACAGTCCGTGCTCTGCCGGCTGTAGCGAGCTCATTTATGTAATCACCCGAGGAGTCCGACTGACATTCAGAGAGGACAGGTGATCGGGGCCCTGTCTTCTCTAATGAGGTTTGGACAGGGCACGTCATGGAGTCCCGTCGTCATAGTCAGTCAGAGTGCAAGTCTCAAGGATGCGCTTGTACAAGATTGTAGATTGGTCGAGTACCAAGCCTAGTGTCCGTCTGGTGACATTAGGATCATATCCACGGTATAAAAGGCGTTTGATGATTCGGACGCATTTTCGATGGGTATGCTGCCTACCTTTGATACGTCTAATTTTGTTTATCTTATCACCTTAAAGGGACGGTGTCCCTTAAAATTAATTAATTTTACAAAATTTTGTAATGCAAAATCTTTCTTTTAATATGAAAGTATACATTCTTATTTGTACAAATTCAAATTTTTATGCGAATCTAACGCATATAATCGCAGATATAGCCGTTTAAAAACGTCATTTTGAATTTGAGGTGCGCAGTTCTAATTCATTGCACTAGCGCCACCTACAATTTATTGAGTTTTTACTATAGAGGTATACGGAGATTTATTTATTACAAAATCGACAATATTAGAGTGGTTACTGCATATTTTCAAATAATTTTTTTTTCTGGCTCTTTTTTTGCTCCATCTACACCGTTTGGAGTAAAATTTAAATTTCAATAAAAAATTATTTTCAAGGACACTGCATCTTTAAGAGTCTATTCTGAGCACGAAAAAACGCCACATGTAGAAGAAATGAAAGTGTATCATTTAACTTTTTTTTTTCATTTGAGGATAAATAATTATTTGTAGGAACTCGAGGGGAAATATGTTTAAAAGCATTAAAAGCTCAGCTTCACCACCTCGGGATTATGATGGATATGCTGAAACCGATCACAAGGCTAAACAATTCAAGGTTTGTCAGGGAAAGAAAAACACGAAAAATATTGTAATCATATTATTCCCCTTTTCCCTAATGCTGGGTTAAACCAACGAGGCCAATGGGCAACCGGAGCCGCCTTAGGACGGCCATATACCACGGAAATAGCAGAAGGTGTGGTTATCCTGGATTACGTGCGCACAACCCTCCCACTTTTCCGATTACCCAGAGGTCTCGAAGAAAGTACAATTGTTGTGTAAAACAACCTTCTCACTGTTAGATGACCACACACAAACAAGACCGCAAACCGTAGGGGCCCAAGCAACACAGTATGTAAATGGATATAAAAAGAGGTCGTACGTAATACAATCCGTGCTCTGCCGCGCGAGCTCATGTATGTTATCACCCGAGGAGTCCGACTGACCGACCGAGTCCGACTGACCGATTTGAGGATCACTGACGAGGGTTAAGTACCCGAAACGTGCATGTCTGGTCCACGTTGCCAATTTATCTGTTCTTAAATGATGCTATTCAATTTGAAATTTAGAAAACACATTTAATTTTCACAGATTTCATTATTTTAATTTTGTTTTTTTTATGACTTTGGGCTTAAAACCTACCAGCAAGAGGACGCAAAACAGAATATGGCCTTAGAAGCGAAAAAACAATTACAAGAAAGGAGGGGTACTCCAACAAGCCTCGGTTGGAAGAATGGAGGAGATCTCCAACAAGACCCCGTTACAGCATCAACAGCAAAACACCCAATGTTAAAACACAAAAAGCGAGTAAAGCACGAGACGGAAAAGAGACACACGACATGTAAACATCAAACACTTAAGACTACACATAAACCGACGAGACCAATGGGCAACCGGTGCCGACTTTGGACGGCCATTTTTCACGCAAGTAGCAATTGGTGTGGTTATCCTGGATTACGTGCGCACAACCCTCTCACTTCTCCAGAGGTCTCGAAGAACGTACAATTGTGGTGTAAATCAACTCCCTAACTGTAAGATGACTTCACACAAACAAGATCGCGAAACGTACAGGCCCCAGAAACACAGATGAATATGTAAATGGATATAAAAATAGGGCATGCGTAATACAGTCCGTGCTCTGCCGGCTGTAGCGAGCTCATTTATGTAATCACCCGAGGAGTCCGACTGACATTCAGAGAGGACAGGTGGTCGGGGCCCTGTCTTCTCTAAAGAGGTTTGGACAGGGCCCGTCATGGAGTCCCGTCGTCACAGTCAGAGTGCAAGTTTTAAGAATGCGCTTGTACAAGACTGTAAATTGGTCAAGTACCAAGCCTAGTGTCCGTCTGGTGACATTAGGATCATATCCACGGTATAAAATCTGTTTGATGATTCTGACGCATTTTCGATAGTGATGTTGTCTATCTTTGATCCTTCTTATCTTGTTAATAATGTCACCATAAAATGCAGGTTGTGAAATACCCAAAGTAATATACTCTGTTGCCTGTATTGGTCAGAAGATGTTGACAATACTTTTCGTAAAATTTCCAGGAAGACTTAACTAGTTTGTGAAAGCATCAGTACATGCTCTAGCATACCGGATGAGCTGTGAAATATAGATACCATAGGACGGTAATCTAGGAACATCACCGTCAAGCCAGGGGAAATTTACTTTGTTAAATCCAAAATCATCTCTTTTGTCATACACACTTGTATGGATCTCTCCGTTAACAACTTTGATATTTAGGTCCAAAAATGGTGTTTCTGTGTTTGAAACGTTTGCCTTGTTTAGAATCAATTCTTGTGGATAAATAACATTTTAATACTTTTCAAAAACAGGATTGTCGATAGTAAGAATATCATCCAGGTACCTAGAAGTACCAATGAAGCATTTTTTCTTTGCTTTTGAAGATTTTGGATACAGTTAGTACCCATTGGAATCCATACAACCTGCTTGTAGAGTTTCTCACCAAATCTTACATAAATATTGTCCAAAAGGAAGGACAAGGCAATACACAGGTCACCACATGTCCATGATTTGTATGATTTGTAATCTGTGGCGGAAAATAAACCCTTGGATTCAGAAGTACAAATGTAAGTTTTCCCCTCTCGATCAAAACACCATTTAATGAGTTTGGACAGTCGAGCATTTATTTTTTTCGTGAGGAAGCGTGGTGTACATATTAGAAAAGTCGTATGAAGATATCGTATTTGCTTCAAAATTTCTTGATTTCATTTTGTCAATCACATCCCCTGAATTTTTAATAGACCAAAAGAAGTTTACGCCATTCCTGTTTATGACAGTTCCACAGTTTTTTGCCACGTGTTCCTTTATAGCCGTGAGAGCTACAGGGCATGCCAAATCAAAGAAAAATGTGAAACACAAATTACTACACATAAACCAACGAGACCAATGGGTAAACGGTGCCGACTTAGGACGGCCATTTGCCACGCTAGTAGCAGACGGTGTGGTTAAGAGTAACCAAACTTTACCCATAAAGGCTCGAAGATACCAGGTAAACTGGATCTAAGTGCACCATATGAATTGCTTAAAAATAAATATTTAAAGTACAAGAGGTAAAGTAGAAAACATAAATCTTGCTAGAACAAAACAAAATTCAATGAAAAGATAAACAACAGAAAAAATTCACAGAGTCTTATCAAAATTTTGAACAAATTTTCAAAATTTTGAACAAATATGAAGTTAAGTTTTAGTTACATATACCTAGTTTCCTCACAGTTCTTTAATGTCTGCTTCATTCTTTCTGAGTTCCTCCGCGTGACGACACAATTCATCTTCCATGCAATTGATAAATTCTCCCCATCTGAAAGGAGCTGATAAGATAAGGGCTGTATTCAGCCCTGAATCTCGTCAAGTATTTCTTCTACACAATGATTCTACACAATGATCTGTACACAAGAAAACCTTGATAATTACTAAAATATAATGTATTTGGAGATTCCTCATACAACTTTTATTTTGGTAAGCTTATTTCTAGATACTTAAATTACAGTCTAATGAGTAGGGGTAGCCATGTTGAAAAGAGGCTAATATCGATAAAAAAAAAACGTTGAAAATTAAGACCAATTTGGCTAATATGGATATCTATAAACTTTAAAACATAGTTATAGTCTACACAAGATACTAGAAATTAAATTCAAATTACTCGTCTCAATTTTTTCCATAAATTTTAAAATCTTGAATCTGAAATATGGTTGTTTTTTGTATTCATTGACTACAAAGTAGGCAATTTACTGCGAAATACACATTGTGTATAAATAAACTGCACACTCCTGTTTATTTCTTTCCAAAATCTTGTGCATTTCATGTGAACATGTTTAGAATAAATAAATGAATGACTTCAAAAGGTAAAAAATTAAATTTTGCTTTTATTATGGCCTAAAACAGAAATTTGTGAAAAGCCCCCCACCCTCCTTTTTTTAGTTTTTTTTTTTTTTTTGTCTCTAGGGCATCGTTCGACTACTCCTCAGCACAGAATTTCACGAAACCTCACAGGAAGCAAGTACTGCATCTCCAAGTTTGTGCCTTTCATGTTCTGCTCTGTGTGAATTAGGAATGTATTCGTTATGTATTAGATTGTATGCACTTATGTTATAAGTGTGTTTTACCATACTTTCTTGCTGTTTTGAGTTTTAGATATTGGTTTGTTATTTAAAATATGGATACCTTCTAACATAAGGGTTTTTCATACTGACCTTCTTTGGAGTCTGGCCATTCCGCTTCTAGTGGTTTTCTGTTCTGATTATTTTGTCTAATTCTTTCCCCGTTTCAAGATAAAACAATTAGAATGTTATTTACTTTTTTTCGGGAAAATCTTTTTGCCAACTTTGTTGGTAAGGACTGCAAGAACAATTTCAGCTTATATTGTCCTGCGTAAAATTTTTAAATTATTAGAACCCTACCAGCTCGCCGGATGGTACTTGTAGTTTCGACCCCGTTTGTCCGTCCGTCCATCTTTCTGATTTAGTTTTCCAGACTTTTTTTCACTGTCGTTGCATACATTGATAATTTTTGGTATGTGAGTATATCTCAATGTGACACCAATCAAGTTTTAGTTTGATTTCCTGATCGACCAATTTTTATACACCCGTCATTTGACGTTTTATGGTATGGCGATGTTCGTCTGTCTGTCCTTCCGCTTAGGGAACGCAATAACTTGAATATACGTCAACGGATTTTCATGATATTTGTGTCTGTGATCAGACAGTGGAGAGGAAAACAAAGGAGGGGATCTCCAACAACACCCGGTTAGGAAGTCGCCTTTCAATTGTCAGGTTCATCCGATTTGTCGTTACGGAGTGTTGGTACTTAAAATTTTAAAATACTGTTCTAGATGAAGTGAAATACTTTACAAATCCTTTTTTAGGTGAAATGTTTTGAAAATTTGTATACCTTATGGAGAAAGGATATTCTTTGACAACGGACCAACTTGCATCCATTCTGTCGTCAACTTTTGGCTGTGGAATTTTCTTTTCGGGGTAAAGTTTCGCAGTTTACATCAACTGAATATAAGTACAGAAAACGTGAACTAGTTGTGCGAGTTTCCTCTGATTTAATCTCAGGAAAATATGTCCGCTGATTCTTTTGCCTGCCCAAGTAAATTTGAAATACATGTATCACCAAATGAGGGCCACTGGCTGCAAAACACCCATGCAAAGTATTAAGAAAAGATGTACGAAACAAAATTTCATTTCCTTGAAAATAATTTGTAACAAGTTCAATTTTTTTATTAAAGTGAAAACGGTTAGAATAATATAGTGAAATAGATTAATTTCCAAGACATATAGAATTGAAAGTCATAAAATGTCCTTGCCTATGTTTTAATTACATGTCTGAGTGACAATCTTATGAGGTATACAAGATTGTAGCCTCCCCCCATGAAATGGGGGAAGAAAGTGGGTCATGTTCCATGTTTGTTCAGTTCACAAAGATAAGAATAATTTAATTCATTATCATGATTATATCTTTAAAAGATTATCATTTGTCATTTACATAATATAGTATACATTGTAAATTAATTAACCAAAAAATTGTATTCTAAACATGGGTGTAAAGATGGAGATAGGTCTAGCGTTGGTGTCGGTGATCCTAATTGGGTTGTCGTCAAATACGGATATCAGACCTGTCAATGTTCATACACGTAGGTATAAACAAGGTCAAATGACTTGTGGATGATGGGGCTTGGACTTTATCAAGTATAGACAGAGCCCTTGATGGTGTGAAGAGGCTAATCCTCAGTCGATTCTTTCAAAGGTCATACATTGACGCAGCAACGAACATGCGAGATTTACAGGAAGTCTGCATAATTAATGGAGACGCTACATGTGAAAGTCTGATCGGTGTACCTGCAAGTCATATCACTATTGCCAACAATTCATGTCAAGTGTTTTATTATTTCAAAATACAATGCAATGGAGAATTCAATTATCCCGGGCCAATCGGTAATTGTCACAATTGGCAGGAAATTTGAACTCTCTATTGCTGTCCTTGCTGCATTCGAACTCAGCACATCTCGGATACTTTCAGGGCTTATCCTGTCAGCGGAAAACATATAAACATGATCAGTTCATGACTACCGATGACCACATACGACAGCATTAAATGAAACATGCGTTATCACTGTCTGTTTAAGAAAATTTAATTTTGGATTGTGTTTAATTCTCGTTCCATAGATAGACGAAAAATTTGAAAATTTCAACTTCAATTAGGGAGTTTCAACGCCTCTGCATAAGTACTTTCTCTGTGTCATCGGGATTGAGCACGTCGCTTTTCTTTAAGGTATCCGTTGTACAATAGAGTCATTTTACATAGCGTTTTAATCATCTCCATAGTAAAGTATGGTAAATTTTATGCCTGGTAAGGTACTAAAAAGTATATATTTTCTGAAAGGTAATGATGCACTGAGTACAGATTATAAGACTCTCAGGTCCTAAAAATCAAAGGAGAAAAACTCTTGTATAACTTTGTTATTTTGCATATTTTATATAGAGAAAATAGACAATTTGAATGCTTCAACAGTTATTCCCCTTTGTTTTTCTGGCCCCAAAATTATTATTTCTGAGCAGTGGGCATTATAACCTTTCAGAAAATATATAGTTTATAGTACCTTACCAGGCATGGAAAAGTGCCCTATTGTATATCGGATACCTTAACATATCTTCTACACAATATTTACACAATATATCTTCTACATATCTTTTACATATAGCTTCTACAAATATGAAATGATGTAGAATTCCAAATGTTCATAGAAAATATGAGGCTATAACATTTCATTTTTCGTGTGTCTCTTTCTTGTCGATATTTGTTTTCCTTTCTCGCTATTGTTTTTTTTTGTGATAAATAATCATGATGAAGAGATACTTACCGGTATTGTTGGCAGAGGTTACACTCCTGTGGTGACCGGAGTCTCGTCTCAATGACCGATACCATCGGTTCACCGCCTCCAACATAAGCAAAATCCTACTCTCAGCTGCCTTCTTTTCCCCTAATAAGAACTTCAAAAACCCTCGCAGAGGAGTGAGGTAAATTCTCAACTGCAATCCAAATAATGTTTCATTAAATAGTAATACCCAAACCATATATATCCTACTACGTTTTTCTGTACATTTTTGACAAAATATTTTTCACACCCATTGGTCATATTATATTGATTAGATTGAGGATCACTAACGTGGGTAAAGTATCCGAAACGTGCATGCCTGTTCCATGGTGCAAATTGATATGTTCTTAAATGCTGATAATTCAATTTGAAGACGTTTACCATACATAAGAAATGAACAACGCTACATGCTTGTGTTCTATGCTTGTGTTTCAAAAGAATTTCCTTAACAATGTGCCGGATGTTGACTGGTCTAAATCTATTTTATTTCTTGATAGACATTTTTAGCTCACCTCGACGAAGTTGAGTGAGCTTATGCTATAAGCGTCCGCGTCCGCGTCCGCGTCCGTGTCCGCGTCCGGTTAAGAAGTTTGGGGTAGCTCAGTATCTGACAAAGTACTAATACTACAGTAACCAAACTTGCACAAGTGATTCATCTTTGGATGCTGAGGTGAACCCATGCATCAGATGCAGCATCTGACCTACATTTTCCGCTTGAGTGACTTGGTTAAGAAGTTTGGGGTAGCTCAGTATCTGACAAAGTACTAATGCTACAGTAACCAAACTGGCACAAGTGATTCATCTTTGGATGCTGAGGTGAACCCATGCATCGTATGCAGCATCTGACCTACATTTTCCGCTTGAGTGACTTGGTTAAGAAGTTTGGGGTAGCTCAGTATCTGACAAAGTACTAATGCTACAGTAACCAAACTGGCACAAGTGATTCATCTTTGGATGCTGAGGTGAACCCATGCATCAGATGCAGCATCTGACCTACATTTTCTGCTTGAGTGACTTGGTTACGAAGTTTGGGGTAGCTCAGTATCTGACAAAGTACTAATGCTACAGTAACCAAACTGGCACAAGTGATTCATCTTTGGATGCTGAAGTGAACCCATGCATCGTATGCAGCATCTGACCTACATTTTCCGCTTGAGTGACTTGGTTACGAAGTTTGGGGTAGCTCAGTATCTGACAAAGTACTGATGCTACAGTAACCAAACTGGCACAAGTGATTCATCTTTGGATGCTGAGGTGAACCCATGCATTGGATGCAGCATCTGACCTACATTTTCCGCTTGAGTGATTTTGATAAGAAGTTTGGGGTAGCTCAGTATCTGACAAAGTACTAATGCTACAGTAACCAAACTTGCACAAGTGATTCATCTTTGGATGCCGAGATGGACCCATGCATCGGATGCAGCATCTGACCTACTTTTTCCACTTGAGTGATTTCGCTTTTAAAAGCCAATATTGAGCAAAGTATAAGTGCTACATGTACCAAACTTGCATATTGGATGTATCTTTGATCAAACTTTCATAAAATGACCTTGACCTACTTTTTCCGCTTGAGTGATTTTACCTTTAAAAGCCAATATTGAGCAAAGTATAAGTGCTAGATGTTCCAAACTTGCATATTAGATGTATCTTTGATCAAACTTTCACCTCGACGAAGTTGAGTGAGCTTATGCTATAAGCGTCCGCGTCCGCGTCCGTGTCCGCGTCCGGTTAAGAAGTTTGGGGTAGCTCAGTATCTGACAAAGTACTAATACTACAGTAACCAAACTTGCACAAGTGATTCATCTTTGGATGCTGAGGTGAACCCATGCATCAGATGCAGCATCTGACCTACATTTTCCGCTTGAGTGACTTGGTTAAGAAGTTTGGGGTAGCTCAGTATCTGACAAAGTACTAATGCTACAGTAACCAAACTGGCACAAGTGATTCATCTTTGGATGCTGAGGTGAACCCATGCATCGTATGCAGCATCTGACCTACATTTTCCGCTTGAGTGACTTGGTTAAGAAGTTTGGGGTAGCTCAGTATCTGACAAAGTACTAATGCTACAGTAACCAAACTGGCACAAGTGATTCATCTTTGGATGCTGAGGTGAACCCATGCATCAGATGCAGCATCTGACCTACATTTTCCGCTTGAGTGACTTGGTTAAGAAGTTTGGGGTAGCTCAGTATCTGACAAAGTACTAATGCTACAGTAACCAAACTGGCACAAGTGATTCATCTTTGGATGCTGAAGTGAACCCATGCATCGTATGCAGCATCTGACCTACATTTTCCGCTTGAGTGACTTGGTTTAGAAGTTTGGGGTAGCTCAGTATCTGACAAAGTACTGATGCTACAGTAACCAAACTGGCACAAGTGATTCATCTTTGGATGCTGAGGTGAACCCATGCATTGGATGCAGCATCTGACCTACATTTTCCGCTTGAGTGATTTTGATAAGAAGTTTGGGGTAGCTCAGTATCTGACAAAGTACTAATGCTACAGTAACCAAACTTGCACAAGTGATTCATCTTTGGATGCCGAGATGGACCCATGCATCGGATGCAGCATCTGACCTACTTTTTCCACTTGAGTGATTTCGCTTTTAAAAGCCAATATTGAGCAAAGTATAAGTGCTACATGTACCAAACTTGCATATTGGATGTATCTTTGATCAAACTTTCATAAAATGACCTTGACCTACTTTTTCCGCTTGAGTGATTTTACCTTTAAAAGCCAATATTGAGCAAAGTATAAGTGCTAGATGTTCCAAACTTGCATATTAGATGTATCTTTGATCAAACTTTCACCTCGACGAAGTTGAGTGAGCTTATGCTATAAGCGTCCGCGTCCGCGTCCGTGTCCGCGTCCGGTTAAGAAGTTTGGGGTAGCTCAGTATTTGACAAAGTACTAATACTACAGTAACCAAACTTGCACAAGTGATTCATCTTTGGATGCTGAGGTGAACCCATGCATCAGATGCAGCATCTGACCTACATTTTCCGCTTGAGTGACTTGGTTAAGAAGTTTGGGGTAGCTCAGTATCTGACAAAGTACTAATGCTACAGTAACCAAACTGGCACAAGTGATTCATCTTTGGATGCTGAGGTGAACCCATGCATCGTATGCAGCATCTGACCTACATTTTCCGCTTGAGTGACTTGGTTAAGAAGTTTGGGGTAGCTCAGTATCTGACAAAGTACTAATGCTACAGTAACCAAACTGGCACAAGTGATTCATCTTTGGATGCTGAGGTGAACCCATGCATCAGATGCAGCATCTGACCTACATTTTCCGCTTGAGTGACTTGGTTAAGAAGTTTGGGGTAGCTCAGTATCTGACAAAGTACTAATGCTACAGTAACCAAACTGGCACAAGTGATTCATCTTTGGATGCTGAAGTGAACCCATGCATCGTATGCAGCATCTGACCTACATTTTCCGCTTGAGTGACTTGGTTTAGAAGTTTGGGGTAGCTCAGTATCTGACAAAGTACTGATGCTACAGTAACCAAACTGGCACAAGTGATTCATCTTTGGATGCTGAGGTGAACCCATGCATTGGATGCAGCATCTGACCTACATTTTCCGCTTGAGTGATTTTGATAAGAAGTTTGGGGTAGCTCAGTATCTGACAAAGTACTAATGCTACAGTAACCAAACTTGCACAAGTGATTCATCTTTGGATGCCGAGATGGACCCATGCATCGGATGCAGCATCTGACCTACTTTTTCCACTTGAGTGATTTCGCTTTTAAAAGCCAATATTGAGCAAAGTATAAGTGCTACATGTACCAAACTTGCATATTGGATGTATCTTTGATCAAACTTTCATAAAATGACCTTGACCTACTTTTTCCGCTTGAGTGATTTTACCTTTAAAAGCCAATATTGAGCAAAGTATAAGTGCTAGATGTTCCAAACTTGCATATTAGATGTATCTTTGATCAAACTTTCATAAAATGACCTCGACCTACTTTTTCCGCTTGAGTGATTTTGCCTTTAAAAGCCAATATTGAGCAAAGTATAAGTGATACATGTACCAAACTTGCATATTGGATGTATCTTTGATCAATCTTTCATAAAATGACCTTGACCTACTTTTTCCACTTGAGTGATTTTGCTCTATAAAGCCAATATTGAGCAAAGTATAACTGCTACATGTACCGAACTTGCATATTGGATGTATCTTTGATCAAACTTTCATAAAATGACCTCGACCTACTTTTTCTGCTTCAATGATTTTGCCTTTAAAAGCCAATATTGAGCAAAGTATAAGTGATACATGTACCAAACTTGCATATTGGATGTATCTTTGATCAAACTTTCATAAAATGACCTTGACCTACTTTTTCCGCTTGAGTGATTTTGCTCTATAAAGCCAATATTGAGCAAAGTATAACTGCTAGATGTACCAAACTTGCATATTGGATGTATCTTTGATCAAACTTTCATAAAATGACCTTGACCTACTTTTTCCGCTTGAGTGATTTTGCTCTATAAAGCCAATATTGAGCAAAGTATAACTGCTAGATGTACCAAACTTGCATATTGGATGTATCTTTGATCAAACTTTCATAAAATGACCTTGACCTACTTTTTCTGCTTGAGTGGTTTTGCCTTTAAAAGCCAATATACATGTACTAAGAAATATGTTTGAATTGAATTTTGCTGTCACGAGGTGAGCTTCGTAATCTGTGATTACCTATGTTTAATCATGTTAGATTAATCGTATTATTATATTTGACTCCCCTAGTCCTTCATACATGTCACAGTCGGCATTCCAACATTTTCTCAGTTATAAGAATTGAGGGTCGATTGATTAACATCGAAAACAAATAAGTTAAAGAAAATCCTGACAATAATCTCAACAGCACTCACAATAGAGCACCAAATTGAGCATCGACGGACCCCTAGCAAGCTAGAGGGGTGGGACCAGATGCCCGGGAGGAGTAAGCATCCCCTGTCGGCTAGCCTCACCCGCCATCAATGATCATGCACGAAAAAGAAAACATATGAAAAACATGAATTGCACTGTCTGAGGCCATTTTTATGTAGAAAGTGCAATGGCGATCATGTCAGGGAAAGTATTCAAAAAACTTACTGTCAAAACAACTTACGATGCTCGCTGTTTTTTCCACCAGGGATCTCTCTTTGCTCACCTATTCTTAACCGGAAGTGACAGTACTACCAAATTGAAGCGACGGGTGTTGCATGCAAGCAGGAGATGCTTACTCTTCCTGGGCACCTGGTCTCACTCTCATATCGGGAGTTCGCTTCTTTTCATATGGTGGAGGTTTTTCATTATTTTCTGTTTTATGAAATATAAAATTAGTATTATTTTCCGATATTAACTGTTTCCTATAGAATGAGTACTCACCGCCACTGTTTCATGTTTGATTTTGTTTAATTTCAAGGAAAGAAAAGAGAGATACATAATATTTATACGAAATTGAAAAGAGGAAATTATTAGCACAGAAAAAATATCAATTTATATATTCATTACTGTAAATCTAATATATTAAATATTGTAAACTATGCCATATTCATTTTCTTGTAGGTGCAGATTATAATATTTCAATACCTTGCATAATATCCCAGTCAGTTGGGGTATTACTGGCACTTCCACTTCAAGATTTAAATAAAGGAGTTGTATACGAATAAGAAGGAGGTGTGCCAAATGGATACTCTGTCCTTACAAGATCAAAAAATTTAGATTATGTGTCGTCTCTGACCTCGTTCCTCCTCATCACCTCGGCTATATGCTCCTCAAATTTTACTATATTTGTACCAGACCTACGCCTAGAAAAATTAGATGATTGTGAGTGAAATATTACAATATATATAATAATACTCTAATGTTATCATGGTTATGTATTGATTGTACAATAAAAGTTGATTTTTTGTCAAATAGACCTAGGGGTCAAACATTGAAAATATCTTGTACAATTTCAACACGATAGCATCATCATTTTATATGTATATAATGAAAAAATCATCAACATAAATAAATGACATCCAGGTTAATTAATTACCCCACATGAAATGTTGTTTTGCATGTTTCCAGGCACCTTCAATGCGGTTGGTATGAACAGTTACCTCCTCTTTAGTGTATGCATTGATATATAACTTTTTGAAAGAGTATTTATGAAGAACCGTGAAATGCCAGTATCCCATCTCATTCAGTTTACAGTATGATGCCTAACCATCACTATTAATGGTTGCGCGAATTTCTACGTGTCTGCTGATGATTGAAATAAGAACCTCTTCTGATCTATCTGAAACAGGATAAAGAATTATCCGATTTGTCTCCCTTTCAACGAGTCCAAAAATCCATATCTGAGATGGAGGAAAGATTCATTTTCAATGGAGGATAGATTTATGGTAAATATTTATCCCAAAAGTTGAAAAATTAATGCTCATGATCAATATTTCATTAAAGGGACGGTGTCCCTGAAAATCAATTAATTTTACAAAATTTTGTGATGCAAAATCTTTCTTTTCATATGAAAGTAAACATTCTTATTTGTACAAATTCAAATTTTTAGGCGAATCTAACGCATATAATCGTTTAAAAACGTCATTTTGAATTTGAGGTGCGCAGTTCTAATTCATTGCACTAGTGCCACCTACAAATGTATTAAGTTTTTACTATAGAGGTATACGGAGATTTATCTAATACAAAATCGACAATATTAGAGTGGTTACTGCATATTTTCAAATAAATTTTTTTCTGGCTCATTTTTTCCTCCATCTAGACCGTTTGGAGTAAAATTTAAATTTCAATAAAAAATTATTTTCAGGGACACTGCATCTTTAATTCAACCTTTTTATATATCATTACAATTGATAGAAAATAAACCCTAAACCAATGAAGGCGATGTGGCCGGATTGTGAGCTGTATAAATAGTCTACCAATGAAATCTTATTTAAACATAAAATCAAGGTCGTTTGGTCAAAATCAAGATCACAAATGAATTGTCGGATCACAAGGTGTTTGCACATGAAGTATAAAATTACTATCAATTAAGGTTCAAAAGATATGATCAAGGTTAATTTTTTTAAGTAGGTCAAACTTCAAGGTCAAGGTCACTAGGTAAAAAGTCAAGGTCATGAATGAAAGGTCTTATCATAGTTAATCATTATATAAAGAAATTTGAAAATTCTCCAGATAGTTTAATCCCTAATGGCCAAAACACATATTCAGAAATTTCTATTTCAAGGTCAAAGAACCTCGCCATTTCATTCATAGACATGAATTTTGATTTGCAATCTGGCCAAAGATGGGCGGGGGCGCATACCTTCAATCCTGCATTTTGGTTACCCCGATGGTGCTTTACTCGTCTTCCAAACAAAGATTCGTCTATTTCTACAGTTCCTGTAAATTTCAGGTTCTTGGTGTTCATATGAAAGTGCTCCTTAAGCAACTCACGCATGTAGAAAGCCCAGTTTACAGCTGTGCTGCCGGAAAATGTAGAACACTTCAATAAGCTGATGTTGTCGAGATAAGATTTTATGAATAAAAGGATATCTTGTAATGGATAATAGCCTTCTCAAAAAATGAATTAATTCTACACGGACGCCGGTGGTTCCTGTTAACAGAACAACGAAATATGGTCGCGTGGTTTCACGTTTTAATGTGAGGACGCCATTACATTTTTTTCTTGACAGGTTAATGCTAATAAGCCATAAGACGGCACCACTCGGATACTACTCAGTCGGGCTGCATCAGAAGCCCAAAGAAGTTCCAAGGATTATAAAAATCTCTTGAAGAAATCAAATGGAAATCGCCAGTAACACGATCTCAGTAGGAACCATCGCGTCATCTCCCGTCTTCCATAATTGTATGAATGAATTGTGTAAATATAATTACTATGAATTCTTACTTTGGGGCAATTCATGCATGAATTCATTGTTATCGATTCAACTTAAAACATACTGACAGAAGTGTTACATCATTATTATGGCAGATTGGTACTCAACAAAGGAGGGGATCTCCAACAACACCAGGTTGTAGAACCCATACCAAAACCCCAAAACACTCGATGCAAAAACACAAAGCAGACAATCACGGAAAGAGACGCACAATGGACAAGGAACGTCAACGCACAACACAGAAACATCAAACACAAAGGACTACACATAAACCAACGAGACCAATGGGCAACAGGTGCCGACTTAGGACGGCCATCTGTCACGGAAATAGCAGAAGGTGTGGTTATCCTGGATTACGTGCGCACAACCCTCCCACTTCTCCGATTACCCAGAGGTCGCGAAGAACGTACAATTGTGGTGTAAAACAACCTCCTCACTGTCAGATGACCACACACAAACCAGACCGCAAAACGCAGGGGCCCAAGCAACAGAGATGAATATGTAAATGGATATAAAAATAGGGCGTACGTAATACAATCCGTGCTCTGCCGCCGCGAGCTCATGTAAGTTATCACCCGAGGAGCCCTGTCTTCTCTAAAGAGGTAAGAACAGGGCCCGTTATTGAGTCCCGTCGTCTCAGTCAGTCGGAGAACAAGTCATTGTTCTCTCTGTTCTATCGTAAAAAAGTAGACATACGGAATAAATGTAATGAAATATATGTTAACGTCTAACGTACATATGCGTGACAACTACACAACCTGTGAAGATACAAATTCATTCCCTTTTAATATTTCTGGGATGTATCAATGGTTTTGCTGCCCCCCCCCCCCCATTCCTAACCCAACCCTCAAAAGTAGCCCTAAATGTATTATCCAAGTTTACATATTACATACGGTATAAGTAGAATTTTAACATAAAACTGTTAAACGTCAAGACCTTAAAATTGATATTCCGTTTTCATTACACAGGACTAACTGAATAAACTGGATAAAATGAAATAAACATTTGAAAATCTTCTACGAAGCTATCAAGCTTTTCAGTTTGAATATGCACATTTATTGAATAAGTAGTATATAACTTTATGTTTCTGAAAAAAAATAATACGTTAAAAAAATGTAGAAGAAATTAATGATTTATTCGGTTCATTCCGTTTTTATTTGTACATTTATCGAACAGGTATAAGTATAAAATGATAAGTAAAAAAATATATCAGAAAACAATAATTTATTAATTCTTTTTTATAATTAGTGAACTTACGGAATAAATTGCATTACCTTTACGTCTTCGTATACTTCAGAGATATATCTATCGATTCCATGTTGCATTCTTAAAAATTTTATGGCTAGGACCGTAAATGAAGGTGAGAAGATCATGCACTTATGAATGGTTTAATGTGTGATTTCAATGAAAATTCTTCATTAGCTAAGTAATTCAAAATTAAAAAGTAGAGAGAGAGAGAGAGAGAGAGAACCGGCCTATTCAATTTTTAATAAATACATCGGTACCGATAAATTTATCATGCTACAATTCTTTGAAAGACAAATAAAAACTCATAAATTTCCCAATTCTGTTCAAATGAATTTTTTTAATGTGTGTGTGTTGCATTCTTAAAAATTTTATGGCTAGGACCGTAAATGAAGGTGAGAAGATCATGCACTTATGAATGGTTTAATGTGTGATTTCAATGAAAATTCTTCATTAGCTAAGTAATTCAAAATTAAAAAGTAGAGAGAGAGAGAGAGAGAGAGAACCGGCCTATTCAATTTTTAATAAATACATCGGTACCGATAAATTTATCATGCTACAATTCTTTGAAAGACAAATAAAAACTCATAAATTTCCCAATTCTGTTCAAATGAATTTTTTTAATGTGTGTGGCGCAACCTAAATGTACGATAGTTTTGATAAATCATTATTAATTGTGAGAATGAGATTTCTACTGAGGTAATGTACATCTATAGTATGCTCTTAACTGAATAATTTGGGAGTTGCAAGCGCGGATCCAAGGGGGGGGCAGACACCCCTGTCTAGAATACCCAATTTTTATATTTCCCGTTTTTATGTGAATATTTTTATCTGCCTCAAAGGTTGACCCTCCTGACAGGTTGGACCCCCCTTGTAAAAAACTAGATTTGCTAATGGTGTAGGGTGGATTTCGACTTCTTATTTATGGTTCAATAAATTCTATTACTTATTATGCTTTTCCGTGATATCTCCAGATTTTTTTTCAAATTAGAACTTAGTAAAGGGGTGTAAAACCATGTCTTGAGGAAATAAAACATACATTAAGAAAAATAATGCACTTTCGCCAAGTTTCGGCACATGTCAGAGGACACCTGATGAATTATTCCTCAGTTCCTGGCATTTCTTTAAAAACAGTTGCAATGTATATATGAGAAACACATATTCGATGTTTTTATATTCACATACGTAAATTTATACATGTCTAGTACAGAAAAATCTTTGTATGGATCGATTTCACGAAGATTATGTGTAGGACTAATGCAAGTCCTTATTAAAGATGTGTCATTTTCTCATCTTAAAGATACAGTGTCCCTGAAAATAATTTTTAATTGAAAGCGTGGAATTTATTCCAAAGGTTTTAGATAGAGGTAAAAAGGAGCCATAAAAAAGTTTTGTTTGAAAATATGCAGTAACGACCCTAATATTGTCGATTTTTTAATAATTAAATTTCCATATACCTCTATAGTAAAAACTCAATACATTGTAGGTGGCGCTAGTGAAAAGTATTAGAACTGCGCACCCCAAATTCAAAAATACGTTTTTAAACGGCTATATCTCCGAATATATACGTTAGATTTGCCTGAAAATTTGAGTATATACAATTGAGAATATATACTTTCTTATGGAAACGAAGATTTTGCATTCCAAAATTTTGTAATATTAATTAATTTCAGGGACACCGTCCCTTTAATATCTGAATTTAGAGTTTGAATTTTTAAAAATGCAACATGAAATCGATACAAATACCTCTGAAGTATAAGTAACAAAGATGTCAAGGAATTTGATTGCAATTTCTGCCATAGCGGAGCAATTTTGAAGACAGTCCTAAAGCCAAAATGTACACGTTTTTTGTAATGTCACAGGATAGAGTTATCTTTCTTTCCCCGTAATGCATGTATGGTATTGTAGGGTGCTATTTTTAGTTACTGGTATTTCCTGTTTGTGTATTGGAAGACATGTCTAGACACACTGCAAGGCAGTACACATCTGAAGTTTATGCAAACCTTTTATGCACGTTTGGCTCCTTATAGAGTAAGTAATCATTGTTTAATCATGTTTTTAGAATGTAATGATAATGTTAGCACATGTAAAATGTTTTTATTTTGTTTTGATTGATTATTAAATACTGCTGAGGTTGCAGATCGATATTCTGTTAAAGGTCAAGGTCAGTTACAGTGTCACGTACGCTAGGCTGTTTTACTTTCGGTTTCTTTTCTATGTAAACGTTGTTAAAGTCAGGTGATTTTATGTACATTTTCGTGACAGATTGTAAACAAGAATTATACTACTTCGGGTTGATATGATTTAAATGTCTGCATGATTATTGATTTTGATTTTGACAGAGTAACATTTTATTGTACATGTCATGAACATATTGATTCTATGTGCAATCATTTTCTTATGATGCTTTTAATTGTTTTTCAGTTTTTCACTATATATCTGTACGCATTCCTGTCCATCTTCGCAATAAAGAATCAGGCACTCATCATTGTTCGATATATGGCTTGACAGTGAAAAATCTAGGACTTGCCACGATGACGTCAATACCGAAAGCGGGACAAGATGTCTCCCAGGACCAACATGAACAGTTACCTGACATGCAGTTTAATTCTCAACAGGAGGATCCGGTCTCCAAAAGAACACGGGGACAGCGCAGTACTACCGAGAAAGGAAAGTCGTTATATCAGGATCAAGTGAATCGTTTTACATATAAACTAACGAAAATTGGTAAGGAAATTGATAAACTGCTTGATCGAGAAGTGCCAGTAGGATCAGAGCAGATAGCCGAATTGAAGGAAACTGTATTAACTACATACAATCATTATGATAAGCTTAGTACGGAACTTTTGAATTATCTCGTTCGACATAATACAGTGCGAGAGAACAGTCTAGTCTTGCAGTTTTGAAATCTAGTTATCACATCCGTGTGTTGCAGTTTAATAAATCCATTGATGAAAAGCTATCTAAGTGCGATGGTGACAAACGCTCCAAAGTGAAAAGTCATAGAACATTGAAATCTAGTCCGAGTTCGCGGCATTCGAGTGCCATGTCTATGCTAGGACATCATAGAGCCAAGAAAGAGGCTGCTAAAGTCAAACTTTTATACGCACAACGTGAAGCAAATTACAAACGCAAAAAAGCTATGCACGAACATCAGAAAGACTTGTTGCAGGTTGATACTGACTTACTTTTGCAAGAAAGAGATGCAGCTGTGGCCGAAGCAGAATATGCTGGATTAAAAGAGGAACTTTATGATCATGATGATAGCGATAAGTTAAGCAGTGAAAATCTTGATACCACTGACATTCTAAATCGATATTTCAACACGATTCATGACTCAAATGATGCTGCTGTCTTACCTACCGTCACAACCACAGGTGCCGTACCTACCGTTACGAGTGCAGGTTTTGGACCTACCGTCACAAGTGCAGGTTTTGGACCTACTGTTACGAGTGCAGGTTTTGGACTTACCGTCACGAGTGCAGGTTTCGGACCTACTGTTCCGAGTGCAGGTTTCATACCTACCGTCATGAGTGCAGATATTGTACCTACCGTCACAGGGACGGGTGCTGGACTTACCATTCCGTCTACAGCTGTTGGAACTTTGAACACAGGTGCTGGTGTCATACATACCGTCACAGGTGCAGATGCCAGAACTTCGGTTACAGGTATAGGTGTCGCTAAAGGTGCTGGACTTACCATTCCTTCTAAAGGTGCCGGAACTACCGTTTTAGGTGCAGGTGTTGGACATTCTGTCGCATGTGCTGGATCAACTTTAATGTTTACAAGTGGTGGACCTACCGTTTTAGGTGCAGGTGTTGCACCTTCTGTTGCAGGAACAGGTGCTAAATTTACAGCCAGAGCTGCAGGTGTTGGACCTTCTATGCTTGGAACTAAAGTTACTTTTACCTCTTCAGGTGCAAGTGCAGCACCTTCATACAATATGGCTCCTAGTGTCCAGCCTACTGTTACACAGTACAACCTTGGCGCAGGTGCTGGAATAACTTCTAGTTCTTTAAATGTTAGTGCCCCAGTATTTTATCCAGGAGCTACAACTCAAAGTAGTTCGCAACCTGCTCTCATCAGTAAATGTGCTAACTATTTGAACAAAAAGGATCTTTTGCGGTGGTCGCTTGTGGATTTTGATGACAAACCTGAAAGTTACCAATCATGGAAAAGTAGTTTCGAATTACTTACTAAAGAACTGCATGCGAACCCTAGGGAGGAGCTCAACCTCTTGATACGATATCTTGGACCAGAATCCAAGCGCCATGCTGTGAGCATTAAAACGGCTAATGCTAACCATCCAGAACGAGCTCTAGAGAAAGTTTGGGCCCGTCTTAATGAACGATATGGCAGCCCTGTACTCCTTGAAACATCTTTAAAGACTCGTTTAGCCAACTTTCCGTCACTCACATTCAAGGACAATAAAAAGCTATTTGAACTATCTGATCTGTTATGTGAAATTCAGTGCAGAATGGAAGACCCAGTGTACAGCAGATCTCTAAGCTTTATGGATTCAGCGAGTGGGATGCGACCCATTATAGCCAAGTTACCAATGAACTTACAAGAAAAGTGGACTACAAGGGCTTCAAATTATAATTCTCAGCACAATGTTACGTATCCACCTTTCACGTATTTAGTTGCGTTTATCAGTGAGATGAGCAAAATACGCAACGACCCAGGGTTTAATTACCAAACTAACACTCCAGGTGGATTTGCATTTTCGAGCCCCAAGAGAAAAGATGTACCTATTCGCAAGGACGGCATTCAGGTAAAGAAGACTTCACTTTCGGAGGGTGCTGTAGACCGAGCGCAAGCTAAACAAGCAAAACCGGGTACGTGTATGCTGCATGATGCTCACCATGATCTCAATCAGTGTAAAGCCTTCCAGAAGTTGACACTTTCTGAGAGAAAAAAGCTGCTGAGGGACTACAACTTCTGTTTTAAGTGCTGTAACTCAACTTCACATATGTATAAGGACTGTAAGGCTGAGGTCAAGTGTGGTGTGTTTCAAAGTACAAAGCATCCAACTGCTCTGCATTTGGACAAACCAACTTTTCCAAAGGAAACTTCAAACCCCACACAAATCCATGGCGGAGAGAAGGAACATATTGCGAAATGTACAGAACTTTGTGGACCAAATTTTTATGGCAGGTCGTGTGCCAAAGCTGTTCTTGTTAAGGTGTATCCTGTGGATTGTCTGAACCAATCGATAACTTTATATGCATTGCTAGATGACCAGAGTAATCACACTTTGGCTAGATCAGAGTTTTTTGATGCTATGAACATTCCGATGAATTCAGTTACCACGTATTCTCTAACCTCATGTGCTGGGAAAGTTTTAAGGAGTGGAAGACAAACTTCAGGATTTATCGTAGAGTCCATGGATGGTGCCTGTTGATTCGAATTACCCACAATTACAGAGTGCGAGGAGATTCCCGATGAACGGAATGAGCTTCCCACACCAGAAATCGTTCAGTTTTATCCACATCTTCAGGATGTAACAGTGCCTCCGTTGAATATGCAAGCTTCTGTCATGCTGTTGATTGGTCGTGACTTACCGGAGGCCCATCACAGAGAAAATCAGCGTACAGGACCAAAAGGAACGCCGTTTGCCCAGAAAACGTCTCTTGGCTGGGTCCTTGTCGGGAATGTCTGTCTCGGAAATAGTCACTCACCTGTCAATTTACGTGCCTTTAAAACAGCTGTTCAAAAAGAGGGCCGCGGTAGTGTGTTTGACATTTGTAACGCCCAACTAACCCTTAATGTCGATGACAATAACCTCTTTAGGAGAGAGCCAAAGGACAACACATTAGGGCCATCTATTGAAGATAAACAGTTTTTGAATCTCATGACATCTGAATTTGCTACAACTTCTTCCGGTAACTGGTCTGCGCCATTGCCTTTCAAGGAACCTAGAGTGACTTTACCAAACAACAGAAGTGTTGCGCTGAAACGTGCATTGATAACACAGGCCAGTTTGCGTAGAAATCCTGTAAAGCGAGAGCATTTTACTCAGTTCATGAAGCGCATTATGGATTTGAACCATGCCGAGATTGCACCTCCAGTTGATAAGGGTAAAGGGTAGAGAGTGCTGGTATCTGCCCATATTTGGGATTTATCATCCGAAAAAGAAGGACCAAATTCGAGTGGTGTTTGACTCGTCCTGCAAACATGAGGGCATATCCTTGAACGAGGTGTTAATAAGAGGCCCAGATCTACTTAACCGCCTTGATGGTGTACTCTTGAGGTTTCGGAGGGAACCAATAGCAGTTGTTGCGGACATACAGCAGATGTTTTTAGCTTTTCATGTCGCAGAAAAGCACAAAGATTTCCTGCGCTTCTTTTGGCACCGTGAAAATGACCCTGACAAGGATTTAATTGAACACAGGATGTGCGTTCACGTGTTCGGCAATAAGCCATCTCCAGCTGTTGCTATTTATGGACTGAGGAGATGTGTTGACGATACTCAAGTGTTCGGTGAAGATGTTAAAGATTTTGTAACAAACAATTTTTATGTAGACGATGGTCTAGCATCTTTTCCTACTCCGGAACAAGCTGTTGATGTACTCAAACGAACACAAAAGGCTCTTCTAAGTGGTGGCAATTTGAGATTGCATAAAATTGCTTCAAACAGTGAGGAGGTCATGGTACAATTTCCAGCGGCTGACCTTGCGAAATCTATAGAACCGCTTGATCTCAATCGGGACGATTTACCCGTGCATCATAGTCTTGGTTTAAGATGGGATTTGGCGACTGATACATTTACGTACAAAGTATCTGATGAACAGAAGCCCTTCACTAAGAGAGGGTTGTTATCAACTGTAAATGGACTGTTTGATCCGTTAGGCTTTATCGCGCCAATTATTCTTCCCGGAAAACTTATTTTGCGAGATGTTGTTGCAGACGCAAATGATTGGGATGACCCATTAACACCACATGCTAAGAGTTCTTGGACCACTTGGTTAGACCACTTGACTTACCTTGAACACATTCATATTCCTAGATGCGTCTTAACAACTTCGTTCTCTGGATGCATCGCAAGAACATTACACATATTTTCTGACGCATCCGAGCAAGCTGTGGCTGCTAGTGCATACCTCAGAGGTGTTACAGGTGACAGACTGTCTACACTGGATTTGTATTTGGAAACTGTATAGCGCCAAAAAATGGACATACAATCCCAAGGCTTGAGCTTTGCGCGGCTGTGCTTGCTGTAGAGATTGGGGAGGTTTTGAGTGATGAACTAATGATACCACTTTCAGACATCCGATATTATTCCGACAGCAAGGTCGTGCTTGGTTATGTATCAAATGAACGCAGACGATTCTTTGTATATGTGTGTAATCGTGTTTCTAGGATACGCAAGAGTTCTAAAGCAGAACAGTGGAATTATGTGCCGACCGATATTAATCCTGCTGATCAGGGCACTCGGGGACTTCATCCTTAACAACTATCAGCTAGTTTATGGCTAAATGGACCAGAGTTTCTGAAAGAACCCATTGACAGTCCAGACAGTACCTCTGACTTTCCGCTTATTAATCCGGATGAGGACAATGAAGTAAGACCAGGGGTTATTGCATTGAAAACTGTGTCGTGCGTGCCTTCTCTAGGAGTTTCCCGTTTTAAGCGTTTTAGTAAATGGATCAGCTTGGTGCGTGCCATAACTTTACTACGTAACAGATGCAGACATCAGTCAAGCACCATAGACAATATAGCGTCTTATCGCGACTCTGAAATTCTCATCATGAAAGAGATTCAAAAACATCATTTCAACAAGGAGATTACTTCACTGCGTGGTTCCAAACCAGTTTCGAAGGACAGTGCAATTCTGAGCTTATCGCCGTATCTTGACGAAAATGGCTTGTTGCGCGTCGGTGGACGGATAAAAGCCTCGGACTTACCTCTGGGTGAAAAGTCACCTATCTTGATACCTGGAAGCAGTCATATAGCTCGTTTACTGATACTCTATTACCACGAGAAGATCAAACATCAGGGCCGTCATCTAACCGAAGGGGCAATACGCAATGCCGGTCTGTGGATAACTGGTGGAAAACGCTTAATTTCGTCCATTGTGCATCATTGTGTCACTTGCCGTAAGCTGCGCGGAACACTAGCTGTTCAACGGATGTCAGACTTGCCTGTTGACCGTTTGACCTTGTCGCCTCCATTCACCTTTATAGGCATCGACGTATTCGGCCATTGGAGTGTCACCACGCGCCGCACTAGAGGTGGCAACGCAGTCTCCAAGCGTTGGGCAGTACTCTTCACATGTTTGTACAGCCGAGCGGTGCATATTGAAACCATTGAAGAGATGACCTCATCATCGTTTGTCAACGCAATGCGTCGGTTTGTTGCAGTGCGTGGTAAGGTGTCTGAAATACGGTCTGATCGGGGAACAAATTTCATCGGTGCTGCCACCGAGTTGTGCATGGATGTTATCAACGTGGAAGATAACACTCTGAGACCATATCTTCGTGAAAACAACATAATCTGGCGATTCAACCCACCTCACGCGTCCCACTTTGGAGGTGTGTGGGAACGGCTCATTGGAGTAGCCCGTCGCATCTTTGACGCTATGCTTCTTGACGTCAAACACAGCAAATTGACGCACGAAGTACTCACAACCTTAATGGCGGAAGTCATGGCGATCATGAATTCACGACCGCTAGTACCTGTGTCCACAGACAGTGACTCACCTTTTGTTCTTTCGCCACAAATGCTACTCACTCAAAAGACAAGCGAAATTCCAACAACGTTCCAAGATTTGGATGTGCCCGATATCTATCGCTCTCAATGGAAAATGGTACAAGTGATGGCCAATACATTCTGGAAACGCTGGAAAGGTGAATTTTTATCCATTTTACAACCGCGATCGAAGTGGCATACTTTGACAGAGAACTTGAAGGTTGGTGATGTGATTCTTCTTAGGGACAAAGAAACTGCCCGAAATGACTGGCCAACTGGTCTCATTACTCGCGTTTTTCCCAGTGATGACGGACTTGTGCGGAAGTTAGAAATTCGTGTGATTAAAGACGGTAAACAGTGTGTGTACACCAGACCGATATCCGAAGTTGTTCCGTTAGTCTCAGCATAATTTAGTCATTGTATGGTGACATGTATAATGCTCTTTTGTCAGACTGTCAAACTTTTATCCATTTTGTATGATCTGATCATTTTTGTACAAGAAGTACTTTTTTGAGATCTTTTGTAATTTATACTTTGATTTTATTTTTGGGTGATGTAATCAGGCGGGGAGTGTAATGTCACAGGATAGAGTTATCTTTCTTTCCCCGTAATGTATGTATGGTATTGTAGGGTGCTATTTTTAGTTACTGGTATTTCCTGTTTGTGTATTGGAAGACATGTCTAGACACACTGCAAGGCAGTACACATCTGAAGTTTATGCAAACCTTTTATGCACGTTTGGCTCCTTATAGAGTAAGTAATCATTGTTTAATCATGTTTTTAGAATGTAATGATAATGTTAGCACATGTAAAATGTTTTTATTTTGTTTTGATTGATTTTTAAATACTGCTGAGGTTGCAGATCGATATTCTGTTAAAGGTCAAGGTCAGTTACAGTGTCGCGTACGCTAGGCTGTTTTACTTTCGGTTTCTTTTCTATGTAAACGTTGTTAAAGTCAGGTGATTTTATGTACATTTTCGTGACAGATTGTAAACAAGAATTATACTACTTCGGGTTGATATGATTTAAATGTCTGCATGATTATTGATTTTGATTTTGACAGAGTAACATTTTATTGTACATGTCATGAAAATATTGATTCTATGTGCAATCATTTTCTTATGATGCTTTTAATTGTTTTTCAGTTTTTCACTATATATCTGTACGCATTCCTGTCCATCTTCGCAATAAAGAATCAGGCACTCATCATTGTTCGATATATGGCTTGACAATTTTACTACATGTATCATAGTACTCCCATAATGCAAAGTTCATTGAAGCGATTGGTTGAATATAAGAGAACGTTCACTCTGAACTGATTATGTGACGCAGTCGTTCCGCTATATTTGACTTTTTTTTTTTTGACAAGACAATGTTTATTTACTAACTCAGGCACACAAAGGTGCTACAAGAGCAATAAGCAATACAATTGCAGCAAACGTTAAGGCAAACAAAAAGTAAATATTACAACATACTATATAGAATAGAAAAAAAAATAATACAAAAAAATACAAAAGAAAAAAAAACAAAACATCACAAAGACATCTATATATAAACTTAAAGGAAAATTATATTATTTGAAAATTGCTTGTCATCTTGTTATCGACGTGAAAAGAAACAAAATTAGAAAAAAAAAATTTTTTATTCATCGTTCTGCTTAGCCGTAGCAGGCATATTTATTTGAGAAGAAATGCATTACATCCCTTTAATTGCACTCTCCTGCGTTGGAGAGCATAGAATTACTTATCTGACGTCAGCGACGATACATAATCAAAACAAAGAAAATTGTTTACTGTGCAGCTGTGGGATGCTCAAATGATTCACGGAAGTCAGAAGGAGTTGGATTTTATGAGCTAACAGCCAGGAATCCAGAATTACAGCGTATATGGTTGCAAAAATTAAAGAGGGAGTACCTGAAAGTTTCAAAACACACAGTGGTCTGTTCAGTACACTTCGCTGATGATGCGTTTGAACGGGATTTGCAGGCAGAACTGTTGGGTATCTCACGACCACGAAAACTGAAGGAGGATGCAGTTCCAACAATATTTTCATATGGAATTCAGAACGTTGCTAAAAGACGTACATCTACGGAAGATAGACTTAAAAAGAAAAGACGACAAGAGGTATGTTAACTTCCTTATATAGAAAAAGAATGGTGGGGGGGGGAATTAAGCAATTATTTTCCTTCTCTAGACTTTTTTCAACTGTAGTTAATAAATTCAAATCAATGGAGTAAATTTTATCTTTTTAACAGGCTTTAGAGTCTATCCTGGACAATGAAAGTAGCGCCAGTCAGGTATGTTCTACAGATAATCTAGGCGAAGGAGAGACAACAGAGACCCTAGGGATCAATGAGAAAGAGACACAGACTGATACTATCATATACCCCACTCAAAGAAATCAAGGCAATAGGCGGACAGAATCACATGGAACTCAAACGACTCTTTCCAGTGAGCGCAAACAAGTACATCAAAGCACTCAGTATGAAATTACAGACGTAGATTGTACCCAGAGTATTCTTGACTTACATTCTTACAGTAGAATTTCTAATGATTTACAGAGAGAAAAGACCCCTCCTACCACTATTCCATCGAATCCCAGATTCACAAGTACTCCCATTACAAAGTCTGACCCCGTATCATCAATAAGCTTTTCAGAAGATGAGAGTGATGATCAAGATATTTTTGATACAACTTATGAACCGGAAAGCGAAAATGAATCATTTGATGATTCATTTGAATTTGGAAAACAGGATGAAATTTATGATAGACAAAGTGAACCACATCGAGATGAAAAGTACAATATATTCCAGTCTGCTCTTTCAACATTATTTCAAAGGTGCCAAATCTGTGGTGAGACAGTACTATCAAGTACATATTCCACCATTGGAACTCTAGTAAGTCATTAGTACATGTGTGACGGGCCATGACTTTACCTGGTACTCGCAAACCCTTATTAGACGCATGCCAGCAGGTAACCTACTCACAGCAGCTGCATTGCTGTTTACGGGCTGTTCATTTTCACAAATGAAACATTTTGCCGACACCCTCAACTTACGTTTTTTCAATAGTGCAACGTACAACAAAATTCAAGGAGATTTGTTCAAAGTAGTGAATGAGGCTTGGTTGTTGGAGAGAGAAAAAGTTCAGAAAGAAGTCGAGAACAAGATGTTATGGTTGGCTGGGGATGGGAGGTGCGATAGCCCTGGATTTAGTGCAAAGTATGGCACCTACACTTTGCTAGACCAGGAAACAGGAAAAATCGTGGATTTTGATGTCATTCATGTCAACGAAGTCAACAATAAATCAACTAATATGGAAAAGGAAGGAATGAAACGTTCGTTAGAGCGGGTAATATCAAAGGCGTCTGTATGTGTTTTAGCGACAGACAGACATGTGCAAATTGGCTATTCACTTAGGACTGAGTTTCCTGAAATCACTCATCAGTACGATGTTTGGCATGTATCGAAAAGTATTTCAAAGAAATTAAACGCAAAGTCAAAGATCAAAGGTTGCGAGGACCTGAAAATGTGGATACAAGCCATTATAAATCATTTTTGGTGGAGTGTATCAACTTGTAATGGCAATCCAGATCTCCTAAAAGAGAAATGGATATCAGTGATTCATCATTGCGTCGATATTCATTCATGGAATTCATGCGATTTATTTCACGCTTGTGCCCATGCACCTATACCACCTGAAGTGTCTAAAAATAAACAATGGCTGAAACGTTTATCAAAGTGTCATGAACAATTAAAAGTAGTAGTTTTAGACAAATTTCTACTTCGATCTCTTGAGAAGTTAACCCTTTTCTGTCACACTGGAGAACTTGAAGTTTACCATTCCATGATGCTGAAATACTGCCCTAAGAAACAACATTTCTCATACGAGGGTATGGTAGCCCGTACTCAGTTGGCAGCACTGGACCATAACAATGGGACAGAAAGGGACCAGGCCGTTGTTCAAAAAGGGGAGCGTGCTGGTGAACTAATGTATAAGCAAGTTTTTCCAAAGTGTTCGAAGAGATGGGTGTTAAAGCCAATTTACGTGAAGAAAAACTTCAATTTCCGGAAAGATCTCATGTCCCGAACAGTTGAGGTTCGAAAGGAAAAAATCGCTTTGCCGGCAATACAGAAACCGAATCTTCCAAAAAACATTGCAACAGCACCAAAGCCAAGTAGAGACGAGGCCATTGAAAGTCATCGCTCAAGAATGACAGCGGCTCATAAAGATGTATAAATAAACAAATAAGCATTTCTGAACAATATATTATGTTAAACCACAATTTATATATAATTATTGTATTGTATAATTTTGATAGTAAAACAAACTTATGTTATAATCAGATTAATAATACAGGTTATCAAATCTATTAGAATAAGAAAAGAAATAGAATTGAAACTTCATTGATAAATAATATATACGTTACGTTCATAACGAAACCGAATTAATAGTTTGCATAAACATTCATAACTGACTTAGAGTTCCCCCGCGAACCCCGGGGATTACTATAGAAAGATTCGCGTGTCAGATTTTTTTTCACAGCTGGACGTCTCTATATCCAATGTAGTGTCTGTCTGAAGAGGGGAAAGTTTCTCTTATATTTATTACAGCACATGATGGGATTACGCGGCGCACGTGCCGCCCAAGACGATTGTGAACCCACTATGTAAACTGTCTGTAAGCTTGATGCCGAAATGATCTGAAATGAATATTTTTACGATTGTTCTTAAATGATTTTATCTGTAGATTTTTAATCTTTATGTATTATTACATCACGCACACAAGAGAGAAAAGGTACTTTTTCGTATCTGCTCAGAACAAAAGACTCCATCCCCTTCGAAAGTTTTTACTTTTTTAAATTAAATTTATCGTATTTTTCAGTACCATCTAATAAAAGAATTGCTGTTTAGATTGTTGTTTCGGTTTGGTTTGAATATTTTGCCTTTATTATTATATGTCATATAACTAATATCAGTCAATAAATCTTATTAGCAATCGTAAAGTTGGACTTACTCATTAGAAGTAACTGCATTTATGTCATCGCATCTAATATCTGCCCTGGCGATCATTGCCGTGCGTAAAACTTCTCTATTTAGACAAACAAGCCCAAAGTCTTGATTGTTTATGATACAATTATCAACAACCCGTTTCCTCACATTCGGGATTTCCATACAGCATGTACATTCTTTCACAGTTAGCATCACATTACAATGACCGCAAACACACCAATTATTATTTAAGTCTGTCAATTGTCACATCTTGATCTACATCGCTTTCTTCTGAATTAGAATTTTCAGAATTCTCGCTTTCTGGGGATGATTGTAAAAATGGTTCAAATTGATAAGGTTCTATCGCGTTCGCCATAGTAATAGTATACTGACCGCAGCAGCTGTATCGTCGCTGACGTCACTGGGTGAATAATTGTTTTCAGCTGAAGAGTTCCAAACTTTAGCAATGGCGATTATCTTATTCTCGATGTTGACTTATTCAGTTGCTTGTATCACGTTTAAAAAGCTGGGTTTTTTTTAAACTCATTGTCGATTTTGTATGCTTTAATGATAAATAATGAAATTATATTCAATGTATTTAGCGTATAATTTTCCTTTAATACTATACATATAACTCCCGAAACAACTTATATATCTTCCTCAAAAAAGCACATACATTTTTAATAATTCTCTTATTACATATAGATAATAGACCTCTAAGTTTTGATTCAGTTGGGTTATTTGAATAATATCTAGGAATATATTTTTCCCTTATGCTCTTAATTACTTCATTATTGCAGACAAATAAATAATGAAACTCGTTTCCTATTTCATGGGATTCACACAATGGGCAATACCTATTTTCGTAGGGGACATTTACCCATCTACCAATCTCAACGGGTAGCCTTATATTAGAACATCTGAATTTGCAAAATATGCTACGATCTTGTTTCTTCAGTAGAATTTGATATTTCTCTAAATTGAAATCTAGTTTGAAAGACAAATAAAATTTACCCCTTGATGACTGTTCCATTTCTGATACCATTTTTTGATAAAATTGATCAATGAGTCTCTGTTTTATGATATTTTTTATACCTTGACTACCCGGTGAGATTTGCGTAGTCCATATATAGCTAAATCCACTTTCATCAAATATGTTCTTAATGAAGTTCATCCATTTAAAACGGACATTTCCATTTTGTTGATAATTAAACATGATATTATATAAAATACTAGATAACTTAGAGTGTCCACCACCCACCAGTTTTGACCAAAAGCATAGACTTTTTATTTTTGCTTGTATAATTAATGGATATCTTCCTGTCTCTCCATAAACCATATAACTTGGTGTTGTACTTCGTACTTTAAGTATTTGTTTTAGAAATTTTAAATGAAATCTTTCAATCAGGTCAAAATTTTCGTAATTCCATATTTCGGAAGAATACAGCAATATAGGAGCTACCAGACAATCAAAAAGTTTTAGTTGAATATCAAGTGGAATACATAAATTTCTAATTTTATAATATAATGCAAACAGGAAGTTTCCCCGACTGTTTATTGAGCTATAAATATAAATGAGCTATAAATACAAACACTCCGAAGCTACTACGCATGCGTTTTATTAACCGTCAGACGTTAAACTTGTTGACAAACTTATTCCTATTATTTTTTTTCAATGAATTGCACGTCAAAATGTAAATGTATAAATCCACTAACGTGCGATCTCAGGCATTGATCGATCACTCATCATTATTTCATATTCCATGATATATGTGTAATGCATGAGAAACAATAATAAAACTACGTTTATGTACATTATAATTTTATTTTTCCACATTCCATGTCATTTTTCATCGCTTGGATTTGTACAATCACACACGCCCATCCAAATACTGGTATTGTCTTTGAGATACGTTCCATGCATAGAGCGTATAATTACGTCCTGCCTCAAAATGTCTGAAAAATCAATATATTTTGACACGTCCATCCACATACTGATAATGGTGCTGAGCTACATTCCAAGAATAAAGATATAAGTTGTTTCCCGCTTCAAAAAGTCTGAAAATGAGTTTGTTCATATTTGGAACAGCTCATCATTAAGTAATTACATTCAAGGCGTAGAACTGAACTGAACTGAAATTAAGTCAAGAGAAAAGACATTATTACTTACTGAAATAGGGCGTGGAAATGATTCCATGCAGCTCTGTCACGTCCCAGTCTGAGGAGTTCCGTCCAACGCATAAATATTTGCGGGTCTAGGCCGTTAACATAGGCAAAAGTTACAATTAAGATGCGTTCCCAATGTTTCAAATTTTTACTCCAAAAACTACGCCAGATTGACAAAGGCCATTGTCTGGCAGGACCAACTAATTCCTGAATGAGCATCCATGTCTCGTATATTTGTTTGTTTCTTGGTGCCATTTTGAAAATGGGTGTCTCGATACACCAAGAAAGTCAGTGAAGCATGTGAGAACAATTCGAAAGTTAAATTGGTTCAATTATATATTCAGATCAATGATTTTACTGATGAATAAATAAATGAATCAAAAGAAGAACAGATTTATTTATATTTGTATATTTCTTATTGGAGTTTATTCCGTGTATATATACAAGAAACCTATTTCCCGGGGGAATCTTTCCCCTTTTTAGACATTATTAAGATTGTTTTATTCGAGTATAGACCGTATATATATACTCCTGTTATTCGTACCGCCTTGAAAATCCGTCCAAACTGAATAAAAGACACTTGGATACCCCCAAAAAGCCATGCCCCGTTTTCTGGAAGCATGGTATCCCCGCAAGAAAAACTCTTCCCGGGGGAATCTTCCCCCTTTTTAGACATTATTAATATCGGTATATTGGGCTTTATTCTGTATATATATACTCCTGTTATTAGACATCTATCATAGAAAATGAAACAATAAGTGCCGCCTTGATTTCGTCAAATCTGAATAAAAGACACTTGGATACCCCCCCCCCCCCCCAAAGCCATGTCCCGTTTTCTGGTAGCATGGTATCCCCGCAAGAAACCCTCTTCCCGGGGGAATCTTCCCCCTTTTTTACACATTAAGATTGTTCTATTCGAGTATAGACCGTATATATAACCCTATCCCCGCAAGAAGCACTCTTCCCGGGGGAATCTTCCCCCTTTTAGATATTATTAAGATCGTTATATTGGGCTTTATTCTGTATATAAATACTCCTCTTATTCGTGACGGCAATAAAGATTTTAAAACGGAATGAAAGACAGTTCTTAAAAAAGGATTTTCAGTATGCCCTCAAGAAATAATGTTCTGGAAGTAACTAAGTAACTAGATTACTCATATACTCATGTTATTCGATTTAAATTGTTAAATATTTATTTTTAACATTGTAACATATTCCAACTTAACGGAGGGTTAGCCTGTGATATTGCCTGGTGCTCCTCGAGAAAAAAGTGTTATCCTTACAAAAAAAAAAGAATTTAAGCGTTCTTAGACAATTCAGAAACTCAGCAAGGAATTCCATTTTTATAGCGTCGGATAATATTGATAAAAATTAATCGTGCCGTGGCACGAACAACAGGTTATTGCCAATCAATTCTAATCTGCATAAACTGCCGTATTGAATTTTTATACCACTTAAATACGTGATACTTCTCTCGTTTGAAGAAACACACCCCTGAAGGAACCTCTCCGATGTTTCCGGATATGCCATGGGGCCAAGGAAAGGTTTATCTCAATAACGTAACAAGTGTACAGAAATCGTGTATTAACACTAAGCTGACGCCTGTAAGAATTGTAACCTGTTACCTTGTATTTTCATTATGCATGTAAACAACCTGTACTTTATTAATTCAGAGCAACAAAAATAAATTATTTAAAATTAATAATTTCCTTAATATGATACAATGTATAAACCCTTAAGATGCCTCTGTCATGGGACTGAAATGATACGGGGCCAGGGGAAGGTGAGATTCAACACACGTTACAGTGATGCCAAGTTGTTAACGTTGTGTACCGAATGCAAGGTATATAAATCTCGTAAAGTAGTAATAAGTACACTACGGGTACACGTGTGTATGAACGTCTTTCATTTTCATGTCATGCATTTAAACTAAATCATAATCCTTCATTTGAATTGAGCGTCTGCGGCTGATTAGGATAGTTGTTAGTATGACAATAAAAAGAATGCAAAGTCAAGATATGTAGGCCTTAGGCATGGTCCATTTGATATTCTGGTGGGGGGGGGGGGGGGCTTGGGTTTTTTGTCGGAGCAAGATTATTTTTTTCACCCCGGACCAGAGCAAAATTATTTTTTTCGCGTAAAGTTGGAGCAAGGAAAATGTATTTAACAGAGTTATTGAACATGTGATGTTACGGTAGAGTAAACGGGGGTTTGTTACGGATATTCTGATTGGATATTTACTGGTCAGTGGTCAGTTTAGTGAGTAAGGAATTTATAAGGTCATTCGAAGGCTCAGATTTTAAGCACTAACACGCTTTTCCTCGAACCCCTCCCACCCTCCCCCTATAGTACATATATTTGTCATAGTTATATATTGTATTATCTCTGATTTTTGATATATCGCTAACTCACGTATTTTTCTATTATAGTTATGAAATGACCATGATGTTTTTCATAGACGTTTTTGATGGACTTTGATGATGAAGATGATGACGATGATTCGCGATAATTGTCTCTGTAATTAATGTAAATAAATCTGAGCGCTTCGCCTCCTACTCCAATACATGTGTTATTTATCTTTTAAATGATTTATGTTCGTTTGAGTAGAACGAATTAGAACATAATTTTTTTTATAACAATTGATGTGAATATTAAGAATGTTTGTTTTTTTTCAATAGAAATTCGTTATTTTTATTTAAATTACTCAAAACATTATTTTTATGTAAAACTAAATTGTATTCACTTCTAAACTGAGAGAGATGAAAGATTTTTACAATATGCGATATATAATTTTTAGTAAACAAAATGTAACATGCAAGAGGGCCTGATGCAAGATTTTACATGTAGAAATGAAAACTTAGGTGAAAAACTTATTTAAATTCTCCTTCCAAGCTTGTATATAATTAGACACTATGGTGATACATGTATCTATTAATAGTAATACATTTGTAATTCATATTGATAATGTATTTAAGCATTTTAATTGTTTCAGTCACATGCACTCTTTTGATATCTTCAAATATGAACTTGCCAATTACAGAAGAAAACTATGGCGAGCGAAGCGAGCCCAAATTTTTTACAGAAAGTAAAAACTGTGGCGAGCGAAGCGAGCCGAAAACTTTTCAGGAAATTTAAGCGAATTTTATGGTTATTCTTCAAATTCAGATAACTTGTAACAGCAAGATTATTTTTTCTGTCACACCATAAGCAAATTTATTTTTTTCATCAAAATTCAGAGCAAAATTATTTTTTTTTTTAAACCCAAGTTCATCAAAATTCAGAGCAAAAATTTTTTTTTTTTTTTAAACCCAAGGCCCCCCCCCCCCTCCAGAATATCAAATGGACCATGCCTTATGTATTTGTTGACTAGATTAACACTCTTTTCTTTCCTTTCTTCCTGTACGCCATGCGTTTGAAAGTTTTTCTAAGCCGCAGACGCTGATCTCTTATATCTATGCCAACCATGTTTCAAATGCAAATAAGTAATATTATTAAAGACAGTGCTATCATTGTCACTAACGTATTCAGATTTCATGACGTGTGGTGAAATGATGTCGATCGCTAAATGTTATTTACTTAAAGCTAGTTTCCCTGAATATAAATTTTATAGATAACGTACATTTTATATCGAAGGGTATAGATTGGGGGGGAAAAGGAGCCATAAATAGTTTTATTTGGAAAACATTCAGTAACGACCATAAAATTGTCGAATGTGTATAATTTAATCTCTATATCTGTACCTCTGTTGTAAAAATGCAATACATTGTAGGTGGCGCAAGTGAAATGAATTACAGTTGCGCACTCCGAACTCAAAATGACGTTTTCAAACGGCTATAACTGCGAATGTATGCGTTAGATTCGCCTTAAAATTTGAATTTATACAACGAGAATGTATACTTTCATATAAAAAAAGAAGGTTTTTGCATTCCCAAATTTTGTAAATTTGATTAATGATCAGAGACACCTTTAAAACATGTTCACTTCTTGTAAATAGAGTATGTCATGTACAAATCATGATACATTGTCTAATAATTGAAAAGCATCCTACATTTAATCATTAAACATAAGAATGTTGTACTGAGGGTTGCCGCAGACGCTCAATTGAAGATGTATAGTTGTACAGAGGGTTGCCGCAGACGCTGAAATGAACATGTATATTAAACATTAGAATGTTGTACTAAGGGTTGCCGAAGACGCTGAATTGAACATGTATATTAAACATGAGAATGTTGTACTGGGGGATGCCGCAGACGCTGAATTGAACAAGAATGTTGTACTGACGGTTGCCGCAGACGCTGAATTGAACATGTATATTAAACAGTAGAATGTTGTACTGAGGGTTGCCGCAGACGCTGAATTGAACATGTATATTAAACATTAGAATGTTGTATTGGGGATGCCGCAGACGCTGAATTGAATAAGAATGTTGTACTGAGGGTTGCCGCAGATAGCTATGCTCAAGCAAGGAGCGCGTAACTCTTCCAACCCCATTCTTAAGTGTCCGGAATACGTCACAAAATAGGCGCTTGGAAGTCCGACGAATAAAAGGCAAAGGATGATAGGAAATCTGGGTCAGAAAAAAGTTTTCACAAGAGGGAACCCTGAAGTTTGAGTACCAAAATAGCAAACTTGTACACGTCATTACATGTGACCTTGAGGTTATATAGAATTTGCTAAATCGTTGTATTTCTTAAAATCAGCGTATTACCTCATTCATTTTATTTTATCTGGTCTTATTTTGATAAGATATGCAGGATGACACTCTGAATACGGCAATATCTCACCGGACTCTACCCAAACTTGCAAATTTTAGGACCTTGTTTGAGAGCCCTTTGGGAATGGGGTAAATTGTAAATGCTGTTTTCTTATCGAAAATAATCGGCTCTTGGCATTGAATAAAGAAAAATAAGACCAATATTTTATGTTCACTGTCTATAAAGATGATTTATAAATCAAACTGTGACAGAATTTAGTGATGACATTGTTGCAAAGCTGTACAGTTGGTCTCTGAATCAGTAGCTCTTCCCGAATTTTCTCTGACTTTTAACACTCGATCTTCTTGTCATATTATAGATTTAGTTGTCATAATTATAACACCTGCATTAACTCTATTGTTATTTTCAATGCATATCTTCAACAATCACATAAGTTTTTGACATCTTTTATTGAATTTTCTCGATCATTTTTTAAAATTGAGGTCAATTACTTCTAATTGGACAATATTATGTCATTGGACCAAAGGTCCTGCAAGCCCCAGTGTATAGAACGAAGGATTTGCTGTAAGAAATTCACTTGAAAAATAAAAATCATATCTGTAATACTTATATCTAAAAAGCTTTGCATGGGTTTAAAAAGTACTTTTAAGTTAATTCTAATAGTAAGGTTCTTCGTATATGGGTCAATGTTCCATGGTCAAAAGTGATTTAAAGTTTATCTTGTGCACTATTATTTTTAACAATAGCATGCTTTGAAAAGTAGGTATTTTTATCCAAAAAAATGTTATAATGTTGCTTTGAAGAAAAGAAAATATTGAACATTTCTTTCCTTTTCGATATTTCAAAGAAGACAATTGAATGTTGTACAGAACTGAGGACTTTTATGATGGTAAGCCTCAGTTTAGGTATGTACAGAATTAAAATAAAGACATGTCCTTTGATATAGGTGACATTAGATTTGCTTGTAGATGATTGGACTATGTTCTCTTTTCTCAGTGACCTAGATGCTGGCATGTAAATGGTTACACCACAAAAGACACAATTGATTTATATGAAAATTGATTTTTTCATAAATGTCGTGGGAGATAACTCTCACAAGAAAAAATAAAAGGTTGTAACATTTATTTGAGTAAATTTGCATATCAAAACATGCAGTTGCATATTTTTGTGGTCTGTTTGACATTTTAATATCATATGCAAATTCTAGAATTATTAAACCCATTGTAGGTAGTAATATAAGGCCAAAATTTAGGTGTGACATGAATTTTCATATTTCAATCAGAAATTGAACAAATTTGGTGAAAATTGAAATACTAAAAATGCCATAAAATGGACATTTTTCAGTATTTTTTAGATCTGTTTTTTATTTTATGTTTGTGGAGTTTATCTCTACCCATAGACATAAAAAAAATTATGAAATTTTTGTTTCCAGAAAATCCTTGAGCATAGCTACCGCAGACGCTGAATTGTACATGTATTTTAAACATTATTATGTCGTACTGAGGGTTGTCGCAGACGCTCAATTGAACATGTATATTCAACATTAGATTGTTGTACTGATGGTTGCCGCAGACGCTGATTAGATCATGTATATTAAACATTAGAATGTTGTACTGATGGTTGCCGCAGACGCTGAATTGAACATGTATAGTTGCACTAAGGGTTGCCGCAGACGCTGAATTGAACATGTATATTAAACATTAGAATGTTGTACTTTGGGTTACCGCAGACGCTGAATTGAACATGTATATTGTACTGAGGGTTGTCCATTGTACTGAGGGTTGCCGAAGCCGCTGAATTGAACATGAATATTACACATAAGAATGTTGTACTGACGCTGAATTGAACATATGGGAATATTATGGCTTGTCATATGATATTTTTAGATTTTGTACATATGTATGACAATTTTGTTTTAAGAAGACATACAAGACAAGTTCAAGTAATATTATGAAATAAAAAATCAACAAATTTCGTCTTTTGGCACAGAAAGTACATGAACACCAACAAATTACAATCACTACCACGGTGGGAGTCTTCCTCTTTCCTACCTGGCACTACAGATGAATAGATACACATATTAGACAACTATTATTTATACTCTCTTCTTTAATACAGTATAACCTTTAACAGTTGTACTACTTGGTGAGTACCCGAGGGCACATGTAGCCAAGTTTGAACAACATCGGTTGATCGTCTGTCTCTTCAACACATAGGAAATTTCTGTGACTAAATTTCTCGAAATTTCTTAAAAGTGGGTCCTAAAGCATCATATCCCATCAATTCTGCTACATCTTTCGGTACATTTTTGACTGTGAGGTCTCTGGTTGCCGTAGCTGTATCCATAGGAACTATTGAAATTCAAACATGTATACAATCAAACTTATTACATGAAGAATAAAGAGCATCCCCGTCTTTTTGTACCTTTATCTATTTGCATAGACATAAATCAAAAGTCTTATTAAGAGGAACAAGGCGTATCACAATGATGATGTACATAAAGAACTTGACTCTCGATTTCAATCATAATTCTGAAAGCAAAATTGCACAAGAAACATGCAGAAAACACATCAGACCGATCAAGAAACATACCACTGCTGGTGGTGGCTCCAGTGGCTGTGGGGGCTATGGCAGCTGGGGGGGGGGGGCTCTGCTGACTGTAGCTGTATTATATGTATCAATATGATGGTGTATAGAAACAACATAACTCACTGTATTTGCAGTAACAAAGATAGAAAACAACAGTGTACTTATGGTAGGACATAAAATGCTGCAGCGCACAATTCTTTGGATGTGAAATTCATCTTCAACTCTACCTCATTTCATGCAGAATATAACAGTCAATACATACCACTTCCTACGGTCTTGACGGTACTACCTTCTTCTTCTGAAATTACAAATTCCATTCATTGAAATAAGTGTGCAAGAAATTGTACTTTCTATTTCACTTATGTGCACTTATGAATACCAACGTCCAGATATCCTACATTAATACCGAGCCTTTCTTTTAAAGATGAGTGGTCACTAAGAACATTTTCAAACTTATCATTCATTCATCTGTAAAGGATTATTCTATACTTCGACATCAAAACAAAACTGGCTAACCCAACGTTGTGAATAGAATGTCATGCAGAAATACATCAATATCTTTATGCATACATACCCTCCTCCGAGCTGCTCTCTGACACTACAAAGAAACGGGGGTCTATATCAATTTAGGTATAGATAATGTTTATTATCTATGCGCATTGTGTATAACATAACATGTTATCATTTGCATATCTCTACTTTTATACCTTTTCTTTTATACACACAATATATGCATTATAACGTACGTTGCAATCCACTACAAATCATTCAAAATCATACCAGTCATTCACAACACTAAGTAACAAAAGAAACCCCTCAGCCTACCTAAATGGTCCACCACGGCAGTCACGGTGTCACACACCTGGGTCACCACAGCTACGACGGCTCAAATAACAAAATCACAAGGAATATAACAATTCCACAAGGTATGACCATTGCTTGCATACGGCCATTACACAAAAATGAGCACATAATGAAATGTGGTGTGATTGAATGTTGTACAAGCTGCGATGTTCAGTCATAAGTTTTCTGCTCCCTCATAACAAAGATATCATGCATAAGGGTAAAATATTCAGTTACTGTCATGCAATATCTTAATATCTAGTATTGTATAATGTATATCAATTGTAATGATTATGACAGGTGTATAATGTATTACAAACATCCTTACCTTCCATTCTCTCGTCGATGGCCTTGGTTAACTGCTTTTGCTGCAAGAAAATAATACATAGCAAAAATATTGAACATACAATCACAGGTATTGACTCAGAATAGAAGTAAAGCAGCTGCACGGAGTGACACTTCCTTCATTTCTTTCTCCATCTCACTTTCTGGCATTTTGGGAAGAGTAATTCTGTATTTCCGACACATATTATGTCCCTACTTGAAGATAATTTGAGGAGGAAACTTTCACGAATATATGTACCAACATTTCCACATTTCACTGTAGACCCTTTTACCACATTTCACTGTAGACCCTTTTACCAACAGAAGAATTACAAGATAATTTAAACCAGGTATCGTAACCGGTATGGAACACATTCCACTTAGATATGATAGAATACAGAGGTCACATACTGGTATCATTATGTACTCACCATCAACTTCATCTCATCGACTATCCTCTTTTCCTGCAAACATTACGATACATTTAGAGATGAATGATTTACATTTTCTCATACATCCTCATCCTTACAAATAGCATATTCATTGACATTAATCATCTTTTATATGAAACCAAGACGGAAAGGAGATTCCAACATACACATAAAGATATATGTATATACTCAGGCTCTACAACACTTCTTTTTTTTCAATTCGAGGATGACATGGGTGTTCTGCAATGAGTATAGTACATGAGTGGACTATTCATCCGGAGAACACTTATACAGGTTCTTTCATATTAGGATTAACCAAAACAGTCACTCTTTGTTTATTCCAATTAATGAGGCCCAAGTATATCTCGTTACTGAATAAAGTAAACATATTCAATTCATCTAATAAAGTGAAACTGATCACAGTGCTAAACTTATATGTACTCGCACTCCTTTTTATCTCTTCCATTATTCTGTCGTCCTGCAAAATAAATACATCTCCTTTATACTGATGAAGAAGAAGGTTTCCACCAAAGGTATATTTGCCGTAAGCTTGCATATATATATATATATATATATATATATATATATATATATATATATATATATATAGACAGCACAAAAGAGGTGAAAACTACCACGTTCACTACTCAGTGTCGTGGTCGCTTGTACCTTTTTTGTGCTTTTATATATATATATATATATATATATATATATATATATATATATATATATATATATATATATATATATCACAAATATATGTGTACTTACACTTTCTTTTCTCTCGTCTTTTGCATCCATCCTACAAAAAAGGGATCATCTCTCACAAAGACTTCATGTATGAGACAAGGAAATGTTACATGTACAAGCATGTTCTTCTATGCATATTTTCTGATAGGATTCAGTGCACATCAGTGCTCCAAGTGTACTATAGCGTAATTCCTTTTCATTAATTAGGAAAAAAATCCTCCTTCTCCTCAACATGAGCGTCTGCGGGTCAATGGGAGGACTGTTCGTTTCACAATGTGAACATAAGATATAACCCTGACACTTTCATGTGTACAATGCATTTATATATATACTATATATTTCTAAATCTACACTTCCGCTTCCCTCTATCCTCTCTTTGGTGCCATGTCCAGTGACGTCGCTCTCAGATATCTATGATTACAGGGTTTTAAATGTAAATAACTACATATCAAAATATTGTACAATGCCACCAGTGCCATTAACCCCTTCAATAGTCATGATATGTGTGGTGCTATTAAAGGGTTCAAGTTGGGCTACAAATGAAAAGAAATGTTCAACTTACTTCACGTCTTCTCTCTATCTTGATCCCGAAATTATCATAACGTACAAAAATGTCGATCCATTCAGGGAAGATTTCAAACTAAACTTACCTCCATCAATACTCCTATGTCATGTACAACTCACAATACATGGAAAAAGTCCGGAAAAACACAAAAAAAAAACATTGTTTAGATTTGAGGATCACTGACGAGGGTTAAGTACCCGAATCGTGCATGTCTGGTCCATGTTGCCAATTTATCTGTTCTTAAATGATGCTATTCAATTTGAAGACGTTTACATTAGTCATCACCTTCTTCTGTAGTGAAGTAGTTAGGTCACAGAGTACAAATAATAATGATATACATCATTCAGACCCATTCACTTCATCGCTTTGTTCAACTCGGATTATTGGTACTATGTTCTATGAGGGATGTTCATGTAGTCTTCAATGTTGATGAAATATCATATTTTCTGTTTGCTCATATTAGACATATGACCCCCTTCCGGATAGCATCTTCGGAATTTCACACATACAAGTCAGTATTCCTGACTCTCTTTACTATGTATACTGTATGTTCAAGTCGGCTGATAGATACTATCTTGTACTTTGTGAAGACTTTGGTGTAGTCTTTCATATTATTGCAATAGCATATGTCCCCCTTCACTTTGTTTACAGTACAGTGCTGCAACGGACTACCTCATGGAGGTATCATCCTCGCGTGTTTTTTCTGTCTTTTTGCATAAGAGCATACATTGTATTGATGCATAACAATAGGTCTGCTGTGGACAGTTTTCATGATGGAAACTTCATACTTCGCAATTTGAGGAACTTCTTCAAGTACACACATACCCCCATTTTGATACACGTCTGTGTGAAAGATATATTGACATTTATCCAGTGTGATTTCACGTTTTCCTCCCTAACTCTTCTACGTGCCCTCAATTGTGAAGTATGAAATGCGATGTCCGAAGAACCTCATATTGAAATATGACAATCAGAACACCACAACAAGGACAACATTGAAGCAATATTCACTTTTTTATTTATTAATCTAAAGATTATATCATGTTTACTTAAATGATGATACAGATAATGAAATACCAAAAGGAATGCAAAAATGGAGTGAATTTTTTCATTTTGATGCTTCACAGAGTTTTCAATTCTTACAAATTCCTTTTAATGTCACAAAAGAAACAAAATTATAATGGTTCCAGACAAGAATAAACCACAGAATTTACTGTCTCGTTATTTCTCTTCATCTTCCTTCTTTCTCCTGAAATAGAGAATGCATACTATGTCAACAGCATTCAGACAAGGAACATCAAAATAAACAGGATTAAAAGAGCAAGTCACGTTAACTATGGTGCGATTAACTGAGTGGTTCTTACAGAGCTCTTCTCAGATTCTTCACCAGGTCCGTCAGACGGACCTGGTTCATGGTGTTATCCAGTATGCCTTCTGCTAGTCCCTGTCGCAGCAGGGACTGCAGGAAATCGGACTTCCCACTGAGATTGGGGTTCAAAAATCTTTCCAGGTATAATAGTATTAAGTTCTCAATAGCCATACCCATTAAACAGAGTCCAATGTAAACGCTGTTTCATTTACTTGTCTGTAATACATGAAGTAATATTTTTACACCACATGATACATTCTTCTTTTATTCTTTGCAGCCCTTCTACCAGTAAGAATCAACCATGACAGCTGTGCGTGTGTCAACATTTCTATAGTGAACATTTTTAGTCTAGTTTCTATAGTTAACATTTTTAGAATATTATGAAATATGTATTTATTTATTTATTAATTTATTAAAAAAAGATAATTAAACACATTCACAGTATTCTCTGTTTATTTTCTACAGCCCATGTAAATAGGGTTCTTACTTTTTATATATGCCATAACAAATGTGTCATGATGCATTTCTACTGCTTGAAAATGGAGATTGAAACAGTTATATATTTATCCCTTCAAGCATATCCTCCAACATGTTTCCCGAGAAAATGCTCAACAACCAATTTATCTACTTCAGTTCAAACCTGGTTAAAGGGTGTAATCATCAAAAGGAAAAAAATATGAATCACATGTTCACTGAAAGTAAACCACATTTGACAACATAGGGTCCTATGTACTGTCATTGAGGACTTCAATTGTATTCAGGAATTCCGGATAGCATCTTCTGAATTTCACACATACAAGTCAGTATTCCTGACTCTCTCTACTATGCATACACTATGTTCAAGTCGGTTGATAGATACTATCTTGTACTATGTGAGGACTTTGGTGTAGTCTTTCATCAGGAAATCAAGGTGAAGAATTAGAGGACCAGTTGCGCGCTAACGTAACCGTTAGAAACAGGTTTGAACCTTTGTCATTTCAACCGAAACATGCACATGCTACTTTTGAGAAGAGGCCTGATGCTGTTTATGTTAAAGGATATAGGGAACCTCTGTCAAATTTTTACCGTATGGAATTTCAATGGCAGCAGAACACCTTTAATAGCTTGGAGCAAGCATTTCAACACGAGAAAGCTCGTCGACATGGTGACCACAGAACAGCGAAGCGAATTTTGGCCGCGAAACACGCAGGAATCGCAAACAAGATAGGTCGAGATGTACGGATTCATCCTTTGTGGGACCGAGAAAAGGAAAAGATCATGTACCAGATGTTATGGGAAAAATCAAATCAAAGCGAGGAATTCCGTCATGAACTCCTGAGAACTGCCGACAAAGAGATCTATGAGGAGCTTCCCGACAAATTTTGGGGCACAGGGCGTGATGGTAAAGGGCGAAATGTTCTTGGATCAATGCTCATGGATTTGAGAAAGGAAATAAAAAGCCAAGACGAGAAACCTAGTGTCGCCATCATAGGTAGTTCACTAATCAAGAACCTGCGAAGTGATAACTTCTCCCGCCATTTCCGCACTGAGGTTTGCAAATCCTACACGATTCCGGAAGCAAAGAAAACCATTCGAAACTGCCCAGGAGAGAGGGACGTGGTTGTATATCAGTTACTTTCGAACGACATGAAAAGCAAATCGGGGGATGAATGTTTGTCAGATCTACGAGAACTTGTTACACTAACAAAGGAGTTGCAACCACGTGCGAAAATCATAATTTCATTACCACCTAACCGAGGGGATTCTGTAACATTGAACCATACAACAAACAGTATAAATGCCAGTGTGAAATTTACATATTCTAGAGACAATATGGTGACCGTATGTGACAACTCGAATCTGTCTTACAGAGGAGAACCCAGCAGGCGGTACATTAGTAGCGATGGGGTACATCCGACACCCGCGGGAGAAAAGGTGTTATTTGGAAACATCCGCCAGGCAATCCAAAGTGTCATCACATGTTAAATAAACAAACAGAATTACGATCTTCTACACGTGACAAACAACCTTTTTTTTTTTTTTTCTTTTTTTTTTTTTTTTTTTTTTTTTTTGTGTTACACCACTTCATTGGTGTTACTTATATGAATGAGGTCATTACTTTCTCATGTTGTTTTCTGCCGCTTATATTGTATGAGAGTGAAGTTATGTTAGATGAAACAATATACAAAAAGAGATTGAGTATCTGTCATTGGAACATAGAGGGGTTCAAAAGTTCGATTAGTAGTAAATTTTCTGACAGAGAATTTGTAAATGAAATCATAAAACATGATATAGTAACTTTAACTGAGACCCATGCAGGTCCAAACGATGATATATCTGTAGATGGATATTATACATACTCTACTAGTAGATCAAAACATCCTAAAGCAAGAAAGTTTTCGGGAGGGGTAGCCATACTCATAAGAAACCATTTACGCGGGGTTGTAGAGTTTCTGCGAACGTCTTCAGATTTGGTATGGTTGAAAATGAATAAAAGTTTCTTCCATTTTCAAGAAGACCTATATTTAGGAGTCGTATACATAAGCCCACAAAATTCAATATGTACAAAAGATTTGTCTGAACGCGCCTGGGAAGATTTAGAGGGGGGTGTACGGCACTTTTCAAATGCAGGTAAAGTTATGTTACTGGGGGATTTCAACTCAAGGGTAGGCACCCTACATTCTGACTATGTGATACAAGATGACAATGAATATACACCGAATAGCGAAGATTATATATGTGACGCTGATGTTAGAATTAGATGTAGTATGGATGAAAGTGTGAACGACTATGGAAAAAAGTTATTAGAGTTATGTAGGAACAGTAGACTTAGAATTTTGAATGGTCGAGTATTAGGTGATGTGAATGGTAATTTGACATGCTTTCAATGGAATGGGAGCTCGGTAGTAGATTACTGTATTGCAAACGAAGACTTGCTCGGGGTAATAGAGTATTTCAAAGTACATGAACTGAAAGGAATATTTTCAAATCACTGTAAGATATCACTGCAAATTCCATCCGATGTCACGATATCTCACGATGATGCCAAAATGTCCGATTTCCCTGCCTCTCCATTTTGGTCGGAGGACCTGGCTCGGATTTTCAAGTCAAAACTTGAGTCAGAGGAAATGAAGAACAAATTTAACTCATTAGAAAATGACATAAACAACAAAAGCGTACATAGTATAGTACAAGATCTTACTGAAACTTTTCACTTTGCATTACCGGCGCATAGAATAAATAATACGAGAACTAAAAAGGTAAAACGAAAGAAGTCAAAATGGTTTGATGTCGACTGTAGAGATCTGAAGCGTACAGTAAATAAATTAAACAGACAACTGGTTAAGAAACCATGGGATGTAAACGTAAGGGAATCTTTCTTCCGATTAAGAAAACAGTATAAAAAACTATTGAAATTCAAAGAAACGCAATATCGAAGATGTATTATCGATAAATTGAATAATAAAGATCGTAAAACTACACAAGAATACTGGGGGATAGTAGACGAACTGAAAGAACTACAAAATCCGAAAAAGTACTCCGAATCCCCAGTTTCAAGTAACACATGGCTTAAACACTTTAGAGATCTTTTATCCAAAACAGAAACAATGAGTGAAAAAGCCGAATCTAAGAAAATGAAACTTTTGGTTGAAGAATTGGAAAAAAATGTTCCATCTAATATAGACAATTTAAATCAGGATATAACTGTTGACGAGATAAAGTCTGCAATTCGAAAACTAAAGAACAAGAAATCATGTGGTGTAGACAAAATTAAAAATGAAATGTTGAAGATTGCAATATCTACATATTCACCAATGTTTCAAAAGATTTTTAATAAGATTTTGAATGACGGGGACTTTCCTGAAATTTGGAATAAAGGTTACATTGTGCCTCTGCATAAGTCTGGTGACGGCCGCAATCCAAACAACTATAGAGGTCTAACTATTAATAGTTGCCTCTCGAAAGTATTTACAACTATTCTTAATGAAAGATTACAAAATTACCTCCAAGAAAATAACATTATAGATAAACATCAAATAGGATTCTCAAAAAACAGCCAAACAATCGACCACATGCTCGTATTAAAAACCATTGCAGATAAGTATTTAGGAAGGAATGATAAAGTTTACTACGGTTTCGTCGATTTCAAGAAGGCCTACGATACTGTATGGAGGGAGGGTCTTTTATATAAGATGCTTAAAAGTGGTATAAATGGAAAATTCTATAACATCATCAAAAACATGTACGAAACATCAGAGTGTTGTATCAAAATCAATAACAAACTAACGGAATATTTCAAAAATAATATGGGGTAAAGCAAGGTGAAGTTTTGAGTCCGCTACTTTTTAATGTATTTATAAATGACTTGCCAGATTATATGGATGATGCCGATAGTCCAATTTTAAATAATTCTAAAATAGATTGCTTACTTTATGCAGATGATTTAGTGTTAATTTCAACAACGAAAGAGGGACTGCAACGAAAATTTGATAAACTGAATCAGTACTGCGATAAATGGCGACTGAGTGTGAATGTAGAGAAAACAATGATTATGCCTCTCTCTAAAAGTGGACGGATTCCAAAAAACAACGCAAATATAAAATTCAACGGCAAAGATCTCGCTTTCTCAAATACATATAAATACCTTGGTGTCCTATTTGACTCAGCAGGTAATTTTAATTACGCGAAAAATAATATGCACGAACGTGGCCAAAAAGCACTTTTTAAATTAAAATCAGTAATAGATCGGGAAGTTCTGAATCCTCGGATCAGTTTAGATCTCTTCGATAAAACAGTAAAACCAGTTTGTTTATACGGTTCGGAAATTTGGGGTGTTTTAAATTTAGGTAAAATTAAAAATCAAAACCAGATGATTGAACTGCTTATGAAAAAACTTACAATCGAAAAGGTCAACATGTCTTATTGTAAGTGGTTATTAGGTGTCCATAAGTATGTAGCGAATTTCGAAATTTTAGGTGAATTGGGAAGATATCCTTTATACATAGATATGATAAAGAACACGTTTAAATACTGGTCAAAACTTCAAGATAAACGAAGTAAAAAATCATTAATTCATGATTGTCTATGTGAAGCAGAATTGATAGATCATTCAGGCAAAAATTCGTGGGTTACAAATTTGAAACATATCTGTAAAATTTTGGACATTGGAAACCATGTGAACATAAATTTAGATGAAATTTCATCAAAACTTAGAACATCTTTCGATTCATTTTGGTCAGACTCAATAAACAGAAATCCCAAATTAAGATCATTGTGTCAAATAAAACATAGATTTCTATTCGAAAACTACCTTGAAAACATGCAATTCAAAGACAGACGTCTACTTACAAAGTTTCGCACAAGTGCACACAACCTTAGAGTCGAAACAGGCAGACACACTCGGCCTATCACCCCGCTATGCATGAGAACATGCAAGGAATGCACTTTACAAGAGGTCGAGGACGAGTTTCATGTACTTATTAGGTGCCGAAAATATGACGAAATGAGAAAAATTATTTTCGATAAAATAGAAGAAGAATGCGCTTTATTTCCACAGTTAGATGAATATTCAAAATATTTCTTTGTTTTCAATAGCAGTGATCAAATCCTAAAATTGGCGGTACAGTTGATTCGTGATATATTTACTTCAAGGGACACCCCGAGCAGGTCTTCAAAATTTGCTTAGTGTATTGTATATATGAAATATTGATGCAATTTCATTACGTATGCCATTGTCTCCGTTGTTTTTGTTGTTTACATTCTCATTATTTTAAATTCGCATGATGACTTCAATGTATAAGTTATGTGCAATAAAGAATTTGAATTTGAATTTTCTTATTGCAATAGCATATGTCCCCCTTCGCCTTGTTTACAGTACAGTGCTGCAAAGCATTACCTCATGGAGGTATAATCCTCGCGTGTTTTTTCTGTCTATTTGCATAAGAGCATACATTGTATTGATGCATAATAATAGATCTGCTGAGGACAGCTTTCATGATGGAAACATCATACTTCATACTTCGCAATGTGAAGGAACTTCTTCAAGTACACACATACCCCCATTTTGATACACGTCTGTCTGAAAGATATATTGACATTTATCCAGTGTGATTTAACGGTTTCCTCCCTAACCCTTCTACGTGCCCTCAATTGCGAAGTATGAAATGCGATGTCCGAAGAACCTCATATTGAAATATGACAATCAAAACACCACAACATTGAAGCAATATTCACTTTTTTATTTATGAATCGAAAGATTATATCAGGAATTTACTGTCTCGTTAGTTACTGTCTCGTTTAGAATTTACTGTCTCATTCATCATCTTCCTTCTTCCTCGCTGAAATAAAGAATGCATACTATGTAAACAGCATTCAGACAAGGTACATCAAAATAAACAGGATTAAAAGTCACGTGAACTATGGTGCTATTTACGGAGTGGTACTTACAGAGCTCTTCTCAAGTTTTTCACCAGGTCCATTAGACGGACCTGGTTCATAGTACTGTCGAATACCCCCTCTGCTAGTCCCTGCCGCAGCAGGGACCGCAGGAAATCTGATTTCCCAATGAGCTTGGGATTCTCTTGGAGAACCCAGTCCTTCACCTCCTGGGGATCTACAATTAAACAGAAACATGTCATTCTCTTGGTCCTCATCGGACTGCGCTACAGAGGAAGAAGTACACATCTTAGACATATTATATTTCTATATAATATCTCCTCCCTTCTTTTTTCTCTCCTATTCTGTCATGCAGTACAACATTTTTATACAAGTTGAATTCATGCAGATTTCTGAACAGCCTACAGATTACACAGTTTATCAAATATCTCACCGCCATGAATTATTTGTGCGTTGAATTAACAGAGAAGAATTATTGGAATTATAGCAATATCAATAACTTCCTGCTTTTGCTTGGCTGCAGTGCTGAGGAACAACAATCAGGAAGGACCTATTTACATCACATGTAGGATGAAATACTTGTTCTGGATATGGATAATGAAAATGACATGACACATTTCAAATTGTACATACCAGCTTCCCTTTTCTGTTTCTCTGGCGCTACAAATGAATAAATCAACATATTACACATAATGTAATTATACCCTACTCTGCACCTACAGCATAACCATTTCATTCATGAGGAATGCATGTAGAATGCTGAACATCCTTCGCATCACTCAGTATATGAAATATCTTAATGCCATGATTAACTTGTATTGATCATTGATTTCACAGATAAGAAGTATTTGCATTATAGTAAAACCCATTACTTCATTGCTGAGGAATACATTTCAGGCAGGGGCGATTTACACTACAGGCAGAAAAAAAATTATTTCTTTTCTATATGGATAATGACAATGACAGAAAACATGAAGGAATTAACATACCAGGATAAACTGTCTTCTTCTCTTCTGTCACTACAAATGAATGTATACACGTATTAGACATATCTTTTTTTATACCATCTTCTGTAAAACAGTACAACCTGTTCATACATGACGAATACATGTCGATTGTGGAATATCCTACATGTAACACAGTATACCACATCTCTTACTGCCATGAATTACTTGTACATTACAGTATCAGGGAACTAGTCATAAGTTATAACAATATCAATTATTTTCTGTGAGTGCATGCCTTCATTGCTGAGGAGTACCATGACCTTCTTATTTTGTATATAGATAAAATGACATGACATATTGAAAAAATGAGCTTACCAGTCTCTTGCTCGTGATCTTCTGGTGCTACAGATGAAAAAACACAAATGTTAGACATATCATTGTTATGGCCTTTTCTGTCACACATTGAAACCTTCTCATACATATTTGCTGAACATACTAAAGATCACACATTATATTCTATGTCGTTTATAAGGGCCTCTCATTTCCCTTCCTATCGTCATTCCAAAGAGATGCATGTTGCTCTACATTCCATGCATGAACAGATATGAAGACAGATAGATCCTTCTCTTTGACAGTTGCATAAAATACATCACTACTGTACTTCTTGATATAAGTAAGAATACTTACTTGCACCGACGGCAAAAGAGGCAGACGAAGGGCCTACAACAATATAGAAACATTTTAAGAAAGGAGGGGATCTCCAACAACACTAGGTTGCAGCACCCACAGCAAAATCCCAAAACACCCGTGCAAAAAACACAGAACAGATACCCACAGAAAGAGATGCTAGAGCGACAAGGAACACCAACTCACAACATGAAACATAAAAGACTACACATAAACCAATGAGACCAATGGGCAACCGGTGCCGACTTGGGACGGCCATCTGCCACGAAAATAGCAGACGGTGTGGTAATCCTGGATTACTTGCGCACAACCCTCCCACTATTCCGATTTCCCAGAGGTCTCGAAGAAAGCACAATTATGGTGTAAAACAACCTCCTCGCTGTTAGATGTAAAACACAGGGGTCCAAGCAACACAGATGAATATGTAAATGGATATAAAAAGAGGACGTGCGTAATACAGTCCGTGCTCTGCCGGCTGTAGCGAGCTCATATATGTTATCACCGAGGAGTCCGACTGACATTCAGAGAGGACAGGTGGTCGGGGCCCTGTCTTCTCTAAGGAGGTTTGGACAGGGCCCGTCATGGATTCCCGTCGTCACAGTCAGAGTGCAAGTCTTAAGAATGCGCTCGTACAAGACATGCCCTTTCTTCGAGATCACATGCAGGATACTGAATATAACAATGTCACTTGTTCCTATCAAGTACTGGTATCCTTTGAGCAACTAACAGATCATTACTGCAGGATCTTATGACTATCATTCATTATAATGAGTTAAAGAAGATCCTGACGATAATCTCAACAGCACTCACAATAGAGCACCTAAATGAGCATCGACGGACCCCTAGCAAGCTAGAGGTGGGACCAGGTGACCGGGAGGAGTAAGCATCCCCTGTTGACTAGCCGCACCCGCCGTCGATGATCATGCACGAAAATGAAAACATATGAAAAGCATGAACTGCACTGTCTGCAACGAGCTCATAGTAAAGTGTACAGTTAGACAGGATTAGTAAAGTGTACATTTAGACAGGATTGATCTACTGGAATATGTTATCAAAATATACATACCTGCTCTGATGGTCTTGGGTGCCTCTGGCACGAGGAAGGCTACAATAGAAGTACGTATTACTTTCAAACAACTCAATTGAACAAAGTGTAAAAGTAGCTCACCCTAACCCAGGTTTTTCGGACCAATGTTAAAGGTCTCTTAATACCATTTATATCACCAGAATAAAGGTAACAGCAGTTATTATATCCCAGAAATAATAGGTCTTGTCTGACCAGCTATAAACCCTAAACATGCGAAACTAGATACAAAAAAATCATAACACCTATAACAGACGCTCTGAAGAATTTATATTAGGAAGGATACATTGAGAAAGTATACATACCACTCAGTCCCATCACAGGGTCCCACGTTACTATAAAAAGGTATATCTATAGACATGCATTCTCAGATGTATGACACCTTTATCAAATTACAACATGATGGCATGAACAGCAATGAATGCATGAAAACCACTGCTGTATAACAGCATTCAGAGAGGGTTCTCTTTTGGATACAAATAAATCGTATATATCACTTTTTCCTTCAATAGGACCACTACACATCTTAGTTTATCTCAACACTGCTGTTGAGTGTAGGGCATGTATGCTTCAATTTTACAGCGAATAAATTTAGAGCATAGACCATTCCCATGTACAACCTACAACTACATCAGAACTCTTTAAAAAATTGATGATTGTGAATTAACTTCATTTACTTTCAGATTACTTACTTGGCGTTGTCGGGGGGGCACCTTCTTGGGCTGAAAGGAAAGAATTTCGTAGTTATTGTTCCACATAATAACGGATATTGACAAAATGCTATCATCACAAGGGGACCGAATTACCCTACTATAGAAATAAACACATTCTAAAGGTGTAAGAAATATGGCTTCTGTATTAGATATCCAGAACATGGGTTAACGTTAGGCACATTATTGCTTTATATCAAATTTCATTTCACCTCTACTTCCCTTTCGGGTAAACTTTCATCAGAACCCCTTTGATGGCTCACATCATTCAAAACAGTCATTAATGTTGTTCATGATAACTTACTGGTCAAGGGGATCTGCACTTAAGCTACAATGAGATAATTTCATATTAATACATGTATACTTCTTCTTTATTGCAGTATTTGGGATACATGGAATGTATCCATCGAATGTAGAAGTCATACAAAGGATTCATATAGGCCAAGTATGGAAGATATATTCTTTACTATGCTGAAGGAGGTTTACTACACTAAATAATTAACAATGACATGACAAATTTCTGATTCTCAAAAAATCAACTATACGTCCTTTCATAGAGAAAATATAATGTAAGTAAATACATACGTAGTGGATCCGGCTGCGATGGTGCTGTAAAGAGAGAGAGAGCAATATATATATATATATATAAACATATATCTCAGGTTCCACTCGGACAACAAAGGCAAATTATTCCATATGATATATACAAACACTGTGCAGATAATGTGTACTGAACCAAGACATTTAACATTGCTTAATATTCATTGAACTGTCAACTTACCTGTGGCATCTTTTGCTATTACTACATCCATAACGCCTGAAATTACAGAAGAATACATACCAGTTAATTCTGAAGGAAATCATTATTACAGTAAAAAGTATAATGCTGTTTCAGAATGACAATGCCATAAAGGTTTTGAATCATGTTATGGGAATAACAGTGATGAAATGTCATTACCTTGGAAGGCCGTGCTTACAATGCCCTGCAGGTTCTTCTCCTACAAAGGAAAATACTTGTCGGGTATCAAGTAAAAGTCTTAAAGTACAAAGGACAGAGACAAATGTAACTCTACAAACACAGATTTAGAAGGGAGGGACTTAACCTACAGATAACCCCAGCTGCCCGGATGGGGTAAACCTTACATGCTTTCTTGGAAGATTGATGTTATTAGGTCAATGCTATACATGTCTACTTTTTCAACAGTACCAATATTTATAGAATAGTGTACTTACTGTCTGGTCCAGTTTTCTCAGGACTTCTGCTTTATGCAAAGAGTATCGTACATAACATGAATATATCGTTCTACTCATGACATAAGAGCGAGTAATGTATTGTGTAATGATGATTGATTCCATCATGATAATGATTTTATAAACCACAACAGATGCCATTCGGGTACAATGTCTAAGTTATGTATGTACTCACGTCTTGTCTCATTGCCTCCATTATCCTTTCTTCCTGCAAGATGAATACATTGTATGTTTCAAATGATATATCAGATTTATCATTTGGAATGAAATATTGCAATCTTACATCTACAGCTAATGAAACATTAAACGATTAAAAGCCATTAAAAGTTACTTCATACTCTAGGATATGAAGATGTACTTACACTTTAAGTTATAGTGGTCTCTACAAACTTGTCCATGCTGAAAAATGAACATATGCTGATATCACTTTACATCTTTTTTTTCCAATAATGATATTCTGTATAACGAATTTTCAACTTGGCAATAGATACAGTCAATGACTAGTCCTTCACAGAAATTACTTTCTGTGCATGAATCTCAATCACATCTCAGGACTTTTCAATGTACCTGGTGTAGCATTGAAAGAACACCCTACCATTTATCAGGAGATACAGTTAGGCTGATATGTTTAGGATGTCGCAGACGCTGATATGAACAAGTTACAAATGAAAGTGGCTGATTACGTGACTGTTTACCTACATTCATGTCTGATTCACTTATGACTACCCTACGTGGGTATCACTGTCCTCAGTTTTCGGGCATTGCTTAGTCAAAGACAAACTATGAGTTCCTTATCTGCGTCACTTCATTTCACGCACATGTCGTAATGACGGTTGCCGCAGACGCTACATGCTTTTTTGGAATACTGATGTTATGAAACAAAGGAGGGGATGATCTCCAACAACACCAGGTCGCAGCACCCACAGCAAAACCAAAAAACACCAGATGCAAAAACATTGAGCAGACAAGCACAGAAAGAAACGCACAAGGGACAAGGACCAGACATGCAAGTTTTGGGCATTTAACCCTCTTCAGTGATCTTCAATCTAAACAATGTAATATGACTAAAATCTTTGATAATTATGCCCTAAAGATATGTTGCTTGGGTGCCCACCCTGCTTTTTGCGGTCCTGTTTGCTTGTGTTCATCTGACGGTGCGAAGGTTGTTTTACGTCACAATTATACGTTTTTCGAGAAAGTCATATACCTTGTCCTAAACATGTCTTTCATACATGAGCTCGCTACGTTCATCGAGACCTCTTGGTAATTGGAGAAGTGAGAGGGTTGTGCACACGTAATCCAGGATAACCACAACATTTGCTACTTGCGTGACAGATGGCCGTCCAAAGTCGGCACCGGTTACCCATTGGTCTCGTCGGTTTATGTGTAGTCTTTTGTGTTTGATGTTTACATGTCGTGTGTATCTTTTCCGTCTCGTACTGTACTCGTCTTTTCTGTTTTTGCATGGGGTGTTTTGGTGTTTAACTGTTGATGCTGCATCGGGGTCTTGCTGGAGATCTCCTCCCTTCTTTTCATGTCAAACGTACATACAACATTATAACTTGGGTCCTATCCGTGTATCATCTTCAATGAGTTAAAGATCCTGACGATAATCTCAACAGCACTCACAATAGAGCACCAAATGGAGCATCGACGGACCCCTAGCAAACTAGAGGTGGGACCAGGTGCCCGGGAGGAGTAAGCATCCCCTGTTGGCTAGCCGCACCCGCCGTCGATGTTCACGCACGAAAATGAAAATATCTTATATACATGCACTGTCTATGGTTCTGTCTGTAAAGAAAGTGCTATGGCGACAATGTCAGGGAAAAATATTCAAAACACTTACTGTCAAACCCCTCGCGGGGAACTTTTTTACGAGCTGTACACTGTGTGCATGCCATGTAAAATGTTAAACGTCTTCAATTTCAAAAGCATCATTTATAAACGGATTAATGTGCAGCATGGACCAGGCATGCACGTTTCATCGGGTACTCAACCCTCGTCAGTGATCTTTAATCTAAAGTTACCTGTAACACACAATGTCATGAATCAACTATTGCTAAAATACAGATAAATACAGATTACTGGAACATGTATCTTATTCTTATGTGGGCAGCTTTGCTGTGGGTGCTGCAACCTGGTGTTTTTGGAGTTCCCCTCTGTTTAATAGAAGTTAATAATTACACCACCTTTTTGTATGTAATTGATGACATGCTGGTACATCCAGTGCAAGTATAAGGGCCTACAACAATTAACGGTAAAATTCACTCAAATTAGATTATTGTACTTACCTGCACCCAATGCAGCTGGTGGGTCTACAGCAGTAAAAGAAAAGTGTTGAATTACCGTTGTATAAGTCGTATTTTTATTTCTGCACAACACATTGTGCACCTGATATTCTTACAAATGAGACTATATATAAAACGTGTGTCACTTAAATTCCATTTACACTGTATCACGCAAACAGTGTGTTTGACAACAAAGATGGTATATACTAATACCCCACTTGCATGGAGAACACAAAAAGGCAATAGGTCTTTGCACAGACATAAATCAGTACAGTACTTTAGGGTGTCTAAATACATTTTACAGGACTATAATTCTACTTACCTTTCTTCATTCCCTGCACTTTACTTGAAGGGGGTGGCGTTCCAGGTACAGTGTCTGTAAGGGAAATAATTTCAACACCAATTGCTGTACATCCAACGCACGAAACAGATTATTCTTACAACTTATTATTTCAGTCTCCAACTCCATCAGAGATATTGGCAATGGATGTAAGTATGTATTTTATGTATTAAAATGTGCTATACTTGTACTATTGATATATGAAGAAGAAACTGCAGCTCTCTTACCTTTACATGTTTAACATTACATGGCTCGGTCACATTCAAAATTTACGACTTCACAACTTTCCACTTCCTCTGTTTCACACCATATTCTTAAGTATAATGCATTATTCATTAAAACATATATGATGTATTTAATCATGAACGACATGAATTCACTTTACAGTTTAACAGATCAATACATTGTCCTCTCTGTACTTTCTGACAAGTCTGAAGGAACTTTTCATGGTACTAAAATCATAAAGACAACTGAAGGTAATATATTATCATTCGTCACTTTCAGAAAGGAGGGGATCTCCAACAACACTAGGTTGCAGCACCCACAGCAAAATCCCAAAACACCCATGCAAAAAACACAGAACAGATACCCACAGAAAGAGACGCAAAAGGGACAAGGAACACCAACTCACAACATAGAAACATGAAACACAAAAGACTACACATAAACCAACGAGACCAATGGGCAACCGGTGCCGACTTAGGACGGCCATCTGCCACGTAAATAGCAGACGGTGTGGTTATCCTGGATTACGTGCGCACAACCCTCCCACTATTCCGATTTCCCAGAGGTCTCGAAGAACGCACAGTTATGGTGTAAAACAACCTCCTCACTGTTAGGTGACCACACACAAACAAGACCGTAAAACACAGGGGTCCAAGCAACACAGATGAATATGTAAATGGATATAAAAAGAGGACGTGCGTAATACAGTCCGTGCTCTGCCGGCTGTAGCGAGCTCATATATGTTATCACCCGAGGAGTCCGACTGACATTCAGAGAGGACAGGTGGTCGGGGCCCTGTCTTCTCTAAAGAGGTTTGGACAGGGCCCGTCATGGAGTCCCGTCGTCACAGTCAGTCAGAGTGCAAGTCTTAAGAATGCGCTCGTACAAGACTGTATATTGGTCAAGTACCAAGCTTAGTGTCCGTCTGGTGACATTAGGATCATATCCACGGTATAAAAGGCGTTTGATGACTCTGACGCATTTTCGATACATATGCTGTCTACCTTTGATCCTTCTTATTTTGTTAATTATGTCACCATAAAATGCAGGTTGTGAAATACCCAAAGTAATATACTCCGTTGCTTGTATTGGTCCGAATTTCAAAAGAAGTTGATCATAATTTTTGTAAAATTTCCAGAAAGTCTTTACTAGTTTATGAAAGCGAAAACCTTGACCTAAAAGTTTCTTTGTAATTTGTAGATTTCTATTATGAAAATCCAAAACATCAGTACATGCTCTAGCATACCGGATGAGCTGTGAAATGTAGATACCGTATGACGGTAATCTAGGGACATCACCGTCAAGCCAGGGAAAATTTACTATGTTGAATCCAAAATCATCTCGTTTGTCATATACACTTGTATGAATTTCTCCATTGACAATTTTGATATTTAGGTCCAAAAATGGTGTTTCAGTGTCTGTAAAGTTTGCCTTGTTTAGAGTCAATTCTTGTGGATAAATAACATCTTTATACTTTTCAAAAACAGGATTATCGATAGTAAGAATATCATCCAGGTACCTAGAAGTACCAGTGAAGCATTTCACATCATCATGTTTTCTTTGCTTTTGAAGATTTTGAATAAATTCCTTTTCATATGTGTATAAAAATAAATCTGCAACAAGAGGCGCACAATTTGTACCCATAGGAATCCCTACAACCTGCTTGTAGAGATTCTCACCAAATCTTACATAAATGTTGTCCAAGAGGAAGGACAAGGCACTACACAGGTCGCTACATGTCCATGATTTGTATGATTTGTATTCTGTAGCGGAAAAGAAACCCTTTGATTCAGATGTACAAATATAAATTTTCCCCTCTCGATTATAGCACCATTTAATGAGTTTGGACAATTGATCATTGATCTTGTCGTGAGGAAGCGTGGTGTACATATTTGAAAAATCGTATGAAGCAATCGTATTGGCTTGAAAATTTCTAGATTTTATCTTGTCAATCACATCCCCGGAATTTTTTATAGACCAAAATAAATTTACATCATTCCTGTTAAGAACAGTTTCACAATATTTTGCAACGTGTTCCTTTACCGCCGTGAGGGCTGACGTCAGATGTCTAGACAAACTTGTAGTTGAGCAGTTGCTAGAATTAGCAATGTATCTAAATTTGTAAGGAGATTTGTGCAGTTTTGGTATGCAGTATATTGTAGGAAGATCCAATTTAGAAATAGGGATGTTGAATGAAGAAATTTCACTGCTATGTTTGCTCAAAATGTTAGGGACACTTTCATTGCTTTTGATATAAGTATTTGTAGACGAAAGTTCCGAAACTAAAGTTGATATATAGTAAAGTTTTCATATGATTATGGTGTTGTTGGCTGCTTTATCTGCAGGAGCGAAGACAAATTTTTCATGTAAATTACGTAATTTGGATTTAAAATATCTTTCAGATCTAGAACTTGGATTTTCAAAAAGATGAGGATTTTTGTGGAAGTTGTCTATTCGAATGTCAGTAATGTCCAAAATGAGGTTTTTCCAGTCATTCAGAGAATGCAATTCGACTCCTTCCGATTTACACCATCGTTTGGTATAGTTATCTAAGGCTTCCTTTAGTACTTCGCGACATTTAATAAAATCTATCTTGGATGGGATTCTATACTTAGGTCCTTTTTTGAGAAGACCACGGAGCTGCCTGTCTTGGATAATTGAAAAGTCACCTGTAATAATATGACCAGCTGGTTTATATAGATATTCAGATGTTGCACATTCTCAAGAAGCAGGACATGATTCAAGTATTTTAGGATCTGATGTAACTTTGTTGTAGTTAAAAACGAAATTTCGAATAGGTCTCTTATATTTGTAACAAATAAGAGGAGGTTCTAAATTTTCAAAATATTGAGGAATAGCACTTTGTACACGATGATCCCGAAAAATATTAGAGATGTTAAGAAGATCGAATCCTTTGTTAATAAATGAAATTTTTAAGAATCGTTTTTTAGGTGGGATGTTTTTAACAACTGGATAAAGTTTATTCTGTGCGAATGCAACAATGATATTAAGTCTGAATCAATCAGTATTTCTTAAGAATGCAACCAGTGCTTCATCCAAGATAGATTTCAATTGAACTGCTGGAATTGATGAGAGAGCATGAAGCAGTTCATGTCTGCCGCCGTTGCGAGCAATGATCAGAAGATCGTTGAGGGTACGGTGTAATCTAGATCTTATTCTGAGTTTTCGGTTTCTTCGTCTTCCGTGAGACCTATGCTTCCGTTTAGTGTTTGGGCGGATTGAAAATACATTAATATTAGTTGACGTCGAGGAAATATTTCCTTGTCCATAAATTTGATCGTTTAGACCAAGGGGGTACGCAGTTTGGAGTTTTGTGATCCAGGCAAGTTCAGCTTGTAGTCGGCGTTTTTTAATTTCCGTTTTACTAAGATTTTTAAGTTTAGAAAAAGACTGAACCGGTGTAATAGTTATATCCGAAATGGAATGATTGTATTTAACGAAGTGATTATAAAGGAAATTTCTTTGTTTTTTGTGATGTGAGTTTCTTATCTGATACGAATGACTTCTAAAACGAGATTTTAAGGCCTGACCTGTTTCTCCAACATATTGGGCGCCACATCCCCTAGCGTTTCATGTTATAACATAAATGACATCTTGGTACGATCAATCGATGTCGTTTTCAATCTCAATTTTAAAAGTCTGCCCGTTAACACTTGATTTAATTGTGGAATTGCAATTGATGAGCGGACACATACCGCATCTTTTCCCTTTGCACGTAGAAACTGCTGAGAACCCTCTATGTTTGTTGTTAAATGTAGAGCCTGCAGATGGAGAAGTAGGTGTAATACGTCTACGGGATTTAAATTTAAGAGGTGAAAGAAGTACTCTGGGTGAGGAAAAAAGTTTATTACTGTTAAAAGTCGATGATGGGAAAGCTACTGTAGTGATAGAGGGTAATCTCAAAGGAGTAAGTTTAATACGAGGCGACCTTAAAAATGCCATAGTGAGATGATCAAAGAAGGGTGAGTAGAGATCCTGCATGGAAGACACTACAACAAAGTCAAGTTAGAGAACGAAATGGAATTAAAACACTTCAAACATCGGGTCACGGGGAATTGTATTACCAACTCCACACTGCAACACGAAATAAGTGTAGATATAAAAGAAAGGAGGGGATCTCCAACAACACTAGGTTGCAGCACCCACAGCAAAATCCCAAAACACCCATGCAAAAAACACAGAACAGATACCCACAGAAAGAGACGCAAAAGGGACAAGGAACACCAACTCACAACATAGAAACATGAAACACAAAAGACTACACATAAACCAACGAGACCAATGGGCAACCGGTGCCGACTTAGGACGGCCATCTGCCACGTAAATAGCAGACGGTGTGGTTATCCTGGATTACGTGCGCACAACCCTCCCACTATTCCGATTTCCCAGAGGTCTCGAAGAACGCACAATTATGGTGTAAAACAACCTCCTCACTGTTAGGTGACCACACACAAACAAGACCGTAAAACACAGGGGTCCAAGCAACACAGATGAATATGTAAATGGATATAAAAAGAGGACGTGCGTAATACAGTCCGTGCTCTGCCGGCTGTAGCGAGCTCATATATGTTATCACCCGAGGAGTCCGACTGACATTCAGAGAGGACAGGTGGTCGGGGCCCTGTCTTCTCTAAAGAGGTTTGGACAGGGCCCGTCATGGAGTCCCGTCGTCACAGTCAGTCAGAGTGCAAGTCTTAAGAATGCGCTCGTACAAGACTGTATATTGGTCAAGTACCAAGCTTAGTGTCCGTCTGGTGACATTAGGATCATATCCACGGTATAAAAGGCGTTTGATGACTCTGACGCATTTTCGATACATATGCTGTCTACCTTTGATCCTTCTTATTTTGTTAATTATGTCACCATAAAATGCAGGTTGTGAAATACCCAAAGTAATATACTCCGTTGCTTGTATTGGTCCGAATTTCAAAAGAAGTTGATCATAATTTTTGTAAAATTTCCAGAAAGTCTTTACTAGTTTATGAAAGCGAAAACCTTGACCTAAAAGTTTCTTTGTAATTTGTAGATTTCTATTATGAAAATCCAAAACATCAGTACATGCTCTAGCATACCGGATGAGCTGTGAAATGTAGATACCGTATGACGGTAATCTAGGGACATCACCGTCAAGCCAGGGAAAATTTACTATGTTGAATCCAAAATCATCTCGTTTGTCATATACACTTGTATGAATTTCTCCATTGACAATTTTGATATTTAGGTCCAAAAATGGTGTTTCAGTGTCTGTAAAGTTTGCCTTGTTTAGAGTCAATTCTTGTGGATAAATAACATCTTTATACTTTTCAAAAACAGGATTATCGATAGTAAGAATATCATCCAGGTACCTAGAAGTACCAGTGAAGCATTTCACATCATCATGTTTTCTTTGCTTTTGAAGATTTTGAATAAATTCCTTTTCATATGTGTATAAAAATAAATCTGCAACAAGAGGCGCACAATTTGTACCCATAGGAATCCCTACAACCTGCTTGTAGAGATTCTCACCAAATCTTACATAAATGTTGTCCAAGAGGAAGGACAAGGCACTACACAGGTCGCTACATGTCCATGATTTGTATGATTTGTATTCTGTAGCGGAAAAGAAACCCTTTGATTCAGATGTACAAATATAAATTTTCCCCTCTCGATTATAGCACCATTTAATGAGTTTGGACAATTGATCATTGATCTTGTCGTGAGGAAGCGTGGTGTACATATTTGAAAAATCGTATGAAGCAATCGTATTGGCTTGAAAATTTCTAGATTTTATCTTGTCAATCACATCCCCGGAATTTTTTATAGACCAAAATAAATTTACATCATTCCTGTTAAGAACAGTTTCACAATATTTTGCAACGTGTTCCTTTACCGCCGTGAGGGCTGACGTCAGATGTCTAGACAAACTTGTAGTTGAGCAGTTGCTAGAATTAGCAATGTATCTAAATTTGTAAGGAGATTTGTGCAGTTTTGGTATGCAGTATATTGTAGGAAGATCCAATTTAGAAATAGGGATGTTGAATGAAGAAATTTCACTGCTATGTTTGCTCAAAATGTTAGGGACACTTTCATTGCTTTTGATATAAGTATTTGTAGACGAAAGTTCCGAAACTAAAGTTGATATATAGTAAAGTTTTCATATGATTATGGTGTTGTTGGCTGCTTTATCTGCAGGAGCGAAGACAAATTTTTCATGTAAATTACGTAATTTGGATTTAAAATATCTTTCAGATCTAGAACTTGGATTTTCAAAAAGATGAGGATTTTTGTGGAAGTTGTCTATTCGAATGTCAGTAATGTCCAAAATGAGGTTTTTCCAGTCATTCAGAGAATGCAATTCGACTCCTTCCGATTTACACCATCGTTTGGTATAGTTATCTAAGGCTTCCTTTAGTACTTCGCGACATTTAATAAAATCTATCTTGGATGGGATTCTATACTTAGGTCCTTTTTTGAGAAGACCACGGAGCTGCCTGTCTTGGATAATTGAAAAGTCACCTGTAATAATATGACCAGCTGGTTTATATAGATATTCAGATGTTGCACATTCTCAAGAAGCAGGACATGATTCAAGTATTTTAGGATCTGATGTAACTTTGTTGTAGTTAAAAACGAAATTTCGAATAGGTCTCTTATATTTGTAACAAATAAGAGGAGGTTCTAAATTTTCAAAATATTGAGGAATAGCACTTTGTACACGATGATCCCGAAAAATATTAGAGATGTTAAGAAGATCGAATCCTTTGTTAATAAATGAAATTTTTAAGAATCGTTTTTTAGGTGGGATGTTTTTAACAACTGGATAAAGTTTATTCTGTGCGAATGCAACAATGATATTAAGTCTGAATCAATCAGTATTTCTTAAGAATGCAACCAGTGCTTCATCCAAGATAGATTTCAATTGAACTGCTGGAATTGATGAGAGAGCATGAAGCAGTTCATGTCTGCCGCCGTTGCGAGCAATGATCAGAAGATCGTTGAGGGTACGGTGTAATCTAGATCTTATTCTGAGTTTTCGGTTTCTTCGTCTTCCGTGAGACCTATGCTTCCGTTTAGTGTTTGGGCGGATTGAAAATACATTAATATTAGTTGACGTCGAGGAAATATTTCCTTGTCCATAAATTTGATCGTTTAGACCAAGGGGGTACGCAGTTTGGAGTTTTGTGATCCAGGCAAGTTCAGCTTGTAGTCGGCGTTTTTTAATTTCCGTTTTACTAAGATTTTTAAGTTTAGAAAAAGACTGAACCGGTGTAATAGTTATATCCGAAATGGAATGATTGTATTTAACGAAGTGATTATAAAGGAAATTTCTTTGTTTTTTGTGATGTGAGTTTCTTATCTGATACGAATGACTTCTAAAACGAGATTTTAAGGCCTGACCTGTTTCTCCAACATATTGGGCGCCACATCCCCTAGCGTTTCATGTTATAACATAAATGACATCTTGGTACGATCAATCGATGTCGTTTTCAATCTCAATTTTAAAAGTCTGCCCGTTAACACTTGATTTAATTGTGGAATTGCAATTGATGAGCGGACACATACCGCATCTTTTCCCTTTGCACGTAGAAACTGCTGAGAACCCTCTATGTTTGTTGTTAAATGTAGAGCCTGCAGATGGAGAAGTAGGTGTAATACGTCTACGGGATTTAAATTTAAGAGGTGAAAGAAGTACTCTGGGTGAGGAAAAAAGTTTATTACTGTTAAAAGTCGATGATGGGAAAGCTACTGTAGTGATAGAGGGTAATCTCAAAGGAGTAAGTTTAATACGAGGCGACCTTAAAAATGCCATAGTGAGATGATCAAAGAAGGGTGAGTAGAGATCCTGCATGGAAGACACTACAACAAAGTCAAGTTAGAGAACGAAATGGAATTAAAACACTTCAAACATCGGGTCACGGGGAATTGTATTACCAACTCCACACTGCAACACGAAATAAGTGTAGATATAAAAGAAAGGAGGGGATCTCCAACAACACTAGGTTGCAGCACCCACAGCAAAATCCCAAAACACCCATGCAAAAAACACAGAACAGATACCCACAGAAAGAGACGCAAAAGGGACAAGGAACACCAACTCACAACATAGAAACATGAAACACAAAAGACTACACATAAACCAACGAGACCAATGGGCAACCGGTGCCGACTTAGGACGGCCATCTGCCACGTAAATAGCAGACGGTGTGGTTATCCTGGATTACGTGCGCACAACCCTCCCACTATTCCGATTTCCCAGAGGTCTCGAAGAACGCACAATTATGGTGTAAAACAACCTCCTCACTGTTAGGTGACCACACACAAACAAGACCGTAAAACACAGGGGTCCAAGCAACACAGATGAATATGTAAATGGATATAAAAAGAGGACGTGCGTAATACAGTCCGTGCTCTGCCGGCTGTAGCGAGCTCATATATGTTATCACCCGAGGAGTCCGACTGACATTCAGAGAGGACAGGTGGTCGGGGCCCTGTCTTCTCTAAAGAGGTTTGGACAGGGCCCGTCATGGAGTCCCGTCGTCACAGTCAGTCAGAGTGCAAGTCTTAAGAATGCGCTCGTACAAGACTGTATATTGGTCAAGTACCAAGCTTAGTGTCCGTCTGGTGACATTAGGATCATATCCACGGTATAAAAGGCGTTTGATGACTCTGACGCATTTTCGATACATATGCTGTCTACCTTTGATCCTTCTTATTTTGTTAATTATGTCACCATAAAATGCAGGTTGTGAAATACCCAAAGTAATATACTCCGTTGCTTGTATTGGTCCGAATTTCAAAAGAAGTTGATCATAATTTTTGTAAAATTTCCAGAAAGTCTTTACTAGTTTATGAAAGCGAAAACCTTGACCTAAAAGTTTCTTTGTAATTTGTAGATTTCTATTATGAAAATCCAAAACATCAGTACATGCTCTAGCATACCGGATGAGCTGTGAAATGTAGATACCGTATGACGGTAATCTAGGGACATCACCGTCAAGCCAGGGAAAATTTACTATGTTGAATCCAAAATCATCTCGTTTGTCATATACACTTGTATGAATTTCTCCATTGACAATTTTGATATTTAGGTCCAAAAATGGTGTTTCAGTGTCTGTAAAGTTTGCCTTGTTTAGAGTCAATTCTTGTGGATAAATAACATCTTTATACTTTTCAAAAACAGGATTATCGATAGTAAGAATATCATCCAGGTACCTAGAAGTACCAGTGAAGCATTTTACATCATCATGTTTTCTTTGCTTTTGAAGATTTTGAATAAATTCCTTTTCATATGTGTATAAAAATAAATCTGCAACAAGAGGCGCACAATTTGTACCCATAGGAATCCCTACAACCTGCTTGTAGAGATTCTCACCAAATCTTACATAAATGTTGTCCAAGAGGAAGGACAAGGCACTACACAGGTCGCTACATGTCCATGATTTGTATGATTTGTATTCTGTAGCGGAAACGAAACCCTTTGATTCAGATGTACAAATATAAATTTTCCCCTCTCGATTATAGCACCATTTAATGAGTTTGGACAATTGATCATTGATCTTGTCGTGAGGAAGCGTGGTGTACATATTTGAAAAATCGTATGAAGCAATCGTATTGGCTTGAAAATTTCTAGATTTTATCTTGTCAATCACATCCCCGGAATTTTTTATAGACCAAAATAAATTTACATCATTCCTGTTAAGAACAGTTTCACAATATTTTGCAACGTGTTCCTTTACCGCCGTGAGGGCTGACGTCAGATGTCTAGACAAACTTGTAGTTGAGCAGTTGCTAGAATTAGCAATGTATCTAAATTTGTAAGGAGATTTGTGCAGTTTTGGTATGCAGTATATTGTAGGAAGATCCAATTTAGAAATAGGGATGTTGAATGAAGAAATTTCACTGCTATGTTTGCTCAAAATGTTAGGGACACTTTCATTGCTTTTGATATAAGTATTTGTAGACGAAAGTTCCGAAACTAAAGTTGATATATAGTAAAGTTTTCATATGATTATGGTGTTGTTGGCTGCTTTATCTGCAGGAGCGAAGACAAATTTTTCATGTAAATTACGTAATTTGGATTTAAAATATCTTTCAGATCTAGAACTTGGATTTTCAAAAAGATGAGGATTTTTGTGGAAGTTGTCTATTCGAATGTCAGTAATGTCCAAAATGAGGTTTTTCCAGTCATTCAGAGAATGCAATTCGACTCCTTCCGATTTACACCATCGTTTGGTATAGTTATCTAAGGCTTCCTTTAGTACTTCGCGACATTTAATAAAATCTATCTTGGATGGGATTCTATACTTAGGTCCTTTTTTGAGAAGACCACGGAGCTGCCTGTCTTGGATAATTGAAAAGTCACCTGTAATAATATGACCAGCTGGTTTATATAGATATTCAGATGTTGCACATTCTCAAGAAGCAGGACATGATTCAAGTATTTTAGGATCTGATGTAACTTTGTTGTAGTTAAAAACGAAATTTCGAATAGGTCTCTTATATTTGTAACAAATAAGAGGAGGTTCTAAATTTTCAAAATATTGAGGAATAGCACTTTGTACACGATGATCCCGAAAAATATTAGAGATGTTAAGAAGATCGAATCCTTTGTTAATAAATGAAATTTTTAAGAATCGTTTTTTAGGTGGGATGTTTTTAACAACTGGATAAAGTTTATTCTGTGCGAATGCAACAATGATATTAAGTCTGAATCAATCAGTATTTCTTAAGAATGCAACCAGTGCTTCATCCAAGATAGATTTCAATTGAACTGCTGGAATTGATGAGAGAGCATGATTTCAGGTAGCACCAACCTGACCCCCCCTCATTCCTCCCAGTCCAATGCAGGTACGAAGAAATTATGTAGAAATTATTTTTATTTATTATTGTCAAGAATGAAATTTAAACTGTTTAGCATTATAACTATGTCTGTTTGTTTGCAAATGCTCTTGTCAATACGTGTTTATTTCTTTTTGTTCCGTGTTCTTTATCTCTTTCGACAAAGTAACTTTCATACTTTTTTGGCATATTACATTGTTTAGATTTGAGGATCACTGACGAGGGTTGAGTACCCGAAACGTGCATGTCTGGTCCATGCTGCCAATTTATCTGTTCTTAAATGATGCTATTCAATTTGAAGACGTTTACATTTAAATAGTAATTTCTATTCCGTGAAAGAACACAATCAAAATGTGATCTCTGAACAACTGATATCATATCAGCATAACTGTATTAGAAAGTAAATGCTCAACAAGACCATTATCCAATTCCTTTGAATCATTGTCAAAGGCGGTAACCATCAAGAGGACAATGTCTGAAACATGTTTTCTTAAAGTATACGAAAAATTACAAAATGGGGACTAGTGCATTTTATTTGTTCTCTTCAATTGTAAGCACGAATCCGGATAGCATATACACATCGTATTCATGTCATCTTGGCAGCAAGTAGTCGGGAAATTATATGCTATGTATGTTCAAGTCGGTTTATTGATGCAATTTCATGTTTGTCCCCTCTTCGTGGTCTCAAATGTGTGATGCAACACAACCCATAATGAATGATTCATCCTTCCATGTTATTTCATTTACTTTGCATGAGAGCATACATGCTACTTGTACATGCCAACGGCTCTGTGATGGTTTTTTTGTGATGACGAACTTCGCACTTCGTACTAAGCAGGGACTTTGTTCCAACAGCTAATTAAATCCTTATCATTAAGAAGGGAGGAGATCTCCAACAAGACCCCGCTGCAGCATCAACAGCAAAACTCTAAAACACCCGATGCAAAAACACGAAAGACGAGTACAGCACGAGACGGAAAAGAGGCACACGACACGCAAACATTAAACACTAAAGACTACACATAAACCAACGAGACCAATGGGCAACCGGTGCCGACTTTGGACGGCCATTTGTCACGCAAGTAGCAAATGGTGTGGTTATCCTGGATTACGTGCGCACAACCCTCTCACTTTTCCAGTTACCCAGAGGTCTCGAAGAACGTACAGTTGTGGTGTAAATCAACCTCCTCACTGTAAGATGACATCACACATACAAAACCAGAACGTAGAGGTCCCTGAGACACAGATGAATATGTAAATGGATATAGAAAGAGGGCATGCGTAATACAGTCCGTGCTCTGCCGGCTGTAGCGAGCTTATGTATGTTATCACCGACTGACATTCAGAGAGGAAAGGTGGTCGGGGCCCTGTCTTCTCTAAAGAGTTTTGGACATTGAGTCCCGTCGTCACAGTCAATCAGAGTCCAAGTCTCAACGATGCGCTTGAACAAGACTGTAGATTGGTCAAGTACCAAGCCAAGTGTCTGTCTGGTTACATTGGGATCATATCCACGGTATATGTTCGATGGTTATGCTTGCTACCTTTGATCCGTCTAATTTTGTTTATCATATCACCATAAAAGACAGGTTGTGAAATACCCAAAGTAATGTAATAAGTACGAAAATTAATTGTGTCATTTCCTTCATTTTCAGTATTCAGAGAGGGTTCTCTTTTGGATACAAATTAATCGTATATATCACTTCTTCCTTCAATAGGACAACTACACATCTTCAGTTATCTCAACACTGTTGTTGAGTGTAGGGCATGTATGTTTAACGTCTTCAATTTTACAGCGAATAAATTTAGAGCATGGACCATTCCCATGTACAACCTACAACTACATCAGAACTCTTTAAAAATTGATGATTGTGAATTAACTTCATTTACTTTCAGATTACTTACTTAGCGATGTTGGGGGGGGGGGGGCACGTTCTTGGTCTGAAAGGAAAGAATTTCGTAGTTATTGTTCCACACAGTAATGGATATTGACAAAATGTTACCATCACAAGGGACCGAATTACCCTTCTGTAGAAATAAACACATTCTAATGGTGTAAGAAATATGGCTTCTGTATTAGATATCCAGAACATGGGTTAACGTTATGCACATTATTCCTTTATATCAACTTTAATTTCACCTCTACTTCCCTTTCGGGTAAACGTTCATCGGAACCCCTTTGATGGTTCACATCATTCAAATCAGTCATTAATGTTGTTATGCCCCCCTTCGAAGAAGAGGGGACGTATAGGTTTGCCGCTGTCGGTCGGTCGGTATGTCGGTGAGTCCGCGACATCAGTTTCCGTTCAATATCTCTGGAATGGATTCACATATTGAAATGAAATTTTGTATACAGACACATCAAACAAAAATCTAGGTCAAGTTCATATTTGGGTCCGATCAAAAAGATTTTGACAGAGTTATGCCCCTTGCATTTCGAAAAATACCAAAATTTCAGGGTTTCTGTTCAATATCTCTTGAATGGAGCTACATATTGAAATGAAATTTTATATACAGGCACATCAAACAAAAATCTAGGTCAAGTTCATATTTGGGTCCGATCAACAAAATTTTGATAGAGTTATGCCCCTTGCATTTCGAACAATACCAAAATTTCAGGGTTTCTGTTCATTATCTCTTGAATGGAGTTACATGTTGAAATGAAATTTTGTATACAGACACATCAAACAAAAATCTAGGTCAAGTTCTTATTTGGGTCCGATCAAAAAAATTTTGACAGAGTTATGCCCCTTGCATTTCGACAAATACCAAAATTTCAGGGTTTCCGTTCAATATCTCTTGAATGGAGTTACATATTGAAATGAAATTTTGTATACAGACACATCAAACAAAAATCTAGGTCAAGTTCATATTTGGGTCCGATCAAAAAAATTTTGACAGAGTTATGCCCCTTGCATTTCAAAAAATACCAAAATTTCAAGGTTTCCGTTCAATATCTCTTGAATGGAGTTACATATTGAACAGGGATATGGTCATTATCCATATCTGTCATTTGTATACAGACACATCAAATGAAAATCTAGGTCAAGTGTATATTTGGGTCCGATCAACAAAATTTTGACAGAGTTATGCCCCTTGCACTTCGAAAAATAAACCCAAAATTTCAGGGTTTCCGTTCAATATCTCTTGAGTGGAGTTACATATTGAAATGGAATTTTGTATACGGATACATCAAATGACAATCTAGGTCAACTTTTTATTTGGGTCCAATCAACAAAATTTTGACAGAGTAATGCCCCTTGCACTTCGAGAAATACCAAAATTTCAGGGTTTCCGTTTAATATCTCTTGAGTGGAGTTACATATAGAAATGAAATTTTGTATACAGACACATCATATGAAAATCTAGGTCAAGTTCATATTTAGGTCCGATCGAAAGAATTTGGACAGAGTTATGACCCTTGCCATGTGAAAAATACCAAAACTTCAGGGTTTCTGTTCAATATCTCTTGAGTGAAGTTACATATTGAAAGGAACTTTTGTATACAGATACATCAAATGAAAATCTACTAGGTCAAATTCATATTTAGGTCCGATGAACAAAATTTGGACAGAGTTATGCCCCTTGCACTTCGAAAAATACCAAAATTTCAGGGTTTCCGTTCAATATCTCTTGAGTGGAGTTACATATTGAAATGAAATTTTGTTTTCAGACACATCAAATAAAAATCTAGGTCAAGTTCATATTTGGGTTCAATCAAAAATTTTATGCCCCCTTTGAAGAAGAGGGGACATATTGCTTTGCCGCTGTCTGACTTTCTGTCTATCGGTCCGTCGGTCGGTCCACGACATCAGTTTCCGTTCAATACCTCTGGAGTGGATTCACATATTGAAATGAAATTTTGTGTACAGACACATCAAATGAAAATCAAGTATAAAGTTGTGACGGACTTTAATCACAGAAGGGGTAGGGGGGGGGCATTAATGTTTTACAAACATGACTTTTAACTTGTTCATGATAACTTACCAGTCAAGGGGATCTGCACTTGGGCTACAATGAGATAATTTCATATTAATACTTCTTCTTTATTGGAGTATTTGTGAAACATGGAATGTATCCATCGGATGTAGAAGTCATACAAAGGATTCATATAGGACAAGTATGGAAGATAGATTATATACTATGCTGAAGGGGGTTTATTACACTATATAATTACCAATGACATGACAAATTTCTGATTGTCAAAAATTCAACTATACTTCCTTTCATAGAGAAAATAAGTAAATACATACGCAGTGGATCCTCCTGCAATGTTGCTGAATATATATCTCAGAGGAGAGAGGCGATCTCCAACAAGACCCCGCTGCAGCATCAACAGCAAAACACCCCGATGCGAAAACACAAAAGACGAGTACAGCACGAGACGGAAAAAAGACACACGGCATGTAAACATCAAACGCAAAAGACTACACATAAACCGACGAGACCAATGGGAAACCGGTACCGACTTTGGACGGTCAATTGTCACGCAAGTAGCAAATGGCGTGGTTATCTTGGATTACGTGCGCACAACCCTCTCATTCTCCAATTACCCAGAGGTCTCGAAGAACGTATTGTGGTGTAAAACAACCTCCTCACTGTAAGATGACATCACACAAACAAGACCGCGAAATGCAGAGGCCCCAAAGACACAGATGGATATGTAAATGGATATAAAAAGATATTCCGTATAATTAATTTTCAACTTGGCAATAGATACAGCCAATGACTAGTCCTTTACAGAAATTACTTTCTGTGCATGAATCTCAATCACATCTCAGGACTTTTCAATGTACCTGGTCTAGCATTGAAAGAACACCCTACCATTTATCAGGAGATACAGTTAGGCTGATATGATTAGGATGTCGCAGACGCTGATATGAGCAAGTTACAAATGAAAGTGGCTGATTACGTGACTGTTTACCTACATTCATGTCTGATTCACTTATGACTACCCTACGTGGGTATCACTGTTCTCAGTTTTCGGGCATTGCTTAGTCAAAGACAAACTATGTGTTCCTTATCTGCGTCACTTCATTTCACGCACATGTCGTAATGACGGTTGCCGCAGACGCTACATGCTTTTTTGGAATACTGATGTTATGAAACGAAGGAGGGGACGATCTCCAACAACACCAGGCCGCAGCACCCACAGCAAAACCAAAAAACACAAGATGCAAAAAGCAGACAAGCACAGAACGAGACGCACAAGGGACAAGGACCAGAAATGCAAGTTTTGGGCATTTAACCCTCTTCAGTGATCTTCAATCTAAACAATGTAATATGACTAACATCTTTGATAATTATGCCCTAAAGATATGTTGCTTGGGTGCCCACTCTGCGTATCCAAAGAAAAGTAATTTGTTTAATACCAAATTTTATCATAATATGATAAAAAAAATCACGTTAAGAAACCAATCCTTTAAGATGATTTATTTCATTTTTTTCACATCACATTACTTTTCATATGAGATTGTTACTATAATAATGGATTTTTTTCTCCTTACCCCCGATATATCGGACACGAAAGCTTCGAATTCTCCTCCTCAAACAAACGTCTGACGTTGATGCCATAATACAATTAAAATAGAAATGGTATTAAATGAAAATTCAACATACAAATAGTTGAATGAGTTAAAAGAGAACCTGACGATAATCTCAACAGCACTAACAATAGAGCATAAAATTGAGCATCGACGGACCACTAACAAGCTAGAGGTGGGACCAGGTGCCCGGGAGGAGTAAGCATCCCCTTTCGGCTAGCCGCACCCACCGTCGATGTTCATGCAGGGAAATGAAAACAATATCTTAAGAAAACATGCACTGTCTGTGAAGTTTCGATATGGAAAGGGGTACTTACTTGCTCTTACACAGTAACATAATAAAAAAACTTACAAAACTTCTTGGAGTTGACATCTTTTCTTACTACGAGCTCCTAAATTTTGTCCTAACAAGACATACTCACCTGATCTGTACATCAAAATGTACATCGACACAATCACCAAATTTGACGGGTTTACATGGAGCTGTTGCGACGGGTGTTGAATGCAATCAGGAGACGCTGGCTCTCCCCGGGCACCTAGTCTTACTTCGGAATGTTGTTCATTCCGGGGTTCGCATCCGTTTCGATGAGAATTCTCACGATTTTGCTTTGCCTTCTCGCCTTTGAGACTGAATAACGGTCTTCCGATGGGGTTGCCTTGATTTCAGTCATGACTTCCTTCAAGGTAAGTTTCCAGCTTAAATGTTTCGCACTGATCGTTAAATTTTTGTATTCGCTGCGGCATTTTGTTTTGTCAAATAGGTCATGATATCCATTATACCGGCAGCCAAATTACGATCTACTTGAGGTACAGTACATCTATAGGATATATTATTGTTCACATCACTACGATACATGTATGTAGACTGTATATTGTTACCATTTCTGACTGGTGGAGGGCGTATGTACTCGGTAACTCCTGAATTTGCACTTTGCATGAATCCAAAGGTAGGTATTGCATGCCTATCATTTAATAGTGTATTTTGTTCCTGTATGAATTCGTTGGTACGCTACTGAATTACGTCTTGATCAACACTGGTGTCCGAACAACCTGCGAGCCATCTTGTTCTTGATAAACTTTAACCTCGGCTTCTGCGATATTAACTTCTTTGGCTTTCAGTTCCTTAATTTTTGCTTCAATTTTAGCGCTTTTAGAACTTTGCCGTGTATTGGGAGATTCACAAGGGCACCCTCAGCCCTCGCAACTTGACAAAAACGACATTGATGAACTAGCATGTGTCTTTGAACAACTATCACGTGACTTCTGTTTTACACGCTCTGCCTCTTTCTGTACTTTCACCTCCCTTACAGTAACTACCGGTACAGTGACAAATATGGATAATGACCATATCCCTGTATACAGCACAAAATCGATAATTCAGAAACCGAAGGCATACAAAATCAGGACAAAACAGGAACCAAAGCAAACAAACAAAAACCTCCACCACATGAAAAGAAGCGAACTCCCGATATGGGAGTGAGATCAGGTGCCCAGGAAGAGTAAGCATCTCCTGCTTGCATGCAACACCCGCCGCTTCAATTTGGTAGAACTGTCACATCCGGTAACTTCTATTTCGGAAGACATAGAGTACAATCTTGGCTTGGATGGTTCAAATGGTCTATGACAGAATATCACCCACCATTCCGGAGAGTGGGACATCATAGTGTATGACGAGTTCCCCATATCGACCGTAGAACTTCCTCAGTGACGATGTTAGTCGGTCACAAACATATCCCTGACTCAGAAGCTTATCTGAAAGACGCCTAGCTCTCGGAACAAAATCCGTATATTTCGTACTTGCTCTGGCATAGCGTATCAACTGAGATATGAACACGCCATAAGCAGGCGATGAAGGGAGTATCCTAAATTTGATCACTATTAGGTTGACGAAATCATTTTATGGCCGAATTAACCTTTTTGCACACTTTGTCCATAGCTGCTTGTTGATCATGAAGCTCCTTTTCACTTTCCTCTGTCCTATGCCGTTTCAAAAAGTCTGAAAAGCTACCACATGCTGTAAGATATTGTTTATATATGCCTTGTAAATAGTCGTGTATGTCTATCTACTAAAATATTGGAAGGATTTGAAATCAGATAGCGACTGTAATCAGATATTTGATTCGGAACCAATTACTGCATATAGCAAACATAAAAACATAGGTGACTTAATTATAAGAGCACGATTACAGTAAAATAACAATCTAAGGTGGACCCCTGATGAGGCGGGCCTTAAAGCCATTTACGTGTACTTAGTCTATCTATCAAACCGCCGAAACACTCTACCTGCAAATTGAATTACAAAATGTGATTCAGATATAAAAATTTAAAAGGGTTGGTTTAAAGTGTCGGGTCCTAATAAATATTTGGATGAGTCTGGATGATTGATGTCCTCTAAGAAACTGAAGAATTTCAACAGAATGAGATGCAAGAGGTGAGTGCATTTAGCATCTCCTGTTAGGATTGCAGCCACTTTAAGGTATGAAGCATCAGATCAAGAGAGTACCAACTTTCCCGACGCCATGAAACGGTCAAAGGTCAGCCTTGCAATCCCACTCATATCTCTGTCTGGAACATAGGTTCCCTCTCCCTGCAAAGAACAGACAATCTCACACGTATGCGCATTTACAAAGTGTACCTCTGCACAACTCAGGTCAGTCCATACCAATGTCAGGTAGACAATCCAAATCATCGCCGTAGCGTCTTTCATGATCATGCTCTATTTTAAGAACAGTGTCGTGTGTAATGTAAAAGTCGGTGACGAAAATTATTTTCCGGATAGTATGTGGTGCAAAATACGTGTATGAATATAATCATGATAACTAATTAAAAAAACCATGAAGACATCACTTTCATACATATATTTTAATTCACCTTTAGCCATATATTATATGATTACATGATAACATTTGCAATTAAACATGATATTTTACATGTACATAACATAAGCAGCTACAACTATCGAGGAGAGTTCACTAACCTTTTTGGGACACTCGTGTCCCTCTGTTATCGCATCAGAATTTTCAACGCTCTCAACCAATCAAATCAATTTTTGATCACGTGATTTGACTCGACCGCTTTACTTCGCTAAATCAAAATAGGTCCTTCTGGAAATTCAAGATATTTCTGCAAATTCTCAGTGATTGTAATTTACAATTTTTATCAGCAAACGAATTTTGTATCAAATATTGATAATGTGCTGATTTTTTACTTCATTGTTTAGATGCGTAGTAATCGATATGTGGTGTTTACTAGAAACGGTAGTCGGACTTAACAAGGCAAACCTTTCAAATACAGAAACACCCTTTTTGGACCTAAATATCAAAATTGTAAACGGAAAGATTCATACAAGTGTATATGACAAAAGGGATGATTTTGGATTCAACATAGTAAATTTCCCTTGGCTTGACGGTGATGTTCCAAGATTACCGTCATACGGCATTTACATATCACAGCTCATCCGGTACGCTAGAGCGTGTACTGATATTTTGGATTTTCACAGTAGAAATTTACAAATTACCAAAAAACTTTTAGGTCAAGGTTTCCGCTTTCATAAACTAGTTGAGACTTTCTGGAAATTTTACAAAAATTACAGTCAACTTCTTTTAAAATTCGGATCTATACATGCAACAGAGTACATTACTGTGGGTATTACACAACCTGTCTTTTATGGTGATATAATAAACGAAATAAAAAGGATCAAAGGTAGGCAGCATAACCATCGAAAATGCGTCAGAATCATCAAACGCCTTTTATACCGTGGATATGATCCTAATGTCACCAGACGGACACTAGGCTTGGTACTTGACCAATTTACAGTCTTGTACAAGCGCATCCTCGAGACTTGCACTCTGACTGACTGTGACGACGGGACTCCATGACGGGCCCTCTCCAAACCTCTTTAGAGAAGACAGGGCCCCGACCACCTGTCCTCTCTGAATGTCAGTCGGACTCCTCGGGTGATTACATACATGAGCTCGCTACAGCCGGCATTGCACGGACTGTGTTACGCATGCCCTCTTTTTATATCCATTTATATATTCATCTGTGTCTCTGGGGCCTCTGCGTTTTGCGGTCTTGTTTGTGTGATGTCATCTTATAGTGAGGAGGTTGTTTTACACCACAATTGTACGTTCTTCGAGACCTCTGGGTAGTTGGAGAAATGAGAGGGTTGTGCGCACGTAATCCAGGATAACCACACCATTTGCTACTTGCGTGACAGATAGCTGGTTATCCATTGGTCTCGTCGGTTTATGTGTAGTCTTTTGTGTTTGATGTTTACATGTCGTGTGTCTCTTTTCCGTCTCGTGCTGTACTCGTCTTTTGTGTTTTTGCATCGGGTGTTTTGGTGTTTTACTATTCATGCTGCAACGGGGTCTTGTTGGAGATCTCCTCCCTTCTTTTGAGACTGAATAACGGTTAGGAACTAGTTTGATGTTTACTAGATTTTTCATTTCTCATTGAATTTTCTGATTTCCTTTTCGGGGTTCCTTTTCCTGATTCAGATAATTACGATTTTTTTACGATAATTTTTTCTGTAGTGGTCTCCTAAGCATTTCCCACAATCATGCTGAAAGGTACAATTTTCTCGTTGACATTTCCCATTGTTGTCGTTGTAACTGAAGCGGGTCCCCATTTTTAGCTCTACTGGTCTCAGACCAGTCGAGCTTATGCGATCACCCTTCGTCCGGCGTCCGTCCGTCTGTCCGTCTGTCTGTCTGTCCGTCTGTCCGTAAACAATTCTTGTCCGGACAACTCCTCTGAAACTGTTAGAGATAGAAACTTAATTCTTTTTGTATTTTACTTGGTCCATGGTCTAGTTGTGCACCTGACATTCAGTTTCAGTCCCTGACTCCCAGGGTCTTAGAAAATGGGCGTGGTCATTAAATTCTATGTAATTTTGTCCGGATAGCTCTTCTATCACTATAAATGATAGAGACATAATTCTTTTTGCAATATGATGGGTCTGTAGTCTAGTTGTGCACCTGATATTTTGTTTGAGCCAATGACCGCCAGGGTCTTAGAAAAGGGTGTGGCCATTTTCTTTTATATTATTCCATATAATCTTATGCTTACAGCGCTGACTCTATAAATAATGGAGACTAAATTCTTTATGCAATATGATGGGTCTGTAATCTCGTTGTCCACCTCATATTTTGTTTGAGTCTCTGACCCCAAGGGTCTTAGAAAGTGGGTGTGGTTGTTTTCTCTCTATTAAACTACATGTGATCTCATGATAGCTAATTTCCCAGAATTTATGGATAATAGTTAATTGATTTATTCCAAAATAGTATCGGTTTGCAGTTTAGATGTCATTACAGTATTTTACTTCAGTCCCTGTTCCCTAGGATTCTGGAAAATGGGTATATGGCTATTTTCTCTTACCCTATCTACATGCATTTAGAGTACGTAAGTGACAGAAACTATAAATAAACAAAGATATTGCAATTTTACAATATTATCATAGATGAGTCTGTAATATAATTTTTCTCATATTTTATTTGGAACCTGACCCAGGATTTTATCTTCAATTCTATAGAAACGCTAGGGGATCGTTTCGGAATTTCCTCTGATCAATCAATCAACATGAAAATCTTTTCTATAGTGTTTATACAGTGCAAGAAAGATATCAAATAGTCAAAATGCATGTATTTCTCACTTATTTTTTATTTGTTTAACATGTTTAAGGTGTAAGATTTTTGGGGAGAGTAGTGAGAATTTTTGTTGCAAGAGTAGAATGTCCGAAGTGATCACAGACTTGAGCTGTGCTTTCTGTTAAATGGGAACACCAGAATCACAAAGATTGATCATTTTATCAAATAAAATAGCAATAATGCATCCTTCACATTGCCAAATGAAAGGAATATTGTGCTTGTGTATGCTTTTTTTGGGGGGGGGGGGAGGGGGAGGTAACTCTTACATCTTTCTTTCTTCTGATAAATTCCTCCACTGCTTGGAGTACCACCCCCAATGGGATGTAAAACTGTGTGGTTTGATAAAATTTTTCATAATGTTTACATTGAAGCAAGTGACACATGTTTTAATAGAAGATAATATAACAAGAGATGCCTTATTGGCATATCTACTATGTGTTAATCAAATTTAAAAAAAATTAAAATACTAAAAAAAATCATTTGTAAAAGCCGACTCATACAAAAATATTTCAACCCAGGAAAACTTCTACCAAAATTTTCCTTTATTGCCATTTGACAATATTATCATAGATGAGTCTGAATTTTAGTTTTTCTCATATTTTATTTGGGGCCTGACCCAGGATAATCTTCAATTCTATAGAAACGCTAGGGGATAGTTTCGGAATTTCCTCTGATCAATCAATCAACTTCAAAATCTTTTCTATTATGTTTATACAGTGCAAGAAAGATAACAAACAATCAAAATGCATGTATTTCTTACTTATTCTTTAATTGTTTAAGGTGTAAGATTTTTAGAGAGAGTAGTGAGACTTTTTGTTGCAAGAGACTAGAATGTCCTAAGTGATCACGGACTTGAGCTGTGCTTTCTGATAAATGAAACACCAGAATCACAAAGATTGATCATTTTATCAAATGAAATTGCAATAATGCATCCTTCACATTGCCAAATGAAAGGTGCTTGTGTAAGTTATAGAAGTAGTATTTGTAACAGCTGGAGAGGGAGAGATGTGACTGTACCGGGAATCGAACCCGAGATCTTCTGCTATCAAGGCAGACGCTCTTACCAACTGAGCTATCTGGGCACGATGCCCGTTCCTGCCACACTCCTCTCTACCAATTTTTCAGGTTTCCATGCACTGGAAACCTCACACAAAACTCCACTTCACCTTGAGTCATTTAGTTTGGTGCCAATTCTGTAACAGGAGAGGAAAAGATGTGACCGAACTGGAATTGAACCCGAGACCTTCTGCTATCTGGGCAGACGCTCTTACCAACTGAGCTATCTGGGTACGATACCTGTTCCTGCCATAAATTAATGGTAATAAACTAATGTTTCAGGCCTTTTTGTCAATTGGACCTCGAGTCATTTTGTCCTTTTAAAATTTGACCAATCAAAAACATCATTTCAACCTCATGCAGATTTTGAAATATTTTTCTGAACTGGGATATATGGTAGAAATGTTTTCTATAGAGGATCAAATATTTCATACCGGTATGTAAAAATATTTTGTATTATATTTTAATAATTAGCTTCTGTCTACATTAATACCACATTCGCCCTAAAAGTTCATGTACTTCGTTCAATATTCTATTTACATTATTTTACATTTACTAAATAAATAGCCTAAAACCTTTTTAGGTTTTAGAACAAAATGGCCGATACTTTTAAAATTTCACTCGGTAGGCCACATGTCCTATTATATTTAATTTCAATCTGAAACTGCCTGATATTTTCACTGGTCAGTATAAGAAAGAAGGAAATATCTCTTATAATAGAGTATCCTATGCAATACTATTTCAGCTCAAATGAGAGGTTATTTATGCCTTTAGTCTTAATTTTATAAAAGGGCATATAGTGGTAGGTCTGTCTGTTCATCTGTTTGTCTATCCATCCGACTGTCAGTATATCATTCCATTCAACTAAATTCTGATGAAAGGGTATAAGATAATAGAGCTGTCATATATTGCATGTCTATGAATCTTGAGAAGGCTCATCTTTTGGAGCCAAATTTTTAACCTTTGACCCCATCACTGACCTTTGACCCACATTTTTTGAAAAAATAAAAACATCTGTTATTTTAGTTTTGATACATATGGTATGTTATACATGTTGTATATACACGTTTTTAGTAATTCTCTCACATTCTAGAGAAATCTAAGGCACGGTCCATTTGATATTCTTGGGTGGGGGGGGGGACTCCGTTTTTTTCAAAAAAAAAAAATTTTGCTCTGAATTTTGATGAAAAAAATTAATTAGGAATTGATGGATATGCATTGGCATGTGGTTGTTGGTTCTAATAAAAAAAACTTGATACACATTTATCCCGCCTCTGGCAAAATTCTTGCAATCTGATTGGTCGAGAAGAACCAAATATTATGTTGTATTATTTTACTAACAGAATATTATTTTGATATCCTGCTTCTACTAAGATGCTTTATGCTTTTGACGTCACCAAAATGCTTTAGAATATGTTGACGTAACATACACAAACCAAAAGCGATTCAGCGGGATAAATTCGTTATAGAGTGTTTTACAGGGGGGATACAGAAATAAATTGGGTCGATGAAAAAAGTGGTATTAGGCAAGGTGAAGTCCAGCATTCATTCTCTTGAGTGTATATGTACAAATCAACCAGGAGAGCTTCAGTCTCATCAGAGACTTCTGGTTGATTGTCGGCCACGAAAAGTCGGATATTCGTCTTTTTGCAACGATTCTGAGTGTAGTCCTTGGTTAATTTTGTCCCATGGCATTGCAGAGGTACTATCTGCACGCCAGCGCCAAAGTTGTGTGTGTAGGGCGGCTTTGATTTATCTGGTCTTAAATGATGCTGTGGAATTTGAAGACGTTTAACATTTGAACTACTTGGTGAGTGTCACTGCTGGTGGACCAAGAGTCCCCGAGGGCACATGTAGCCAAGTTCGATCAACTTCGGTTGATCGTCTGTCTTTTCAACGCCTTTGAAATTGTCTGATACAAAATTTCTTGAAATTTCTAAAACGTGGGTCCTGTAGCTTCATATCCAACCCATTCTGCTACGTCTTTTGGTACATTTTTGGACATAATAATTCTCACACTTTTCGGCCATATTACATTGTTTAGATTGAGGATCACTGACGAGGGTTTAGTACCCGAAACGTGCATGTCTGGTCCATGCTGTTAATTTATCTGGTCTGAAATGATGCTATGGAATTTGAAGACGTTTAACATTCATACCAACATCATCAAACAGCTTTTAAACTGTTGTCATATATTTCATTAGAGCTTGTGGTTGCTGGGGATCTTTTTTGCAATAGAATAATAATATCCTTTGTTTAGACAGGATAGCACAATTAGTACATAATGACTAGTTTACATTGTGGTCCTGTATATGAAACATAAACAGACAAATAAATAAATGTATGAGTGACTTAAGAAAGGAAATCAATGTATTTATATTTTCTAGAATATAAAAGATGTTTCTTTTCATTCATTTAAAATATCATATGAAAGATAAAGGATTATGGTGATTTTTAGTGTGAATTTAACAAAAGAGTCACAAAGTTGTTCTCTGAAATAAAAACCATTTCTGTAAAGATACTTGATCTTAAATAATATCACGTGTTCAAATAATGATTTGTATATTCTGATTTAAAGGATCCAAGGGATCTGCAATTTTTGTCAGACTCTGGCAATTGGTTCCATAAAATTGCTGAAGATACACTAAAAGATATTTTAAAATATTCAGTTCGAATCAATGGAATATGCAGTGTGCCACTAACACTCTGCCTCGTTGACCTTGAGCTTTTTTGTCTGACATAAGTAAAAGAAAGGAGGGGATCTCCAACAACACCTAGTTGCAGCATCAACAGCAACCTCCCAAAACACCCACTGTAAAACACAAAAATGACACGCACAAAAAGAGACGCAGTAGTACAATGTACGTCAAATCACAGAAAAACATAAAACACAAATGACTACACATAAACCAACGAGACCAATGGGTAAACGGTGCCGACTTAGGACGGCCATCTGCCTCGTGAGTAGCAGACGGTGTGGTTATCCTGGATTACGTGCGCACAACCCTCCCACTATTCCGATTACCCAGAGGTCTCGAAGAACGTACAATTGTGGTGTAAAACAACCTCCTCACTGTCAGATGACCACACACAAACAAGACCGCAAAGCGCAGGGGCCCAAGCAACACAGATGAATATGTAAATTGATATAAAAAGAGGGCATGCGTAATACGACCTGTGCTCTGCCGGCTGTAGCGAGCTAATGTATGTTATCACCCGAGGAGTCCGACTGACATTTAAAAACATTTAAATATTCAGGTTTCAAGTTATTCATGACATAAAAAGTAAGTATTAGTGTCCTATAAGTTACATAATCATGAATAGGCATCCAATTAAGAGTACGGAGAATATCATCTGTTGACACATGAATATGTTTCACATTTAAAATGATTCTGCCAGCTCTTTTCTGCAGTCTAAAAAGTTTTGCAATACACTCTTTGTTTTTGGTCTCACTGCAAACAGTACAACAATAATCAAAATGAGAAAACATGACTGTGCTATAGATTTTCAACAATGTTGTATTAGACATAAAGACTGGCATTCAAAAGACCATCACGTAGTTTTTGTTCAATAACATCAACATATGTTTGCGAAACATCTTGTGTTGTGTCATCAGCGTAAATTGTAACATTGGTATATATTAGACACCTAGGGTAATCATTCAAATAAAATATATGGCAACGAACACATGAAACGCTGCTTTGAAGAAGTAATTTGGGTTTTTCTGTACAAAAGTTATCCCATTTTTTTTATCGCGTACGGCTTCAAGTTAAGAAGATTGGGACCGAAAGAGGAGAGAACCCAATTCAATATATTCCTCAGCCCAAACTTTTCCCTTGATTTTTGTATCCACCTCTTGGCTGAGTGACCTGCCAGAGTGAAGTGGTCCAGTAATATTCATGATGTTAGAATCGAGTCCTGTACCTTATTATTATTTAAATTTTGATTGTCAAAAATAAAATATTTAAGCCTTCGCACGTGTGAACTCCCAAGAACGTCCACTACCGCCATGCATCCCAATGTTTGTTTACACGTTATAATTAGATAAGAGGCATTGACCAATCGAAGAGCGTCCTGTGCATTACGTGGTTTCCGAATATGGTAATGTACCGTTAGTCTCCTGTTCTCGTCCTCTTAACTTGCATGGTTTGCAAATTTAATCATAATTTAAAGTTCACATTAGGAAAAAGTAATCTCCATTAGACAACTTCATATGTCTCAAAACGGACTGACCAACGACAAATAAATACTGTACAAAATGCCGCCAGGAGATACTTTGTCCAAGAAACAAAGTCAGGAATGCGAACCCACGCAATTCCAATATCTGCCAGTCAATTACGTTCTGATACTCGTAATGATTATTTGAGCGAAGAAGAACACTTACTCTGTTAAAAATGAGTTAAAGAAGATCCTGACGATAATCTCAACAGCACTCACAATAGAGCACAAAATTAAGCATCGACGGACCCCTAGCAAGCTAGAGGTGAGACCAGGTGCCTGGGAGGAGTAAGCATCCCCTGTTGGCTAGCCGCACCCGCCGTCGATGTTTAAGCACGAAACTGAAAACAATATATAAAATTCATGCACTGTCGTACGTCGTGTCTATATAGAAAGTGCTATGGCGACAATGTCAGGGAAATATATTCAAAACTACTATAAAAGAAAGGAGGGGATCTCCAACAATGCTTGGTCGCAACACCCACAGCAAAACACCAAATGCAATAACACAGAACAGACATCCACAGAAAGAGACGCAAAAGGAAAAGGAAAACCAACTCGCACCATAGAAACATTAAACATAAAAAACATCACATAAACCAACGAGACCAATGGGCAACCGGTGCCGACTAAGGAGACTCTTGGTCTACAAGCGGTGACACTCACCAAGTAGTTTAAATGTTAACGTCTTTTAATTCAATAGCAACATTTAAAACCCGAGAATTGTACAGCATGGACCAGACATGCACGTTTCGGGTACTAATCCCTCGTCAATGAACCTCAGTCTAAACAATGTAATACGACCGAAAAGTATGAAAATTATAATGTCAAAAATGTTACAAAAGACGTAGCAGAATGGGTGGGATATGATGCACAGGACCCACGTTTGAGAAATTTCGAGACCAATGGGCAACCGGTGCCGACTAAGGACGACCATCTGCCACGTAAGAAGCAGACGGTGTAGTTATCCTGGATGACGTGCGCTCAACCCTCCCCGATGTCCCAGAGGTCTCGAAGAACGCAACTGAATAAATTCCAACTAAAACGTCCTCCAACGAGGTAATTGTTCATTTTAGAACTTGCAAAAGCACAATCATAGATCAATCTTTTCTTACGTATGAGCTCGGTTTACTTTTCCAAGTACTGCATCCTTCCTAAAGCTGCTTCCAGCTTTGCAAGTTTTCTTCCCAATATACTACTTTTTGATGATGATGCATTTGAATTGGAATGAACAGATCGGTTGTCACTAGGAAACGTCTTCTATAGAGGTTCACGTGCATTACTTAACTGCGTGTCTCCAAGGTCATGTACAACGGTAGCAGGCTTTCAGAGCATCTTGATCCTGCCGTAAGCTAAATCGAGTCTCGGTCCGTAACGGTATCTAATCCGAGAGTGACGTCCTTCCTCGCCAGAACTTTCCACAGTACGCATTAATTTGAAATACACTGTCATCCATAAATAACTATACAAACAAGGAAATCATTCTAAACTCTGTATAAATTAATCCTAATTTTTCCTTTCTGAACTCTAAAGAATAATAATAATTGGCTTCTCATAATTTTAAATTATGAATTTTGATAACAAAAATGTAAAAAGATACTTTTTTTCATCTGCACAATTTTTTTTCAAAAATTGTCATTTTTATATAAAAAAGAATGAAAATTCAAAAATTGCAAATATTTGGGTCAAGTTTTTTACAAATGATTTCTATAAGGTTCATCTTCAGAGTTATACAGCAATATATTCGAAATTGTTCAGTTTCTAACAGCAACATGAACGGAAATTGTGTATACTTATTTATGGATGGCAGTGTAGTTTGTGAATTTCTCGTAAAGATCATCATATGACTCATCATCATATGGTATGTTTGGAGGAAAGGTCTTCCAGCGAATTGTCGGAATTCCAATGGGGATCGATTAAGCCCAACGCCTTCCCGACATTTTCCTTTTCTCGCACGAGGCTGAATTCATTCCATCTTTGTTCTCTGAAGGGAAAAGATACTTAGCTTCTGACTTCAACTTCACTTACAGATATATAGACGATGTGTTGTCCATCAAAAATCCAAAATTCGCGGATTACCTGAGCAGTATCTATCCTGAGCTTGAAGTCAAAAAAACGAAACTACAGAGACAATTAATTCATCATCCTATTTGGACATAATGTTATCCTTCGACACTGATGGTCACATGAACACCTCACTCAATGACAAAAGTGACGACTTCAATTTCAGCATTACGAACTTTCCTTTTCTGAATAGCAACATCCCTTCATCGCCTGCTTATGGCGTGTTCATATCTCAGTTGATACGCTATGCCAGAGCAAAACAAAGGAGGGGATCTCCAACAACACCAGGTTGTAGCACCCACAGCAAAACCCCAAAACATTCAATGCAAAAACGCAAAGCAGACAAGCACAGAAAGAGACGCATAAGGGACAAGGAACATCAACGCACAACACAGAAACACCAAACACAAAGTACTACACATAAACCCACGACACCAATGGGCAACCGGTGCCGACTTAGGACGGCCATCTGCCACGGAAATAGCAGAAGGTGTGGTTATCCTGGATTACGTTCGCACAACCCTCCCACTTTTCCAATTACCCAGAGGTCTCGAAGAACGGAAATGTGGTGTAAAACAACCTCCTCACTGTCAAACAAACAAGACCGCAAAACGCAGGGGCCCAAGCAACACAGATGAATATGTAAATGGATATAAAAAGAGGGCGTACGTAATACAATCCGTGCTCTGCCGCCGCGAGCTCATGTATGTAATCACCCGAGGAGTCCGACTGACATTCTAAAGAGATTTGGACAGGGCCCGTCATGGAGTCCCGTCGTCACAGTCAGTCAGAGTGCAAGTTTTAAGAATGCGCTTGTACAAGACTGTAGATTGGTCAAGTACGAAGCCTAGCGTCCGTCTGGTGACAATAGGATCATATCCACGGTATAAAATGCGTTTGATGATTCTGACGCATTTTCGATAGTGATGTTGTCTATCCTAGATCCTTTTTATCTTGTTAATAATGTCACGTACAATAATGTCAAGTACCAAATATACGGATTTTGTTCTGAGAGCTAGGCGACTTTCAGATAAGCTTCTCAGTCAGGTCGATATTGGAACTTGTCATACACTATGATGTTCCACTTTCCAGAATGGTGGATGATATTCTGTCAGACTATTTGAACCATCCAACCAACGATTGAACTCTTGTCTTCCGAAATGGAAGTAACCGGATGTGACGGCTCTACCGAATTGAAGCGGCGGGTGTTGCATGCAAGGGAGATGCTTACTCTTCCTGGGCACCTGGTCTCACTCACATATCGGAAGTTCGCTTCTTTTCATATGGTGGAGGTTTTTGTTTGTTTGCTTTGGTTCCTGTTTTATCCTAATTTTTTATGCCTTCGGTTTCTGATTTTCTGAATTATCGATTTTGTACTGTATACAGGGATATTGTCATTATCAATCTTTGTCATAGTGTTGGAACCTTTCGACATTATGAAAAAAAAAACACCAGCCACAGTAAAGGGAAAAGAAAAGCATCTAGTAAAGAGAACCTACTAGTAAATCTTTCCCTATTAAGTGGGTTGGTGCGGATAAATACATACATCAAGACGAACCCTCTATTGATGCATTACATCGGGCCATATCTGAGGGCATCCTGTTGGAACCAACAATGTACATGCAAGCTTAAAAAGTCAACAGCACCAAATGGTTCAAAACAAACCGAGGATATGCCCGTTTTGATCTGCCAGATGAATTGATAGAACGTAATATACCATCGTTTGACGGTTTTAAGGTACCTCCAATAAGACGTTCGTCTGCCGGGGAAGATACCGCCGGACAATCGTGCGGCATTCGTCTGAATGAGGATCCAAATTTCCACTCCGGAGAGAGAATGGTGCTGTAAGTGTAACCAGTGACCCTAAGACCCTCCCCTGTCAACGCTGAGCCTCAAATCTCCATTGAGTCTCAGAACGTAGAGACAGAAAAGACCATAAATGTATCGAAGCCTGTGAAGGAGGAACCACCTACAGAGTCTGTCAATGACACCGTCTAGTCTCCTACTAGAGAGTGCTCTGCGACGGTAGACATCCCGCAAGCACCCAAAGAACGTGTGCCATCTGTAAACGGGTACCGGAGACGAGCTGTCCCCAAATATTCTACAAGGAGAGTCGAGCCTCCCACAAGAGTAAGCTCGATGAAAGAGCCTCGTGATCCTCGAAAGGCAAAAGGTCTAATGACCGTCGTAAATATTATACGTCATCCTCAAGATCAAGGGAGCAACATAGACACCCGAAGTCCAGGAACAATCACAGAGTTCATGATTTTCCCGATGAAGGAACATCTACAGTAACTGTTAAACAGTCGGCTTCTAAAGAAGGAGTTCGGGCCTGGAAAGGGAGATACTAAAACTTCTGTTATCAAAATTTCATGAAATTTCTTACACGTGGGTCCTGTAGCATCATACCCCACCAATCCTGCTACGTCTTTCGGTACGCTTTTTCGACATAGTAACTTTCACATTTTTTGGCATATTACATTGTTTAGATTTGAGGATCACTGACGAGGGTTAAGTACCCGAAACGTGCATGTCTGGTCCACGTTGCCAATTATCTGTTCTTAAATGATGCTATTCAATTTGAAGACGTTTACAGTACTGCGTTATTTCCTCCTGTCCATCAACGGATAAACGTATGCAACCAAGGCAAATATTGCCATCCAGGTAGATACCCTAACATGGTTAGTGGAAGCTGCACTTGGGTTGGATGTCCCCAGACTTTAAGATTAAGTCTCGTGGATGAACCGCTATGGACGAATCCCCAGATTTGCTCACCTGAATAACGAACAAAAGAACGCCTACTATGAGGCGAGAAAGAGCCCAAGTTAAGTTCATGATACACCCAGTGAACATCCCTGCTCTCCTCCTATTCTGTAGAATTATGCTGGCCCTTCTGAAGAAGTGGAGCAGTTTCCATCGTTCCCTGAAATTGACCGTCTCCCTGAGCGTGAATGCAGTCTACCTGAGGTTTAAGTGGTGGAGCCAACAGTGGATGAGGCGATAGAATCGGATCTAGGAGATCTGATAATGTTGGACGAAGTTGGCTACTCTGTGGATGACCAGGTCTTGTTGACCACAGATGGCTAGCCTACCAAGGGTCCTCGACAGTCATTTTTATCTTGGCCGCACCCCTACGAAGATCTGGCAAACTGGTAGGTCATACGGTTGAAGATCATTTGGACTATAGTTCCTCTAGAGATGTGGATTTCAAGCCTTCAGTAAAGGTAATTCTTGTCGGTGGAGTGATAGTCCATAGTGAGCCCAGGACAGACCCTGGAAGGTCGCAATCGGTGTTCATCCGAATCATTGTGACACCTTGACAGTTGAGAATGTCGCTGGTACATAAGCAGTTATTACAACACCCCAAAGTTCCAGGACCATACAATTCCCGCGTCAAGATGGTCGCGCCAAGATTAGGTTTTTAAGAGAATGCCTAACCTTGCTCGAGTAGACCAACCCCTCATTCAATCTGATATTTCTACATGCTCCCGATTTTGTTATGTCGCGTAGAGGATCTGGTATAACCCAGTGGACATCGACGTGCAGGTGACCTTTGCTAAGAAATTTCTCCATACAACCAAACAAGTTTCAAGTGAAAATCTTCAATCAATCCCCATAGGCTTAACAAACACAAGGCAGTTCTGCAAAAAATATTCCCAACGTAAGATAATTAGAATTAACCGACCACAGGCCAGCTTTCCCGTCTTATCAGACGGACGCATTTGGATCACTACACAAGATTACAAGACGCATAGCCATAATGATCCGTATGATAGTTGCAGCACGATATCTTATCGTAATCAAGTAAAACAAAAGTATTAAACCGTTTTCTGCAAACTGAAATTAGTGCCCTTCAATTAACGAGAATGAGAATTTATGATAAATGATTATGTGGAACTTGGAGGGGACTATGTCAAAAACGTAAATTGTTGATGTTATCCCCATAAACCTAGAATACTTTATGTCAGAATTTATTTCATTTAATGTATGAAAATACATATTTAAAGCCCTCAACCGTAATTTCCTATTGTGAGTGCTGTTGGGATTATCGTCATGATCTTCTTTAACTCGTTCGTCTATTGTGTCTTCATATTTTACGTTTTTGAATGCATTAGATTTCTTTCTTAAGACCCCTAAAGTGCAAAGTCTGGAGTGCGACGTCCGAATGTACGTCAACTTGAAAAATGTCCAATATAATCTATCATGGTTACTTATCTCAACTTAGTATTGGGATATGGGTATTATCCATATTTGTCATTAGTACTGTGATACCTTTCATGAGATTAATAGAATCATGGAAATGAACCCCCATTTAGTACTGCGATACCTTTCAGGAGATTAATAGAATCGATCATGGAAATGGAAACGAACCTCATTTAGTACTGCGATACATTTCTGGAGATAATAGAATCGATCATGGAAACGAACCCCCGTCTAGTACTGCGATACTTTTCAGGAGATCGATCATGGAAACTAATCAAAACTTAGGGTAAGAGTTGGGTTAGGGTGGGGTGAAGGTTAGGGTTAGGGCCTAACCCTAACCCTTCGGCATATTACATTTTTTAGATTTAGGATCACTGATGAGGGTTAAGTACCCGGAACGTGCATGTCTGGTCCACGTTGCCAATTTGTGTTCTTAAATGATGCTATTTAATTTGAACAAAGGAGGGGATCTCCAACAACACCCGGTTGCAGCACCCACAGCAAAACCCAAACACCTAATGCAAAAGCACAAAGCAGACAAGCACGGAAAGAGACGCATGAGGGACAAGGAACGTCAACGCACAACACAGAAACATCAAACACAAAGGACTACACATAAACCAACGAGGCCAATGGGCAACCGGTGTCGACTTAGGACGGCCATCTACCACGGAAATAGCAGAATGTTTGGTTATCCTGGATTACGTGCGCACAACCCTCCCACTTTTCCGATTACCCAGAGGTCTCGAAGAACGTACAATTGTGGTGTAGAACAACCTCCTCACTGTCAGATGACCACACGTTTACATTAGTACTGCAATACCTTTCAGGATATTAATAGACATTTTTCATATTCGCGGACTCCGGACACCGCACCTGGAGGGGACTATGTCAAAAACGTAAATTGTTGATTTTATCCCCATAAACCTAGGATACTTATTGTTAGAATTTATTTAATTTTATGTATGAAGATACATATTTTAAGCCCTCAAGCGTAATTTTGTCTATTGTGCGTTCATATGTTTCGTTTTTGAATGCATTATATTTCTTTCATATGACCCCTAAAGCGCAAAGTGCGAAGTGCGTCAACTTGCAAAATGTCCAGTAGAATCTATCATGGTTACTTATCTCAACCTAGTATTGGGATATGGGCATTATCCATATTTGTTATTAGTACTGTGATACCTTTCATGAGATTAATAGAATCATGGAAATGAACCCCCACTTTGTACTTTGATACCTTTCACGAGTTTAATAGAAGCTATCATGGAAATGAACCCCCATTTAGTATTGTGATACCTTTCAGGAGATTAATAGAATCTATCGTGGAAATGGAAACGAATCCCAGTCTAGTACTGCGATACATTTCTGGAGATTAATAGAATCGATCAAGGAAACGAACCCCCGTCTAGAACTGCGATACTTTTCAGGAGATTAATAGAATCGATCATGGAAACGAACCCCCATTTAGTACTGCGATACATTTCTGGAGATTAATAGAATCTATCAAAAAGCAAACCACATCTAGTACTGTAATACCTTTCAGGAGATTAATTTTTGTTTGTATGTTATACCGTTGATTATTTCTTTTTCTAGTGTTATCACAGCGTCCGTAGTCCCCCTGTGATAACATACAACCTATACTCGGATTCACAGGGGTGAGGTTTCATCGGGTTTTATATATAGACATATAGAAGAAAGGGTTTGTATTGAGGAAAGGGTTTGCGACCAAGCGGTGATACCTCACCCTTGTGCTCGGATTACCAGCCTTCCGCATTTTTTTTTATCTGTCCAGGGATACCACCTGTTTCTAATGTGGCGATTTTTTACCAGCTAACGATTGCTACTGAATCGACCATACAGGAAATTTGGAGCCTCGCACTCTTTGTAAAGTAAATGTACAAATCTAAATTCAAAAACAAAAGGGGGCGCTACTGAAATGAATTTTTGTGGCTTAGCTGGAAGCATCACTGATGAGAAGTTTATATTCGATACACGTGCCTGATGCAGAAGAATTGGTTAGGAATTTTCTACATGAAGGTATAGAGTTAAAACACTTCCGTCTTATTGTACATATCGGACACAGGGGTGAGGTATTATCGCTTGGTCACAAACACTTTCTTCTATATTAGAAACCCTTTCTATAGACATATAAAAGAAAGCGTTTGTATTGAGGAAAGGGTTCGAGACCAAGCGATGATACCTCACCTCATGATATCAGATCATGGATACTTTTTTAAAAACTGTTCTGACAGTCCATGTGACTTCACTGTCAAACAGTTTACTTGATGACAAATGAGATCTACATCGTAAGTTTAAATCATATCTCCGTACTGCAATCGTACAGACATCTTGTAAAATAAATCAAACGAACTATATATTCTTCAGAATAGTCTTGTCGTCCTCATACACAAAACCGTTGTGTCATCACACTATTGGACATGAAACTTGATCGATTTTTCATCTCGTTTATCAAGAAATATCATTCATAAATCAAGAGCGGGTAAATGTAAACGTCTTCATATTGAATAGCATCATTTAAGAGCAGATCAATTGGCAGCATGGACCAGACATACACGTTTCGGTTACTTAACCCTCGTCAGTGATCCTCAAATCTAATCTAATCCTGTATTAATTACTTCACGTTATCAATGAAATGAGTTAAAGAAGATCCTGACGATAATCTCAACAGCACTCACAATAGAGCACAAAATTAAACATCGACGGACCCCTAGCAAGCTAGAGGTGGGACCAGGTGCCCGGGAGGAGTAAGCATCCCCTGTTGGCTAGCCGCACCCGCCGTCGATGAAAGTTATAAATTATCACATTCATTATTCGCATGGAAAAATGAAAGTTCCATAATGAAAACAGATTACCGAAATATGATTTTACAACGAATGATTCACATCCCTTTGCTCGCATCGTATTTAATTTCTTGATTTCTTTGTTCCGTGTATAAACGCCTCCAAGCTATTGCGTTATCACGATATTTGACATGAAACTTTATCGATTTTTCATCTCGTGCATCAAGAAATCTCATTCGTAAATTAAGAGCAGGTAACTCCTGTATTTCTTACCACACGTTACATTTATCCTTCATATCTCTTGGCCAAATGTCACATAACAAAAGAGAAATTTCCTTCCTGCACGATAATGATATCCCTAGGCTTACCCAGAGGAGATCGCGAATTTAACCTGCGAATCAATACTCTGAACATCGATCTTCAGAACCACTATGAGCGCGACAATTCGATCATACTTTGCGACAACAGCATCTTGTTTTATAGAGGTATGCCACTCAGAGGCATCTTGCGTGACAGAAAGAACTTATCGAAACAGGGTGTTTTTCTTTTCTCGGAAAACTTGCGAGAGGAGCTTGACTGCGCATGATGCGAAAACTTTTGAAAATCGGTAGCTGGAACATAAATCATCTTTAATATTCGGTCCATAATAAATTAAAAGACAAACCTTTCTTAACTGAGATTAGTAAATACGATATATTTGGTCTTTAAGAAACTAAACACAGTAAAGATGATTTCCTTGACTTCGGTCAAGATTTTAACTCCATTTTGGTTTAGTCTTCCCGGGCACCTGTTCTCACTCTCGTATCGAGAGTCCGCTTCTTTTCATGTGGTGGAGGTTTTTGTTTGTTTGCTTTGGTTTCTGTAATTCTTGGTTCCATCATAATTGGTTCCAGCAGTTGCATAAGATTTATCGTGCATCGTTTTCCGACATTTTGGGGCAAAATATGTTTTTTTTCTCTAGAAATCAATGAAAAATGGAAAAGTTTTTTTAAAAACATTGTCCCCCTCTAGCTACAGAACGCCACTTATGCAGAAGGTGTATATAACTAATACACAACTGTTGACTAAGTTGGGATCTGTAGCTAGGGGGGAACGGTGCCCCGGAGACGAAAAACGGAGGGGGGGGGGGGGGGGGGCTTTTCACGAATCTGTTTCAGGCCATAATATAAGCAAACTTTCATTGTTTCCCATTTAAAGTCATTCATTTGTTTATTCTTAACATGTTCACATGAAATGCAAAATATTTTGGAATGAAATAAACAAGAGCGTGTTGTTTATTTCTACACAGTGTGTATTTCGCGGTAAAATGCCTACTTTGTAGCCAATGAACTGTATTCAAGCTTTTAAAAGTTATGGATAAAGTTGAGACCATTTTTTTTTAAATTTGATTTCTAGTATATTCGTAAGACCATAGCAATGTTTTGAAGTTTATAGATATCCATATTAGCCAGACAGTTCTTAGTTTCCAACGTTTTTTTTTATCGGTATTAGCTTCTTTTCGACGTGGCTTACCCCTACTCTTTTAATTGTTATTTAAGTATCTAAAATAAGCTTACCAAAATAAAAGCTGTATGAGGAGTCCCCAAAAACATTACATTTTAATCATGATCAATTATTTTTTTGTGTATAGATGATTGTGTAGAAGAAATACGTGATGAGATGTGCAGTTTTACAATTATTTGTTTAAAAATAATAAAATTGCTTCATTCCGTGAGCACAACAAAGCAGTTTCTGTAAACCTTAATTCACTCTTCCAGTTCTGCTTAATAAAGTACTGAGTGAGACGATTTTTTAATATCTAGATCATCATTTGTCATGACGGATAAAGATAAAATTCCTAAGTAAATTTTTGAATTTGAAATGCTTACGGATTAACCAATTTGATGTGTTTTTATTTCATCATTCCTTGCAGTTCTTCTTACAGTGAACTGTCTTCATTCAATATCTATGTTTCTTAATTGGATCTCCCAACACTATATTCCATACCGAAACTGTCCTCTCTGAATGTCAGTCGGACTCCTCGGGTGATTACATACAAGAGCTCGCTACAGCCGGCAGAGCACGGACTGTATTACGCATGCCCTCTTTTTTTTTATATCCATTTACATATTCATCTGTATCTCTGGGGTCTCTGCGTTTCGCGGTCTTGTTTGTGTGATGTCATCTTACAGTGAGGAGGTTGTTTTAAACCACAATTGTACGTTCTTCGAGACCTCTTGGTAATTGGAGAAGTGAGAGGGTTGTGCGCACGTAATCCAGGATAACAACACCATTTGCTACTTACGTGACAAATGGCCGTCCAAAGTCGGCACCGCTTGCCCATTGGTCTCGTCGGTTTATGTTTATTCTTTTGTGTTTGATGTTTACATGTCGTGTGTCTCTTTCCCGTCTCATGCTTTACTCATCTTTTGTGTTTTTGCATCGGGGTGTATTGGTGTTTTGCTGTTGATGCTGCAACAAGGTCTTGTTGGAGATCTCCTCCCTTCTTTCTTAACATTTCCGTTTTATTCGTTTATGATTGTGTCTATCAAAATTATAATCTAAATTAAGTTTGCTGTATAAAAAGTTCATAAAATGCCTTTATTCCGTAAGCAATACAGTAAGAATTCTTGTATATTATTATAATGATATATACGATTGCATACACCAATACTTTTAGGTCATTTTATACGATTTATTCCATTTAAAGGTCACGTTTTGTAAACAGCCTCGTTTTCGATTTCTTGGGAAAGATCAACTGATGAGACGTCTATCAGATGAGCGATGACAAAAAAAGAAGGGAGGAGATCTCCAACAAACTCACGAATGCGTCCTTAGATTTGTAAGGCCCGCCTTTTCCTGTTTTACACCTGCTTCTGCGTGACGATGGCATGAATCAGACTAGGATTCTTTTGGTTGACATAACCGCTAACTTTTTCTGCTTACCTTGGTATTTCGTCTTCTAGTTGTGGAAGCTGAAAGAAATAAGGTATGAATGAAATTATCATTAAATAATGCATCACATGGTGTATTTCTATTTAATTGATTTCGTCCGATTTAGCGTACATAATGCATTCAATGTAAGATTGGCAAAAGAAAAGTTGGAAAACGTACGCGTAATTTAATCGTGCGTTCATGTTACTATACCTAATAGCTCTGAAATACTTGTGCTGGAGAAAATCTGCAGAGCCTCATCGATTGATTTGTCGTGGGCCTTGACCAGTGGCAATTGCAGATTTCGAGAGAACGGGGTTGGGAAACTTGTATCAGGGTCAATGCATATTGCTCTAATCTAGGTACCCATCCATACACGAAGTAAATATGTTAAAGATCATGGAAATAGTATACAAACAGTTGATAATTCATGTACTATTCATAATTCTTGCATGAGAGTTAAAAATAAAGAATGTTAAGTATATTATTTACACTTCACATTTTTTCCGTACACCATGTATACCTGATGTAAAATGTCCATGAACTTTGTTTTATAGAGTATATTTATAGTGAATGTAAACGTCTTCAAATTGAATAGCATCATTTAAGAACAGATAAATTTGCAACGTGGACCAGACATGCACGTTTCGGGTACATAACCCTCATCAGTGATCCTAAATCTGAAGTTATCAAAATATTTCACAGATACTTCACATTTATTCCGTATGTACTTAGTTTATTTTTTTAATATTCATATTGAACGTATAAAATCCGTTTCTTGATTCTATGTTTCTATCCACTGTAAAACCCTCTTTTGCATCTACTTCCCATTCTGCTTCGTCTTTTTGGTACATTTTTGGACATATTCATTTTCATACTTTTTGGCCATTTTACATTGTTTAGACTGAGGATCACTGACGAGGGTTTAGTACCCGAACCGTGCATGTCTGGTCCATGCTGTACATTTATCAGGTCTTAAATGATGCTATTGAATTTGAAGACGTTTAACATTCTATCATGTTTATAGGACTTAACAAAGGTCAAATACTACATTGGAAAGCTTTGGAATACTTTCGATCCGTACTTACAAAGGACAGAATAAAGGTCAAATGCTTAGGTGTAAAGGCCTTTTAATACCTTCGATCCCTCTTCTTGATCCGCACTTGCAAAGGACGGAATTACAGTCAAATGCTGAAGAGTAAAAACCTTTGAATACCTTCGATCCGTCTTCTGGATCCGCACTCTTATAGGGCGGAATAAAGGTGAAATGCTTAATTGATACATTTTTGTATCGGTCCCCTTTTTTATAGTTCGGAATGAGACATTTTCTGCACACGCACCTTCATACATATTTTTTAATGAGAAAAACACATTATTTGATGAAATGAATGGAATTTAATCATATATTTTGCAGGATATGCAAGTTTCATAATCAACGTCCCCTGCGTATGGACCGATGAACATATACCAGGTCTTCCGGCCAAGTACTGATACTGTCTTTTTGACTGACATTCCGTCCATACAGGGTATAGTTCCTCCCTCCTTCAAATAAGCTGTAATCATAAATAAAAGAAAATTTAATATGCATGGTATTTGATAATTTAAAAAGGAAATGAATTCGTTGCTCGAGTATCTATCGAATAAAATTAGAATCTAATGGGTTTAATTACCTAAATAGTGCTTCAAAACGGTTAATTGCTGCTTTGTCTCTTGCCAGGCCCATGAGATACACCCAATCCATACACACAAGTGGATTTAGACCATTTACAAACACAACTGCCGAAATGCGGGCACGATCCCAGTGCACCAAGTCCTTGCTCCAAAAAAGTTTCTTTACAAAATTGGGCCATTCCTTGGCAGGACCAATGATATCTTCGATATTAATCCATGATTCATAAATTACCCTAATACGCCATGGTGGAAAGTTGGGAAGAAAAAAAGTGTAACTAATCATGAATTAATAAGAGTGTTCTATTCAACTGTATTGATTTTAGTTCAATGTATTATATATGTATTAGGTAGTAGGTGCGTATTTCGAACATACCTTTATAACATGTACGAATGATTGGACGATTGAATTGCAATATTTACTTGTGTATGAATGAAAAATATGAATAAAATTATTTGCGCCGACCCTCTTAATTAATTGTGCCGCTTTTTAGAAAACTGCACATTTTATGACACTTATTCTTACCCCCCCCCCCCCCCCCCCCCATAAAAAAAAGCCAAGCCCCGTTTTCTGGTAGCATGGTATCCCCGCATGAAACCCTCTTCCTCCTCCTTTCAACAGATTTAGAGATCGTATGGAAACTGAAATGCGTCTGTATATACTCCTGTTATTTCTGCCACCCCCTTTAATTATTTGTGTCGCATTTATTTTAGAAACCTGCACATAATATGACACTTGTCCTAACCCCCAAACAAGCCAAGCCCCGTTTTCTGGTGTTATGTTATCCCCGGAAGAAACCTTCTTCCCGGGGAATATTTCATAAAAGATCGTATGGAAAATGAAATACGTCTGTATATATATATACTCCTGTTATTGTGCTGTTGAGATTATCGTCAGGATCTCCTTTAACTCATTTGTGTCACAATTATGCCCTTTGCCGTGAGGAGCTCGTAAAAAAGTTCCCCGCGAGGGGTTTGACAGTAAGTGTTTTGAATATATTTCCCTGACATTGTCGCCATAGCACTTTCTATATAGACATAACGTCAGACAGTGCATGAAGTTTATGTATTGTTTTCATTTTCGTGCTTAAACATCGACGGCGGTTGCGGCTAGCCAACAGGGGATGCTTACTCATCCCGGGCACCTGGTCCCACCTCTAGCTTGCTAGGGGTCCGTCGATGCTTAATTTTGTACTCTATTGTGAGTGCTGTTGAGATTATCGTCAGGATCTTCTTTAACTCATTTGTGTCACACTTATGCCCTTTGCCGTGTGGAGCTCGTAAAAAAGTTCCCCGCGAGGGGTTTGACAGTAAGTGTTTTGAATATATTTCCCTTACATTGTCGCCATAGCACTTTCTATATAGACATAACGTCAGACAGTGCATGAAGTTTATATATTGTTTTCATTTTCGAGCTTTAACATCGACGGCGGGTGCGGCTAGCCAACAGGGGATGCTTACTCCTCCCGGGCACCTGGTCCCACCTCTAGCTTGCTAGGGGTCCGTCGATGCTTAATTTTGTACTCTATTGTGAGTACTGTTGAGATTATCGTCAGGATCTTCTTTAACTCATTTGTGCCGCTTTTTTTAGAAACCTGCACATTTTAAGACACTTGTCCTTACCCCCGTAAAAACCAAACCCCGTTTTCTGGTAGCATGGTATCCCCGCAAGAAATCCTCTTCCCGGGGATACTACCCCCTTACAACGGATTTAAAAGATCGTATGAAAAATAAAATGCGTCTGTATATATATAGTCCTGTTATTTGTGTCGCTTTTTTAGAAACCTGCACATTTTAAGACACTTGTCATAACCCCTAAAAGGCCAAGCCCCGTTTTCTAGGGGTATGGTTTCCCCGCAAGAAACACTCTTCCCGGGGGATATATCCCCCTTACAACGGAATTAAAAGATCGTTTGGAAAATGAAATTCGTCTCTCTCTATAAATATATTGAAAAAATAACAAACGCCGAATTAAAACTCAACCGGTTTCATTAGTATCATCAGGAGTTTTGCAAATATACAAACAATATATTATGACGTCATCAATACATATAGCGCGAAAATATTGAGTGCGCTTTACTGGAACGAAGGAAACATTGAAATATACAAGACGTCGTGAAAATAATGCGCGTAATTTTTTTTAAAACGTCCGAGCTTGATGAATATACTTGCGCAATATGCAGTATATAGTATTCATAAATAGAGTTCACTTCCTAAAGATATGCTTGGTTTATCATTGAAGAAAAACATTCAAAACAGGATTAAATTTAATGATAAACAAACTTTCGTTATTATCTCTTTCTATTTCCGTCGTCTTTTTGTGAAAAAGTATATTCAAGACGAAATTGAAAAATCCGAAAAAGTATTCCGACTCAACCATCTCAAGTAAAACATGGCTTAAACACTTTAGAGATCTTTTATCCAAAACAGAAACAATGAGTTAAATAGCCGATTCTAAGAGAATAAAACTTTTAGTTGAAGAATTGGAAAAAAATGTTCCATCTAATATAGACAATTTAATTCAGGAGATAACTGTTGACGAGATAAAATCTGCAATTCAAAAACTATAGAACAAGAAATCATGTGTTGACAAAATCAATAATGAGGTATTGAAGATTGCAATATCTACATAGTCACCAATGTTTCAAAAGGTTTTGAAAATTTGGAACAAAGGTTACATTGTGCCTCTGCATAAGTCGGGCGACAGCCGCAATCCAAACAACTAAAGAGGTCTAACTATGAATAGATGTCTCTCGAAAGTATTTACAACGATTATTAATTAAAGATTACAAAATTACCTCCAAGAAAATAACATTATAGATAAACATCAAATAGGATTCTCAAAAAAACAGCCAACATTCAACCACATGCTCGTATTGAAAACCACTGCAGATAAGTATTGAGGATAAAATGATAAAAAAATGATAAAGTTTACTACGATTTCGTCTTTTCCAAGAAGACCTACGATACTGTATGGAAGGAGGGCCTTTTAAAGATGCAGTGTCCCTGAAAATATTTTTATTAAAAATGTAAATTTTACTCCAAACGATTTAGATAGAGGGAAAAATGAGCCAGAAAAAAAATTATTTGAAAGTATGCAGTAACCACTCTATAATTAAAATTAAAATCTCCGTATACCTCTATAGTAAAAACTCAATACATTGTAGGTGGCGCTAGTGATATGAATTAGAACTGCGCACCCCAAATTCAAAATGACGTTTTTAAAGGTTTATAACTGCGAAAGTGTGCGTAAGATTGGCCTGAAAATTTGAATTTGTACAAAAGAGAATGTATACTTTCATATGAAAAGAAAGATTTTGCATTAAAAAAAATGTAAAATTTATTAGTTTTCAGGGACACCGTCCCTTTAAATAAGATGCTTTAATTTTAGTTACGCGAAAAATAATATGCACAAACGTGGCCAAAAAGAACATCTCAAATTGAAATCGGTGATAGATCGGGAATTTCTGAATCCTCGGATTAGATCTCTTCGATAAAACAGTAAAAACAGTTTTTTATAGGGTTTGGAAATTTGGGGTGTTTCAAATTTAGGTAAAATTAATAATTTAACTGCTTATGAAAAAACCCTACAATATGTCTTATTGGAGGTGGTTATTAGGTATCCATAAGTATGTAGCGAATTTCGGGATTTTAACTGAATTGGGAAGATATCCTTTATAAATCGATATAATAAAGAACACGTTTAAATACTGGTCAAAACTTGATAAACAAAGTAAAAAAAATCATTAATTAATGATTGTCTATGTGAAACAGAATTGATAGATCTTCAGGCAAAAATTCGTGGGTTACTAATTTGAAACAAATCTGTAAAGTCTTGGACATTGGGAACCATGTGAACATAAATTTTGATGAAATTTCATCAAAACTTAGACTTATTTTGGTCGGAGTCAATAAACAGAAATCCCAAATTAATATCATTTTGTCAGATATAACATAGATTTCTATTCGAAAACTACCTTGAAAACATGCGATTCAAAGACATACGTCTACTTACAAAGTTTCACGCAACAAGTATTTCAGAAAATGACTTTGCCGTGTGGAGCTCGTAAAAAAGTTCCCCGCGAGGGGTTTGACAGTAAGTGTTTTGAATACTTTCCCTGACATAGTCGCCATAGCATTTTCTATATAGAAATGGCCTCGGACAGTGCAGTTCATGTTCGATATGGGGAACTCGTCATACACTATGATGTCCCACTATCCAGAATGGTGGATGATATTCTGTCATAGACCATTTGAACCATCCAACCAAAGATTGTACTCTTTATCTTCCAAAATGGAAGTAACCGGATGTGACAGTTCTACCGAATTGAAGCGACGGGTGTTGCATGCAAGCAGGAGATGCTTACTCTTCCTGGGCACCTGGTCTCACTCTCATATCGGGAGTTCGCTTCTTTTCATATGGTGGAGGTTTTTGTTTTTGTTTGCTTTGGTTCCTGTTTTATCCTGATTTTGTATGCCTTCGGTTTCTGATTTTCTGAATTTTCGATTTTGTACTGTAGACAGGGATATGGTCATTATCCATATTTGTCATTTTATATGTTTTCATTTTCGTACATGTTTATTGACGGCGGGTGCGGCTAGCCAACAGGGTATGCTTACTCCTCCCGGGCACCTGGTCCCACCTCTAGCTTCCTAGGTGTCCGTCGATTCTTCATTTGGTGCTCTATTGTGAGTGCTGTTTAGAGACTATCGTCAGGATCTTCTTTAACTCACTGATGTAAAACAAAGTTTCCAATTGCTATGGCCTTATTGTTGCACATGCATGAAAGGGTATGTGTGATGATAACTAACTGCTACACAAAATGGAATGACAAAGTACCTATGCGTGTATATATACAAACATGTTTTATTACATTCTCAGGAAAATGACATTGATATAAATTACACTTTTAACTGTAGGGGTGAAATCAGTTTTTGATTGATAAACATTCCGTATCAACATTTTGCTGCGTACTGTATTGTGATATTGGATTATATAATGATCCCCATTAATATCCCAATAAGTATTATATAGTGAGTAAGCTACATCATTTCAGTCCTATCCTATGGTGCTCTGAGGGTAAATACTGTGTTTTCCCCTACTTGTTAAAGCATCCTTTATTTTCAGGCTGGAAAATGCAATTTCTCCCTTTTCCTATCCAGTTGACTTTTGCTGCAAGAACATTTTTGAACAGGTAGCTCGGAATTCTTCGGACAGTCGATTTTGCCGCCATTAGTGCTCAGGCGTTAATTAAGGTACGGTGTCCCTGAAAAATTAAGTTCACATAATTTTATAATGCAAAACCTTTCTTTCAATATGAAAGTTTACATTCCGGAGAATGGCAACTTTTAATAAACAAAAACATCAAGTTCAAGTTCAATTTATTCAGATAATCCAACTTAATGGAATACCGTATATCGGGAATTTTTCGCGTGTGTCTAATTTTCGCTAAGTTCGCGAGCATCATCAAGTCGCGAAAAATGGACAAAGCGAAAAAAAGACACTAACTAGCGCTTCTCAAGAGGTTCAGTTATATGTACAAAATGTAACTGTCCCGAGGTATTAGTGAGTACTCGTCTGATTAAGATAATTATGATTATTATAATTGATGTTTACAGATAACAAGTGGTATTAATTAATTTAATTACCCAGTACAAACATGGTAAATCAAACAATCACCGATATGAATGCACGTCGGCTTTTATTTCAAACCACCTATTGTCGTTCTGTAATTATGACATATAGCGTTTTATCCGTAAATTTCTCACAAGAAACTAAATCTAAACAATGATTTGGGGTTTAGAGGTCTTTTTCGAACCACAAAACTATATGACTTAACTTACATGGGAAACAAGAAAATTATAAGCAATGGCTTAAAAGAAGCCGACATCGTTTATGCTTTGAACGAGTGAACTGTTTGATATACATTCTTGTACATTTGTATTATTTTATACGCAGATACGTAAATCCAGCAGAAAAACACGTTCGCAATTATATGATCGTATTTCATTTCACATTAAATAAATATTTGTACAAATTTTAATTTTTGGTATTCATAGATTAGCGAAAATTAGACTCAGCGAAAAAAAGACATACCTTTTTAGGGTCATTTTCGCGAAATATACCCGACGCGAAAATTACCCGATATACGGTACAGAATACAATATATACATTATATACAAATTTTCAAATCGTTCATGGCAATATGAATAACAATATATATTATTACTAATTATCTGAATATCTACCATCACAATATTATTGAGTGGGGATATTTCTATGAACCCAGGTCCAATAAAATATCCCTGTGGACTCCTGCGGCAAACCTGTAACACACAACCAACAGGGAATCCAATGTGAAACATGCATGTATTGGCTACATCGAAAATGGATATACATGTACTTCTATCTTTCGACGCAAACGGTCATTTGAACACCTCACTGTACAACAAGTTTCCACATAACTAACTTCCCTTTCATGAGTAGCAACATTCCGTCTTCTCCTGCTTATGGCGTTTTTGTTTCTCAGCTGATACGGTACGCCAGGGCATGTTCCAAATATGAAGAATCATCATTAGAGCCAGACGGCTTGTAAGTAAGCTACTTGTTCAGGGTTATGTTACACAACGGCTTAAATCATCATTGAGGAAGTTCTTCGGTCGCTACGGGGATGTAATAAAAGCATATGAGACCCCCCTTTCCAGAATGATCAGTGACATTATACATTGTGATTGAATGGCTGTCATCATTACCCAACAAGACACGCTTACCTGATATGTACATCGAGACAATCACCAAATTTGACAGGTTTCCATGGAGCTGTTGCGTGCAATCAGGAGACGCTGACTCTCCCCGGGCACCTAATCTCACTTCGGAATGCCGTTCTAATGGCATACATGAGATCTGACTTAGCTGGAGATAAAAAGAAAGACCTCCTTTCCTGACAGGTTAGGAGTCTCTCTTACTATCCAATTATTGACCTCCAGTGGATCTACAATTACACAGTAACATGTCACTCACTTGAAAGTACGTTTTATATCATACCCTGTAGGAATTAACATTGGGATCAAGATAAAATGCAGAATGAACAAGTAGTCCGAATCCATAAACCAGTTCGATAGGTAAGGGATTCCATACAATTGACATCCAGTCATGTATTGACTATTTCCTCTTTACAGACGTTTCTATCAGAAAGCAAAGTATGGAGTATACGGTTTCAATGCTATACGTTTTATTTGCCATATAGGACGCCAGGAAAGATGACGTAAGCCGCTTCTACGATGTGCTGCAGACAATCCCCACAAGGACCTTCACCTCCAGGTAAGTAATCTATTTATTATCATTGCATGATGCTACTTCCATTCCATTTCTATTCCATAATGATTGCTAGTTTCTCTTACTAATTTTCTCCTCTAACACCGGTGCCATATCCAGGTGTATATGTCATTTCTATTCCGTAATGATTGCTAGTTTCTCTTACTACTTCTCTCCTCTAACACCGGTGCCATATCCAGGTGTATATGTCATTTCTATTCCATAATGATTGCTAGTTTCTCTTACTACTTCTCTCCTCTAACACCGGTGCCATATCCAGGTGTATGTCATTTCTATTCCATAATGATTGCTAGTTTCTCTTACTACTTCTCTCCTCTTACACCGGTGCCATATCCAGGTGTTTATGTCATTTCTATTCCATAATGATTGCTAGTTTCTCTTACTACTTCTCTCCTCTAACACCGGTGTTAGTTTCTCTTACTACTTCTCTCCTCTAACACCGGTGCCATATCCAGGTGTATATGTCATTTTTCACTTGGTTGTAGTATCGCATAATTTCCTTTGTCATATAATGTAAGGACAAGTGTGAAAGAAAGGAGGGGATCTGAGACACTGATACAAAATAATAATGCAACATTTCTTGCAGTTATATTCACGTAATTCCATGATAGAGCTGAATAAATGTATGCAACAATGTGATGAAACATCATTTATTTTCTCTGACCGTTTTTACCCTTAAATGTACCCGATTTCACCCATCAATTGCTTATTACAAGCCCTCAGTCGGCAGAAACAGGCTAAATTTTTATCATAATTCAGGAATAACAATCATACTATATTTCTAACGCATTGCTATAAAATTTTATTCCTCAAAGCGAGTGTGGTATTAATTTCCTGGAGGTGTCGCACAAAAATTAAAAATTAAATACGGCTTTTTCCTACGTTTTTCCAATAATTTTTATGAGTGAAGTATTACATACATAATATTGATATATACCTCATTTTCTAGGACTACTTGTCTTCGTTAAGGTGATAAATGTATCGGTAACATAAATGACAAGGTCACGGAGAAATTAAAATACCGCAATGGCTGTTGACTGGCCCTTTTTTACCCTTAAATGTACCCGATTTCACCCATCAATTGCTTATTACGGCAAAAACAGGCTCAATTTATATCAGAATTCAAGAATAACAATCATACTATATTTCTAACGCGTTGCAATAAAATGTTATTCCTCAAAACGAGTGTGGTATTAATTTCCTGGGGGTGTCACGCAAAAAATTCCATTTAAGTAGCGCCCTCTGGTTTTATTTTTATAACTTAAATATGTGCATTTACTTTACAGAGATTGTCCTCTCTACAAAGTACATACACTGTACAAAGGACTTGTAACGATAAGGCGTAAATCTGTCCAAAAAGAATGAAATTTCAAAGGACTTCATTTCTTTAACCAAGTCGAATGGAATACTTTAAAAGATAAAACCCTTCAAAATCTGAAGAAAATTATTCATAAAATTGCTATAATGTAGAGATATTTGAGTATAAATGTGCTTATTTTGTATAGAAATCAATGAAAATCGGAAAAGTTTTAATGAAATATTGCGCCCTTCCCTTGGAACACAACACGACTTTTACCTAAGCTGTATTTTCATAATACATGTATATATTATCCGTGTTGTGTTTCGATGGGTGGAGGGGGGACAAAAGTCAATTTTCGAAAATGCATTTGGGCAGGTAGGGGTGGGGGAAAGATTTGAAATTAACAGAGAATTAGTAATTTGCATTTGATTCGCTTTCGGCAAAGAATTAGCTGCTTTATCAATAGTTTCGAATTAATCAATTTTCAACAAAAAAATATGTGTTGTTGTTTACTTTTCACTACCAAACTCCTGTATTTGAAGTTTTGGCATTGATAATTCAACAACCCTCGCAATAAAAGTTAAAAATTAGCGTTGACGACTGAAGTACCAGTTAATAATGGGAAAATGCTCAAAACTTCCTCAGTAAGATTTACAAAGTATTTAGAAAATGTTATTATGGTGAACGTAAAAGAAATATGATTTTATATACTGAAAAAAAAGATTATTCAAACTATTTTCATAACGGCGACATTGTTAATTGTACAATATAGGTGAGAGTGAGTGTTCGATTATCTATCTCTGACGACGTGTTTAATCTGATAAATCCGGAATATAATATTTGGAGAAAATCACGTTTTAGCAAGTTATTTCACCTTGAATCTTCTCATTGTAGTTCATTTTGACTTTAGTTAGAAGTGTAATAATTACTTTTTTCCAGCTCTGTTGCCTGATAAATGCTTTTTTGGCCTTCTTTCAATTTCACATCAAATTTTGTTTTGCTTTTTCGGAAAATTTTCATCCACACATATCGTTGTTAAAAGAGGTAAACATCTATCCTTCAGAGCTTGAAGTCTATCTATCCTTCAGAGCTTGAAGTCAAAGAAACTACAGAGACAAATAATTCAGCATCCTACAGAGACAAATAATTCAACATCTATCCTTCAGAGCTTGAAGTCTATCTATCCTTCAGAGCTTGAAGTCAAAGAAACTACAGAGACAAATAATTCAGCATCCTATTTGGACATTATGTTGTCCTACGACACTGATGGTCATATGAACACCTCACTCTATGACAAACGTGACGACTTCAATTTCAGCATTACAAACTTTCCTTTTCTGAGTAGCAACATTCCTTCATCGCTTGCTTATGGCGTGTTCATATCTCAGTTGATACGCTATGCCAGAGCAAGTACGAAATATACGGATTTTGTTCTGAGAGCTAGGCGTCTTTCAGATAAGCTTCTCAGTCAGGGATATGCTTGTGACCGACTAACATAGTCACTGAGGAAGTTCTACGGTCGATATGGGGAACTCGTCATACACTATGATGTCCCACTCTCCAGAATGACGGGTGATATTCTGTCGTAGACCATTTGAACCATCCATCACAAGATTGTACTCTATGTCTTCCGAAATGGAAGTTACCGAATGTGACAGTTCTACCGAATTGAAGCGGCGGGTGTTGCATGCAAGCAGAAGATGCTTACTCTTCCTGGGCACCTGGTCTCACTCTCATATCGGGAGTTCGCTTCTTTTCATATGGTGGAGGTTTTTGTTTGTTTTCTTTGGTTCCTGTTTTATCCTGATTTCGTATACCTCGGTTTCTGATTTTCTGAATTATCGATTTTGTGCTGTAAACAGGGATATGGTCATTATCCATATTTGTCATCTGTGTACAATCCCTTCAATGCAGTTTTGGTCATACATTTTATTTAACACTGCTGCTGAATCAACCACATAGGGAATTTGGAGCCGCAGCCTCTCTGCAAAGTAAATGCACAGTACAAATTAACAGAATAACATCATAATATAATCTTGTATAATAAACCAGAGGTCACTACTGAAATGAATTTTGACTGTGGCTGGAAGCATTACTGATGAGGATTTCCTATCATGTTTGGTACATTAAAAGTGGTTTGAAATTTTCTTAAAGAAGGTGAAGAGATGGAACACTTCAATATTATTGAGTAATACAAGATATTCCTTGTCCTATCTGATTATCTGTTCTCTCTTAAAGTTGGCCAGACTTCTCGGGTGACTGAGCTTGAACTCGCTTCAGCCAGAGCACATACTGATATACGCATGTCATAGAATTTTTTCTGATCCTTTTATATAAAATTTGTGTTACAAAAAGCCGCTGCGTTTAACTGCGTCTCCTTACAGTTAGAATTGTAAACGTCTTCAAATTGAATAGTTTTATGTTTATACAACTTTTTGCGTCTTTGGAGACCTCTGTGTATCTTGATAAGTTGGAGGGTTGTACGCACGTAATCCGCATAACCTCACCGTTGTTATGTGGTCTTCTTCCTTTAATGTGTTGTCATTAATGTTTGACGTTTATGTACGTCTCTTTCATCTGTCTTCTATGATGTTCGAGTTATTGTAGTGTACTTTTTTGTGGTTTGTTGTTTTGTCAGGTGTCATTTACGTATCACATTCTTGTGGGTTTGGCTCGATGGGTGAGTGCAGGGTGGTCATGCTGGAGATCTTCCCCTTTTCTTTTGTTCATGAATTAGTCCCAGTGTAATGGAAATATAAATCAGAATGAATATCTTCTTGATTTGAATATGTCTGAAATTTGAATAATAAATCTCACTTATTGTTGATCTTAGAGACATTTAAGGTACAGCCACGCAGTACAAACATGGTAACCAGTGGCGTATTCATAACTAGACTTGGATTTGATCATCCAATATTACTCATAAGGTGGGCATCACAGCTATTGGGCCCGGGTTCCGTGAAGCTGGATGAAGAGCAATGAAAATTAAAATATGTAACACAAATTTTTAATGTTGATGAAACTCTCTCTTCGTTGAATTCTCTCATATATAGATGTATCATATTACACACGTGATTTATATATGGCTGTAAAAATAATTTATCCGTTAACTAGGTCATCTTTGCAATCTAAGTCAATAATTGTACATAGTTTGACGACGAAGAAGGAAGTTTAAACGTATGTCTAGGACATTGAGCGGGCGTTACCTCTTGATAAAATATCGACGCCATTTTGAATAATAAGGATTGTGTTTGTTCTTTTTGGAAAAACAAGATTTTGTGTATTGTTTGTGAGAGGGAAGATCGAATGAACGTTTAACGACCATAACTGGTACGTCTGATTAATGAACTGCTTTCGGTATAATGTGATTGAAAATAATCTTAAATAGAAAACGATAGAAAAAAAAAAGAGGAAATACTTTGAACAAAGTATGAGTAGTTAGACACTACTCATACTTTTACATTTAATGATGTTTTACCGTTTTGTTTTTACTCAATATCGGATCTTCAAATTACGCTCTCCTCGCCCTGTATTGTTAAATATAGATAATGACAATACACAGTACAAAACCGATAATTCAGAAATCATAAATCGAAGGCATACAAAATCAGGATAAACAGGAACAATTTCAAGCAAAGAGAAACCTCCACCACATGCAAAGAAGCGAACTCCCAATACGGGATGGAACGGAGAAAGGCCGAAAAGGAATACTTTGACTTAATCAAACAATTATTGACAAAAATTACAGAAGTCTGATTAATCAACGAAGAATTAAAATCAATCAGATATAGAAAATATAAATTCATGTTAAAAAACGAATAATTTACAAAATATTGGAAAAGATTCGCTGTAGGGATATAAAAATCTTTCTTTTCGTAAAAATCTTATCATACCACTTGTATAAGTATATAACATTTAATATCAATAAATAGTAAATCATTCTCCCCACAAGTTTCAATATATGATTTTAAAACACCATTTTTGGACCTAAATATCAAAATTGTCAATGGAGAAATTCATACAAGTGTATATGACAAACGAGATGATTTTGGATTCAACATAGTAAATTTTCCCTGGCTTGACGGTGATGTTCCTAGATTACCGTCATACGGTATCTACATTTCACAGCTCATCCGGTATGCTAGAGCATGTACTGATGTTTTGGATTTTCATAATAGAAATCTACAAATTACAAAGAAACTTTTAGGTCAAGGTTTTCGCTTTCATAAACTAGTAAAGACTTTCTGGAAATTTTACAAAAATTATGATCAACTTCTTTTGAAATTCGGACCAATACAAGCAACGGAGTATATTACTTTGGGTATTTCACAACCTGCATTTTATGGTGACTTAATTAACAAAATAAGAAGGATCAAAGGTAGACAGCATATGTATCGAAAATGCGTCAGAGTCATCAAACGCCTTTTATACCGTGGATATGATCCTAATGTCACCAGACGGACACTAAGCTTGGTACTTGACCAATATACAGTCTTGTACGAGCGCATTCTTAAGACTTGCACTCTGACTGACTGTGACGACGGGACTCCATGACGGGCTCTGTCCAATCCTCTTTAGAGAAGACAGGGCCCCGACCACCTGTCCTCTCTGAATGTCAGTCGGACTCCTCGGGTGATAACATATATGAGCTCGCTACAGCCGGCAGAGCACGGACTGTATTACGCACGTCCTCTTTTTATATCCATTTACATATTCTGTGTTGCTTGGACCCCCGTGTTTTACGGTCTTGTTTGTGTGTGGTCACCTAACAGTGAGGAGGTTGTTTTACACCATTATTGTGCGTTCTTCGAGACCTCTGGGAAATCGGAATAGTGGTAGGGTTGTGCGCACGTAATCCAGGATAACCACACCGTCTGCTATTAACGTGGCAGATGGCCGTCCTAAGTCGGCACCGGTTGCCCATTGGTCTTGTTGGTTTATGTGTAGTCTTTTGTGTTTCATGTTTCTATGTTGTAAGTTGGTGTTCCTTGTCCCTTTTGCGTCTCTTTCTGTGGGTATCTGTTCTGTGTTTTTTGCATGGGTGTTTTGGGATTTTGCTGTGGGTGCTGCAACCTAGTGTTGTTGGAGATCTCCTCCTTTCTTTTAAAGAGTGGCTCCCATCAGCCACGTACCTCAACTCACTTAGACCCGACAATAATTTAGTGTTTCGGCGGTGTGATACGTTCGAGGTTAATTATGAATATACAAATTTTTCTTTGTATTTCAGACAATATATCTTTTTTAAATATATTGCAAATCCGCCATCGTCAGGAGTCGATTTGCATAATTATTTAATTTTTGCAGAAGTGATCATATCGCTCAATTTTTTATGCCTGCGGTATGCAATGATTGGCATGTTTGAAAAGACTTTCTTACAATCCTCATCCCTCCGTAATATATGCCAGTATTTCAGTAATTTACTCTTTAGGTTCCTTATGCAAGGGTTATATGCAGTAATGAGAACTAATGGGATGTTATTGTTCTCTTTTTTACCCGAGTCATTAAGAGCGTCAGTGTGATTGTGTTGATTTAACACATCGTTTATGAAATCTTGTACTTCCTTATCCTCTTAACCTCTTTTTATTAAGTTACATTTTAATTCACTTAGCATATTTGATAAGATTATTTTGTCACTTGTATTTCTCAGATACCTTATTGTTTCACCTTTGATAAATCCTTTAAACACAGATGGATGATAAGCGCTATTGCGGTTAAGATATTGATATGTGTTTGTAGGCTTTATCAAGGTTTTGATATTGAGAACATTTTTTTTCCAGAAATCTTGCACCTTTGTATACCGTAGTGTCAAGGAAATCCATTTGATTGTGTGACATATCATAAGTGAATTTAAGGAGTGGATGAGCGGAATTTGCGATTGCAAATAGTTCATGAATTTCATTTTCATCTCCGCTATAGATAATAAATCCATCATCTCTATATCTCCCGTGGTACAAGATTCTGCTCTTATGTGGGAATTTGTTAATAATTTCTGTTGTGATTTCATACATTCGTATATCGCAAACAGATGGACTGCATCTTGACCCCATTGCACATCCAATTATTTGTTTATATACCTTGGAGTTAAACTCAAAACATTGTTTTCAAGTAGTAGTCCTGAAAAAATAGCAAACGCCGAATTGAGACCTAACCGGTCTCATTGGTATCATCAGGAATTTTGCAAATATACAAACAACATATTATCACGTCATCAATACATATAGCGCCAAAATATAGAGTGTGCTTTACTGTAATGAAGAAAACATTGAAATATACAAGAACAATATAAGGTGACGTAATGAAAAAAGTGCGCGTAAATTATGTTGCGCTTTTACGATTTTTAAAACATCTGAGCGTGATGAATATGTTTGCGGAATATGTACATAGTATTCATAAATATAGTTCACTTACTAGATGTATTGGCTACATCGAAAATGGATATACATGTACTTCTATCTTTCGACGCAAACGGTCATTTGAACACCTCACTGTACAACAAGCTTCCACATAACTAACTTCCCTTTCATGAGTCTTCTCCTGCTTATGACGTTTTTGTTTCTCAGCTGATACGGTACGCCAGGGCATGTTCCAAATATGAAGAATCATCATTAGAGCCAGACGGCTTGTAAGTAAGCTACTTGTTCAGGGTTATGTTACACAACGGCTTAAATCATCATTGAGGAAGTTCTTCGGTCGCTACGGGGATGTAATAAAAGCATATGAGATCCCCCTTTCCAGAATGATCAGTGACATTCTACATTGTGATTGAATGGCTGTCATCATTACCCAACAAGACACGCTTACCTGATATGTACATCGAGACAATCACCAAATTTGACAGGTTTCCATGGAGCTGTTGCGTGCAATCAGGAGACGCTGACTTTCCCCGAGCACCTAATCTCACTCATGTCGCCATAGCACTTTCTATATAGACATAACGTCAAAGAGTGCATGAATTTTAGATATTGCTTTCATTTTCGTGCTTAAACTCATCTGTGTCACACTTATGCCCTTTGCCGTGTGGAGCTCGTAAAAAAGTTCCCCGCGAGGGGTTTGACAGTAAGTGTTTTGAATATATTTCCCTGACATTGTCGCCATAGCACTTTCTATATAGACATAACGTCAAAGAGTGCATGAATTTTAGATATTGCTTTCATTTTCGTGCTTAAACATCGACGGCGGGTGCGGCTAGCCAACAGGGGATGCTTACTCCTCCCGGGCACCTGGTCCCACCTCTAGCTTGCTAGGGGTCCGTCGATGCTTAATTTTGTGCTCTATTGTGAGTGCTGTTGAGATTGTCGTCAGGATCTTCTTTAACTCTTCGGAATGCCGTTCTAATGGCATACATGAGATCTGACTTAGCTGGAGATGAAAAAAAGACCTTTCCTGACAGGTTAGGAGTCTCTCTTACTATCCAATTCTTGACCTCCTGTGGATCTACAAATACACAGAAACATGTCACTCACTTGAAAGTACGTTTTATATCATAACCTGTAGGAATTAACATTGGGATAACGATAAAATGCAGAATGAACAAGTAGTCCGAATCCATAAACCAGTTCGATAGGTAAGGGATTCCATACAATTGACATCCAGTCATGTATTGACTATTTCCTCTTTACAGACGTTTCTATCAGAAAGCAAAGTATGGAGTAGACTGTTTCAATGCAAACGTCTTCATATTGAATAGCATCATTTAAGAACAGATAAATTGGCAACATGGACCAGACATGCACGTTTCGGGTACTCAACCCTCGTCAGTGATCCTCAAATCTAAACAATGTAATATGCCAAAAAGTCTGAAAGTTACCATGTCGAAAGGCGTACCGAAAGACTTAGCAGAATGGGTGGGATATGATGCTACAGGACCCACGTTTTAGAAATTTCAAGAAATTTTGATAACAGAAATTTTAGAATGCGTTGAAGAAACGATCAACGGAAATTGATCGAACTTGGCTACATGTGCCCTCGGGGACTCCTGGTCCACCAGCAGTGACACTCACCAAGTGGTATAAATGTAAACGTCTTCATACTGAATAGCATCATTTAAGAACAGATAAATTGGCAACATGGACCAGACATGCACGTTTCGGGTACTCAACCCTCGTCAGTGATCCTCAAATCTAAACAATGTAATATGCCAAAAAGTCTGAAAGTTACCATGTCGAAAGGCGTACCGAAAGACTTAGCAGAATGGGTGGGATATGATGCTACAGGACCCACGTTTTAAAAATTTCGAGAAATTTTGATAACAGAAATTTTAGAATGCGTTGAAGAAACGATCAACCGAAATTGATCGAACTTGGCTACATGTGCCCTCGGGGACTCCTGGTCCACCAGCAGTGACACTCACCAAGTGGTATAAATGTAAACGTCTTCATATTGAATAGCATCATTTAAGAACAGATAAATTGGCAACATGGACCAGACATGCACGTTTCGGGTACTCAACCCTCGTCAGTGATCCTCAAATCTAAACAATGTAATATGCCAAAAAGTATGAAAGTTACCATGTCGAAAGGCGTACCGAAAGACGTAGCAGAATGGGTGGGATATGATGCTACAGGACCCACGTTTTAGAAATTTCAAGAAATTTTGATAACAGAAATTTTAGAATGCGTTGAAGAAACGATCAACCGAAATTGATCGAACTTGGCTACATGTGCCCTCGGGGACTCCTGGTCCACCAGCAGTGACACTCACCAAGTGGTATAAATGTAAACGTCTTCATATTGAATAGCATCATTTAAGAACAGATAAATTGGCAACATGGACCAGACATGCACGTTTCGGGTACTCAACCCTCGTCAGTGATCCTCAAATCTAAACAATGTAATATGCCAAAAAGTCTGAAAGTTACCATGTCGAAAGGCGTACCGAAAGACGTAGCAGAATGGGTGGGATATGATGCTACAGGACCCACGTTTTAGAAATTTCAAGAAATTTTGATAACAGAAATTTTAGAATGCGTTGAAGAAACGATCAACCGAAATTGATCGAACTTGGCTACATGTGCCCTCGGGGACTCCTGGTCCACCAGCAGTGACACTCACCAAGTGGTATAAATGTAAACGTCTTCATATTGAATGCTATACGTTTTATTTGCCATATAGGACGCCAGGAAAGATGACGTAAGCCGCTTCTACGATGTGCTGCAGACAATCCCCCACAATGACCTTCACCTCCAGGTAACATATCTATTCATTATCATTGCATGATGCTACTTCCATTCCATTTCTATTCCATAATGATTGCTAGTTTCTCTTACTACTTCTCTCCTCTAACACCGGTGCAATATCCAGGTGTATATGTCATTTTTCACTTGGTTGTAGTATCGCATAATTTCCTTTGTCATATAATGTAAGGACAAGTGTGAAAGAAAGGAGGGGATCTGAGACACTGATACAAAATAATTAATTTCCTGGAGGTGTCGCGCAAAAATTAAAAATTAAAAATTAAATACGGCTTTTTCCTACGTTTTTCCAATAATTTTTATGAGTGAAGTATTACATACATAATATTGATATATACCTCATTTTCTAGGACTACTTGTCTTCGTTAAGGTGATAAATGTATCGGTAACATAAATGACAAGGTCACGGAGAAATTAAAATACCGCAATGGCTGTTGACTGGCCATTTTTCACCCTTAAATGTACCCGATTTCACCCATCAATTGCTTATTACTGCAGAATCAGGCTAAATTTATATTAGAATTCAAGAATAACAATCATACTATATTTCTAACGCGTTACAATAAAATGTTATTCCTCAAAACGAGTGTGGTATTAATTACCTGGAGGTGTCACGCAAAAAAGAAAAAAATTAAATACGGCTTTTTTCCTACGTTTTTCCAATAATTTTTATGAGTGAAGTATTACATACATAATATTGATATATACCTTTTTTCTAGGACTTCTTGTCTTCGTTAAGATGATAAATGTATCGTTTACATAGGTGACAAGGTCACGGAGAAATTTAAATACCGCAATGGCTCTTGACTGGCCGTTTTTTACCCTTAAATGTACAGAATTTCACCCATCAATTGCTTATTACAAGCCCCATTCGGCAGAAACAGGCTAAATTTATATCAGAATGCAAGAATGACAGTCATAATACATTTCTATAGCATTATTATAAAATTTTATTCATCACAGCAATTGTGGTATTAATCTCCTGGAGGTGTCACGCAAAAAAAAAATTAAAAAAACGAAAAAAAATAGGGCTTTTTCCTGTGTTTTTTTCCAATAATTTTTGATGAGTGAGGTATAACATTCATAATATTGATATATACCTCATTTTCTAGGACTACTTGTCTTCGTTAAAATGATATATGTATCAGTAACAAAGGTGACAAGGTCACGGAGAAATTTAAATACTGCAATGGCTGTTGACTGTACCCTATTTCACCCATCAATTGCTTATGACAAGCCCCCTTTCGGCAGAAAAATGCTAAATTTATATCAGAATTCAAGAGTGACAATCATTCTTCTTTTCTAACGCATTACTATACAATTTTATTCATCACAATTTCATGGAGGTGTCGCACACAACAAAATTACGGCCTTTTCGTACGTTTCTTCAATAATTGTTACGAGTGAAGTATGACATACTAAATATTGATATAAACCTCATTTTCTAGGTTTACTGGTCTTTTTTACAATGATATATGTATCGGTATCATTGGTGACAAGGTCACGGAGAATTCTTAAAGATCGCAATGGCTGCTGAAAGGCCGTTTTCTCCCTGAAATCTAATTGATGTCACCCATACATTTTTTTTATTACAAGCACCAATTTGTCAAATAATGGTGAAATTTAAATCAGATGTAACGATTGACATTGATACTACATTTTGCACCTGCATACTACATTTGGCACCTGGTCCCACCTCTAGCTTGCTAGGGGTCCGTCGATGTTTAATTTTCTGCTCTTTTGTGAGTGCTGTTGAGATTGTCGTCAGGATCTTCTTTAACTCATTTATATCAGAGGTAACGATTGACATTCATACTACATGTATGATGCCCTACTCTATCATTTCATTCAGTACAGCGACAACTGTATTAAATTCATGGAGGTGTCACGCAAAAAAAACCACCCCCCTTTCTTTGGTGTTTTTGCAATAATTATGATGGATGAACGTTTGGACAATCGATATAAATATATACATCATTATCTTGGTTTATTTGTCTACTTCCAAATGATATATGTTTTGGTAACAAAGGTAGCAAGGCCAGAGAAAATCTTAAATACCGCAATGGCTGCTGGAAGTCCGATTTCTCTCTTACATCTACCCGATTTCACCATATTTTTTGTTTTAAGAAACCCCGTTCCAAAAAGACGTGCTACATTTATATCATTATTCTAGAATGACATTCATACTACATTTCTAACGCTTCACGAAAGAATTGTAGTCATCATAGAGACCACTGTATTATATTCATGGAGGTGTCACCCAAAATCACTGAGACCCCCCTTTTTTGGTCGTTATGCAATAATTCTTTGGGATGATCTTTAAAACAATCCATGTTGATATGTACCTCATTTTCTATGTCTTTTAGTCTTCTTCCAAATTATAAAACTTTGGGTAACATACGTCACAGAGAAATTTTAAATACCGCAAAGGCTACTGATAGGCCCATTTCTCCCTTAAATCTACTCCATTTCACCCATAGGAAAAACCCGTACACCAACTTCATAACGTACCCGTACTTCATATCCCATCTGAATGAAAAATGAACATATCCTTCTTCTTTGTAAGGTATTATTATAACAATGTGTCGGTCAAAGGGGGGGGGGGGGGGGGGCATGGCGTCAAATCTTTATTTTCGCTTTCAGATTTGTTCAACATGCAGATTGGCCTTAAAGAACTGAGGAGGCAGGTGGTCCCATTACTCCGCTGTGCATACATTCCTTAGGTGGAGATGCAACGTCTGTCGGAGGGTGTTTAGCCGGAAAGAGGATGCCTCTAGGCATCTTGTAAATGTTCATTATAAGAATGTGTCGGTCAAGGGGGGGGGGGCATGGCGTCAAATCTTTATTTTCTCTTACAGGTTGTTCAACATGCAGATTGGCCTTAAAGAACCCAGTAGTCAGGTGGTCCCATTACTCCGCTGTGCATACATTCTTTAGGTGGAGATGCAACGTCTGTCGGAGGGTGTTTAGCCGGAAAGAGGTTGCCTCTAGGCATCTTGTAAATGTTCATGTATGTATTCCGACTGGTAGGCTTAAGTAATATTTCAAACTGTTTAGGACTCCATATATGTAGAAATTTTCCATTTAACAGCCTTACCCAACCACAGCTTCCTCCCGCGCACCAGTGACACCAGTGGTGGAACCAGCCGTTACAAGCAGCAGTAGATGAAGCAAGTTTACATCAAGGGCCAAATATCGTTCCAGAAACCAACAGTAATGACAAATATGGATAATGACCATATCCCTGTAAACAGCACAAAATCGATAATTCAGAAAATCAGAAACCGAACGCATACAAAACCAGGATAAAACAGGAACCAAAGCAAACAAACAAAGACCTCCACCACATGAAAAAAGCGAACCCCCGATATGGGAGTGAGACCAGGTGCCCATGAAGAGTTAAGATAATCCTTATTATGGAAACTGTGTATTTGGTAGTTTGTTCTGTGAAAGTTAAAATTCTTGTTCCAAGATCTTTCCATGTACAATAATAGTATTACGATCTCAGTAGCCATACCCATCAAACACAGTCCAATGTAAACGTTTTTTCATTCACTTGTCTTGAATACATGAAGTAATATTTTTACACCACATCACACATTCTTCTTCTATTCTTTGCAGCCCTTCTACCAGTAACCAGTTACAATGGCAGTTAACAGCTTTACGTGTGTGAACGCTAGCATTGTAGTAGTGAATATCATGAAATAAGTATTTATTTATTTATTTATTGAGGAATGAAAATTAAACACATTCACAGTATTCATATGTATCTCTTTACTTGTAGTTGTGGGAAATAGTTCTTTTTAATTCCTTCTTTACGTATATGTGCCGTTACAAATGTGTCAAGATGCATTTCTACTGCTTGAAAATGGAGATTGACAGTTACATATTTATACCTTAAATGTTTAACGTCTTCAAATTCATTCGCATCATTTTTGAGTTATATTTACAGCATGGACCAGACATGCACATTTTGGATAATGAGCCCTCGTCAGTGATTCTCAATCCAAACAATGTAATAGGACCAACATCTGTGAAAATTATGTCCGAAATATACCGAACGACATAGCAAAATGGCTGGGATATGATGCTACAGGAACCAGGTTTTAGAAATATTAGAACATTTTGTGAACAGAAATTTTCAAATGCGTTTACAGAAACGACCAATCGAAATTGATCCACCAGCAGTGACACTCACCAAGTGGTACAAATGTTCAACGTCTTCAAATTCATTAGCTTCATTTTAGAGCATATAAATTGACAGCATGGACCAGACATGAGTTTAAAAAGATTCTGATGATAATCTCAACAACACCCACAATAAAGCACCAGATTGAGCATCGACATACCCCTAACAAGCTAGAGGTGGGAGGTGCTAATGAGGAGTAAGCATCCCCTGTTGGCTAACACCCGCCGTCAATCTTCATGCACGAAAATAAACACAATATATAATAAAATACATGCACTGTCTTAGGTTATGTCTATATAGAAAGTGATATGGCGATCATGTCGGGGGAAAATATTCAAAACACTTACTGTCAAACCAAAATAATGAGCATCATTTTAAAGCATATCCTCAGGGATGCTCTGCGAAATAAATGCTCAACGAGAAAATTATCTAAACCTGTTGAACCATGGTAAAAGGGTTTCAGCATCAAGAGGAAAAAAATTATCACATGTTCACTGAAAGTCACACATCTGACAACTGTCATTGATGTATTCAGAAGATTTAAAAAAGATCCTGACGATAATCTCAACAGCACTCACAATAGAGCACCAAATTAAGCATCGACGGACCCCTAGCATGCTAGAGGTGGGACCAGGTGCCCGGGAGGGGTTAGCACCCCCTGATGGCTAGCCGCACCCGCCGTCGATGATCATGCACGAAAATGAAAACATATGAAAAACATGAACTGCACTGTCTGAGGCCATTTCTATGTACAAAGTGCTAAGGCGACCTTGTTAGGGAAAGTATTCAAAACACTCACTGTCAGAAATTCCGGATAGCATCTTCTGAATTTCACAATAGTAATGAAGGATTCCAACTCTCTTCCTTCTTGAAGAAAATTCCAAACCAATTTACATGCACCAGATACGTGTTTCGAATATTAAATTCTCATCAGCGATGCTTTCAGCGGAGCCACTATAAATAACTTCGGTAGCGCCCTCTTTAATTATTTGAAGTTAGATATTTACATTACAGTGGCGCGCGGCTCCAAATTTCCTGTTGGGTCGATTCAGTAGCATATCCAAATAAAATCTATGTTCAAAATAGCATTGGAGGAATGATGCTAGGATGTTAAACTCCTCTAATTTCGATATTTATCGGTGAAATGGCTAGTTTCCGAAAAAGCAAAATAATATATATGATGTCACATTGATAAAAAGCCAAAACAAAGCTTCTTTCAGGTGACAGAGCTGGAATGAAAGTAATTAATACACTTGACAAACATCAGGCCACGGAGAACGATTTTAACTGCTCCACACTGCAAAGTGAAATAAGTGTCTATATTAATAATGTCGAAGGATTCCAACTCTCTACCTTCTTGAACTACTACAACTATATACCTGACTCTCTTTACAATATCTTTTTACTATATATTCTATGTTCAAGTCGGTTGATAGATAGGGTTGTTGGAGATCCCTCCTATGTTATACTATCTTGTACTACTTGAAGACCTTGGTGTAGTATTTGATATTATTGCGATATCATATGTCTCCCTTCAATTTGTTGACAGTAGAGTGCTGCAACGGTTTTCCACATTAAGATATCCTTTCGCGTTTTTTTTATGTCCATTTGCGTAAGAGCATACATTGTATTGTTGCATAACAGTAGGTCTGTTGTGGACTGTTTTCATGATGGCAAACATCGCACTTCGTACTTGGAGTACTTGTGAGTGCTGTTGAGATTATCGTCAGGATCTTCTTTAACTCATTTGTGTCCCACTTATGCCCTTTGCCGTGTGGAGCTCGTAAAAAAGTTCCCCGCGAGGGGTTTGACAGTAAGTGTTTTGAATACTTTCCCTGACATGGTCGCCATACCACTTTCTATATAGAAATGACCCAAGACAGTACAGTTCATGCTTTTCATATGTTTTCATTTTCGTGCATGATCATCGACGGCGGGTGCGGCTAGCAAACAGGGGATGCTTACTCCTCCCGGGCACCTGGTCCCACCTCTAGCTTGCTAGGGGTCCGTCGATGCTCAACTTGGTGCTCTATTGTGAGTGCTGTTGAGATTATCGTCAGGATCTTCTTTAACTCATTGGAAGGAACTTTTTATATACACAAATACCTCGATTTTAATACACTGCTTTGTGTAAAAATATATCGATATTTATCCGGTGTGATTTCCACCGTTGTGAGTAGACTGTTTCATCCCTTTACCTGCTATGTCATCTCTACTGCCAATGCGATATCCGAAGTACCTCATATCGAAATATGTCAATCAGAACGCTACAACAAGTTGCCAAGAACTACACGAATTTCATCTTCCATTGAAGCAATGTTGATCGTCTGTCTCTTCAACGCATTGAAATTTTCTGTCACAAAATGTCTTGAAATTTCTAAAACGTGGGTCCTACAGCATCAAATCCAACCCATTCTGCTACGTCTTTTGGTACATTTATGGACATAATAATTTTCATACTTTTTGGTCATATTACATTGTTTAGACTGAGGATCACTGACGAGGGTTTAGTACCCGAAAATTTCATATCTGGTCCATGCTGTAAATTTATCAGGTTTTAAATGATGCTATTGAATTTAACTCATTAAAGACGTAACATTTGACAAACATACAGACAGAACATACTTGACCAGTTTATAACATTTTTTCTTTCATAACACTTATTCAAACCCTAACCCTACAGTTCATAAGTCAACATTTCCCTTACTTCCCTTACAAAAAACTGACAAAATATTAATTGATAACACAGGCTATAGTGTGTAATAATATTGATCAGTATACCGGATGTGACAGTTCTACCGAATTGAAGCGACGGGTGTTGCATGCAAGCAGGAGATGCTTACTCTTCCTGGGCACCTGGTCTCACTCCCCTATCGGGAGTTCGCTTCTTTTCATATGGTGGAGGTTTTTGTTTGTTTGCTTTGGTTCCTGTTTTGTCCTGATTTTGTATGCCTTCGGTTTCTGATTTTTGAATTATCGATTTTGTGCTGTATACAGGGATATGGTCATTATCCATATTTGTCATAATTTCCTCCAAACTAATTTTCAGATATAAGACTTTATGGATGCCAGAATGTTGCGATTGCATCAAAGGATCGCCATCTGAAGTATAGATGTGGGATGCTGAAGGCAAGGTAATAAGGATTGATATATATCTCCTATTCTTCGCATAATCTTCCTAATAAACATGATAAAATACTTATTTTTGGGGGAGTACTGTACACTATTTAACCTATATTTTGGCAAAAAAATATTTTTCCCCATTAAATACATATTAAGATTACTTCGGTAGATAGAAAGATTATAAAAAATAATGTAAACTATATTTCATGTATTATCTCCCATATATACAGATGACAGTAGGATTCACTTCTCAATGATTGTATCCAGTGATAGATTCCTCCTGTTTTGTAAAATCCTAATATCAGTCTTTCCAAAAATAAACTAGCCCAATGCTCAAGGCTACCAAAATTTATGCTGGGCTAGTAAAAATTCTTGCTCAGCTTGGCTAGTAAAAATTCTTTAAGAAACTATAAAAAAACTCGGTTAAAATGAATTTGAGAACGTTTCACATTCATTCATTTCTCTTTAAAAAGAATCCCAAGTACCAACATCTGGACTCGGATACAGAATATGATGATGAAGCCCCTAAAAAAGAAGAGAAATGAAAACGCTCCCCTGAGGCCGTCGCCACGGAAAATGACGAAAACTTTATTTGGGCCTTCTGATTCTGTGGATGATGAAGAAAGATTAAAGGACCACTTAGGCGGTCACTAAGGAAGAATGAATCCCCAAGGACTCCATTCGTGCTGTCTCCATCAGCGCCACTGCTCCCAAGTACAAGTCAAGGACCGAACAAAGTGTCTCGATGAAAGGTACTTCTGCAGCATGATTTTGTCAATCCGTTTATTTGCTTCTTGTGTTATTAATCTTGCCTTTTCCATCCCCTTTAGTTGGCAATTTCAGTAAGCTATAATCATAATGAATAGAACACCATTTTTTACACTAAGACAGTCTAAAAGTTTCTAAAAAGTGAAATATTACCTAATTAAAATGACTTATATAATGTCCTTTGAGGAGCACGGCAGATCTATACCATTGGCTTGCGACGATGTATAATGGCTATCTCTAAACAAAGGAGGGGATCTCAAACAACATCCGGTTGCAGCACCCACAGCAAAAACCCGACACACCAAATGCAAAAACACAAAGCAGACAAGCACGGAAAGAGACACACAAGGAACAAGGAACGTCAACGCACAACACACCAAACACAAAGGACTACACATAAACCAACGAGGCCAATGGGCAACAAGAAATTTAGGTAAAAAAATAATTCCTTTCCATAGCAAATTGCAAACCATTAAAGCCGAGATGTTTCAAAGACAGGCTGTTGCTGATTTATATCATGCGTGTAGCCCAACAGATATGCCAAAATTAGAAGAATTTTCATTTCGAACGACACAAAGGTTTATTCAAAATGAATGAAATTTTGACGAGGATACGATTTAAAAATTGTACCTTTTACCATTTCGATGTTTTCATAAAAAATCATGCTTTTTAAAAATAGGAGTCATAAATGTCTTGTTGGTTACTACTTATAGAATGTAAAGATTGCAACAGAGGTTAGCTTTCGAAAATTCGTCAGCTCGGCGTTAAACTTTCGACTGGTCGGGGCTGTACAAATATCTCTCCATGCCCTGCTTTCCATCATCCAAATATCAACAAAATCACACCAGGAATAAATCAGTACATCACACAACACTTATATTTTCTGACGTTTTGTATATCTTATATATTTTTTTCATAACTTTTATATATTATTCCACAGGTACACATCTCTCACACGACAAATACTTAAATCAATGCAGAAAAATCACAAAATCTCAGTGCGATCTCAATACAATATTCACATCGTAACAATAATCTACTAATGTTTCCCACATAATCTGTCATCTTCGCCAATTCTACTTCTAATTTATGGTTACCTCCGATTAGAAGTAATTTCTAATTCTAGAAAAAAAAGGTTTGTTCATTGTACAGCTGATATTACTGTAGCTATGGAATCTAGTGATAGTGATAGGAGGAGTGGAAGAGGAGGAACGAGGGAGCGGGAGGATAAGAGGAAGTTGGAGGAGACGATCAGAGGAAAGTGCTGAGAGATTAATAAAATCGATGCGATACTTGATTGGAAAATCGTAGACGAGGTAAAAAGTAAACCTTTTGTGGAGGGGAGAAGAGTTCATGAGGAGAGGGACAGAGCTGTAGAGCGAGCAAGGAGGTTCAGAAATTCTTGGGTTTCATAAACTATCATCTAAGTTTCATTCCTAAGGCACGGTCCATTTGATATTCTCGGGGGAGGGGGGGGGGGCTTTTTTTTTCGAAAAAAATAAATTATTTATTACTATTAGTAGATACATGTATCACCATAGTGTCTAATTTGGAAGGAGAATTTTATTAAGTTTTTACCTGTCCTATCTGAATGTAAAACGGTCTTTAAATTCAATGTCAGTCGGACTCCCCGGGTGATAACATACATGAGCTCGCGGCGGCAGAGCACGGATTGTATTACGTACGCCATCTTTATATCCATTTACATATTCATCTGTGTTGCATTTTGCGGTCTTGTTTGTGTGTGGTACATCTGACATTGAGGAGGTTGTTTTACACCACAATTGTACGTTCTTCGAGACCTCTGGGTAATCGGAAAAGTGGAAGGGTTGTGCGCACGTAATCCAGGATAACCACACCTTCTATTCCGTAGCAGATGGCCGTCCTAAGTCGTCACCGGTTGCCCATTGGTCTCGTTGGTTTATGTGTAGTCCTTTGTGTTTGATGTTTTTATGTTGTGCATTGACGTTCCTTGTCCGTAATGCGTCTCTTTCTGTGGGTGTTTTGCTGTGGGTGCTACAACCTGGTGTTGTTGGAGATCCCCTCCTTTGTTCTTATAATTTCTACATGTAAAATCTTGTCTAGAAGACCCTCCCCTCAGGAACCTCTTGCATGTTACATGACCTAATATATACATATTATTCACTGAAAATTTAATATATTGCATATTGCAAAAATCTTTTATGTATATTCAATAGTGTAAAAAAGTCAAAAACTGCTTTCCTAGATTAAAAATTTTTTTTCAGCTCATTCTTAATGTAGTTGCAATGTTCCGCTTCCTTGAGGATAATCGAAGAGGACCCAGGAGATTTAAGGAGATGAATTATCTAGTTATTAAGGGAGGAAGGGAGAGGGTTTATGGATCCCCTGAAATCTGATAAACATATGCAAATTAAGGTATGCAATGCAGAGGTGGAATACAGACATAGTTCTAAATGAGATGCGAAATTGGTGAATTATCCTAAGACGTTTGCACAAAATTAACTGTTGACTTATGGAATTTTAGGTGTTTGTATTGGAGAAAGGAAAGTTAACTTTAAAACATTATTTTTGACTACTCCGGAGTTGAAATGTAAACGTCTTCAAACTGAATAGCATCATTTAAGAACAGATAAATTGGCAACGTGGACTAGACATGCACGTTTCGGTTACTTAACACTCATCAGTGATCTTAAAATCTAAACAATGTAATATGCCAAAAATTATGAAGATTACTATGTTGAAAAGCGTACCGAAAGACATAGTAGGATGGGTGGGATATGATGCCACATGACCCACTTTTTAGAAATTTCAAGAAATTTTGTTTACAGAAGTTTAGAATGCGTTGAAGAAACGATCAACCGAAATTGATCGAATTTGGCTACATGTGCCCTCGGGGACTCCTGGTCCACCAGCAGTGACACTCACCAAGTGATATAAATATGAACGTCTTCAAATTGAAAAGCATCATTAAAGAACAGATAAATTGGCAACGTGGGCCAGACATGCACGTTTCGGGTACTTAACCCTCATCAGTGATTCTTAAATCTTAACAATGTAATATGCCAAAAAGTATGAAAGACACTATGTTGAAAAGCGTACCGAAAGACGTAGACGGGATATGGGAGCCACCTATGGAACTGGTTTAATGGTGACGCCTATACGAATAAACGTTAGGGAACACCATTGCTATGCGGATTTTGTAGACACTTTGGTACATGAATTGGCCCATGCTCTTCAAATTTACGACCATATAGATCAGGAGCATGGACCGGAGTTTGCCAATATATTCATGACCCTAATTACTCTGTTTAAAAATCCAAAATCCAGATTATTTAAACGCCTCAACCGTGTGCCATTAATGTAAAAAGGGGGGGGGGGTGAGGTTATATTTTTCAAGAAAATGAGGAGAAATTTAAAGTTTGAAATTACTCTTTTGCAAAGGGGTCAATGATTTTGTAAATAGATTAAAGTAAATGAGTTAAAGAAGATACTGACGATAATCTCAACAGCACTCACAATAGAGTACCAAATTGAGCATCAACGGACCCCTAGCAAGCTAGAGTTGGGACCAGGTGCCCGGGAGGAGTAAGCATCTCCTGTTGGCTAACCACACCCGCCGTCGATGTTCACGCATGAAAATGAAAAGAATATATAAAATACATGCACTGTCTGAGGTCACGTCTATATAGAAAGTGCTATGGCGACAATGTCAGGGAAAATATTCAAAACACTTACTGTCAAATCCCTGATCATTTTCATGTATATACGTTTTATGAAAGAATTTGTATATAGGTTCAATTCAATGTGAACTTTTTTATGTATATAAATGTTGCATGGGAAATTTTTCTTTAACTTGAATGGAATAAAAAAAATCTTCCGTTGTAGTAGTTTTTTTTTTATTTTGAACAAGAAAAGGAAGCGCTTGAGTTGACATTAAACATGCAAGGACATACACGGACAGGAAAGAGAGTGGGGCCTTATCCAGTAAACGGGTATGACGGACGGAGGAATACGATATTCCAATTTCACGGATGTTACTTTAATTGCCATCAATGTAGACTGACGGAGAAAGTGACGGATGAAACATTGCTCGAGAACAGGGAAAAGAAATTGAAAAGACAAAGAACACAACATCTTACTTGGAAGGGAAGGGCTACAAAGAAGTTGAAATGTGGGAGTGTGATTTTGATGAATTTTGTAGAAAGCATACTGAAAATTATGCTTTGGGACTGGAATTGCGGCCTAAATTTGATCGAAAAGCACATTTTGGCAGGGGTGATGGATGGTCTTTTGGTATGGTAGAGGTGGATATTGAAGTTCCTGAAAAATGGGAGGGGAACTTTAGACATGAATTATCTCCCTATGAATATTACAAAGAAATATCTCCCCTTCTTTGCAATACCGAAGTGAAATTTGAAGACATTGGAGAACTCATGCAGGAACGTATCCAAAAAAGAGGGGTTAAGAAACCACCCTAGACGCTTATTAGTAGGAGGAATGAAAGCAGAACAGATTCGTTTAGCTATGCCTCTTTTAAAGTAGAATTTAGATCATGGATTGAAGTCACGCCATCTATCAAGTCATCGAATTCAGCGCGCAAAAATGCTTCAAAAAGTTTGTCCAGAACGTAACAGAGTCACGAAGAGCGGGTGATGCGCTGTTCAGAACGTAACAGAGACACGAAAAGCGGGTGATGCGCTGTTCAGGATGTAACAGAGGCACGAAGAGCGGGTGATGCGCTGTTCAGGATGTAACAGAGGCAGGAAACGCGGGTGATGCGCGACCGAAAGTGGGGATTATAGGTGCCACAATCAAATTAATTGGGAATTCGGGATACGGGTCGTTGATCATGGACAAAACCAAACATCGGGATATCATCTACGTGCGAGGGGAACGCGAAACCTGCATCGCGTTTAATCAGGATGAATTTAGAAAACGTGACACATCTAGGAGACCGATTTTATGAATTAGAAATGGCTAAAAAAAGTAAATCAGAATGGACTTACCAATCCAACTAGACTATTTTATCTTGTAATATGGCAAACTCAAAATGCTGGAATTTAATTATGATTTTTGACAAATATGTTGATCGCGCGGATTACATGCTTTTAGAAATGGATACAGACTCAAGTTATTTATGTATTAGTGGGGAGACAATAGGGGAGGTTATCAAACCGGAAATGCGCGAAAGTTACGAGCATCATCTGCATGGATTTTGTCGCGATGACGTGTACCCTCTATTTCTTCCGTGTGACTGATTTGAGAAGCATAAGAAATTGATAGGCGGGTACCAGGTTCATTTAAAACGGAATACGGGGGGATAGAATGATCTGCCAGTGTTAAAAAACTTATGTAGTAGCTAAGGCAGAAGAATGCAAGTTTAGTTCAAAAAGCATTAACAAAAGCAGGGTTACAAATGTTTGGGAAACTTACGACAGTATTTTGAAAAATCAAAAGGCAGGTAGCGGAATGAATCGGGGTATACGTGTACGAAATAACACAATGTATACGTACAATCAAGAGAGAAGTGGATTTTCTTACATTTACTGCAAGAGAAAGTATTGGTTGACGGACTTTCGACTGAACCTGTACTCGTCTTTTGTATTTTACATCGGGTGTTTTGCTTTTGATGCTGCAACGGGGTCTTGTTGGAGATCTCCTCCCTTCTCTTTAACCATTACGTTGAGACCGAATTAGTTGTTTGAACTTAATTGTATATATACAAGGCTTATAGTATTGTGTGAAATCATTTCGACCATGGTTGTGAAAGTGATAAGAGGGGATCTACTCGAGATCAGAGGTGTAGATGGAGTAGTACATGTTGTGAATTGTCTGTGTACCAAAGCTCGTGTCTATCGATGGACATTGCTAAAATAATATCCCTGGGCTGATATTTATTCCAGACGGAGAGCAGTTCACAAAACTTGGCCATTAAACAAGATAAAGGGATTCCGGGTACAATTCATTTATACTCAAATAGGAATGACCCTACTGTGGTCTGCTTCTTAGCTAAGTTGGATTATGGGAAGGACCTATGGTCGTAAAATACCCCCTTATTATGACTCTAAATGTCAATGAACGGAATGGTTCCCACAATGTTTAGATTAACATGGAAAAACAGATTTAAAATCGATTACTTTTCCTTACAAAATTGGATGTGGGTTGGGTGGACAGAACTGGAAGGAACAGCTTACGAATCCAATGGCGGTTTTTATAACATCAACATTGGTAGTATGAGATGGATATGCACATTGCGTAAAAGTTAAGTCCCAAAATAAAAGTCTAAAGTCTTTCATCTCTCTATGAAAAACAATCCCGATGAAATCTAGCGGGTTGTTTACCGTGACTTCGCTACGGAACTGGTTATGGCGTTCAATTCAATGATGCCATGTACTATGAAAAAAGGATCATTGCTGGAACCATGAGACTCTTCCAACTTCAGTCTTGGACGCCGTCAAACTTGTTTTGACTGCATATGTCACATTTGGGTAAAAGCTATCTTTCTTTCCACATGTAAAGTATTTTATTTTACGGATTTTTTTCATACTGGTTCTACCTGATAATCAACGAAGATGGTGACCCATTTTAACGACCTGAGCTCCTCAGATTTCACAGCTTTCTGTGCAATCTTTGTGCTTATCTTGGCAAATGCATGATTTAAATATTTTTACATTTATGTCTTATTCGATTACAAATGTTATTCTGTTTATTTTGCATATAAAAGGGAGTAAGTGTTTGCCTTCTTTGTCAGTTATTTTAAGAACACAGTCATCTCAGTGAGGTTAAGGTCAAAAGTAAATATATATGAAAGTGATTTGTTTAAATTTGTTATGTTGTTTACAATCAACGGTATATTGTTGATTTATTCTAATAGATGGTCAGTTGAGGTATTGTTTGAATTGAATTTAAAGGGAATTAATATTTCAAGACTATCATAACGTGAAAGTTACCTCTCATAAAAACAGTAGGGAACGATGGGTACATGTACAAGATATTAGTAGTGCGGACTGGAGTAAATGTCTAGATTCAACATGCATGATGACAGCTTGGCAGGCTTTCAAAAAAACACTTATGCTCATAATATCTTCATTAACATTGCACCTGTAAACGACGTCCGGCCAAAACAAAGGACGGAACTTTGGATGAGTTGTGAAATCTTTAGTTTAATTAGAGATAGAGATAAACTATTGTATGAATTTAGAAAATCTGGTGAAAGGTCAGTTTATAAAGAGTATTGTTTTGTGAGAAATAGGATACAAAGGGAGATTAAAGTAGCAAAGACTACTTATTTTTATGAACCGATTGAAGAAAATCGGAATGCCCCATAACAGTTATGGAAACAATTTAAAAATTTATGTGATAAGCAAAAAGAAAGTGGTAAAGTAGTGCTGAACATAGATGGCAAAATGTGTTTTGAGGCCAAATGTTTTGCACATCATTTTAATGATTTATTTTACAACAGTAGTACAAAAACTACTAGTCTAAGAAAAACTACCCAGTCCCTTGAATTTATATCCGACAATGTCATCAGCTTTAAAAAAAATATGGTTATAAAAACCCAATGGGTGGTAGCTTAGTATTACAGCCTGTTTCGGAATCTTTTATACACAAAGAACTTACTAAGTTGAAAACAAGCAAGAGTACTGGGCTTGATGAAATACCTTCAAAGTTTCTAAAATTTTAGAACGTAGTCTGTATGTACAGCTTTCAGATATAAACCAATTACTTTATGAACATCAGTCTAGATTCAGAAGCGGTTTTAGTATAGATACATGTCTTATCCATCTTTAAGATTACATAAGAGGAAATACAAGGATTATTTACATATCTTATTATGCTTGACCTACAGAAAATATTCCATACAGCTATGGGTGTTATATCTACAGAATGGTTCTTATCATATCTTACAAATAGAGAGCATATTACAAGTGATAACCATCAGTACTCAGATTATATTTATATTTCATGTGGAGTGCCTCATGGCAGTATATTAGGACTATTATTATTTTTATGCAATGTTAATGATATGCAAATAAATGTAGATTCTGAGTGTAAACTAATCCTGTACGCAGTTACATTTTGTATGTACATAAAGTGAAAAATAGGGATAATGACCATATCCCTGTATACAGCACAAAATCGATAATTTAGAAAATCAGAAACCGAAGGCATACAAAATCAGGACAAGACAGGAACCAAAGCAAACAAACAAAAACCTCCACCACATGAAAAGAAGCGAACTCCCGATATTCAAATCATATTGCTTTAAAACTAAGTAGCAATTAGAATTATGTTCAACGTGGCTTCTAGATAATAAACTGTCGTTCCCACCTCTAGCTTGATAGAGGTCCGTCGATGCTCAATGTGGTGCTCTGTTGTGAGTGCTGTTGAGATTATCGTCAGGATCTTCTTTAATAATCCCTTCTTTAATAATCCCCTCCTTTGTTTTTACTCATTTGGGCAAGACGGAATGGATTCTTTTTGGTCCTTCTAAGAAACTTAAGAAGATAGAACATTTTGAGATTACATGTTTTGACAATATTATTGAATCTGTAAGATGTGTGAAATATTTTGGTTTGAACATTGATAATTTTTTATCAAGTGATACCACTGTCAGAAGTATTGCTGAAAAGGTGAATGCTCGATGAAATTCTTTTTACAGGCATAGTTCACATGTAGAAAAACACTTGCATCAGCACTTCTTCAATGCTACTTTGATTATTCCTGTTCTTCATGGTATGCAGGCTTGATTAAAACGCTGCAGCAAAGATTACATATTGTACAAAATAAGGTTTTAAGACTTATTCTTGATTTGGCACCCATGACTAGCATTGATATCAATACTCTTGAAAAAGTAAATATGTTATGTGTAAAAGATGGGCTTACGCCAGTTAAGATTAAATCATGTTCATAATATTGTTTACAGAACAGGAGAGCACCAAAATACCTAAATCAGAATTCTGTCCTCATTAATGAACAACAAAATTACAACACAAGGTCAAGATCAAACAACCTAGTCCAGCCCACAGCCATGGGTAAAAACTCGGGTTCTTTTAACATTAATGCCCTCAGGGACTGGAATAGTCGCCCCGACAACATATAGGACATCGATAACAAAGGAGTATTCAAGAGTCACCTCCTTAACGAAGCGAAGGCGAAATTTGCCAGTAACTTCAAGCAAATTCACATTTAATTATACCACAGTTCAAATACTCATTCTATATTCAATCTGCCTAAGTCCCTACCAGATGATTAATTTGTTTTCTATTTTCATTAGTATTTAAGGTCAAGGGCCCAATTGGAAATAAGCCCAAGGGCTTTATGAGTTATCCGGTCTTACTCTAGTCATGTCACATATATATATTTATTGTAACGCAGGTTTTTATAGTGCTTAGAATGATGTGCTATACATACACAATGGAAATACATTCTAAAGTATTTTGACTGTATAAGGGTAATTTCAATCATTCATTTTTTGTACCAAACTATATTTTCATGATTGTGTTATTCCATTTTATAGGTTTTATATTGTGTCGAACAATGACTAAATCCCTCTTTCTCTGTATTTTTTTTTTTATATAAGGCAAGGTCCATTCGATATTTGGGGGGGGGGGGGCTTAGGTTTTTAGTCGGAGCAAGATTATTTTTTTCGCCCCGCACCGGGCAAAATTATTTTTTTTCTTGCAAAGTTGGAGCAAGGAAATTTGTTGTTTAACAATTGATGTGAATATTAAGAATGGTTGTGGTTTTTTTTTTAATAGAAATTCTTTACTTTTACTTAAATTACTCCAAACATTATTTTGATGTAAAACATGTATTCACCTCTAAAATGAGAGAGATGAAAGATTTTTACAATATGCGATGTATAATTTTTAGTAAACAAAATGTATATAAGGTCATGTAACATGCAAGAGGGCCTGATGCAAGTTTTTACAAGTAGAAATGAAAACTAGTGAAAAACTGAATTAAATTCTCCTTCCAATCTTGTATATAAAATTAGACTCTATGGTGATACATGTATCTATTAATGTATTTAAGCATTTTAATTGTTTCAGTCACATGCATTTCTTGATATTTTCAAATATGAACTTGTCATAACAGAAGAAAACTATGGCGAGCGAAGTGAGCCCAAAATTTTTTAAAGAAAGTAAAACTGCGGCGAGCGAAGCGAGCCGAAATATTTTCCGGAATTTTAAGCGAATTTTATGGTTATTCTTCCAATTCAGATTACTTGTAAGAGCAATATTATTTTTTTCTGTCACACCATAAGCAAATTTATTTTTTTTATCAACATTCAGAGCAAAATTATTTTTTTCGAAAAAAACCCAAGCCCCCCCCCCCCAGAATATCAAATGGACCGTGCCTAAGTACAGATTTTACTACAAACGCCATTAAACTGGACCTATTCGATCAAATAAACACCTTGAAAAAAGGAGTACACCGATATAGATGCGCAAACAACCGAAGCCCTCACATATGTGCTCATGGGATATCTAGGTGAAACGAAGGTCATCGAGTATACGACAGTAGAAAATCATGACTGCTCCCTGTCATTAACAGATAAGATTCCTACAATAAAGGCATATCATATTTCTTTTCTTTCATAATTATTTCTCTTCTTTTCTGAATAACTTAAGTAAAATGTCTGGCTGTGATAAATATTTTGATTATTCATTATAGTCCACGTACACATGGCATTTTTTGATCAACAACTTAGCGTTACGAGTTTTATTTCCACCTTTCCCTGGCCCCGTATCTTGATCGGCAATACGATAGAGGTCCCTTAAGGGTTTATATAATATATATGTAACGTGGCCTTTGCGATCCTGGTAGCGTGTCTAAAAATAACTGTAGAAAAGGTATATCATATACCTGTATCTCAACACAGTATAAACCCCTTGTAATTTCCTTGTACTTCGTGTTATGTTGAAATAAGACACGTTAATAAGGTGACATTTTTTAACACTATTTAGGCACGGTCCATTTGATATTCAGGGGGGGGGGGGGGGGGCTTGGGTTTTTTGTCGGAGCAAGATTATTTTTTTCGCCCCGAACCGGGGCAAAATTTTTTTTTCTTGCAAAGTTGGAGCAAGGAAATTTTTTTTTTAATTAAGTGATGCGCATATTTAAAGAATGTTTGTGTTTTACCAATAGAAATTATTTATATTTTTGCTCAACTTTAAATATTAATGTATTGGTTTATTTTTATGCAGTACATTGTATTCAATTCACTTTTAAACAGAGAGGTAAAAGACTTTAATACAATTCTCAATATTTTATATAAGGTACATGTATATAACATGTATAAGAGGGTCTGAGGGGAAGGTCTCCTAGAATTTTTTTTAAATGTTACTAATATTTGTAAATTGGTGAATAACTGAAGTTCTTCCTCCAAGCTTACAAGAACATAAAATTAGACTTTATGGGATACATGCAACATGTATTAATAGCAATACATTAATATTGATGATATGTTTAAGCTATTATGGAAGCCCTTTTTCATTCACATACATGTATAACTTTTGGTATCTTCAAATATATGAACATTGCCATAAGTAAATAATGTTTTGATATAATACTATGGCGAGCGAAGCGAGCCAAAAATTTGTGATACAATTTGAAAACTGCGGCGAGCGAAGCGAGCCGGAAAATTTTCATGAATTTTAGCGAAATTTTATGGTAATTCTTAAAATTCAGATTACTTGCAAGAGCAAGATTATTTTTTTCTGTCACACCATAAGCAAATTTATTTTTTTCATCAAAATTGAGAGCAAAATTATTTTTTTTCGAAAAAAACCCAAGCCCCCCCCAGAATATCAAATGGACCGTGCCTTACACAAATTTAATAAAATCCATCATGAAAATATACTAAGAGCGACGTGGAATACCCAAACAGTAATAATTTCTAGTCTGGCTATGAAAAATACGGGAACCATATTTATAACCCCAGTTTTATTGAGAATTTTAGAAGACTTGAGAAAAGCGTGAGATGAGAATAAGTATACAGCTGCTATTTTAATGGACTTGTCCAAGGCTTTTGACTGTTTACCCCACAACATTTTACTAGAAAAACTGTCTGCGTACGGACTTTCTTGTACAGCTGTAAATTTACTACCGGTTACCCATTGGTCTCGTCGGTTTAGGCACGGTCCATTTGATATTCTGGGGGGGGGGGGGGGGGCTTGGGTTTTTTTTTTTCGAAAAAAATAATTTTGCTCTCAATTTTGATGAAAAAAATAAATTTGCTTATGATGTGACAGAAAAAAATAATCTTGCTCTTACAAATAATCTGAATTTGAAGAAAAACCATAAAATTTCTCTAAAATTCTTGAAAATTTGAGTTTTTCACTTGTATCAGAATTTTTTTGCTCGCTTCGCTCGCCATAGTATTCTATCAAAACATTATTTACTAATGGCAATGTTCATAAATTTGAAGATATCAGAAGTTATAAGTGTATGTAAATGAAAAAGGGCTTCCTTAAAAGCTTAAATATATTATCAATAGTTATGTATAATTGTTATTAATACATGTTGCATGTATCCCATAGAGTCTAATATTTTATGTTCTTGTAAGCTTAGAAGGAGAACTTCAATTATTCACCAATTTACAATTCTACATTTAAAAATTTGTCTAGGAGACCTTCCCCTCAGAACCTCTTATACATGTTATATACATGTACCTAATATATAAGATATTGAGAATTGTATTGTAAATATCTTTTATCTCTATGTTTAAAAGTAAATTGAATACTTGCATAGAAATAAACTAATATATTAATATTTAGAGTTTTGTATAAAAATATAAATAATTTCTATTGATAAAACACAAACATTTTTCATATGCGCATCGCTTTGTTCAAAAAATTTCCTTGCTCCAACTTTGCAAGAAAAAAATAATTTTGCTCCGGTCCGGGGCGAAAAAAATAATCTTGCTGCGACAAAAAACCCAAGCCCCCCCCCCCCCCCCACAGAAAATCAAATGGACCGTGCCTTATGTGTAGTCTCGTGCTGTACTCGTCTTTTGTGTTTTTGCATCGGGTGTTTTTGTGTTTTCCTGTTGATGCTGCAACGGGGTCTTGTTGGAGATCTCCTCCCTTCTTTTTATTTAGAAAATAGGAAACAGCAAATAAAAGTAGGAAACATTGTTAGTACTTGGGGGGAGGTTACAAAAGGCGTGCCACAAGGGTCTGTCCTTGGGCCGGTATTGTTTAATATTTTTATAAATGACATTTTTTATTTTATAAAGCATGGCAAATTGTACTATTATGCAGACGACAACATCCTGTCTATGTCTTCACCAAATTTTGATATTTTAGTAAGATCACTTGTTCATGACAGCAATACACTTATTGAATGGTTTGATTTTAATTGTATGCAGGCCAACCCCGACAAATTTCAGGCCATTGCTGTGGAGAAGAAGACACATGAGTTGCAACCAGTTTTTAACACCAAGAATGTAGATATCAAGTGTGATGATTGTGTAAAGCTTTCAGGTGTTGATATTGATTTTAAATTGTCTTTCGAAACCCACATATCAAATTTATGTAGGAAGGCTGCAACTCAACTAAATGTAATGAAGAGGCTTGGAAAACTTTTGAACAGGCTCAACAGATTGTCTATTTTTTATTCCTTTATGTTATCAAATTTTAATTTTTGTTCTTTATCCTGGCATTTCTGTTCAGAGACTAATACCAAGAAAATAGAAAAACTCCAAGAAAGAGCACTGCGATTTGTATATGATGATTATGCTTCTACCTATGATGAACTTTTGCACAAAGCAAAGGTCCCTTCATTAAAAATAAGGCACTTACGCATCATGGCTTTAGAAACTTAATCTTACATCATTTATCTCCCCCTTGTTTGACAGATCTATTGAATTTTAGAGACAACAAATATAATTTTAGATATACAAATATTTTACAGGTACCAAGAGTCAGGACAAGTACATATGGTAAGAACTCCTTCAGGTATGCTGCAGCCGTCCTATGGAATAGTTTTCCAGACAATTTCAGACAGGCATCACATTTTAACCATTTTAAATCATTTATCCAACATTGGAAAGGGGATGCCTGTCACTGTAGTATGTGCCGCTAGTTCCTTCGGCTGCAGCATACCTGTAAATGTTGTTCAGTTTTAAGTTGATTTGAATGTTCGTAGTTTTTGTTCTTATGTTGTCTTTGTCAAATAAGATGATGTCTCTGTGATTTCGATTTAACTTTTAGTTAAAAAAGGATTGGATTTTTTATTCCTGAAATCCCCCCCCCCCCCCCCAGTTTTATGATCTCATACGGTGTCATAGCGTGGTTTTCTATCCCCTCTCCTTTATTCCTCTTTTAAATACATGACTGGATTTGTCATTTACTTTTTTTAATCGTCAACTCTCGGCACTAGTCACAAATGTAGAACTCTTGGATTAAGGCAATATTACATGCTGATCCTGTCTTTTAAAAATATTCGTTCTCGGCGATTTTTCCTCTTTTTCTCATATTCTTCAAGTTATATGTTTTGTTTCGTTTCGATCTGTTTCGTTTCGTTCCGATCTGTTTCGTTTCGATTTGTTTCGTTTCGCTTTTGTTTCGTTTTGCACTTTACAGGACCCACAAGTTAGTGACAAAAACTTCCCATACCGTCTTTAGCAGTGTTTTGTTTGGATATGAAAAAGAACGTCGAAAAAAAATACTATTTTGAAAGTTAAATTGATACAAGTTGCCCTTCAGGATTCGTCTTTAATAATCATAAAAAGGAAAGAGAAATACACCTTTTATTTGTTTGGACCCTTGTTCATTCATTTAGTCTGACCATTTTCAAACAGGTTTTAGATAATATGATTCAATGTTGTATAAAAGTACATGTACCCGGAGAAATGAATGAAAACAAATTCATCGTTAGTCCTCCATTTTATGGGCGATCCTATGGGGAAATGATTTACTTTCTGTTTTATTTGAATTTTACTATGTAAAATCAAAGATGAAAATGTTTCTGTCCCCATATATTGCAGATATTGCATCTCTTTAAAATCAATTATCCTTTGACAACCGTCAAGTTTGCCGATGATCCTTCGGCCGTTTGAAAGCCATGCCCCCCCCCCCCCCAAAAAAAAAAGACAAAGCCGACTTCAAAATCACATCCTTGATCCTCTTTGATTGAATTTCCACGTATTTCAAAATTGGATCAATTATTTCTCCGTAAAGGGGGAACCAAAACAAATTAAATCTTATTTTTGGGCTAGATGACTTTCCTTTGGGACAGATTCGTAAAATTTCTGATAGAATGATAAAATCAATACTTTTTCGAGAATGTTAGAGGAGGTGCGTCCCCATTATATCAGCCACTACACTTTTGCATGTCGGTGACTAACTATTATTTGGAAATACGTTTATCCACATTTCGTGAATTCATATATTTTCTTTATTCACTGCGAAGAAAAAAATTGGGACTTTCATCATATTGTGTCCAAACAGTACATGTATATCACGATTTGTCGCGGAACGTCAATCACACTGAAAATGAAAATACAAAAATAAAAAAACAAAACAAAACAAAACAAAACAAACAAACAAGCAAACAAACAAAAAACCAAAACCAACATTAACAAGTTCAACGTCACAACTTCAAGGTCACAAATGACAATTAGAATTCATGGGTCGCCATGAAAGAAAAGCTTTTCTTCTGTAATTTTATTTAAAAACACAATAAAGATATATGTTCCGTTCAACTTACATTTACATCAGAAATAACGAATATTTCGACTTTTAGCATTGATACCCGTACAATCAAAACTCGTATAGTAGTAACCTCTATATAATTTATGGTATGCTCATACATTTTTATGAACATGTACATGGATACTTGCGCGGATGGGTTCCCATCATTTTAAGAGAGGACAAATTCAAACGGGATAGGGGCTCCCCTCCCGACCTCTAGATAAGCGCATATATATTGTAGCTGACGTTGTGAAAAACTGAAGTCAACAATCTCTATAAAATGATTGCATTTTTGTATTTCATGTGTATATAGGCATTGTGGATAAAAAAGAGATATAATGAAAAATTAAACGAGACTTACCTGTAAGTTGAAGTTTGATTGGGATTCTACTTCATCACTGGAAAAAAATGGAGGAATCACATGAGATAGCGCCAGCTGATCTGACTTCAGTTTTTAAAAATCCAAATTTATAGCCTAAGATCACAAACTAGGAAAAAATTACAACCTTCCAAGGGCGGGATAAATTAACAATAAAAAGGGTTGGGCATGTGATTCCTCCATTTTTTCCAGTGATGAAGTAGAATCCCAATCAAACTTCAACTTACAGGTAAGTCTCGTTTAATTTTTCATTCTACTTCATCACTGTGAAGGTCATTCCGGAACCACATGAGATTTTAAAGCTCTGAGGCTATAAATTAGTGAACAAAGGCAACGTAGCTGAATGATTAATATGTTTACTAAAAGTACTGTTCAATCAAAAAATGATAATAATATGTACATATTGTGTCTACATAGTACATGTATCAATTTCCTAATTTTCACTTTTATGTGATTTATTGTTTATCATTAGCATTGCTCATCATAACCTTGTTACAAAAGTCATTCTCTGGTTTCACAGAAACTTTATTGTAATATGTGGCAAAAGTACCAGCACTTGACCATCCGACATGGGTCAGTATGTCATTAATTGTACAACCATTAGCGGCCGCCGCCGAAGACGATGCAGCTCTCGTGCTGTGAGCGGAATAAATGTTTGTGTCTACGCCGCTGTTTCGCAACACCAATTTAATCCAACGTGCGATAGTATCAGTAGTAACTGGCGAGTGTGGCTTTTGATAGCTAATTAATAGTTTATCCGATTTCCTAAGATCCTTTGTTTTTTTCTATGTATTGCTTTAAATGAGTAATAACACACAGCTGTCGATCGTCATAACATTTGAAGTTAATTACTGACAAATGATGACCAGGTCTACTCTGTTTTAAAAGCACTTCAATACGAAACTCTGCCATAGTATCCGTTAAAGTCATGTTGTTTATTGACAAAGCTTTGAGGGTTTGTACCCGTTGTCCAGACAAAAGTGCAAGTAGCATCACAGTTTTCATTGTTAATAGCTTCAAAGAAATGGTTTCAATATCTGTTATCTTTAACCAATCAAGTACCACAGACACATCCCATACTGTCGTGTAACGAGGAAGAGACGGCTTCTTATTAAATACTCCTTTTAGAAACCGTTTAACAAGCGGGTGGTCTCCAACAGTTACATGTTCTGCATTTGATAACACAACAGTGCAGGACAATGCTGATTTGGCTGTATTAATTGCAGAATATCCAATATTTTCTCCATAAAGTTCCGCTAAAAATGTTAGAACATTATCTACATTTGTTCGAAACATATCAATCTCCCGTCTACGACAGAATGTTTCCCACTTGCGCAGATAGCACTCATACTGTTTTGATGTGTTTGGTCGCCATGAGGACAGTAGAATTTCGGTAACTGATTCCGGAAGGTTTCTATCTCTGATTGATTTCCTGATAATAGGCATATTAGAAGATCTAATTTGTCCCAAATTTTGTGAATTTCGTTCGTGTGCGGAAGTTGAAGTAATGTTTTCCTTTTGTGAACAAAAATTGGCTGTGCTACAAGCATTTTCATCACCGTTGGAAAATAAGGTTGGGTTGGCCAATATGGCAGTACCAAAATGCCCCTTGCCTGGTCCATTACCATCTTTTGCAGCACAGTTGGTATTAAGCTGAAAGGTGGAAAACAGTACATTTTTAGATTAGCCCATGAAATGGAAAAAGCATCTATTGCAAACGATTCGGGCTCTGGATGCCATGAAACATATTTTGCTACTTGACAATTATTGCGTGAAGCAAATAAATCGATATCTGGATGGAATTTTAGTCTTGTTATTGCTTTTGTAAAGACGGACTTATCAAGCATCCATTCATTTTCTCGTTTGAAATGTCTATTTTCAAAGTCTGCCTTACAATTTTCCTTTCCAGGGATGTGTGCAGACGACAACCAAATTCGTCGTTCATATGCCCACATCCATATTTGTCTTGCTATTTTGTTACATTCTAGCGAACGACTACCTCCTTGTTCTCTAATATATGCTACTGCAGTGGTATTGTCAATCAAAATATGTACATGGATATTATGTTTTTCATTGAATAATGATTGCAATGCAAAATAAACAGCTTGAAGCTCAAGAACATTGATATGATGATTAGCTTATGTTTGTTTCCATGGACCACCTGTTGAAATGCCCAAGGATTGACAATTACAGCCCCATCCCAGTGTACTCGCATCGGTTTCAATTACAAGGTCTGCTTGACCCCTTGTTATGGGAGCACTGGACTTTGATATGTTCCCAACCCACCAAAGTAGATCGTTTGAAGCAAGCTGGGATAGATTAACTTCACTCTCAAAGTTACCATGTGCCTCCTTAAGGGCTACTATTTTCTCGTTTTCTAACTGCCGATAGAAAAGTTTCCCATGTGAAACTGCTGGAAAACTTGCAACTAAATTCCCTACTACTGTACACAATTCTCTGATTGTATTCTCTTTGGAATTTAAAAATTCTTTACAGATTTTTCGAATTTTTTCGGACTTTTTCTTTGTGATAGATATGGTCATATCAACCGAATTCAAAATGAATCCAAGAAATTCTAATGCCTGTGTTTGATGAAAAACCGACTTTTCTGGATTAATTACAAATCCGTATTCACTAAGCATCTTTGCTGTGGCAACCACATTTCGTTTGCACAAATCAGAGGTATCACCCTGAAGATAAATGTCGTCTATGTATATGACAGATTGGTGACCATTCTGATGAAGCTCAGAAAATAGTGGTTTAAGCACTTTAGTGAATAATCTTGGACTCATACACAAACCCATCGGGCATGCTTGATACATATAAAGCTTTGAATTCCAACTGAATTTCAAATACTTTTGATGATATGTAGCTATTGGTAGACAGTAATAAGCATCTTTTAGATCTATGGAAGCCATGTAACAGTTGGGCGTTATCATTCTCAGTACTGAATAGAGAGAATCCATTTTAAAATGGCGATACTGAATAAATTTATTTAGACCTTTTAGATTACATATTAATCGAAATTTGCCGTCCTTTTTAGGTCTAATGATAGGTGATACAAATTGTTCCACTTCCGTTGAAGTTTCAACAATAAACTTTTTGTCTAAAAGTTTCTGTACTTCTGTATCTACAACTTTGCTTTCAACTTCTGTAAAACGACATTGTTTTATAACAAAATCCTGAACTGGCTTAGATTGAAATTCTAATTCGATTCCAGATATTATCTGAAGAATTTCTTGATCAGAAGTTAGTGTTTTCCATTTTTCTAAAAAATGTTTTACTCTGCCACCTTCAAACATAGATATATCTATATTGGCATTCAATTTAGTAATGTTAACAAACTGATCATATTCATTCATATTTGTATGTGCATTAAAATTCTGTCTCACCTTATCACAAGGTTCTGTAGAGCTACTTGGCCCGTTGTATCTGTTTACTTTTTGAATTTCTTTTGACTCTGGTTCTGGTGACTTTGGTTTTTCTTCTTCCAGTAGTCGTTTCGGGGTTTGTACCCGAATCGCTTCCCGTTTTTTGACGGATAGTCTCTTCCGACATTTTCTACCTGTCGTACTTTTAGTGACTTCGGTAAATCGTCTCCAAACAACAAAGATGTAACAGGTATGTTACTGTCACACAGTCCCGCGTGGTCGCTTTTTAAGGACTGGGCGTAATAATTCACGCCTTTGCATAGACAAAGCTGTATTCGTGTGACCCAAGAGGTAAATCGCATCTAAACAATGCTTAATGTCCTCGCCGTGCTTTTCACTATCTTTGTTCAGTAAACTTTGTGCAACATTAAGAATGGCACAAGTACTCTTTGTTACTGCACTTTGTATGTTCATCAATCTTAAATCACGTTTCTTCGTGAAGTTTTGTTTTTGCATTTGTCTCCAAATTTCTTTATTCACTCTGGGGACAATAACTTTCTCGCAATTTTTTGGCCTTCTGTGGGCCTCTTTCTTCTTCTTTACGGCCTCAATAGGCAATTGTTTTGAGAAAGCTTTGTTTGTTATGCTAGCCAATTTTTCCGACACAGCAGGTCCAACATCATCATCATCTTCAAGTAAAGACTCCATTTCATTGAAAAGAGAGCCATCCTTTGATGGTGATTGTTGTGCATCCTTGGTTTGATTAGAGTTCAGTAAACTCATCACTTCGTCAGTGTCATCATAATCAAGGATATCATTGTCATCATCATCATCATCATCATCTCTCTCCCCCTCCTCCATTTTTTCAGCAGTGCGTTTACTGGAGTGGGGTTGATCATTGATCTTAGTGTTAGCTTCGGCCAAAGTTTTGAATGCCGAGCCCATTGTATTAATGCCATTGGCAACACAATCCATTGTGTTTTGAAGTTTACTCAAAGCACCCATGATTTGCTTTGAGTCAGTTGACGATCTGTCATCGTCTGTCCCCAGTAGGATATCTTCATCATGACCAGTAGCCATGATAGTAATCCTTGTTTAAGTTTTGTTCACAAATATATATATCACTCGAAGTAGATAAGACTCGTAAATAGACGTCCGCACTGAAGCCAAGTAGTTAGCACTCTGAAGTCAGATCAGCTGGCGCTATCTCATGTGGTTCCGGAATGACCTTGACAGTGATGAAGTAGAATCAAGTATTTATGTTACTTATGTTACCATTGTAAACACATTCATCATTTGATGACAGCCAAGCCTTGGACGACAACCAAGGAAAAGGAGGATTTAAGAACATAAGGAAATCAAAACTTTGAAAAATTCTTCAAAAAATAATAAATAAGCGCTACGATGATGCATGTACAACGTGACGTCACATATGACGTCATTTAACGCCATTTCGCCTGCAGTACGCTTGTAAATGCTAATGATGCGATATAAATTGTTAAATTTTCTATATCTGCGGCCGCGTCGCCGGTAGATTTCTTTGTGCAAATAGCTTTCTTTTAAACCACAGAAGGCATTTCAGTAAACAGACTTGCCAGCGAAGTTGCCGCTCTATGTAAAATCCAAGACATTCGTCATATTTTTTTGCAAAATTATGGAAATTTCGGGAACCGTGCCGGGTTTTAACATTTACCTCTTTGTTTTTTGATATCCGTTTATCGCTTTTTCGCGCGTTTTTCGAAAGAAGCAATCTTTCCAAATGAAATCAATATACCATTGATGTAAGATATCATGTTTCATTTTTATCGAAATTACCAGGCCATTAAACCGACTTCGTGGCTCTACTCCTTTGGCAACAATGGGTCTAGTTTTTCCAGGAATAAGTCTACCCATTCGATGTACTGGTGAAATTTGACGTCGTGAATATCAATTTTGGTAGCAAGAAACTCGCTGAGTGTTCTTTCGGTATCCTCGCTAATTGGTCTACCATTACCGTCTTGTTGGGGAGGCGACTCCTCTATCCCAAATTATCCCAATTGACCGTGTCTGGAGATCTACATGTCTCTCTTTTAGATATCCAAGTTCTTTACACCGTCTGCTACTGACGTGGCAGATGGCCGTCCTAAGTCGGCACCGTTACCCATTGGTCTCGTTGGTTTAAATTGTAGTCATTTGTGTTTCAAGTTTTTCTGTGATTTGACGTTCCTTGTACTACTGCGTCTCTTTCTGTGCGTGTCTTTTTTGTGTTTTACAGTGGGTGTTTGGGGAGGTTGCTGTTGGTGCTGCAACTAGATATTGCTGGAAATCCCCTCCTTTCTTTTAGCTTCTGATTTCAACTTCACTAACGGATACAAAGACGATGTGTCGTCCATCAATAATCCATATTTCGCGGTTTACCTGAGCAGTATCTATCCTTCGGATGCCTTGGATGATGATAATATATTAAGTAAATGGGAATTACATCTTGAAACATCAGGACTAATGACAAAAGTACATCCTATTTATCTCATGACGTTCCGTTGTCTAACGTGGTTAAACACTGACTTCAAGACAAATGAATGGAAGAAACACATAGCCATTATTTGTGCAGAAATGGGTAAATTTGAAAGATGTTTCGAATCATAGTTTAGTTTGAATGTGTTAATCAGTGTAAATATATGTATATACACTGCTCAAAAAAATTAAGGGAGCACGGTTTCTACTTTCATATCACACACGTTTGCAGCTGCTCATTCTATATGATGAACATAAATGTATTAAGACATATTTAATAGTAATTTCTTTATTATCGATGTCTGTATTGGACAGATTAACCGTATACAAATGAAAAAACTCAACGATGTAGCCTTGCTTATCCCAAAAAAATATTACAAGCTATGTACCATTATATTACAATGGGAAAATCGCTCCTTTAATTTTTTTGAGCAGTGTATTTGGTGGACATGACTTTCAATATTTTGAAACTGTTAATGTAAGCAGTTAGAATTATATTGTTGTAATCATAAAGCAAAGGAGGGGATCTCCAACAACACCAGGTTGTAGCACCCACAGCAAAACACCCAATGCAAAAACACAAAGCAGACAATTACAAAAAGAGACGTGCAAGGGACAAGGAACGTCAACACAGAAACATCAAACACAAAGGACTACACATAAACCAACGAGACCAATGGGCAACCGGTGCCGACGTAGGACGGCCATCTGCCACGGAAATAGCAGAAGGTATGGTTATCCTGGTATACTTGCGCACAACCCTCCCATTTTTCCGATTACCCAGAGGTCTCGAAGAACGTACAACTGGTGTAAAACAACCTCCTCACTGTCATGGAAAAATTAGGTATTAGGATTCCTAAAAATAAACTCGACCTTGTCAAGGCTAATGAACATTGTAAGGACCGCCAAACGTGTGAGAGATTGATAAGTAACTGGATGCAACTAGAGGTGGAACGTACGAACAACAACAAGAACAAGAAATTAATTCCTAAACAATGCACTTAATATAAGAAATTTTATCTGTATACTATATGTATGCGTCGCGGTTTTTTTTTTTTTTTGGAGGGGGGGGGGTATCAATTAATAGATAAATAATTAACAAATTTACCATTGCATGATACTGCATTCCCAGGCTCAAGTTTCTTTGTAAACTTCTGCCACTTTGTGAGAACACCTTGGTACATAAACTTCTCGAATCCTTGTTTCACTGTCAGGAGTAAATACGCGAATACATGTCAATGATGTTCGATTGCAGTCTGCTTTACCGTCTCCATTTGAAATGGAAATTCCACAATTGAAATGTAGCGGAAGGGCACCCGTTTCAATTAACACAAAGTTAATAATAATAATCAGCACCAAAGACATATTCATCATCAGCGTGATGCATCTACCTCACTTCTGCTCCAAAATCCGCACCGTTAATAGTCTGCACGTGTGCAGAAAAAAATTTAAGCGCTAACGTATTGTCACATGACTTGGTATTAACCATGGGTTAAAAAACAGTGTACATTGAAAGCCTGATAGTTTTTTTTAATTAAAATGATGAAATATATTAGGAAATACTTTCTCTGTTGAACAAATATTCGAAATGATGACAGATATTGGCGGCTAGTGGTGATTAAATAATAATGCCAATGACACAAACTTAAATTACTTTTATGCTCTGAGTTGTGCTCATAGTTCATGACGACAGATACACTGTGTTGTTCACAACAATGCGATATTTTAAATTAAGGAGGGTTTGAACACCAAGATGGCGGCGGCATTTTTTTTTAGCTCTACTGGTCTCAGACCAGTCGAGCTTATGCGATACCCCGTCGTCCGGCGTCTGTCCGTCCGTCCGTCCGTAAACAATTCTTGTGCTCGCAACTCCTCTCAAACCATAGGTGATAGAAAGTTAATTCTTTTTGCATCCTACTTTGTATGTGGTCTAGTTGTGCACCTGACATTTAGTTTCAGTCCTTGACCCCCAGGGTCTTAGAAAATGGGCGTGGTTATAAAAATCTATGTAATCTTGTGCTCGCAACTCCTCTGACACTATAAATGATGGAGACTTAATTCTTTTTGCAATATGATAAGTCTGTGGTCTAGTTGTGCACCTGATATTTTGTTTGAGCCCCTTACCCCCAGGGTCTTAGAAAATGGGTGTGGTCATTTTCTCCTATATAACTCTATGTAATCTTGTGCTCGCAACTCCTCTGACACTATAAATGATAGAGACTTAATTCTTTTTGCAATATGATGGGTCTGTGGTCTAGTTGTACACCTGATATTTTGTTTGAGCCCCTTACCGCCAGGGTCTTAGAAATGGGTGTGGTCATTTTCTCCTATATAACTCTATGTAATCTTGTGCTCGCAACTCCTCTGACACTATAAATGATAGAGACTTAATTCTTTTTGCAATATGATGGGTCTGTGGTCTAGTTGTGCACCTGATGTTTTGTTTGAGCCCCTGACCCCCAGGGTCTTAGAAAATGGGTGTGGTCATTTTCTCCTATATAACTCTATGTAATCTTGTGCTCGCAACTCCTCTGACACTATAAATGATAGAGACTTAATTCTTTTTGCAATATGATGGGTCTGTGGTCTAGTTGTGCACCTGATATTTTGTTTGAGCCCCTGATCCCCAGGGTCTTAGAAAATGGGTGTGGTCATTTTCTCCTATATAACTCTATGTAATCTTGTGCTCGCAACTCCTCTGACACTATAAATGATAGAGACTTAATTCTTTTTGCAATATGATGGGTCTGTGGTCTAGTTGTGCACCTGATATTTTGTTTGAGCCCCTGATCCCCAGGGTCTTAGAAAATGGGTGTGGTCATTTTCTCCTATATAACTCTATGTAATCTTGTGCTCGCAACTCCTCTGACACTATAAATGATAGAGACTTAATTCTTTTTGCAATATGATGGGTCTGTGGTCTAGTTGTGCACCTGATATTTTGTTTGAACCCCTGACCCCCAGGGTCTTAGAAATGGGTGTGGTTATTTTCTCCTATATAACTCTATGTAATATTGTGCTCGCAACTCCTCTGACACTATAAATGATAGAGTCTTAATTCTTTTTGCAATATGATGGGTCTGTGGTCTAGTTGTGCACCTGATATTTTGTTTGAGTCCCTGACCCCCAGGGTCTTAGAAATGGGTGTGGTCATTTTCTCCTATATAACTCTATGTAATCTTGTGCTCGCAACTCCTCTGACACTATAAATGATGGAGACTTAATTCTTTTTGCAATATGATGGGTCTCTGGTTTAGTGTTGCACCTGATATTTTGTTTGAACCCCTGACCCCCAGGGTCTTAGAAATGGGTGTGGTTATTTTATAACTCTATGTAATCTTGTGCTTGCAACTCCTCTGACACTATAAATGATAGAGACTTAATTCTTTTTGCAATATGATGGGTCTGTGGTCTAGCTGTGCACATGATATTTTGTTTGAGCCCCTGACCCCCAGGGTCTTAGAAAATGGGTGTGGTCATTTTCACCTATATAACTCTATGTAATATTGTGCTCGCAACTCCTCCGACACTATAAATGATGGAGACTTAATTCTTTTTGCAATATGATGGGTCTGTGGTCTAGTTATGCACCTGATATTTTGTTTGAGTCCCTGACCCCCAGGGTCTTAGAAATGGGTGTGGTCATTTTCTCCTATATAACTCTATGTAACATAATCTTGTGCTTGCAACTCCTTTGACACTATGAATGATGGAGACTTAATTCTTTTTGCAATATGATGGGTCTGTGGTCTTGTTGTGCACCTGATATTTTGTCTGAGCCCCTGACCCCCAGGGTCTTAGAAAATGGGTGTGGTCATTTTCTTCTATATAACTCTATTTAATCTTGTGCTCGCAACTCCTCTGACACTATAAATGATGGAGACTTAATTCTTTTTGCAATATGATGGGTCTGTGGTCTAGTGTTGCACCTGATATTTTGTTTGAGCCCCTTACCCCCATGGTCTTAGAAAATGGGTGTGGTCATTTTCTCCTATATAACTCTATGTAATCTTGTGCTCGCAACTCCTCTGACACTATAAATGATGGAGACTTAATTCTTTTTGCAATATGATGGGTCTGTGTCTTAGTTGTGCACCTGATATTTGGTTTGAGGCCCTGACCCCCAGGGTCTTAGAAATAGGTGTGGTCATTTTCTTCTATATAACTCTATGTAATCTTGTGCTCGCAACTCCTCTGGCACTATAAATGATGGAGACTTAATTCTTTTTGCAGTATGATGGGTCTGTGTCTTAGTTGTGCACCTGATATTTGGTTTGAGGCCCTGACCCCCAGGGTCTTAGAAATAGGTGTGGTCATTTTCTTCTATATAACTCTATGTAATCTTGTGCTCGCAACTCCTCTGGCACTATAAATGATGGAGATTTAATTCTTTTTGCAATAAGATGGATCTGTGGTTTAGTGTTGCACCTGATATTTTGTTTGAACCCCTGACCCCCAGGTCTTAGAAAATGGGTGTGGTCATTTTCTCCTAAATAACTCCATGTGATGGAGACTTAATTCTTTTTGCAATATGATGGATCTGTGGTCTAGTTGTGTCATTGATAGTTCATTTGAGCTAGAAGCCTCTGGCCCCTAGCATCTTTTAAAATTGATGTGGCTTTCTTTTTTGAAATACTATATCTCGGATATTATAAATTATATGAGTGATTTTATAGTTGCAGTCTAATGGATATGTTGTTTTTTCGTGCTACTTATAATTTGTTTGAGCACCTGCTCCCTATGGTCTTTAAGAAAGGAAATTGATGTTTTAAAGAAAAAACAACCAGGAGAGCTACAGTCTCGTCAGAGACTTCTGGTGTTTTCTCACTTCCTAGGAAAAGTACAGTATTTACTTCCTTAAAACATTTGATATGCTGATTGTTATTCACATTTGAGTATCCTGATGATGTTTGAATAATTTCCGATGTCATTTGAAGAAATCATGGCGATTGTCAAAATCGTGGACTTTGGGAGTTTTATCCGACGTCATTTCGACTTTATCGGGCAAAATGGCATCAAAAACCTTTCCATTCAAAATGCAATAAAAACATTAATACCAAACGTATCGCATTGAAACTTTGCATGATATAAAATAGAAAATTCATCACAGTGAATTCGTTGACAAATTAACATTACAGGAAAGCAGATGTCACTCCATTGAAAATGGACGATTTTCGAAAGAAAAATTGGAAAACATAAAGCTTTGTAATATTTTAATCCAAAATTTAATTTTTCTCATTTTTCAAGATCCTGACGATAATCTCAACAGCACTCACAATAGAGCTCCAAAATTGAGCGTCTACGGACCCCTAGCAAGCTAGAGGTGGGACCAGGTGCCCGGGAGGAGTAAGCATCCCCTGTTGGCTAGCCGCACCCGCCGTCGATGTTCTCGCACAAAGATGAAAAAACATAAAATACATGCACTGTCTGAGGCCACGACTATATAGAAAGTGCTATGGCGACATTGTCAGGACAAAATATTCAAAACACTTACTGTCAAACCCCTCGCGGGGAACTTCTTTACGAGCTCCACACGGCAAAGGGCATAAGTGTGACACAAATGAGTTAAAGAAGATCCTGACGATAATCTCAACAGCACTCACAATAGAGCACCATAATTGAGCATCGACGGACCCCTAGCAAGCTAGAGGTGGGACCAGGTGCCCGGGAGGAGTAAGCATCCCCTGTTGGCGAATACGAATACATGTAACTACAGAAAAGGTGTGAAATAACAAATAATTGCAGATAACGCGCGCAATAGTTTCTAAAAGGTGAAATGAAGTTTTAAAAAACCCGCTCCTTCACATCATACATGATTCAAACAGTTTCTTAAATTACAAAATGTCATGTTTGATAAGAAGGCATAGACACAACTTGTACAAAAAAGGGAAAAGATGCGGTAAGTGTCCGCTCATCAATTGCAATTCCACAATTAAATCAAGTGTTAACGGGCAGACTTTTAAAATTGAGATTGAAAACGACATCGATTGATCGTACCAAGATGTCATTTATGTTATAACATGAAACGCTAGGGGATGTGGCGCCCAATATGTTGGAGAAACAGGTCAGGCCTTAAAATCTCGTTTTAGAAGTCATTCGTATCAGATAAGAAACTCGCATCACAAAAAACAAAGAAATTTCCTTTATAATCACTTCGTTAAATACAATCATTCCATTTCGGATATAACTATTACACCGGTTCAGTCTTTTTCTAAACTTAAAAATCTTAGTAAAACGGAAATTAAAAAACGCCGACTACAAGCTGAACTTGCCTGGATCACAAAATTCCAAACTGCGTACCCCCTTGGTCTAAACGATCAAATTTATGGACAAGGAAACATTTCCTTGACGTCAACTAATATTAATGTATTTTCAATCCGCTCAAACACTAAACGGAAGCATAGGTCTCACGGAAGACGACGAAACCGAAAACCCAGAATAAGATCTAGATTACACCGTACCCTCAACGATCTTCTGATCATTGCTCGCAACGGCGGCAGACATGAACTGCTTCATGCTCTCTCATCAGTTCCAGCAGTTCAATTGAAATCTATCTTGGATGAAGCACTGGTTGCATTCTTAAGAAATTCGGATTGATTCAGACTTAATATCATTGTTGCATTCGCACAGAATAAACTTTATCCAGTTGTTAAAAACATCCCACCTAAAAAACGATTCTTAAAAATTCCATTTATTAACAAAGGATTCGATCTTCTTAACATCTCTAATATTTTTCGGGATCATCGTGTACAAAGTGCTATTCCTCAATATTTTGAAAATTTAGAACCTCCTCTTATTTGTTACAAATATAAGAGACCTATTCGAAATTTCGTTTTTAACTACAACAAAGTTACATCAGATCCTAAAATACTTGAATCATGTCCTGCTTCTTGAGAATGTGCAACATCTGAATATCTATATAAACCAGCTGGTCATATTATTACAGGTGACTTTTCAATTATCCAAGACAGGCAGCTCCGTGGTCTTCTCAAAAAAGGACCTAAGTATAGAATCCCGTCCAAGATAGATTTTATTAAATGTCGCGAAGTACTAAAGGAAGCCTTAGATAACTATACCAAACGATGGTGTAAATCGGAAGGAGTCGAATCGCATTCTCTGAATGACTGGAAAAAACCTCATTTTGGACATTACTGACATTCGAATAGACAACTTCCACAAAAATCCTCATCTTTTTGAAAATCCAAGTTCTAGATCTGAAAGATATTTTAAATCCAAATTACGTATTTTACATGAAAAATTTGTCTTCGCTCCTGCAGATAAAGCAGCCAACAACACCATAATCATATGAAAACTTTACTATATATCAACTTTAGTTTCGGAACTTTCGTCTACAAATACTTATATCAAAAGCAATGAAAGTGTCCCTAACATTTTGAGCAAACATAGCAGTGAAATTTCTTCATTCAACATCCCTATTTCTAAATTGGATCTTCCTACAATATACTGCATACCAAAACTGCACAAATCTCCTTACAAATTTAGATACATTCGCTAATTCTAGCAACTGCTCAACTACAAGTTTGTCTAGACATCTGACGTCAGCCCTCACGGCGGTAAAGGAACACGTTGCAAAATATTGTGAAACTGTTCTTAACAGGAATGATGTAAATTTATTTTGGTCTATAAAAAATTCCGGGGATGTGATTGACAAGATAAAATCTAGAAATTTTCAAGCCAATACCATTGCTTCATACGATTTTTCAAATATGTACACCACGCTTCCTCACGACAAGATCAATGATCAATTGTCCAAACTCATTAAATGGTGCTATAATCGAGAGGGGAAACTTTATATTTGTACATCTGAATCAAAGGGTTTCTTTTCCGCTACAGAATACAAATCATACAAATCATGGACATGTAGCGACCTGTGTAGTGCCTTGTCCTTCCTCTTGGACAACATTTATGTAAGATTTGGTGAGAATCTCTACAAGCAGGTTGTAGGGATTCCTATGGGTACAAATTGTGCGCCTCTTGTTGCAGATTTATTTTTATACACATATGAAAAGGAATTTATTCAAAATCTTCAAAAGCACAGAAAACATGATGATGTGAAATGCTTCATTAGTACTTCTAGGTACCTGGATGATATTCTTACTATCGATAATCCTGTTGTTGAAAAGAATAAAGATGTTATTTATCCACAAGAATTGACTCTAAACAAGGCAAACTTTACAGACACTGAAACACCATTTTTGGACCTAAATATCAAAATTGTCAATGGAGAAATTCAGACAAGTGTATATGACAAACGAGATGATTTTAGATTCAACATAGTAAATTTCCCCTGGCTTGACGGTGATGTCCCTAGATTACCGTCATACGGTATCTATATTTCACAGCTCATCCGGTATGCTAGAGCATGTACTGATGTTTTGGATTTTCATAATAGAAATCTGCAAATTACAAAAAAACTTTTAGTTCAAGGTTTTCGCTTTCACAAACTAGTAAAGACTTTCTGGAAATTTTACAAAAATTATGATCAACTTCTTTTGAAATTCGGACCCATAAAAGCAACGGAGTATATTACTTTAGGTATTTCACAACCTGCATTTTATGGTGACATAATTAACAAAATAAGAAGGATCAAAGGTAGACAGCATATGTATCGAAAATGCGTCAGAGTCATCAAACGCCTTTTATACCGTGGATATGATCCTAATGTCACCAGACGGACACTAAGCTTGGTACTTGACCAATATACAGTCTTGTACGAGCGCATTCTTAAGACTTGCACTCTGACTGACTGTGACGACGGGACTCCATGACGGGCCCTGTCCAAACCTCTTTAGAGAAGACAGGGCCCCGACCACCTGTCCTCTCTGAATGTCAGTCGGACTCCTCGGGTGATTACATACATGAGCTCGCTACAGCCGGCAGAGCACGGACTGTATTACGCATGCCCTCTTTTTATATCCATTTACATATTCATCTGTGTCTCTGGGGCCTCTGCGTTTCGCGGTCTTGTTTGTGTGACGTCATCTTACAGTGAGGAGGTTGTTTTACACCACATTTGTACGTTCTTCGAGACCTCTAGGTAACTGGAGAAGTGAGAGGGTTGTGCGCACGTAATCCAGGATAACCACACCGTCTGCTATTTACTTGGCAGATGGCCGTCCTAAGTCGGCACCGGTTGCCCATTGGTCTCGTTGGTTTATGTGTAGTCTTTTATGTTTCTATGTTGTGAGTTGGTGTTCCTTGTCCCTTTTGCGTCTCTTTCTGTGGGTATCTGTTCGGTGTTTTTTGCATGGGTGTTTTGGGATTTTGCTGTGGGTGCTGCAACCTCGTGTTGTTGGAGATCCCCTCCTTTCTTGTACAGTACCTACTAAAGTCTACATCTGTAATTTGTGAACAGTTGTTTTTATTTTCACATGTGCCGATATTTTCCGTTTTTACTTCCTTTAAAAGTAAAGTTTCGACCCTCTGATGATTTATCCCCCCCCACGAAAAAAAATATCTCGATTAACCACCCCCCCCCCCATTTTGTTATTTAAACTAAATATATTTTTTTTGATTTTCTTATTATCTAGAAGCGATAGTGTTATTTATCTCTAACTGAGATCTCTTGCATTGACATCGAAACAAATCGATATCTCATTTAATAATGCGGCATCATTAAGATGACCTGCCGGTATGTCTTTGATGTCACGAACCGCTCGGGACTCCAGAAGACGTCGCTATCTACAAAACCTAACAACCATACAGAATTGTGTTTTTCAATTAATTATTTCATTAGCTAATCACTAACATGTAGCCAAGTTCGATCAATGTCGGTTGATCGTTTCTTCAACGCATTCTAAATTTCTGGTATCAAAATTTCTTGGAATTTCTAAAACGTGGGTCCTGTAGCATCATACCCCACCCATCCTGCTACGTCTTTCGGTATACTTTTCGACATAGTAACTTTCATACTTTTTGGCATACTACATTGTTTAGATTTAGGATCAGTGATGAGGGTTTAGTACCCGAAACGTGCATGTCTGGTCCACGTTGCCAATTTATCTGTTTTTAAATGATTCTATTCAATTTGAAGACGTTTACATTACTAAATGAAATCGGCAAAAATGAAATGAGGAACTACATGTATGCAGTGCCGGAGTCCATAAATTTAGTAAAAGAAAAAATAATACTGTGTCTATTGAAAATGATTAAGTGATATGAGTTAATAAACATAATAGCATAACGAAAGTTCTAAGCGTAGCATTTAGCTCATTCACGTTAGTCATTCGCCGTTTGCCAACGATAGTCATTATTCATACACTATTCAATTTGAAGACGTTTACATAGCAATGCGGAATATGGTTAGAGTATGCGGGATAAGACATATGGTTAATGAGGAGCGTTAACTATGAGGAATCTATCAGTAATTACTGTATGCCTACATTCACGTTAATTATTACATATCTAACCATTTATTCACCAATTGTCGTGATAGGTCCTCATTCCTTTTCGTTTATTATTCAAAGAATCTGTTAACATTAACTATCCCTTATCTGTATTCTTTTGTTACAAATCCTGAAGTTGATATACATGTAGCAAGACTTGAAATGGTGATTTTCTTTTATTCTTGACAATTTGTTGTATGCTGCGAATTTTTTTAATGGTTGGTGCAAGGTGACCTACAAAGTCCATGCTGTGAATTTATCAGGTTTTAAATGATGCATTGAGTTTAACATGTACGATATATATACAGTATCAATCATAAAAGATTATTTCATATAATTTTGGTTTAAATCTTATGCTGAAACAAGGAAGATCTACATGGCCTCTACTGCTGAAAATTAATATCTATGTTAAACGTCTTCACATTGAATAGCATCACTTAAAAACAGATTAATATGCAGCATGGACCAGACATGCACGTTTCGGATACTTAACCCTCGTCAGTGATCCTCAAATCTTAACAATGTAATATGCCACAAAAATATGAAAGTTACTATGTCGAAAAAGCGTACCGAAAGACGTAGCAGGATTTGTTGGATATGATGCTGCAGGACCCACTTTTTAGAAATTACAAGAAATTTTGATAACAGAAATTTTAGAATGCGTTGAAGAAACGATCAACCGACATTGATCGAACTTGGCTACATGTGCCCTCGGGGACTCCTGGTCCACCAGCAGTGACACTCACCAAGTGGTATAAATGTTAAACGTCTTCAAATTGAATAGCATAATTTCAAAACAGATTGTAGGATAGAAGTGTTCATTTTTCTGCTAATTGCTCCAAGTTGTAGAATTCTTTGTTTTAAATACAAATGTGCCCTCGGGGACTCCTGGTCCATCAGCAGTGACACTCACCAAGTGGTATAAATGTTAAACGTCTTCAAATTGAATAGCATAATTTCAAAACAGATTGTAGGATAGAAGTGTTCATTTTTCTGCTAATTGCTCCAAGTTGTAGAATTCTTTGTTTTAAATAGATATTTAGTTTTCTCAATTGTCAACATGAGAGATCATAATGGTTAAACAATGCGCTCATAATTTCATTAAGAAGGTGCTAAAGTCTGTCTTCGTACCAGAACAGATGTTGAGCTGGTGGAGTTGAGTGACCTGTTTTCCTAGAAGCAAGCTTCATTCAGTGCTGTAAATTCCACTGAGCTGTTAAGGGCCATTCCTTGTGAACTTAGTTCTCCCCAAAGTTTGATCTCTATCTCACCTGTTTAACCAACAGTGGATATTACTCTCCTCTTTGGAATCTGCGACTCTAGGACTTTGGAAACCTTGAAAATATCAAATATCAATGTTTCAAGCATGTTCTGATAATGAACTAGAATCGGTAAACACATTTCAAGAACAAGAGGCCCATTGGCCACATTGCTCACCTGGGAGCAGTTGTAATCTGAAGTGCCTAGTTTCTAATGTACCTTCAATAAGAAATGTAGAAATATAGGGGTCTAGAATTTTATTCAAAACCTACTTGCCACGGACAACTCATGACATAACGTTTAACGCCCAATGATAAATATCACTTGTCCTTTAAACATAGTATGTGGAGACGAGAAAGGTTTTATATTGAAATTCTTTAAAGGTCATTTTGAAATATGGCTTTATTCACGTAAATTGAATGCTTAATCATCAGAATGAGATTAAGTCCTGTCTTTAAAGTAAACGTAGTTGATACAAATGGTATGATCGCTGAGCTAGTCCCCTACCGGGTGCATATATTTATGTCCTGCAACTCTGACTCCTCGTGTGATTACATACATGAGCTCGCTACAGCAGGCAGAGCACGGACTGTATTACGCATGCCCTTTTTTTATATCCATTTACATATTCAGCTGTGTGTCTGGGGCTTCTATGTTTCGCGGTCTTGTTTGTGTGAGATCATCTTACAGTGAGGAGGTTGTTTTACAACACAATTGTAAGTTCTTCGAGACCTCTGGGTAATTCTAGAAATGAGAGGGTTGTGCACACGTAATCCAGGATAACCACACCATTTGCTACTTGCGTGACAAATGACCGTCCAAAGTCGGTACCGGTTGCCCATTGGTCTCGTAGCTTTATGTGTAGTCTTTCGTGTTTGATGTTTACATGTCGTATGTCTCTTTTCCGTCTCGTGCTGTACTCGTCTGTTGTGTTTTTGCATCGGGTGTTTTGGTGTTCTGCTGTTGATGCTGCAACTGGGTCTTGTTGGAGCTCTCCTCCCTTCTTCTATAAATTACTCTTCAATTAAACAAGAGTTTTTGCATTGTGTGTTTTGGGGTTTTGCTGTGGGTGCTACAACCTGGTGTTGTTGGAGATCCCCTCCTTTGTATTAATTAAATTTACTGTCTGTGCAGCTCAGTTCCGGGGTTTAATCTGCTTTATCGATTCGAAAAAGTGGTCAAGCGAGTCCAAAGTTGAACTTGCTCTGTAACTATCCAAGACTAAGCTGAGTATCACATTTTACCTGAATATCTCTATTTGTTGCAAAGAAAGTCTGGAAAACTGACAAGAACTGAATTGTGCAAGTCATTAAAGCTGAAAGCCTACATTAAAAACTTTGACGAAATAGTAAATTTTTTTGGGGACGGAGATTGTTAGATATAGACTCTAACAATCTCCGTCCCATGACATAGAAATAAGCTATAGCGACCCTTCACACCTGCTGACGTATGCATACTAATGAAGGTACGACCTAAAATCCAGGTACATCGCTACAGCGCCGGTATATAAGACGAGCTTAAAACTCGCCCACCATGACATTCAGTGACTAGAAGTCTGGGAGTAAATACATGTAACACCTGAAATGAGAAATGAAGTCATCTGATGAGTAATCAGAAATAGGCAAAAAATCCACTTTGAATAAAAACTTTAAAATAAAATCTTGCAGTGCATATCTAGGGCGGATGCAAGTACGGAAAGATGGGGGGGGGGGGGGGGGGTTACATTTGCATTTGAATTAAGTCGATACTATTTAAAGTAGTTTCAATAAGCTTTTTGTCTTTGCGGAGGGAGTGGGTTGTACATCCAGTTTCCTTGCTCAATGACTAAATTTTGATCAACTAAAAAAGATTTAGCTTTCCTTTCATTTTTGCAAACAGTGCTGGATCCGCCCATGTGAATTCGTACTTGTCCTTTGATAAGCCATATGAATGAAGACAGTATGTATATGTAGTATTATGGTAAATTGAAAATTATATTCAGGACGGACAGACTGAAGAAAAAAATATCGTATCTCACCTGATAAGAGAATAAATCCTGATGCATCATCAATCTGACACTTGCTATGTTACTTCCGGTATAAGTTTATCGCTGAGAGTGTTCGTTTGGAAGCATCATTTGAACTGTCAAACATGTTTGCTGACTCGCCATCGCAGCCATATATTGGTTTTGAAAATGATAATCAAGGACCACATTGTGAAACTCCAGTTGTTGTTGTTGTTTTTTTTTTTTTTGTCAAAATGATAGTTTTCTTCTTTTTATTTTTTTTTTCAAAAACAATAGCTAGAACATCCCTTCCTCAAATGGCTAGGAACCCCTAGAAAAAAAAAATCTTGATTCGTTCATTGATAAATGGAGCATTAGAAAGACCCTTACCATCTTTCCCCTATTTTAGATCCGCGCATATTTCAATGAAATTATATATATTTATTTATCATCTGTATTTCTTGAATAAGGCCATTTCTTGCTTTTATTCTGTTTTGCGTCCTTTTGAAATTGAAAAACCTACCAGCCAGCCAGGAAGATAAACAAACAAGCATATAAACCAAAGTTGTAATTTCATTATATGTGAAGTACTATAAGTACCATGTGAAATCTGACGGAAACTTGTTTCAGTTGAATATTAACAGATTTTAGACAACAAAAGAATAAATATCTTCAATCATTGAAGTACTTTTACATTTTTACATGTAATATAAAGAACTAAACAATTTCTCTATAATTTTTGTACAAAGTACATTAAATTTGCAAAGATTTTATCGTTTTAATTTTGTTTTGTTTTATGACTATTGGCTCAAAACCTACCAGCACGAGGACGCAAAACAGAAAATAACAAAGAAATGGCCTAAAACATGAAAACAAAATGCAATCATGTAAAATATGTAATATATGTATGTCAGATAAAATGGAAAATTAAAAATCTTGAGGAAAGAAAATCTAAATTGTATTATTAAATTCGACATCATTTGTTCATCCTTTCTATTGCTGTGACGAGATTACCGCGAGTACTAAGAATCAACAAAAGATAATCTTAAATTATCAATTCTTAGCTGCATTTGTTTGTCAGAATTTACTGTATATCCTATATATTTAAATTACTAACTAAATTCACCGAGAATAAGGCGAAAGGGAAAGGCGGGAGGGATTCTTCAACCTCGAAAATGTAGTGAATGAGACGTTGTAATTCTACCTTATGCAAACGAACACTCTCAAAATGTCAGTTGTACCGGAAGTGATGATTTTCGTCTTGTATACAGGAAGGCTGACATGGAATCTAGTAAATTCATTTTCTAGAGGTAAGATATAACAATTAATGGGCACACATTTCAGGTATTGTTTTTATTTTACTATTTCAGACGAAAAGGCCGAATTCAAAACTAGTATTGGATATCCAAATAGAAACTAATTAAGGGCTATTGAAGTAGTGTGTGTTTTGCAAAAAGGGGGGGGGGGGCTTAAAAGAGATGGGGTCTTTTCATATATTCTTTGTTTATGTTTCAACGTAGGTAAATATTTGCAGCATATAGAGCTTTGTACATTGGCGTTCGTACTGACTTTATAGACGTGATATAAGGGGGGGGGGTTAATTGTATTTAATAAATAAGTTCATTTCTTCGTAATTCAGAGTTTTAGATATAAATGCCTGCTTTTGAAATCGATTATTGATTATTTCATCAAATAACTTCATTTCTCATTTCAGGTGTAACATGTATTTACTCCCAGACTTCTAATCACTGAATGTCACGGTGGACGAGTTTGAAGCTCGTCTTATATACCGGCGCTGTAGCGATGTCCCAGGATTTTAGGTCGTACCTTCATTAGTATGCATACGTCAGCAGGTGTGGAGGGTCGCTATAGCTTATTTCTATGCCATGGGACGGAGATTGTTAGATTCAGTCCCAAAAAAAATTTACTATTTCATCAAAGTTTTTAATGTAGGCTTTCAGCTTTAAGGGGTAAGACTCCTCGAAGACAGGTCAAGCGTGACAAAAGTCGAACTTGCCCTGTAACTTTCCAGTATTAAGCTGTGTATCAACTTTCACCTGAATATCTCTATCTGGTGCTGATAAAAGTCCGGAAAACTGACAAAAACTAAATTTTCTAAGTCACCAAGGGACATAACGTCTCAAAAAATAGTTGCCAGAGTCACCTAATGCTTGACTGTATAGCTTAATGTCTTTAATGACAGCAAATTAATTTTTGAGAAGACTTCATTAGTAAACGTTGTATCGGGATGCGTATCGTATTTGATATTAGATATTGCAGTGCGTATTGAATTGTCAGGATGGATAATCGTTCCAGCCCTATATATTAGTGAAATTTTAGTGGCCCGGCAAAATTTCTACTGGCATCATCATACCGCTCTAAATCACGGCATGCACTGTTGCGGTTTTTACGCTATTTAATTGTTTTGATTGGAAAAAGTACCATATGAAGCGACAAAAGTGATCTGAACGAACCTGATCGTTTAAGGGTCTATTCAAGTGCTAGGACAAAGCAATAAAGATAAAAAAAAAACACATTCCTGCGTACCTGTTTCTTACGTAAAGTGTCAAATGTTGCTAAAGAAAGCTCAATCTTGGGACGTTAAGCATAATAGAAGCAATAGTAATTTATAATCCATTTCTTAATTGCTTATACGATATCAATCCCTCAACCTACAATGAATCTATTCATTCAGTTCTATTTGTTTTGAATATTTCAAAACGTAATTCTAATCCAAAATATGTTTAGGCGTAGAAATGTAATGATCGCTGTGCGACATAAGTCCCCTGCTGGCGGTAAACAATTATATCCTTCATCCATTATCTGTAACAAAGTCCAAGGGCCATAACTCTTGTGAAAATTAATCAATCTAAATTAATCTCGTGCTTGATCTGCATCATACCATAATGTATTCACATACAAAAAATCGGTTTATTATCTGCAATAACAGGCATGAAAATGTCCATAAAACAACATTTCATGAAATTTGCCAAGTCTAAGGGCCATAACTCTTGTGAAAATAGATCAATGGATAACAAACTCAAACTTGATCTGTATCACACTGAGATGTATTCAAAAATCTGTGCATTATTAATAAAAGACCCGAAGAAAAATCATGAAAACTGCAATTTTGAGTGCGTGCAAAGTCTTAGGGCCATTACTCTTGTAAAAATAGGTCAATCTAAAGCAAACTCAATCTTTATCTGTACCACATTTAGATATATCCACACACCAAATATGAGTTAAATAAATGCAACAACAACGAAAAGAAAACCGAAAAACTGAAATTTTCATAAAATTTGCTAAGTTCAAGGGTCATAACTCTTGTAAAATTAGGTCAATCAAAAGCAAACTCAAACTTGATCTGTATCACAATGAGTTAAATCCACATACCAAAACTGAGTTCAATATATGCAACAACAGCGAAAAAAAGTCCGGAAAACTGAAAATGGCAAATGTTACATCATTTAAGTCCCACAAGGTCACATTCCCCCAAGAACAGGCGTTTCATCATTAAAGTCCCACAAAACCAGACAAGTGTTACATCATTTAAGTCCCACAAGAACATGCATCATTTTAAAGAAGTGAGGAGATCTCCAACAAGACACCGCCGCAGCATCAACAGCAAAACACCAGATGCAAAAACACAAAAGACGAGTACAGCACGAGACGGAAAAGAGACACACCTCCTGTAAACATCAAACACAAAAGACTACACATAAACCGACGAGACCAATGGGCATCCGGTGCCGACTTTGGACGGCCATTTGTCACGCAAGTAGCAAATGGTGTGATTATCCTGGATTTCGTGCACACAACCCTCTCACTTCTCCAGTTACCCAGAGGTCTCGAAGAACGTACAAGTGCGGTGTAAATTAACCTCCTCAATGTAAGATGACTTCATACAAACAAGACCGCGAAACGTAGAGGCCCCAGAAACACAGATGAATATGTAAATGGATATAAAAAGAGGGCATGCGTAATACAGTCCGTGCTCTGCCGGCTGTAGCGAGCTCATGTATGTAATCACCCGAGGAGTCCGACTGACATTCAGAGAGGACAGGTGGTCGGGGCCCTGTCTTCTCTAAAGAGGTTTGGACAGGGCCCGTCATGGAGTCCCGTCGTCACAGTCAGTCAGAGTGCAAGTCTCAATGATGCGCTTGTACAAGACTGTAGATTGGTCAAAAAAGAAGGGAGGATATCTCCAACAAGACCTCGTGGCAGAATCAACAGTAAAACACCAAAACACCCGATGCAAAAACACAAAAGACGAGTACAGCACGAGACGGAAAAGAGACACACGACATTTAAACATCAAACACAAAAGACTACACATAAACCGACGAGACCAATGGGTATTCGGTGCTGACTTTGGACGGCCATCTGTCACGCAAGTAGCAAATGGTTTGGTTATCCTGGATTACGTGCGCACAACCCTCTCACTTCTCCAATTACCCAGAGGTCTCGAAGAACGTACAATTGTGGTGTAAAACAACCTCCTCACTGTAAGATGACATTACACAAACAAGACCGCGAAACGCAGAGGCCCAAGAGACACCGATGAATATGTAAATGGATATAAAAAGAGGGCATGCGTAAAACAGTCCGTGCTCTGCCGGCTGTAGCGAGCTCATATATGTAATCACCCGAGGAGTCCGACTGACATTCAGAGAGGACAGGTGGTCGGGGCCCTGTCTTCTCTAAAGATGTTTGGAAAGGGCCCGTCATGGAGTCCCGTCGTCACAGTCAGTCAGAGTGCAAGTCTCAAGGATGCGCTTGCACAAGACTGTAGATTGGTCAAGTACCAAGCCTAGTGTCCGTCTGGCGACATTAGGATCATATCCACGGTATAAAAGGCGTTTGATGATTCTGACGCATTTTCGATGGTTATGCTGCCTACCTTTGATCCTTTTTATTTTGTTTATCATATCACCATAAAAGACAGGTTGTGTAATACCCATAGTAATGTACTCTGTTGCATGTATAGATCCGAATTTTAAAAGAAGTTGACTGTAATTTTTGTAAAAAAGTCTTAACTAGTTTATGAAAGCGGAAACCTTGACCTAAAAGTTTTTTGGTAATTTGTAAATTTCTACTGTGAAAATCCAAAATATCAGTACATGCTCTAGAGTACCGGATGAGCTGTGATATGTAAATGCCGTATGACGGTAATTAAGATTATCGTCAGGATCTTCTTTAACTCATTGGAACATCACCGTCAAGCCAGGGGGAATTTACTATATTGAATCCAAAACCATCCCTTGTGTCATATACACTTGTATGAAAATACACTTTGGCAGTTTACACTTTCAGAATACGTAAACTCCCTCATGCAAACTGTATTTGGATTGACCGCAGTTGCTCGTATGAACAAGTCCGGAGTGCAGCTGTACATAGACACCCAACCCCCTCTTTGCAGTAACTTTGACAGACCAGATAACGCCGAGGCATTGGAACAAATGGCTAATAGTTTCATTCACATGTGTCGAGGAAACCAACATACTCCTGGTTTGGATCAGGGAATGTCCTCCAGATCCTGTTTACCATACAAGCTGGTTGAATGATTTTAATGTTGCGCCCCAAATATTGCAAGCAAAATCCCACGAACTGACTATATTCAACATATCTGTTCCTTCTGTGAAAAAAACTGTCTTGTTTTACATGATTTGTTGGATTTTAGTTTTATTTCAATGATTTCAGCGTTTTTATACGTTTTGAGCGACGTATTATTCAGTATAGGACTGAAACAAAAAAAGCCTTCATGATTTGGACTCACCATATATTTGACATTTTATAAACTAAAATATTATGGATAGATAAACAACATTGAAAATAGGGCCGAAATGACAGGTTACCGCACCTACTCCTTTACTCGTGACTTCCTTCTGGTTTTCACCGTGATGGTGTCTGTAGCCATAATATGCTACTCTGAAAAGAAAAGGATGAAGACAGTTGGATCCCAATCTTTATGCATCTCTTCTCTAGAAATTCCTGTCGTACCTCCGTCGCTTTCTGTATTTCGTGGCAGCAAATGCAATCACCTGCAGTGGTGGTTATCACTACGCAGAATCCGCATTTACACCTACAAAAATTATAAGTAATACACATAAAAGAAGGAAGGTGATCTTCAACAATACCCTCTTGCAGCAAAAACACCGATGCGAAACACAAAGACGAGCATATTAAGAGACACATTAAAACACAAACGACTACACATAAACCAACGAGACCAATGGGCAACCGGTGCCTACTTTGGGTGGCCATTTGTCACATAAGTGGCAAATGGTGTTGTTATCCTGGGCTACGTGCGCACAACCCTCCCACTTTTCCGATTACCCAGATGTCAGTAGTAGGGTATACACTGTGCAGTCACTTTGCAGTCAAATGACGTCATGGGGGTATAAGGGTGTAATCTATAGTCAAGGTGTATGCTACAGTCAGGGGTGCCACTACAGTCATGGTGACAAACTTTACCGAACATGACATTGTACTCTATATCTTCCAAAATGGAAGTAACCGGATGTGACAGTTCTACCGAATTGAAGCGACGGGTGTTGCATGCAAGCAGGAGATGCTTACTCTTCCTGGGCACCTGGTCTCACTCTCATATCGGGAGTTCGCTTCTTTTCATATGGTGGAGGTTTTTGTTTTTGTTTGCTTTGGTTCCTGTTTTTATCCTGATTTTGTATGCCTTCGGTTTCTGATTTTCTGAATTATCGATTTTGTACTGTGGACAGGGATATGGTCATTATCCATATTTGTCATTGCACATTAGTAAAGTGACATAGCAACTTTTAGGCAAACATCTGTAATCTTTTTTCTTTCAAGTCTGAATAAAATGACTCAGTGTTATCTAAGAATCAATATAAAAGAGCCAATTTTTCAAATTTTATTCAATAAAATTTCGGAGAGTTGTCAAGAAAACCATCACAAAATCTTCCTCTTTTAGAGGTACGTATATTTTACAAAATATAATAATAATAATAATAATAATAATGCTTTATTTATAGAGGGATGCCTCTTTAGCTATTGCTATTCTTCCACAGGGCCCTCTTTTAAAAGATGCATAGTTTCATATAAATATAAACGAATTAATCAGGGGAAAAAAAAACATGTATACATGCAGGTTTACACACAAAATGTTCTTGACTTCATATCATAAGATATAATCGTCACTAAACTCGATAATCCAGATACCCACTCAAGGGGGATTTATCGCTTAGATATTATGTACTTATGAAGAGACGGTTTAAGACATGATACGGATCCAAAATATGAAAATTGTTACAAATTATGTTTTAACAACAGAGGAATATCTTTAAACCGTCTTGCACTTTTTATACGTTTTTTTTTTATTTACACCTTTTTCATGAATCCTGAACACTGACCTTCTAATTAGTTTAGAAGGAAAACACTTTGTTGAATGTCCTCTTCTGTACGAAACCTCTGTACGATAATGTCTGGCACTGGTTATAATCTTGTAAATTTTACACGTTTTTCTTAGATTTTGAACATTTGTCTTCTAAATGATTCAGAAGGATGGTACTTTGTTGAATGTCCTCTGACATCCTCTTGTGAATGTTTCTTAACAGTGGGAATTTATCTTCTACATTTTCCCGGGCTTGTAATGGCGATATTATCTTTTTTTTCTCTAGCGCCTTGTGCTTCTTAGGATTCTTCCGTCTTTAAAAGAAAATATACGTTTTTTTTAACATGTAATATTTCTTCATTACCAAAATTAACCAATTACCGGTATATCAAACAAAATGTTGAGATTGTTGTCAGGATCTTCTTTAACTCATTTGTGTCACACTTATGCCCTTTGCCGTGTGGAGCTCGTAAAAAAGTTCCCCGCGAGGGGTTTGACAGTAAGTGTTTTGAATATACTTCCCTGACATTGTCGCCATAACACTTTCGATATAGACATAACGTCAGACAGCCATGGATTTTATATGTTTTCATTTCCATGCTTCATTAACATCGACGGCGGGTGCGGCTAGCCAACAGGGGATGCTTACTCCTCCCCGGCACCTGGTCCCACCTCTAGCTTGCTAGGGGTCCGTCCATGTTTAATTTTGCGCTCTATTGTTAGTGCTGTTGAGATTGTTGTCAGGATCTTCTTTAACTCATTTGAGTCAGAAAAAGTGCTACATGTATAAGTGAGTTAAAGAAGATCCTGACGATAATCTCAACAGCACTCACAATAGAGCACTATGTTGAGCATCGACGGACCCCTAGCAAGCTAGAGGTGGGATCAGGTGCCCGGGAGGAGTAAGCATATATTTTGCCTTGTTAAAATTTCTTCTTGCCTCTTCATGCTCACCTGAATATAATGTTATGGGTCAGAATACCCCAAAACGCCAGCAAAAATCAGACAAAGACAGAATATAAATTTTTAAGTTTAATTATGTACAATATATATATATATATATATATATATATATATATATATATATATATATATATATATATATATATATATATATATATATATGCACAAAAAAAGTACAAGCGACCACGACACTAAACGTGTTTAATCCCTCATTCCGTTCGGACACAAGTACATAAAAAAACATACACACACTCTCATGCTAGTCAGAACCTGTACTATACTGAAGCTCAAAAGGCTATAACTAGTAGCCAGGTAGGTAATATTCTCAATTCATGAACCAAAGCAGACCCCGCGAGGGGCGAGACCAGGTGCCTAGGTAGAGTTAGCGTCTCCTGTTTGCATGCAACACCCGCTGCCAAAAAGTTCAGAAGGACTGATCGATAGAAACACGTCCATGACTTCCATAGGTTCAAAATAAAAAAAAACTGAAAAGATGCTCCCTGATTGATTAAGTAACATATTATTAAGTGAGTAAAAATCAACAAAATACCGCCTCCCCCACTCTAGATAATCGTAAGGGACTCGATTGACTAAGTAAAATGAAACGAAAAATCCCCCAGGAATTTTGAATTATATATATATATATATATCGAAAATGATTACAACTTACAATACAATGTCCGAATCAAAGTGTCCGTTACGGTCCACAAAGTCTATCGAATATATTGTTTCCGGTGAATAACAAACGTTCTCGAAAGATCAGTGTCCAAACGTTGTTAAATGGATTAAAGTCTCAACAAATAAAGTATCCCGGTATATCAGAATAGATGAATGAATCGTGTCTACGAATGTGTATGAATGCCCCCTCAACACAGTTCCTCGGAGGTATTTATACTTAATACCAATGAATTAACCAGAAACTTCTAGAACAATGACTCATTACAAATGATTGACAATAGAGAAAGTTCCAGAAATGACAGTCATGTGATGATAATGATGTAACTCTTCCTGGGCACCTGGTCTCACTCCAATATCGGGAGTTCGCTTCTTTTCATATGGTGGAGGTTTTTTTTTTGTTTGCTTAAGTCCCTGTTTTATCCTGATTTTGTATGCCTTCGGTTTCTGATTTTCTGAATTATCGATTTTGTGCTGTATACAGGGATATGGCCATTATCCATATTTGTCAAAAGAACATACTGGAATATTCTCTAATGAAATAAACATGACATAGTTAACATCTAGAAAGAATTATTATGAAATCATTAATAACATGACAAGTACATGTATACCTACACATAAAGTACATGTCCCACAACACCTCCCCCCCCCCTAAAAAAGTTTGAATGTCGATGAAAACTTAGGTGGTATGTTCTGCAAAAATAACTCATGAAACTCTCGATAGTGCGTCTGCAATCACATTGTCTTTGCTCTTGATATGGTTAATAATGATATTGTACTCTTGCAACAATAAACTCCACCTTGTAAGTCTTTTATTCTTGTTTGACATTTTGTGCAAAAATGTGAGAGGGTTGTGGTCAGTAAACACAAGAATGGGATGTAAAGTAACATTTAGTACAGTAACATCGGAAGTTCGCTTCTTTTCATGTGGTGGGGTTTTTGTTTGTTTAGTTTGGTTCCTGTTTTGTCCTGATTTTGTATGCCTTCGGTTTCTGATTTTCTGAATTATCGATTTTGTGAAAAGAAAAAAGAAAAAGATAGAAAATTTTGTACATTTAGGTACATGGAGCATAATACTAAACCATGCTTTCATTATTTGCCAGATTCACCATGAATACACTTCTGTCTACGGCAACTAAAGCCAAAATTGCCAAGAGAGGGCTCGCCTACGAGTGTGTGAAGTGCGGACCCACCTTAAGAGGGGAGAAGAGATGTCTACAAATACCATATACCGCTGGACGAGGTGCCATTCTACTGCAGGCTGTGCCAACATGTCGGATTCGGAGAAAGAGATAGTAAAACATTTCTACGGATATAAACCGCACCGACAGGCCGCGGAACGACCTAGGGCCGAAAATAATGAGTTAAAGAAGATCCTGACGATAATCTCAACAGCACTCGCAATAGAGCCCAAAATTAAACATCGACGGACCCCTAGCAAGCTAGAGGTGGGACCAGGTGCCCAGGAGGAGTAACACTCACAAAAATCCTGCGCCAGTAGAGATGGGAGAGGCCCAAATGAGGAAATTATATCCGGAGAACAGACCGTTGGTCTTGCTGGCCAGGATCAAGGAGGCAGGCACTCAACAAGCCCCATGCAGCATGCATGGAGGTTGACCCTCAACCAACGACTGATGAGGAAAAGGTTGTGCAAAATTCCCTTTGTGTAATGCCGAAGCCCCTGCGGGAAGAGGAAAGTGAGGTCCAGGTGATCACACTTCCTAACATAGTACTACCAGAGGCGGCAGAGGAGGAAGTGGACCTGCTGGAATGAATTCTCCAAGACGAATTCAGCCAAGCAGCTAAAGAATTCCCTGATGAGGAGGCCAAGGTGACGGCAGCAGCTGGTATCCTGTCACAGATCCTCCACTGTATGCAGGACGTACAGAAGGAAGCTATTCAGACCAACAGGCTGCTGACCGTGTTGAACACCGGCATACGAAAAATACAATGATAATGGACGAGCTGGCATCAAGTATAAGAACGCAGGAGCGTAGAATCAGAGAAGAACGAAACAGGGCATCGCCATACTGGAGGCTAAGATTCGTTGTAATCATACCAAAGAGGAGAAACGAAAGCCGAAGATCAGACAGAAGAGGGAGACGCTCAAGATTTAAATTATGTTGTAAGTAATGACTAGTGGGGGAAAAAATTTGGATGTTCTATTGTTAAGATTTTTGGCTCAAATTTGATAATGATAAGGGGAATTTTTTTAAATCTAAATCAATGACCAAAGAAAGAGCCATATTGTGTAAAGGTGTAACTGACGTGGTGAAGTTGTTTTTTTTAAAGTCTCAGTATACACTTCAAGTTTAAAGTAGTCCGACTCATGCAGACCTACGACGGTGTTATCTGTTTTTTCGCCTTCGGTCTGACTGCTATGCATAGGGAAAACTTGAGAATTTCGGTGCGAAATAACAATCGGCAAGTCGTCCCTTTTTTTTTGACAAATTCCAGTCTCTTTGACCAAAAAATAACTCACCCAGTCCTCCTGCCCTTAAAAAAAACCCCTCTCGACCTGGTTTCACCTCTTCTTTTCTTCGATTTTTCCTCTGATCGACGACATTTTGGGACATCTTGTCATGCGCACACTGAAACCAAGCGACCAATGAAATCGCGCGTTACATCCACGGGGTTTTCCCTATTCTAAATATAGGCTATTTTTAGAAAAACATATGTGTTGCTGTCTAAATCAGCTGTAGTTGTCATTTTAGGCAAATTTAAGTGCAGAAAACAATCTGACCCAGGATGCAGCCAATATTTGGTTTTACATACATCTTATTTCTTTTCCCCTTAGTCAGTGTCTTCATATCATGCTTCCTTGTCAATGAGCCGGACAGACGCGAAAGAAGGACAGGGCATGTTGTATTTGCCTCTTCAATTATACAATCCCATGAGAAGTTACTAATATCATGAGGATTCAGTTTCCTCCACACAGAATTGGTAGAAACAAGAGCCAAGATTTTGCATTTCTTCCCTTGCAACATCTGCTACAACAGACCCTAATGCCTTCATAGCTGGTTTGCTGTGTTTAATAATTTTCCTAAAAGCATTTAGGTATTTCCCCTTTTTAAAGTAGGCATTAGCAAGTTGAATTTTGCTTTTTGATACTTTTAAAATTTTCTGTCTTTTTTCTGATAGTTTTGTAGATGGTTCCAAATATACAGGGGTTCCAAATATTCTGCATTTTTATTGGATTCACTGGTGTGCTCACCCTACTGAAATGTCTTTTCTTTGATCGAGGGGTCCTACCCGCCATGCTTTAATCGATAACAGCTGATTTAGACAGCAATACATATGTTTTTTTCTAAAAATAGCCTATATTTAGAATAGGGAAAAACCCGTGGATGTAACGCGCGATTTCATTGGTCGCTTGGTTTCAGTGTGCGCATGACAATATGTCCCAAAATGTCGTCGATCAGAGGAAAAATCGAAGAAAAGAAGAGGTGAAACCAGGTCGAGAGGGTTTTTGTAAGGGCAGGAGGACTGGGTGAGTTATTTTTTGGTCAAAGAGACTGGAATTTGTCAAAAAAAAAGGACGACTTGCCGATTTTTTTTCGCACCGAAATTCTCAAGTTTTCCCTATGCATAGCAGTCAGACCGAAGGCGAAAAAACGGATAACACCGTCGTAGGTCTGCATGAGTCGGACTACATTGCTATATACATATATATAAGAGAACAACTTTTCGCCAACCAATTTTCATGCGCATGCGCAGTGTGACATCACTTTTTCGTCACTCGAACATCCCTATACTATCGAAACGCGGGAATATTTTATTCAGGAATAGACACAGGATAAGGGTTAGGGTTAACCCTAATCCTAACTAACATCCAATTTCAAGTCAGTAAAACATGGAAAGAATAAATCCTCATACAGGCTATGTGCTGAAGATTTCAAAATGCAAAGTTGTTAGTTGAGCACCGATTATGAAATCACAAAGACTTGATGATACATCTCCTCCCTTCTCTCTATGTATAATCATGATACAACTGCATGTGTATGCAGAAACTTTGCTATTATGTAGTTTTATTTGACATCACTGCTCCTGAATGCAGTGTCAACATGTCTTGCTAGGCTTGGTACTTGACCAATCTACAGTCTTGTACAAGCGCATTCTTAAACTTTGCACTCTGACTGACTGTGACAACGGGACTCCATGACGAGTCCTGTTCGAACCTCTTTAGAGAAGACAGGGTCCGACCACCTATCCTCTCTAAATGTAAGTCGGACTCCTCGTGTGATAACATACATGAGCTCGCGGACGACAGAGCACGGATTGTATTACGTAGGCCCTCTTTTTATATCCATTTACATATTAATTTGTGTTGCTTGGGTCCCTGCGTTTTGCGGTCTTGTTTGTGTGTGGTTATCTGACAGTGAGGAGGTTGTTTTGCACCAAAATTGTACGTTCATCGAGACCTCTGGGTAATCGGAAAAATGGGAGGGTTGTGCGCACGTAATCCAGGATAACCATACCTTCTGCTATTTCCGTGGCAGATGGCCGTCCCAAGTCGGCACCGGTTGCCAATTTTTCTCGTTGGTTTATGTGTAGTCCTTTGTGTTTGATGTTTCTGTGTTGTGCGTTGACGTTCCTTGTCCCTTGCGCGTCTATTTTTGTGCTTGTTTGCTTTGTGTTTTTGCATTGGGTTTTTTTGGGTTTTGCTGTGGGTGCTACAACCTGGTGTTGTTGGAGATCCCCTCCTTTGTTTTTTCTCTGAAGTTGATCATTCTTGTCTTATGTAGTGGACTTGGGAAAAAGTGTGTGTGTGTGGGGGGGTGTCATTGCTGCTATTCCTGTATGTTTCAAGGTTGTCCATTTACCTTTTAGAGGTAATTGTACCAGTAAAAACTAATAAATTTGATACTCATCAATACGATGGATATTTCATTATAGATTTCATTTTACAGTATCCATATACTATGCATCTTGTATGAAGATCACTATAATCTCGATGCAAAACAAAGAACCACATCTACACATTAACAGCATCGTCCTTTCACAAATCGGTAGATAAAGATATCATAAGCAAAACAAACAAAACAACAGAGCTCTTAAATGAAATAAAAGCCACACAAAAAAATCAAATACAAAATGCAAAGCAATTCGTTCATATCATCGATCCTTTGGTCAACAAAGTTCTGGATGTCAACTTAAAAAGCGTTGTGAAAACTCATTTCAATTTAAGTGAAAAGAAAGACTGAAGAGGTCCGTCGACAGGAGAAGGTAAAGGAAATGAGGAAATCAAACTGAAACATTGGAAATGTACAAAAAAATTATGATGTAGATGATTTTTTGAGGAATGGTAAATCCTTCTCCGAGTATAACAGGGACAGGATGAGTTCTTTTTTATGAAACAAAAGCAGAAGCAGAGGAGCGACAAGAGCACAACTCGAACAAAATCATGATAGGAAAGAAAAAGCCAAAGGTTCATGTGGGAAAATTAGAGAAGTATGCGCTTAATCGCGAAGCCTTTGCTTTTCAGATGCAGTCCCTTCCACCTTAATCAACAGTAACTTGGTCAAATCTTGCAAGGCAATTCAGTCTAACAGATGCATCAGGAAGTTGCCCGGCAAATGGGGGACAGGTAATGAAGTCAATAGCAGCAGACCTTAGGATAGATACAAGCCAATTCTCCTCCAAGACCACAAATCGTAAGGAGTATTACTCACGGGTTCAAAGAACACGACAGACATTGAGTCGTGGGTTATTCATGCCGGCAAACATCCCTACGCTTACCCTACACACAAAGGTAAAAGCAAACGTGCAATCAAAAGAAATTGATATAGGAGAAACGTTGCCCCAAAGATATACAAAACAAACAAAATTGATACAAAAGGAGAGCTCACAGAAAGAGATGTAACGATCAACGGCAGAAAAGTCACCCTCTCAAACTTACTTGGGACAATGTCCGAAACTCAAGAAAATCTTGGAGTAGTAAGTAGTTTCACGGTCTCAACTCCATTCCTCTTGTATCTAATTGTGATTGCCGACAGAGTAACTGTTTCCACAGTCTCGTCAACATTCACTTCGTCATCTTCATTTTCTGACTCCCCCGACTGATATATTTCATCAACATGACCAACCGGTATACTGTTGCTTGGTCCCGATTCATCGTCGAACTGCGACGTGTCTTCATGAATGATGATTTAAAGATGCAGTGTCCCTGAAAATAATTTTTTATTGAATTTTAAATTTTACTCCAAACGATCTAGATGGAGGAAAAAATGAGCCAGAAAAAAAATTTATTTGAAAATATGCAGTAACCACTCTAATATTGTCGATTTTGTAATAAATAAATCTCCGTATACCTCTACAGTAAAAACTCAATACAATGTAGGTGGCGCTAGTGCAATGAATTAGAACTGCGAACCTCAAATTTGACGTTTTTAATCGGCTATATCTGCGATTATATGCGTTAGATTCGCATAAAAATTTGAATTTGTACAAATAAGAATGTATACTTTCATATAAAAAGAAAGATTTTGTATTACAAAATTTTGTAAAATTAATTAATTTTCAGGGACACCGTCCCTTTAAGGTTCCTCCCCCGAGGCTCCAGGTGGACTTGGGCCTCGGGCAAATCCTTCTGTATCTTCATGATCCAAGGCACCAGAAAGACATGGGCCTTGGATAGGTCTTTTTTCACTGGAATCAACATCAATGTTTCGTTCAGTTGTGTCCAATCGAAGTCTTTTTTCGTTCGGACCTGAGACTTCGATATTCTTTCTGTCCGTATACGAAAACTTTACTTTTCCTGCCGCAACCTTTGCATTATCTCTATTGAAGTGATGGACCGCCTCGAAATGGATCGCTAAATATTCCCTTCGGTAAAAAAATCTCCAATAGGTAGTATCACTTCCTTGTATCTTCTCTTCACAGAGAACATACTTAACGTTGTTATTATAAACAGCATTGTGATGCCTCTTTATGTTCCGGTTATTTGCGTATTCCGCACTGCATTCATGACACTTTACAACCATCTTTATCACTTCTATAATTCTACTCGGCTTGTTTATTTTCCGTCCCTTTCTAGTGTACCTCTTCGCAGGCGCGATTGTCAGGTGGTCTCTAATTCCCGCGCTTGGTCGGGTACCTGAACCTGGATTCTTATTTCCCACTCGGGCCGACATCAATTTGACCTCCATCTGTTTTTTTCTGAATCTTCGGATATTTCAGGTGGATTGTTTATTTCTCATTGTTTTCAGGTTGAATTAATGCGCCGTCATCCTTTTCAAACCCAGTTGTAAATTTGGGTCAAATCTGGGAAATATCTCCATGTACAACTACTGCTGGTTTATTTTGAGAACATTTTATGTCGAAAGTAACATCGCTAAATTTATATCTATAGTGAACCATGGTGCCGTCCAGTAACGCGCTTATCATTTAAAAACAGATTAATTAACAGCGTGTACAAGACATGCACGTTTCGGGTATTTAATCCTCAAGTTAGATTATCCATATTTTCCATTCGTTTAACTAGACTACATCTGTTATAAAAAAAACAACTATGTTACACGGTCTAAGTTTTTGACGGAAATTAATAGCATTACTTTTAATGATTTCACTAACGATTGAAGAAATGATTGAATGATTTTCAGAGTCGTTGATTGACTACCATTATTTTGAGCTAACAATTCGCCTATCGACAACTCCTCCCCCAGCTGTCGAAGTACCAATGATATTATCTCCTATCGTTACAGGTATGCTAACAATAGCCACTGCCCCGCGCGTACTAGCAGCTCAGACAATCTAACGCGTTGTCTACATAACATAGGCCTAAAGTAAAATCATATAAAGAAGATTTACTAGATTTAATCAAAGGGGATTCCCGTGGAATATATCATTTGCGTATCACGTGATACGCCACAGTGTCAATATTCATTCATGATTGTCTAGAACTGAGGGATACCCTCATATAAACTTGAAGGACATGTTGTATTACTACTTGTACTTGTGTGAAACCATTTTGGTAATTTGATAAAAATACATTTTGTTTCACATGTTTTGAATAAATCTGTTTTGTATGATGTCTGTACAAATTACAATACTGTACTTAGTTACAAAAATAGGACAGTTAAGGTTGTATGTCTTCTTTTTATCTCTCTATCAATAAACTTCCTTTCAGAAATAAGTATAAAGATCTCATTGACATGATATGTACAAATTAACACTTTACCTCTTTGTGCTGTTAACATAACTAACAAGGATATGATATATGTAAACCAATGAAGTGCTATAGCCATTTTTTGAATCATTATAAAAACACCATCGCTGTAGATAATTTTACTGGTGAATTTGAAACGTTGAAATGTGTACCATTTTTATTTGTTGTAAGCATGTTTGTTACTTCAATGGCATTATGACCATTGTGATCAATTTGTCAAAGCCAATAAAGAATTAAAATTTGAATATTGTAAATGACCCCCCCCAAAATGAATAAATAAAATAAATCGCTTCATAATATATATTCACGTGACAAAAAAATCCTCACGCCCGGACCCCCTTTGGAAAATACCTGTACCCGCTTACCCGACTTTTCATTTTGCATCCTAAAACGAATTATAATGTGAATAAATGTGTTGGACGCCCTCGATATAACTTTTACAAATAGTATACTCTTGTTGTCTTGATTTTAGAGATATAATTCATTACACATAATATATTTCGTCAAAAATCATGACGATAATCGGTTGAAACTTCCTACTTTGTTCCCGATTTTCCCATGTACTGTTTACATCAGCCATAGCTGGGTTTTGTCTGAGCTAGCGGGATGCAGCGTATTTGGTAATATGGGCGGCGCTTATCTGGGAATTGGCGATAGGCGAATTGCCGTGCAACAAGTGGGATATTCAACTGTTCCTTGTACTTGGTCGTCGGAGACAGAAGAATAACCCTTACTTACATTGTACATTATTAAGTAATATAAACAAATACCTTTTTTGCATAGCTTATCCTTGTGGGACCTCTTTTCTTGTTTACGTTGAGGTATTTAATGGGGCTTCAATTATCGTAATATACTTTTTACCTGAATAACGAATCTACCTTCGATTCATAAAGTATAAGATACTCGTATAGAGCAGGGCATCTTTAAGGTTTCATACTTTTTCAGGAGACATATGTTGAGTTTTCTTTGTTTGAAAGTTTCAGAAATGAAAAAAAGCCCAAACAACTCTACAATATAAAAGCACGTGTTTGAATATGAAGCAGTGTAAACACAGCCATTTTACGCAATGGATTAATGTAAAATGAAGGACATTAGAGACGTATCCGAAGGCACTTTATGACAAATATGGATAATGACCATATCCCTGTTAACAGCACAAAATCGATAATTCAGAAAATCAGAAACCGAGGCATACAAAATCAGGATAAAACAGGAACAAAAGCAAACAAACAAAAAACTCCACCATATGAAAAGAAGCGAACTCCCGATATGAGAGTGAGACCAGGTGCCCAGGAAGAGTAAGCATCTCCTGCTTGCATGCAACAGCCGCCACTTCAATTCGGTAGAACTGTCACATTCGGTAACTTCCATTTCGGAAGACAGAGTACAATCTTGGGATGGATGGTTCAAATGGTCTACGACAGAATATCACCCGTCATTCTGGAGAGTGGGACATCATAGTGTATGACGAGTTCCCCATATCGACCGTAGAACTTCCTCAGTGACGATGTTAGTCGGTCACAAGCATATCCCTGACTGAGAAGCTTATCCGAAAGACGCCTAGCTCTCAGAACAAAATCCGTATATTTCGTACTTGCTCTGGCATAGCGTATCAACTGAGATATGAACACGCCATAAGCAGGCGATGAAGGAATGTTGCTACTCAGAAAAGGAAAGTTTGTAATGCTGAAATTGAAGTCGTCACGTTTGTCGTAGAGTGAGGTGTTCATGTGACCATCAGTGTCGTAGGACAACATTATGTCCAAATAGGATGCTGAATTATTTGTCTCTGTAGTTTCTTTGACTTCATCCTCTGAAGGATAGATACTGCTCAGGAAATCCGCGAATTTTGGATTATTGATGGACAACACATCGTCTATGTATCTGTAAGTGAAGTCGAAGTCAGAAGCCAAGTATCTTTTCCCTTCAGAGACCAGAGATTGAATGAATTCAGCTTCGTACGAGTAAAGAAAAATGTCGGCAAGGAGTGGGGCACAATTGGTCCCCATTGGAATTCCGACAATTTGCTGGAAGACCTTTCCTTTAGTGAGTTCACGTGAGGTGAACCGTATATGAACTACATACGAGAGAATAATCCACCACGGCTGTTGGTACATATATTATTTAGAACCAAGGGCGTAGGAGAAGTTGAAAAGTAAGGGGGGCACAACCATGTTTGTGCTTCCCCCACTTTTCAATCTCAAAATTTTATGGGATGCTGTTACCCTCCATTCGGTTCACCTCACGTGAACTCACTAATTGCATACCCACTACAATAATGTATTTTCAACACCGAATTTGAAGGCAGTTTTAATAAGGTCAAAAATGAAATCAAATTTGTTTAAAAGGTGAAATTATTTAATAGTCATGAAGAATTTACATTGATCAATTCACATTATTCAGTACATAGTCAATAAAAAATACGTATAAAAACAATTACACAATGTCAACAATCCTGGTCTCCATGGTACTTCGTAGCGCGTAGCCATTAAAAAATATGTACATCAACAATCACTTAATGTCAGCCATCTATATTATGGTTTCAATGGTGCCCTCCGCAATAAGCGAGCGGAAACTCGGGGTCATCTCCAGCAGTTCTCTCCTCGTAGGCCTCGGCACCCTTCGAACCACCGGGATCCTCAACGAAATTGGGGACCGAAAAGACCAGTCCTCCCCCGGGCAACATCGGCGCCTCAAACGTCGAAGTAGTCTCCAAAAGAAGTACATGAAGAGTACCCCCAGCACCGAAATTACAATTGCGAACACCTGGTTCACTGACAATGAAAAAATAAAAGAATTTGTCAAAATCACAATGTATGGAATAAATATTTATCTTAATATCATTATGAAGTATTAATCTGAGAACATTTCAACGGGAAATCATTCAAATCTAATGGAAAAATAAAATTGTCTATTTTCTATGTACACTTATTGTTAAATACATGTAAAATTACTCGCCATTACCTATTTTAGAAGACTGAGAATACCATGCATTTTAGAAAGAACTGTTAGAAAGATAAAAGCAAAAATATAATTAGTACATGTAGTTAATACAACAAGAACAGCAACAACGACAGAAGAAACGAATATTAGAAGCAAACATTTATTTCAGTTCCAATCGTAGATAAATGTATATCATATATATATATATATTTGTGTACAAACGAGGGTTGCGAGTGCAAATGACACTAAATATATGAATAAAATATATGAATTAAAAAATGTATAAAACATGTTCTATTTGAATAATAAAAAAATATATATGTATATCTTTTTTTTTGCGAGTGCATGCATTAGCCCTTGGGCCGATCCGACACTGCTGGAATATCTAACGTTGTTGTTTATTATTTCCTGTGCTTTTCAAAAGACAAGAAACTCCTTGTGTTTCCTATAGCTACACACCAACAGTTGCATCTAAAATTTACAATTACAAACGATTCTTGCAGTGCATTGATTTAAGTAATCCCTCACTACATCCACTTCCTTGCGAATGTTCTTCATCGGATTTTAACTACTCTCCTTGTGGACACGTTATTACAGGTGACCTTAGTATAGTCAAGAACGACAAGTTGAGAGATTTGTTAAAAAAGGGTCCAAAATACAGAGAAAGTATGTCCTTTACATGGAACCAAAATTTCAAAATTATCATGGACTCTTGTGAGGAATATGCAAGACGTTGGGCAAAGAAAGAGGATGTACAACTCGACACACTTTCCGAATGGATAAAATCCATCAGAGGGTTACTTTTATCTAGAATTAACCGATTAAAATCAACTATTAGCACCAGATTCGAGTCTATATTTAAAGACCCAGATGTTATCACAGAGCTTACCTACCTCCAAGAACATTATGTCATCACACCAGCGGACAAAGCCTCAAATAATTACACATTTACTTGCAAAAAGTTCTATTTCGAAAGTCTAGTTAAAGAGTTGGGTTTAAATTCGACACCTGGAAATCCCACTTACACCCCAACAAACCTTTCTGCCTCTGAAATAATAGATAACCACAAATCAGCTCTTTCTTCCTTTGGCTTCCAAACTAACAATTTAGATTTAGATTTACCATACTTATACTGCATACCTAAAATGCATAAGAACCCGTACAAACAACGTTTCATCGCTGGTTCCTCAAAATGTTCTACCAAATCCGTATCGATCTTACTCACCAAAGTTTTATCTGAAATCAAATATGGGCTTCAAAAATATTGTTCGACAGTATATTCTCGCAGTGGTATCAACCAGAATTGGATTTTAAAGAATTCGAAGGAACTTTTAGAACATCTGAAATCCACTCATTTTAGTAAAGTTCATTCGATCAAAGCCTTTGATTTTTCGACACTTTACACTACAATTCCACATTCTAAATTGAAAGAAAGACTCGCAAAAATTATAAGTAATGCGTTTACAAGTAAGAACGGTAATCGCAAATACAAATTTATTGTTGTGAACTATGACAAAACCTACTTTGTAAAAGAAAAGTCCGATTCTGAAAATAAGTACACTGAAACAGATATTATTCAGATGTTAAACTTTTTGATCGACAACATTTTTGTGGTGTTTGGAGGAAAGGTCTTTCAGCAAATTGTCGGAATTCCAATGAGGACCAATTGTGCCCCACTCCTTGCCGACATTTTCCTTTACTCGTACGAAGCTGAATTCATTCAATCTTTGGTCTCTGAAGGGAAAAGATACTTAGCTTCTGACTTCAACTTCACTTATAGATACATAGACGATGTGTTGTCCATCAATAATCCGAAATTCGCAGATTACCTGAGCAGAATCTATCCTTCAGAGCTTGAAGTCAAAGAAACTACAGAGACAAATAATTCAGCATCCTATTTGGACATAATGTTGTCCTACGACACTGATGGTCACATGAACACCTCACTCTATGACAAACGTGACGACTTCAATTTCAGCATTACAAACTTTCCTTTTCTGAGTAGCAACATCCCTTCGTCGCCTGCTTATGGCGTGTTCATATCTCAGTTGATACGCTATGCCAGAGCAAGTACGAAATATACGGATTTTGTTCTGAGAGCTAGGCGTCTTTCAAATAAGCTTCTCAGTCAGGGATATGTTTGTGACCGACTAACATCGTCACTGAGGAAGTTCTACGGTCGATACAGGGAACTCGTCATACACTATGATGTCCCACTCTCCAGAATGGTGGGTGACATTCTGTCATAGACCATTTGAACCATCCAACCCAAGATTGTACTCTATGTCTTCCGAAATGGAAGTTACCGGATGTGACAGTTCTACCGAATTGAAGCGGCGGGTGTTGCATGCAAGCAGGAGATGCTTACTCTTCCTGGGCACCTGATCTCACTCCCATATCGGGAGTTCGCTTCTTTTAATGTGGTGGAGGTTTTTGTTTGTTTGCTTTGGTTCCTGTTTTGTCCTGATTTTGCATGCCTTCGGTTTCTGATTTTCTGAATTATCGATTTTGTGCTGTATACAGGGATATGGTCATTATCCATATTTGTCATTTTTACCACTGTCCATGTGTCACTGCTGGTGGACAAATTGTCCCCGAGGGAACTTGTCCGGCAATATTTTGCTTCAATGGATAGTACATAAGAGACCTACAAAGTGGCTGGGGCGTCGCCCACTATAAAAAGGCCCCAACCTGTTGCGTCTACGGACACATACGCAACAGGTAATTTAGGTGTCCCTAGAATTAGACTACACGACATTAGAGACGAGACATTTGTAGTGAGTAGAAACCATGAGTTTTGGTACAAACATGCAGACGGGTATATTAAAATCAAGCCCTGTAAGATTGAAGTGGTTGATATACTAAAAGAGCACCAATTTTCACCAAGCGATTGCTCAGTTTCTAAGTGCGGCACGAAGAACTGCAAAACTTGTAACATCCTTATAACAGACACTTCATTCTCAAGTAATTTCACAAAACAAACATTTAACACGCATAGTTTTGAAAACCTAAACTGTATGACATCTAATGTTGTGTACGGAATAGAGTGCTCACTTTGTGGATTGATTTATGTGGGTGAAACGAAAGGTAAGCTCCGAACCAGAATGTCAGGACATCGGTCAAAAATAAATAATAAAGGAAGTCAACTTCTTTACCGGCATTTTGACCTGGCCGATCATTCTGTTTTATCTATGAGAGTCAGAATCCTGGAGAAAATATATCACCCCACAAACAATCCCAATTTGAGCACACCTTTCCGTCGCAACAGAGAAGAGTTCTGGATAAAAAAATCTTAACACTGCAGCGCCCTATGGGTGCAACGATAATATAAGCAGCCTAGGAAACTTAACAAGTCCAGGTTGTCAATCGGTTAATGTGAATAGCTTATTCAACAGACCACAAAGAAGACCTCGAAGTCATCGCATTCGTAAATATAATAGGCCTGAGATACATAGTTTCTCCTTCGATGACTTGGTTCCATTTTTGAATGAGCCCCTAGGCCTGCATTATATTCGTACCAAATTATACTCTGTTCCTTTACGGAAGTTACACGAAATCTACGAATATACGAAGGACCTCACTTATACCGATACACGTTCCAAAGAATACAGACTACAAGGAGTCATCTTGGACATTTCTACCTTTCGTTTATTTCAAGCTGTTAGATCAGATAAATCAGAGGAGAAAACAAACCGTCCTTTCATTAAAGTAAAATTTGCAAACAAAGGTATTGATAAATTGAATCTTGGTCAAATTTTGAATCACAAAACTGTCACAGAAAAAAATCCAACCATATTTCAAAAGACAAGAAACTCCTTGTATTTCCTATAGCTACACACCAACAGTTGCATCTAAAATTTACAATTACAAACGATTCTTGCAGTGCATTGATTTAAGTAATCCCTCACTACATCCACTTCCTTGCGAATGTTCTTCATCGGATTTTAACTACTCTCCTTGTGGACACGTTATTACAGGTGACCTTAGTATAGTCAAGAACGGCAAGTTGAGAGATTTGTTAAAAAAGGGTCCAAAATACAGAGAAAGTATGTCCTTTACATGGAACCAAAATTTCAAAATTATCATGGACTCTTGTGAGGAATATGCAAGACGTTGGGCAAAGAAAGAGGATGTTCAACTCGACACACTTTCCGAATGGATAAAATCCATCAGAGGGTTACTTTTATCTAGAATTAACCGATTAAAATCAACTATTAGCACCAGATTCGAGTCTATATTTAAAGACCCAGATGTTATCACAGAGCTTACCTACCTCAAAGAACATTATGTCATCACACCAGCGGACAAAGCCTCAAATAATTACACATTTACTTGCAAAAAGTTCTATTTCGAAAGTCTAGTTAAAGAGTTGGGTTTAAATTCGACACCTGGAAATCCCACTTACACCCCAACAAACCTTTCTGCCTCTGAAATAATAGATAACCACAAATCAGCTCTTTCTTCCTTTGGCTTCCAAACTAACAATTTAGATTTAGATTTACCATACTTATACTGCATACCTAAAATGCATAAAAACCCGTACAAACAACGTTTCATCGCTGGTTCCTCAAAATGTTCTACCAAATCCGTATCGATCTTACTCACCAAAGTTTTATCTGAAATCAAATATGGGCTTCAAAAATATTGTTCGACAGTATATTCTCGCAGTGGTATCGACCAGAATTGGATTTTAAAGAATTCGAAGGAACTTTTAGAACATCTGAAATCCACTCATTTTAGTAAAGTTCATTCGATCAAAGCCTTTGATTTTTCGACACTTTACACTACAATTCCACATTCTAAATTGAAAGAAAGACTCGCAAAAATTATAAGTAATGCGTTTACAAGTAAGAACGGTAATCGCAAATACAAATTTATTGTTGTGAACTATGACAAAACCTACTTTGTAAAAGAAAAGTCCGATTCTGAAAATAAGTACACTGAAACAGATATTATTCAGATGTTAAACTTTTTGATCGACAACATTTTTGTGGTGTTTGGAGGAAAGGTCTTTCAGCAAATTGTCGGAATTCCAATGGGGACCAATTGTGCCCCACTCCTTGCCGACATTTTCCTTTACTCGTACGAAGCTGAATTCATTCAATCTTTGGTCTCTGAAGGGAAAAGATACTTAGCTTCTGACTTCAAATTGTCTATTTTCTATGTACACTTATTGTTAAATACATGTAAAATTACTCGCCATTACCTATTTTAGAAGACTGAGAATACCATGCATTTTAGAAAGAACTGTTAGAAAGATAAAAGCAAAAATATAATTAGTACATGTAGTTAATACAACAAGAACAGCAACAACGACAGAAGAAACGAATATTAGAAGCAAACATTTATTTCAGTTCCAATCGTAGATAAATGTATATCATATATATATATATATATTTGTGTACAAACGAGGGTTGCGCAGAATCTATCCTTCAGAGCGTGAAGTCAAAGAAACTACAGAGACAAATAATTCAGCATCCTATTTGGACATAATGTTGTCCTACGACACTGATGGTCACATGAACACCTTACTCTATGACAAACGTGACGACTTCAATTTCAGCATTACAAACTTTCCTTTTCTGAGTAGCAACATCCCTTCGTCGCCTGCTTATGGCGTGTTCATATCTCAGTTGATACGCTATGCCAGAGCAAGTACGAAATATACGGATGTTGTTCTGAGAGCTAGGCGTCTTTCAAATAAGCTTCTCAGTCAGGGATATGTTTGTGACCGACTAACATCGTCACTGAGGAAGTTCTACGGTCGATACAGGGAACTCGTCATACACTATGATGTCCCACTCTCCAGAATGGTGGGTGACATTCTGTCATAGACCATTTGAACCATCCAACCCAAGATTGTACTCCATGTCTTCCGAAATGGAAGTTACCGGATGTGACAGTTCTACCGAATTGAAGCGGCGGGTGTTGCATGCAAGCAGGAGATGCTTACTCTTCCTGGGCACCTGATCTCACTCCCATATCGGGAGTTCGCTTCTTTTCATGTGGTGGAGGTTTTTGTTTGTTTGCTTTGGTTCCTGTTTTGTCCTGATTTTGCATGCCTTCGGTTTCTGATTTTCTGAATTATCGATTTTGTGCTGTATACAGGGATATGGTCATTATCCATATTTGTCCTTTTTATATATTCATGTATGTGTGTAGATATATGAGAATAAAGAAGGTCAGTTTTTTACTATTCTATCAGTCAATTCAACATGCCCCCACTCTGATGCTCTAACACTACCATAGCGATAGATACGAAATCGGTTACGTCTCTTTATCACTACATATGCTAAAACAAACACTGCTGTAATAGGTAATATGATAAATACAATATACGCAAGATAAGCATACGATTTTGTAGTACCCAGATTTGAAATGTCCGTTGTTGAGGTAATGTTGATTGCAGTTTCCATCGTTGTTGGTGTTTTGTTGGGAGTGAAAGAACTGTCGGTATGCGAGGGGGAGACTGGGTATGGGTACTGTAATAAGCCGAGATCAGGTGATGGGAAGATAGGACGGGTGTTACGTCGGACTGATCAAAATAATAATAATAATAATAAATTCTTTATTTTAGGAAGGTTACTCAATTAGTACAAGCCTACTCTCCCTTTAGGCCTTCTCATGCATCGATCAACATTAACATATAAGCATGTATATATATATACATGTACATAAATAAAGATATTTGTCATTGCATCATAAAAAAGTGAGAAAAACAATTCGATTTAAAAGAATTTAGAGAATTTGAGCATCTGACCATTTGGGGAATTGCATTCCATAGAGTAGAACCCGAGTATTGCAAGGACTTTTTAAAAATTTCTTTGCTTCGTTTTGGAACTTTAAGAAGAGTTTGTGTTTCAGAACGTAGTTGGTAAAAGTCACTTGAAGCTGGATGAAATAGATCTTGAAGATATGAGGGTGAAATGCCATTTATACATCAAAACACTTTTCTGGTAATTGACTCTATTTTCAAATTTTAGCCAATTTAGTTCGTTAAAAAGAGGTTCACTTGGAGAGTCATAGGGCTTGTCTAATATGATTCTTGCAATTCTTTTTTGTAACTTTGTTAGACGTTCGATATTTTGTTTTGAACAATTTCCCCACACAGTCAGACAGTAATCAAATAATGACTGTATATATGCATTGAAGTATAAAATTCGAGTTTCTTTTGGAATGTACTTCTTTATTGTTAAAAATAAGTTAGCTTTGGAGTTTATCCTTTTAACAATATAGTCAATTTGATCATTCCATGAAAGTGAGCTATCAATATGGACGCCTAAAACTTTGTGAAAATTTACATTTTCAATTTTTTCATTGTTTATGAATAAATAAATATCTTTTTCCGGAAGGTTAGAGAGTTTCTGGGAGTTACCTACTAACATACATTTTGTTTTGGAGACATTAAGGAGCATGTTATTATCCTCACACCATTCTGATATTTTGCGTAAATCTGAGTTTAGGTTTTCTTCAATAGCAGCTGCATTTGTGGAATGAGGACGAAGTGTTGCATCATCTGCAAATAGGTCTGTTTCTGATTTTTCCGAAACAAGAGGAAGGTCATTTATAAAAATCAAGAATAAAAGTGGCCCCAAGACAGAGCCTTGTGGTACACCAGCAGTAACTTTTTCAGAATTTGAGAACATATTCCCTACACTAACTTTTTGTGTTCTTTCTTGAAGATAGGATTCAAACCACTCTATTGCGTTTTCATGAAAGTTATAACATTTTAGTTTCTTTAATAGTATATCATGGTTGACAAGGTCAAAAGCTTTTGTGAAGTCTAAATAAACTACTCCTGTAAGGTCTCCATTGTTCATATTTTTCAGTAGAGACTCTGTAATCTTTGTAATTGCTGTCTGGCATGAGTGAGATTGCCTAAAACCCGATTGTTCCTTATGAATTAAATTATTTGAATTTAGATAACCATTAAATGAGTTTGCAACTTGCCTTTCAATGATTTTAGAAATAGTAGGAAGGATTGAGATAGGTCTAAAGTTTTCAGGGATATTTCGGTCGCCCTTTTTAAACACTGGAGTTACTTTTGCTTCTTTAAGTAATGATGGAAAAGTGTTTGATACTATACTTGTGTTAATGATATGAGTGACTACTTTAGTAATAATTGGTGCTGAGAATTTGAGAATTATTTGGCCTCAAGCCATCTAAACAAGTTGCTTTATTTGCATTCAAGTTTGACAATGTCTTGTATACGTCATGCTCTGTTGCCATATCTATAGAAAATTGTTCAATATTTGCAAGCTTAGTTGTAGGAATGTTTGAAGAGCTGATGGGTCAAATTGTATACTTTTACTGTCAAATATCGAGTATACACTTTTGAAGTATGTATTGAATGTATTTGCTATTTCCTGTACAGAAGAGACTGATTGGTTGTTATAGTTAAGGTGACTTGGTATTGGAGAAGACGGTTTACCACCGTTGAGTTCATTTAGATACCTCCATAACAAGTTGGTATTTTGATTTTCCTCAATACGTTTTTTGTAATGACATCCTTTACTAGTTTTTATCATTTCTGTCACTTTATTCCTCCATACTTTATAGTTGTTTGTAGCTTTCATTTGATGATACTTGTCTCGCTTATACATGGTTTCCTTAATATCTTGTGTTAACCAGGCTGGTTTTGAAATATGTTTAACCCGTTTTGTTCTTAATGGTGCGTGTTTGTTTAATATTTCATTGAATAGTTGGTAAAATTCCCCTAGTGCAATGTTACTATCAAATATTTCTTCTATTTTGTCTAAATCCCGTTTCTTTAAGTCATTTAGAAATTGTTGCTCTTCAAAGTTTTTAACATTTCTGTATGAAATCTCTAGGTGTTTATATTTTTTATCAATTTGGGGAGCTTTACGGGTAATGCACACCGGATAGTGATCACTTATTGCATAAATAGGTACCATAGATTCTGTAATATTCTCTGGTCTATTTGTGTAAACATGGTCAATCAAGGTCTCTGTATTAGATGTTACACGAGTTGATTATTTAATTATTTGTCCAAGATCATACATGGTTATTAAGTTTTTCCATTTGTTTGGTACTGGTTTTATGAAGTCGAAATATCTCCTGCTAAAAAATTTCATAGTCAAAAGTGTGAGAGGCTTTAGAGATTTCGCTTTCAAATTTGTCTATCCATGAAGTAAGGGAGTTTGGTGGTCTGTAAATGGAACAAAATAAAATTGGCTTAGAGTGTGGGATGTTGACTTGGATCCATACTGATTCTATGTTACCTATCTCTAAATCACTTCGTCTTTTGTAACTTAAAGTATCCGCAATATAAACTGAAATTTCACCTCCATCTCCAGTTTCCTTATTACGCCTTTCTGTTGTAAATCCATTAATGCCTATGAGATCATTTGTTATTTCCTTGTTTAGAAAAGTCTCACATGTTCCAAAGATATCTACTGATTGCTTACCATTTAGAGTAAGTCGAAGCTCACCAATTTTAGGTAGTAGGTGTCTAATGTTTAGATTCCCTATGCGTAACCCATGTTTGACTAACCCTAAGCTAGAGAAGGCCATACCATGTTTACTATCAGATAGCCCACTAACATGTTCTTTTTCTTTACTTTTACTTTCAACCATTGTTTGATCATTTACATTAACTACATTCACAACGTTGTTGGTTTCAGATGAAGTGTCATTTGTATCTTCATCTTTTGTAGCTTCACAATTTGAATTCTTCGAAAAATTTGAATTAAATGCACTGGTAGAAGTATTTGAGTTTACATATGTACATTTCTTTGACACATCATTCATGAGATCAGAGACATCTTTGGCCTCAAGGGAGGAGAACGCAGTATCAGATGAACAATCACACAAAATATTTACATTATCACAGCATGCACAAGTGTCATAAAGAATATGAAAATAATTTAAATGTTTTTCATTTACACTGGGTGAGTCACAGTTAACAGGTTTATTTCTGTTATAACGGGCTTTCCCCTCTTTGCCGCCGTTTCAGTTGTATAAATGGCAGAACTTCTGTTTGTGTCCATCTCGATGACATTGGTGACATCTGACAGGTTGGCTATATCTACACTTCTCTGTAAAGTGGTTGTCTTCCCCACATAAGCGGCAGTAGGCCTCTTGTTTACTGTTTTTAAGAATAGGGATTGCTCTATCCATGTTTGTTAGTAGGTGTACTGCTCCTTTGTTTCGCAGGTGGATTCCATCTCTGTGAAACATGTACCTATCCTTGTCACTTCTTTGATAGAAACCATCTTGCCGTACAAACACAACATTATGATATTCACACAGATGTACGTTTACGTCTACTCGTGGTGGAATACCGGATAAGAAAACAGGGCGGAAGTAATAGATTGATCAAGGGGTGGTGAAGGGAGGAGGGGGTTGCAAATCGGTCCGAGGGTAGGAAAGAAGTATTTAAACCAGGCGTCATAGAATGATTCATAAGAAGACTGAAAGAGGAAAATAAGGTAGACGTTACAGAATAACCCAGGGGCTGCTTCAAAGGTGTGGACATCTCGGTCTTCCAGCAAATTGTCGGAATTCCAATGGGGACCAAATGTGCCCCACTCCTTGCCGACATTTACCTTTACTCGTACGAAGCTGAATTCATCCAATCTTTGGTCTCTGAAGGGAAAAGATACTTAGCTTCTGACTTCAACTTCACTTACAGATACATAGACGATGTGTTGTCCATCAATAATCCAAAATTCGCGGATTACCAGTATCTATCCGTCGGAGCTTGAAGTCAAAGAAACTACAGATACAAATAAATAATTCAGCATCCTATTTGGACATAATGTTGTCCTACGACACTGATGGTCACATGAACACCTCACTCTATGACAAACGTGACGACTTCAATTTCAGCATTACGATCTTTCCTTTTCTGAGTAGCAACATCCCTTCATCGCCTGCTTATGGCGTGTTCATATCTCAGTTGATACGCTATGTCAGGGCAAGTACCAAATATACGGATTTTGTTCTGAGAGCTAGGCGTCTTTCAGATAAGCTTCTCAGTCAGGGATATGTTTGTGACCGACTAACATCGTCACTGAGGAAGTTCTACGGTCGATATGGGGAACTCGTCATACACTATGATGTCCCACTATCCAGAATGGTGGATAATATTCTGTCATAGACCATTTGAACCATCCAACCAAAGACGAGGAATTCGAAGGTGGTTGAGATACAAGTGTTTTTGATACATTTTGGAGTCTGGAAGGATGATAGACTGTGGGTATTATAGATTCCCCCGGAATGACGTAAGAAGTAGATATGACAGTATGGTCCGTGGGTAGCAGAGATGTTCCTTGGAGTTGTGGAATTGTGTGTGCTATTTAAAAAAAAGAATTATTATAACAAATGATTGAAAAATCCTACTGAAATAATTTTAAAAAATCTAAGAACAAACAAAACAAAAACACAACCAACCAACCCCCCAACCTTTAACAAACTTGAATAAATTTTTTTATACAAGTTCCAATTGATAACTAGACATACCTGATCCAGATGTCAGCGCTGGTGCCGGAGTCACTTGCACCACAACGTCTGAAAAAATAAGATATATAACAATAAGAATACAATTATCATGATTATCTTGAAATTAGAAAATCACCCTCCTTAAAACTGATGTTGATTCAAGGTGAAAAAATGTACAAAATATCCTTGGTGATCAAATAACAAGAATTTTCTCCGTTTAAATAATACTGAGAAAGATGCTTGAACAGAGCGGAAAATCCAGTTATCTCTCCCATCAATATATCTATTGTTACGGTCTAAACACCCCCCCCCCCCCCTCCATCCAAGGCTAGAGAAAATTTGAGAGTTAATAAATCTTTACTATCATCGCCTAAATTACTATACCTTTCCCATCCGTCATATTACACCGCAATACCCCGTCTTCGAATTGACAGGACATCGCTATGTGGCTAATTATAGATCGACACGTTAATGCGTGAGAAAATAATATCTTAACTGAACCGTTGCACGTCCAAGTGATATCCTTTTTTCGCATCACTACCTCACCAACGGGGTACCGACAAAGGCTTTTAAATTGATTTACATCATTGCAGTCCCCACTAATTAACACTTGTTTGATGAAATAATTCGATTTGATTTTCTTTAGAATACAGATGAGTTAAAGAAGATCCTGACGATAATCTCAACAGCACTCACAATAGAGCACCAAGTTAGAATACAGGTTCCATATATTTGATCAACTTTCTGCTGAGGACAAATAAATTGACTGTTACAAACTGCATATCCATAAATGTGAAAAACTTCACAAATATCGCACTCTTGAGCGAAACCTATAATTAAAAAGAGTAGAATTGATAGCAAAATTTAAAAGTTTTGAATACAATCCATGGTGACTGAATATGATTCAAAGTTTTGAATGTTCATTTTGGGGTTAAACATGTATGTCATCCCTAAATCTTTCACTAGCTGTTATCATTAATTAAATATTTATTTGATCAACGATCTCGCGAACTATTCAGCGAGATTAATTGTTAACCTCGATATTAACCTTTTCAGTGTTAATATTTTACTCATAAATTGGTTATTGTGCACATTCAATGTGACAAATGAGATTGAAAAAAAAAGGACTGGAAACATCAAGGAATTCGTTTAGAAACTACGTGGAATTTGTTTAAGTAAAAACGGGGGGTTTTGATTAAAAAAAAGGAGGGGGTCTAAATAAAAAAAAAATAATGGATGATCCAAAACACGTAATCGTACAGAAAAAAAGGTGGTTCTGTCAGTCATTTTTTTTTTGTTATTCTAATTCATCTTACAAATTGTTATTCTAATTCATCTTATAAATCTTGTTATTCTAATTCATCTTACAAATCATACAAATCATGGACATGTAGCGACCTGTGTAGTGCCTTGTCCTTCCTCTTGGACAACATTTATGTAAGATTTGGTGAGAATCTCTACAAGCAGGTTGTAGGGATTCCTATGGGTACAAATTGTGCGCCTCTTGTTGCAGATTTATTTTTATACACATATGAAAAGGAATTTATTCAAAATCTTCAAAAGCAAAGAAAACATGATGATGTGAAATGCTTCATTAGTACTTCAAGGTACCTTGATGATATTCTTACTATCGATAATCCTGTTTTTGAAAAGTATAAAGATGTTATTTATCCACAAGAATTGACTCTAAACAAGGCAAACTTTACAGACACTGAAACACCATTTTTGGACCTAAATATCAAAATTGTCAATGGAGAAATTCATACAAGTGTATATGACAAACGAGATGATTTTGGATTCAACATAGTAAATTTCCCCTGGCTTGACGGTGATGTCCCTAGATTACCGTCATACGGTATCTATATTTCACAGCTCATCCGGTATGCTAGAGCATGTACTGATGTTTTGGATTTTCATAATAGAAATCTGCAAATTACAAAGAAACTTTTAGGTCAAGGTTTTCGCTTTCACAAACTAGTAAAGACTTTCTGGAAATTTTACAATAATTATGATCAAGTTCTTTTGAAATTCGGACCCATAAAAGCAACGGAGTATATTACTTTAGGTATTTCACAACCTGCATTTTATGGTGACATAATTAACAAAATAAGAAGGATCAAAGGTAGACAGCATATGTATCGAAAATGCGTCAGAGTCATCAAACGCCTTTTATACCGTGGATATGATCCTAATGTCACCAGACGGACACTAAGCTTGGTACTTGACCAATATACAGTCTTGTACGAGCGCATTCTTAAGACTTGCACTCTGACTGACTGTGACGACGGGACTCCATGACGGGCCCTGTCCAAACCTCTTTAGAGAAGACAGGGCCCCGACCACCTGTCCTCTCTGAATGTCAGTCGGACTCCTCGGGTGATTACATACATGAGCTCGCTACAGCCGGCAGAGCACGGACTGTATTACGCATGTCCTCTTTTTATATCCATTTACATATTCATCTGTGTCTCTGGGGCCTCTGCGTTTCGCGGTCTTGTTTGTGTGACGTCATCTTACAGTGAGGAGGTTGTTTTACACCACATTTGTACGTTCTTCGAGACCTCTAGGTAACTGGAGAAGTGAGAGGGTTGTGCGCACGTAATCCAGGATAACCACACCGTCTGCTATTTACTTGGCAGATGGCCGTCCTAAGTCGGCACCGGTTGCCCATTGGTCTCGTTGGTTTATGTGTAGTCTTTTATGTTTCTATGTTGTGAGTTGGTGTTCCTTGTCCATTTTGCGTCTCTTTCTGTGGGTATCTGTTCTGTGTTTTTTGCATGGGTGTTTTGGGATTTTGCTGTGGGTGCTGCAACCTAGTGTTGTTGGAGATCCCCTCCTTTCTTTTATATCTACACTTATTTCGTGTTGCAGTGTGGAGTTGGTAATACAATTCCCCGTGACCCGATGTTTGAAGTGTTTTAATTCCGTTTCGTTCTCTAACTTGACTTTGTTGTAGTGTCTTCCATGCAGGATCTCTACTCACCCTTCTTTGATCATCTCACTATGGCATTTTTAAGGTCGCCTCGTATTAAACTTACTCCTTTGAGATTACCCTCTATCACTACAGTAACTTTCCCATCATCGACTTTTAACAGTAATAAACTTTTTTCCTCACCCAGAGTACTTCTTTCACCTCTTAAATTGAAATCCCGTAGACGTATTACACCTACTTCTCCATCTGCAGGCTCTACATTTAACAACAAACATAGAGGGTTCTCAGCAGTTTCTACGTGCAAAGGGAAGAGATGCGGTATGTGTCCGCTCATCAATTGCAATTCCACAATTAAATCAAGTGTTAACGGGCAGACTTTTAAAATTGAGATTGAAAACGACATCGACTGATCGTACCAAGATGTCATTTATGTTATAACATGAAACGCTAGGGGATGTGGCGCCCAATATGTTGGAGAAACAGGCCAGGCCTTAAAATCTCGTTCTAGAAGTCATTCGTATCAGATAAGAAACTCACATCACAAAAAACAAAGAAATTTCCTTTATAATCACTTCGTTAAATACAATCATTCCATTTCGGATATAACTATTACACCGGTTCAGTCTTTTTCTAAACTTAAAAATCTTAGTAAAACGGAAATTAAAAAACGCCGACTACAAGCTGAACTTGCCTGGATCACAAAACTCCAAACTGCGTACCCCCTTGGTCTAAACGATCAAATTTATGGACAAGGAAATATTTCCTCGACGTCAACTAATATTAATGTATTTTCAATCCGCCCAAACACTAGACGGAAGCATAGGTCTCACGGAAGACGACGAAACCGAAAACTCAGAATAAGATCTAGATTACACCGTACCCTCAACGATCTTCTGATCATTGCTCGCAACGGCGGCAGACATGAACTGCTTCATGCTCTCTCATCAGTTCCAGCAGTTCAATTGAAATCTATCTTGGATGAAGCACTGGTTGCATTCTTAAGAAATACGGATTGATTCAGACTTAATATCATTGTTGCATTCGCACAGAATAAACTTTATCCAGTTGTTAAAAACATCCCACCTAAAAAACGATTCTTAAAAATTCCATTTATTAACAAAGGATTCGATCTTCTTAACATCTCTAATATTTTTCGGGATCATCGTGTACAAAGTGCTATTCCTCAATATTTTGAAAATTTAGAACCTCCTCTTATTTGTTACAAATATAAGAGACCTATTCGAAATTTCGTTTTTAACTACAACAAAGTTACATCAGATCCTAAAATACTTGAATCATGTCCTGCTTCTTGAGAATGTGCAACATCTGAATATCTATATAAACCAGCTGGTCATATTATTACAGGTGACTTTTCAATTATCCAAGACAGGCAGCTCCGTGGTCTTCTCAAAAAAGGACCTAAGTATAGAATCCCGTCCAAGATAGATTTTATTAAATGTCGCGAAGTACAAAAGGAAGCCTTAGATAACTATACCAAACGATGGTGTAAATCGGAAGGAGTCGAATCGCATTCTCTGAATGACTGGAAAAACCTCATTTTGGACATTACTGACATTCGAATAGATAACTTCCACAAAAATCCTCATCTTTTTGAAAATCCAAGTTCTAGATCTGAAAGATATTTTAAATCCAAATTACGTAATTTACATGAAAAATTTGTCTTCGCTCCTGCAGATAAAGCAGCCAACAACACCATAATCATATGAAAACTTTACTATATATCAACTTTAGTTTCGGAACTTTCGTCTACAAATACTTATATCAAAAGCAATGAAAGTGTCCCTAACATTTTGAGCAAACATAGCAGTGAAATTTCTTCATTCAACATCCCTGTTTCTAAATTGGATCTTCCTACAATATACTGCATACCAAAACTGCACAAATCTCCTTACAAATTTAGATACATTGCTAATTCTAGCAACTGCTCAACTACAAGTTTGTCTAGACATCTGACGTCAGCCCTCACGGCGGTAAAGGAACACGTTGCAAAATATTGTGAAACTGTTCTTAACAGGAATGATGAAAATTTATTTTGGTCTATAAAAAATTCGGGGGATGTGATTGACAAGATAAAATCTAGAAATTTTCAAGCCAATACGATTGCTTCATACGATTTTTCAAATATGTACACCACCCTTCCTCACGACAAGATCAATGATCAATTGTCCAAACTCATTAAATGGTGCTATAATCGAGAGGGGAAACTTTATATTTGTACATCTGAATCAAAGGGTTTCTTTTCCGCTACAGAATACAAATTATACAAATCATGGACATGTAGCGACCTGTGTAGTGCCTTGTCCTTCCTCTTGGACAACATTTATGTAAGATTTGGTGAGAATCTCTACAAGCAGGTTGTAGGGATTCCTATGGGTACAAATTGTGCGCCTCTTGTTGCAGATTTATTTTTATACACATATGAAAAGGAATTTATTCAAAATCTTCAAAAGCAAAGAAAACATGATGATGTGAAATGCTTCATTAGTACTTCAAGGTACCTTGATGATATTCTTACTATCGATAATCCTGTTTTTGAAAAGTATAAAGATGTTATTTATCCACAAGAATTGACTCTAAACAAGGCAAACTTTACAGACACTGAAACACCATTTTTGGACCTAAATATCAAAATTGTCAATGGAGAAATTCATACAAGTGTATATGACAAACGAGATGATTTTGGATTCAACATAGTAAATTTCCCCTGGCTTGACGGTGATGTCCCTAGATTACCGTCATACGGTATCTATATTTCACAGCTCATCCGGTATGCTAGAGCATGTACTGATGTTTTGGATTTTCATAATAGAAATCTGCAAATTACAAAGAAACTTTTAGGTCAAGGTTTTCGCTTTCACAAACTAGTAAAGACTTTCTGGAAATTTTACAAAAATTATGATCAAGTTCTTTTGAAATTCGGACCCATAAAAGCAACGGAGTATATTACTTTAGGTATTTCACAACCTGCATTTTATGGTGACATAATTAACAAAATAAGAAGGATCAAAGGTAGACAGCATATGTATCGAAAATGCGTCAGAGTCATCAAACGCCTTTTATACCGTGGATATGATCCTAATGTCACCAGACGGACACTAAGCTTGGTACTTGACCAATATACAGTCTTGTACGAGCGCATTCTTAAGACTTGCACTCTGACTGACTGTGACGACGGGACTCCATGACGGGCCCTGTCCAAACCTCTTTAGAGAAGACAGGGCCCCGACCACCTGTCCTCTCTGAATGTCAGTCGGACTCCTCGGGTGATTACATACATGAGCTCGCTACAGCCGGCAGAGCACGGACTGTATTACGCATGCCCTCTTTTTATATCCATTTACATATTCATCTGTGTCTCTGGGGCCTCTGCGTTTCGCGGTCTTGTTTGTGTGACGTCATCTTACAGTGAGGAGGTTGTTTTACACCACATTTGTACGTTCTTCGAGACCTCTAGGTAACTGGAGAAGTGAGAGGGTTGTGCGCACGTAATCCAGGATAACCACACCGTCTGCTATTTACTTGGCAGATGGCCGTCCTAAGTCGGCACCGGTTGCCCATTGGTCTCGTTGGTTTATGTGTAGTCTTTTATGTTTCTATGTTGTGAGTTGGTGTTCCTTGTCCATTTTGCGTCTCTTTCTGTGGGTATCTGTTCTGTGTTTTTTGCATGGGTGTTTTGGGATTTTGCTGTGGGTGCTGCAACCTAGTGTTGTTGGAGATCCCCTCCTTTCTTTTACATATAGACAGACCAATCAGGTCAGCAAAGGTCGGGTATAAATAGAACCGATTTCTAAAATTTTGCGCACTATTTTGTGTACTCGGCGTTTAAGTGATTTGCGGCTGTGTATCTTAAATAAAGATTTAAAAATGAACAGGTAAGTTATATTTTTTATCTAATTCTTTATATATCCATGTAACCATTTTAGTAAACTAACATACTTTTTTGGCATATTGCATTTTTGGATTTGGGATCGCTGATGGGGGTTGGGTGCCAGTTTGTCTGTTCTTAAATGATGCTGTACGGTTTGAAGACGTTTACATAATTATATACATTCTTAAATCTTCAACAACAAAATTACAAATAAATTGATATATATATATATATATGTATATATATATGATAGTTTTCATGGTGTTAGCAAATAATATGATTTCCATGATACAGTAATGTAGCTGATTGATACATGCATGATAAATTAAAGAGACATCAGGATTTATAACCTGGAAATGATAATTTCCGGTATGTAAGTTTGCAGTATTTTATGCTTCTATTTTTGTAATGTGCGTTGTGGATATACCGGAAGGATGGTGTGTGTTTGCTTGGGAAGGAGGGGGTGTAAAAAAAACCAGACACACAAGTGGTAATGTACACCACTTAAAAAAACATTAAAAGATGTTTGATTTGATATTTGATGATATGAATAATTCATGGCCCTAGTAGGAAATAAAGATTCAAGGATTTACTTTTCTAGGTGCAACTGCAACGAAATTTGCAACATGTTAAACGTCTTCATATTGAATAGCATCATTTAAGAACAGATAAATTGGCAGCATGGATCAGACATGCACGTTTCGGGTACCTAACCCTCGTCAGTGATCCTCACATCTAAACAATGTAATATGCCAAAAAAGTATGACAGTTACTATCAGATCACGTTATTGTCATGGTGAGTATTTATCTTATTGTCTGTTTATTTTTCGTCTAAACAATTTTCAAGCAATTCATTTTGGTGTCTTGATATCTATCTGAACTTAGTGATCGATTCTTTTTAATTTCAGACTTTGCGTAATGACACCAAGACGATTGTAAGTACAATGTCTTTAAGTTATACTTTTACTAAATCTCGAAATATTTCATTTTTTGTATATTTTTACCTCATTAGTTTCTGTTAACATCAAGTTATTTACATGGACTCACCTTCATTTCAGATTTAAAACCACAGAAGACAAGTAAGTTGTTTTATATTACAATGAACTTAATTAATGTTAACAATTAAGATGACAGTGTAGAGTAATTATTTTCGTAATAAGTATCATTCGTAAAAAAAATATTGTCTTTTTTTTAATGTAGAAAGACACTGGAGGGTAATGATGTAACCCCGCAGAATTTCAACGGAGAGTATGTACACTTCTTTTCGTATTCTTACCTATAAAATATTGATTGGATACATTGGTATTTCATTTGGAATTTCTAAAAGACAGTCATAAATACTTTCTCTTTTTTCATATAGACAAACACTGGAGGGTGAAGATACATGCATGATAGGAAATTAAAAAGAATCGGGAGTTCGCTTCTTTTCATATGGTGGAAGTTTTGGTTTGTTTGCTTTGGTTCCTGATTTATCCTGATTTTGTATGCCTACGGTCTCTGATTTTCTGAATTGTCGATTTTGTGCTGTATACAGGGATATGGTCATTATCCATATTTGTCATTTTTACCACAGCCCATGCAGAGAATGTCGACGGAGAGTATGTACAATTCTTTTCGTATTCTTACCTATGAAATATTGATTGGATACATTGGTATTTCATTTGGAATTTCTTAAAGACAGTCATAAATACTTTCTTCTTTTTCATATAGACAAACACTGGAGGGTGAAGATACAGCCCATGCAGAGAATGTCGATGAAGAGTATGTACACTTACCTTTATAATTTTGATAGGATAAATCTCAAACATTTTGAATGGTATCATTTTGATATGATACATGCAATACATTTGATCGTATTCTGATAAAAAAAATCTTTTACTGAAAAGAACTTATTTTCTTTTACAGACAATCGGATCAAAATGATGTGTCACTCGGAGACATCCTAGATCATTTTGTATATGATCTAGAGGGGTAAGTTTATCTTATCAAATACAAATATCGATCACCTGATTTATTCGTTTCATTTTAATTTTTTCATATATAGATAAAAAATCGTTGTGAGAATTATATGATTGATATGTATTTGTATATGTATAGCACTTCAGAGGACCCTATTGTTCTGGATAGTTCCGTTTAGAAGGATTACATGGATGAAGCTGGAACGTTAAGTAAGTTGATTTTTATTGACTACAGAATAAATCAAATGAAATGATAAACTTTTGGTTAAGTTACACTTTATTCCATATGTGTTATTATCATTATTATTCTTTTTTTTTCTCTCTTTTTTTTTAGGAATTTGATTTCCATCAACAAGACATCCGTTTGAAAACAATGACATTTGCAATCTTGTCCTTCTGTTTAATGTCAAAAATATTTTACATTGTAATATTTTTTTTGTAAAGTTGATTTTTTTCAAATGAATTTATGCTGTAATGTATTTGAAATTGTATTCAAATACACATTTTAAAAATTCTTAATATTCACAGTTTATTTTCAACATCAAAATATTTTGTATGTTGTAACATAAATGATTTTTTTTTCATAAAGTCAAATTTGTACATGGTGATAGAAGTGATTTATTTTTTCATAAACTCAAATTATCTAAATGAATTTATATTGTAATTGGGATTGTTTTTAAATACACATTTTAAAAAATTCTTAACATTCCAGTTTCATATCTCACATTCAACAATCATTCCTTCAATTATTTTTTTTTTTTGTTTTTTTTTTTATTCTTTTACAACTTTAAAAAGAAGGGAGGATATCTCCAACAAGACCCCTTTGCAGCATCAACAGTAAAACAACAAAACACCCGATGCAAAAACACAAAAGACGAGTACAGCATGAGACGGAAAAGAGACATACGACATGTAAACATCAAACACAAAAGACTACACATAAACCGACGAGACCAATGGGTAACCGGTGCCGACTTTGGACGGCCATCTGTCACGCAAGTAGCAAATGGTGTGGTTATCCTGGATTACGTGCGCACAACCCTCTCACTTCTCCAATTACCCAGAGGTCTCGAAGAACGTACAATTGTGGTGTAAAACAACCTCCTCACTGTAAGATGACATCACACAAACAAGACCGTAGTAATGTACTCCGTTGCATGTATAGATCCGAATTTTAAAAGAAGTTGACTGTAATTCTTGTAAAATTTCCAGAAAGTCTTAACTAGTTTATGAAAGCGGAAACCTTGACCTAAAAGTTTTTTGGTAATTTGTAAATTTCTACTGTGAAAATCCAAAATATCAGTACATGCTCTAGCGTACCGGATGAGCTGTGATATGTAAATGCCATATGACGGTAATCTTGGAACATCACCGTCAAGCCAAGGGAAATTTACTATGTTGAATCCAAAATCATCCCTTTTGTCATATACACTTGTATGAATCTTTCCGTTTACAATTTTGATATTTAGGTCCAAAAAGGGTGTTTCTGTATTTGAAAGGTTTGCCTTGTTAAGGGTTAATTCTTGTGGATAAATTTCATTCTTATATAATTCAAAAGCAGGATTGTCAATGGTTAGAATATCATCCAGATACCTAGAAGTATTATTGAAACATTTCAGCTCATCAAATTTTCTTTGCTTTTGAAGATTTTGGATAAATTCTTTTTCATAAGTGTATAAAAATAAATCTGCAACAAGAGGCGCACAGTTAGTACCCATAGGAATTCCTACAACCTGCTTGTATAGATCCTCACCAAATCTAACATAAATATTGTCCAAGAGGAAGGACAAGGCATCACACAGGTCACTACATGTCCATGATTTGTATGATTTGTAGTCTGTCGAGGAAAAGAAACCCTTCGATTCAGATGTACAAATGTAAGTTTTTCGCTCTCGATCAAAACACCATTTAACGAGATTAGATAATCGATCATTAATTTTGTCATGAGGAAGTGTGGTGTACATATTAGAGAAGTCGTATGAAGAAATCGTATTGGCTTGGAAATTTACAGATTTCATTTTTTCAATCACATCCCCTGAATTCTTAATAGACCAAAATAAATTTACATCGTTCCTGTTTAGAACCGTTTCACAATATCTAGTAATGTGTTCTTTAATAGCAGTAAGTGCTGACGTCAGATTTCTAGACAAAATTGTAGTGGAGCAGTTACTAGAATTAGCAATAAATCGAAATTTGTAAGGAGACTTGTGCAGTTTCGGTATGCAATATAGTGTTGGGAGATCCAATTTAGAAATAGAGATATTGAATGAAGACAGTTCACTGTTATGCTTGCCTAAAATGTTAGATGCACTTTCATTGCTTTTGATATATGTATTAGTAGACGAAAGTTCCGAAATCAAAGTTGATATGTAGTAACGTTTTCAAATGATAATGGTGTTGTTGGCTGCTTTATCAGCAGGTGCAAAGACATATTTTTCATGTAATTTACTTAGTTTGGATTTGAAATATCTTTCTGATTTGGAACGTGGATTTTGAAAAAGATGAGGGTTTTTATGGAAGTTATCTATTCGAATATCCGTTATATCTAAAATGAGGTTTTTCCAGTCATTCAGAGCATGCGGTTCGACTCCTTCTGATTTACACCATCTTTTCGTATAATTATCTAAGGCTTCCGTAAGCACTTCACGGCATTTGACAAAATCTATCTTGGATGGGATTCTATACTTAGGTCCTTTTTTAAGAAGACCACGGAGCTGTCGGTCTTGGATAATTGAAAAGTCACCTGTAACAACATGGCCAGCTGGTTTGTAGAGATGTTTAGAAGTTGCACATTGTCAAGAAGCAGGACACGATTCAAGTATGCCAGGATCCGTTGTAACTTTATTATAGTTAAAAACAAAGTTTCGAATAGGTTTCTTGTACTTATAACAAATAAGAGGTGGCTCTAAATTTTCAAAATATTGAGGAATGGTACTTTGTACGCGATGATCCCGAAAAATATTAGAGATGTTTAGAAGATCAAAACCTTTGTTAATAAACGGGATTTTTATGAATCGTCTTTTCGGTGAGGTGTTTTTCACAATGGAATAAAGTTTATACTGAGCGAATGAGACAATGATATTAAGTCTGAATCAGTCAGTGTTTCTTAGGAATGCAACCTCTGCTTCATCCAAGATAGATTTCAAGTGCATAACTGGTATTGACGACAGAGCATGTAACAGCTCATGTCTTCCGCCATTGCGTGCTATAGTAAGTAAATCGTTGAGAGAGCGGTATATTCTGGATCGTTAAGATTACTTGAATAACCATGCAGGGTTTACTTGAAGAAATTGATTATCGGAATTTAATCACCCACCCAATCCTTCGAACATCGCGTGACACGAGTTCACGAATATTTTCACAGGTCACACAGTTTCGGGTGACCTCAGTCACCTCTACTCAGGTGCACATGATAGAAAGTTCTTACAACTTTCCAAACCCCAAACTATGATGTGATCGATTGATCTCTTTCTCTTTTCTTCCCAAGCCCTATATTTTAGGAATAGCAAATTTTCCTCTTGAACCTTCTCCTCCTCCTCCTCAAAGCTAGATGACTCTGGATCTGCATATATAATTACGGTATCATTCTAATTTATGTATTTTTATATTTCCATAATTTCCTCCTTGTCTGTCATTTCTCCTTTTCAAAAAAAAAAATGGCAAAGTTCTGACAAAACTTTGGTAAATCAAAGAGCAAGTAAATCTTGTGGGTCAACTTCAAGGTCAAGTATATCTGGGTCACTCCAGCACTCCTTGATCACGTCCAGTTGTAGTCTACGGAGCCACTTATTGCATAAAGTATTGCAAGGATGTATGCCGTCCTCTAGTAAATGATAATTGATGGTTTGTCGGGCTCTAGATCTCACCTTTATGATGTCTAAGTCAAGCTTACTCCTCCCGGGCACCTGGTCCTACCTCTAGCTTGCTGGGGGTCCGTCGATGTTTTAATTTTGCGCTCTATTGTGAGTGATGTTGAGATTATCGTCAGGATCTTATGCCCTTTGCCGTGTGGAGCTCGTACAAAAGTTCCCCGCGAGGGGTTTGACAGTAAGTGTTTTGAATATACTTCCCTGACATTGTCGCCATAGCACTTTCTATATAGACATTGCGTCAGACAGTGCATGAATTTTTATAAATTTTCATTTCCATGCTTCATAAACATCGACGGCGGGTGCGGCTAGCCAACAGAGGATGCTTACTCCTCCCGGGCACCTGGTCCCACCTCTAGCTTGCTGGGGGTCCGTCGATGGTTTAATTTTGCGCTCTATTGTGAGTGCTGTTGAGATTATCGTCAGGATCTTCTTTAACTCATATGTGTCACACTTATGCCCTTTGCCGTGTGGAGCTCGTAAAAAAGTTCCCCGCGAGGGGTTTGACAGTAAGTGTTTTGAATATACTTCTCTGGCATTGTCGCCATAGCACTTTCTATATAGACATTGCGTCGGACAGTGCATGAATTTTATAAATTTTCATTTCCATGCTTCATAAACATCGACGGCGGGAGCGGCTAGCCAACAGGGGATGCTTACTCCTCCCGGGCACCTGGTCCCACCTCAAGCTTGCTGGGGGTCCGTCGATGTTTTAATTTTGCGCTCTATTGTGAGTGCTGTTGAGATTATCGTCAGGATCTTCTTTAACTCATTACAAGACATTTTAAAGACACATATTTTCCAGTCTTAATAATAAACATGATAAAACCAAAAATTATAAGGGAAAATTGTGAAAATTAAGTTCACCTCACCAATAACTAACGAGCTAGGTGTGGATACTGTTGTGTGTGCAGCAGTAACTGAGGTAGTAGTTGACTGTGGAGGTGACACAGGAGTAGCAGTCGACTCTGGAGCTCGCACATGTGTTGTAGTCGCCTGTGGAACTGGCACAGGTGAAGTAGTCAACTGTGTAGGTGGCATAGGTGTAGTAGTCCATTGTGGAGGCGGCACAGGAGTAGCAGTCGACTGTAAATCTGGAGGTGATACATGTTTTGTAGTCGACCGTGGAACTGGCACAGGTGTAGTAGTCAACTGTGTAGGTGGCACAGGTGTAGTAGTCGACTGAACATGTGGCACAAGTGTAGTCGTTGATTGTGGAGGTGGCAACGGTGTAGTGTTAAACGTCTTTAAAACCAATAGCATCATTTAAAACCTGATTAATTTACAGCATGGACCAGACATGCACGTTTCAGGTATTAAACCCTCGTCAGTGATCCTCATTCTAAACAATGTTATATGGCCAAAAAGTATGAAATGTTAAACGTCTTTAAGTTCAATAGCATCATTTAAAACCTGATAAATTTACAGCATGGACCAGACATGCACGTTTCGGGTACTAAACCCACGTCAGTGATCCTCAGTCTAAACAATGTAATATGGCCAAAAAGTATGAAAATTATTATGTCCAAACATGTCCCAAAAGACGTAGCAGAATTGGTGGGATATGATGCCACAGGACCCACGTTTTAGAAATTTCAAGAAATTTTGTAACAGAAAATTTCAAATGCGTTGAAAAAGACAGACGATCAACCGAAGTTGATCGAACTTGGCTACATGTGCCCTCGGGGACTCTTGGTCCACCAGCAGTGACACTCACCAAGTAGTTCAAATGTTAAACGTCTTTAAGTTCAATAGCATCATTTAAAACCTGATAAATTTACAGCATGGACCAGACATGCACGTTTCGGGTACTAAACCCTCGTCAGTGATCCTCAGTCTAAACAATGTAATATGGCCAAAAAGTATGAAAATTATTATGTCCAAACATGTCCCAAAAGACGTAGCAGAATTGGTGGGATATGATGCCACAGGACCCACGTTTTAGAAATTTCAAGAAATTTTGTAACAGAAAATTTCAAATGCGTTGAAAAAGACAGACGATCAACCGAAGTTGATCGAACTTGGCTACATGTGCCCTCGGGGACTCTTGGTCCACCAGCAGTGACACTCACCAAGTAGTTCAAATGTTAAACGTCTTTAAGTTATTATGTCCAGAAAATGTACCAAAAGACGTTGCATAATGAGTGGGATATGATGCTATAGGACCCAGAACTAGAAGATAACTGTGGAGGAGTCTTTCTGAAAAATAATAAAAAGTATATTTAGGATTTAATAATAATAACAACAAAATAAATAGTGTTGCTATGCTTCACAGGCTTTACAAAAAGAGGGTGTTTTTGTTTTGTTTTGTTTTTCTTTTTTTGCTTCGTAGTACCTTTACTTAAATTTCTTAATTGTACCCATTTTTTTCAATGTAGATAGATTTAAGAATATTTAAATCTTCAGGTTGGAAAATCTAAAAAAGAAATTTGTTGTCATATTGTTGATGATGTACAAACAAAACAGGGTTTATGTACAGTAACCAATTTACATCTCTATCCTACGTACTAGTATCATAGTAAATTGACTCCTCCCACTTTCCCACACATCCATTCAACATTATTGTTCAGTATTACTTGCATGACCTGTCAGTTATAATTAATAACCCAGGTGGTTCATGTATATACACCTGTCATCAATACATATTTTAACACTTTCTCTCTTGACGCAAACTGCAGAACAAAGCTGCAAAGCCCTAATGTTGACCTAATTTTGAAATAACTGGCGATCTTCAGTAAATTTAAGGTAATATTTATGCTGAATAAAAATAATGCCTCATAAAAATCAAAATAACGAATAAAAAATAAAATACCACATTTGTGACCTACACGGTCCCTTATCGTTGTATTTTTAATATCCATACCCTTCAACATGACTCCTCTTTTGGCAATACATTCGAAAACTATAATATTTTTCGGAGCGGTCCCAAGAAGTTTTAGACACAGGTCTCCAAACTGCACGCAGTTGTACATTCCATCATTCAGTTCTGGACAGTATATGCATGCAGATGAGTTGCAGGGTAATGGACATAAGCAAAGGCAAATACAAATAAGACCTTTCCAACCGAGATCCCTTAGACACTCCATCTTTTTTTTTTATTTTGGAACGGCCGCACGTCCACGGAGATGTATCATGCGTTATCACCTGATTACTTCGTGCTACCCCGTGAATTATAAATGGATCACCTTTTCTTTATATTATAAACATAAACTTGAAACAGCTAGGGGCGAAAAATACTCGTTTATTCAAAGCATAAAAAATCACATTTATGATAGGGTGGGTATGGAAAGTGGTAAATTTTTCATGACGTGCCTTTTTTTTTCGACTCCATATTTGAGTTTACGGTATATTGATCATGTGATGTCCTTGTGCTACCCGGGACAAAGTGTCCGGCACGATGTAAATTCATTCACTTCTCTTCACACTTCGAGAACAATAAAACAAGTTTTTTTTTTATATAACACTGTTATAGTCTACTTTCCCTTCCCCCCACCTTCCTCGTTTTATAGGTATAAGAAAACAGAAAATTGTGTTCAAAAAGTAACTTTAGGTAGTAGGCTTTTTTTTGTAGAAGAATGGGTACGATTTCTTTGGAGAAATCGTACCTTGCGTTAGAAACAATATTTTTAACTTATAATAACATATAATCTCTATATTCTATAAAACATCTAAATCTTTATATCACATGTGTGATTTTTTTTAAGTAGAGAGGGAATTTTACTTTTTTTAACACATGTTTGAAGGTAAGGTTGGATAACCTCCTAAAACACACAATATTAATATGTTTTTATTGTTTTACTATGTCGTTTGTTAGTCCATAAGGCGGCTTCATCTAGCATACAAAGCATGGCGCTCATACCATTACACCACAGTCCTCGTGCCACGTCTTTTTTTCCCGCGCCCTTATTTCGGTATGTTGATGTGGGTGAAGACACCACGCTCTTTATGCAGATTAAGCGTCAGGTTCTTTCATCAATTTTTCATAGACAATTTGGTTTTACGATGCCAAAAAAAAAAAAAACATATACTAGTATAATGTTCAATCAAATTTGAATTATTCATCAATTATTAACATAGACAATTTCGATTTTACGATTTAAAAAATAGAAACATCTGCTAGTAATGTTCTATCAAAGAATATTTATCATGATGAATTACTCTTTGTTTCTACTTATTTTAATACAATCGTTTAAAAAATAAATCCCAGCTGCCTTTACTCATATTTAATTTCTTTGTGTCGAAGAGCATCCTTCAATATAAAAGAGATTCCACTGATTTTTTCTTTTAATGTTTCATGAGAAGTTACGCCGTCAGATCATACATATTTTAAAGGATCTAAGGAGTAGTTTAAAAAATATGGCACAGTAAGTTTTCTCATATTTTTTAAACTTGTTGATTCGGTTAATATTTTTGCAAAATATGTATTTCTCCTTTTTTCCCATCGGTCTTGCAATGTATCTTTCTTTATTTTTTGTACTTAAGGAGCGGTTTCTCAATAAATAAAGCTGATGATAAGGAGTGGAAGGATCTCCTATTAGATTTAAACTTTGATGAAAGGTAGTCATAACTTTCACTAACATTTTAATTAAATGAAAATAATTGATATAATACTTGAACAAGTAAAATGTACAAGATGTATATGTAAACAATGAATTATTCAAATAGAATTGATTCTCATTTTAATGTTTGGCGATTCTGTAACATTTTTTACACAGTTTTTCGCCTCATGATCAGAAGGAACAAAGTTCTTCAGCTTTACGAATTCTGTAACATTTTTTACGCAGTTTCACTTCGCCTCAGAAGAAACAAAGTTCTACGGCTTCGCAGAACATTTATGAGCCGATTACACCTACAAACATGTCTAGTGGTGACCGACCATTGCCGGAACAGTATAAAACGTAAGAAAATATTGTTCAATTTGCATAAGGCATCCGATAAGTTTATCAACGTTTACTTCTTACAATGTTTCAGTCGATGTAAATGCCATTTTACTTTATTTTGTTTTTATTTATTTTTGTCTTATAGAATGACAAATATGGATAATGACCATATCCCTGTCTACAGTACAAAATCGACAATTCAGAAAATCAGAAACCGAAGGCATACAAAATCAGGATAAAACAGGAACCAAAGCAAACAAAAACAAAAACCTCCACCATATGAAAAGAAGCGAACTCCCGATATGAGAGTGAGACCAGGTGCCCAGGAAGAGTAAGCATCTCCTGCTTGCATGCAACACCCGTCGCTTCAATTCGGTAGAACTGTCACATCCCGTTACTTCCATTTTGGAAGATATAGAGTACAATCTTTGGTTGGATGGTTCAAATGGTCTATGACAGAATATCATCCACCATTCTGGATAGTGGGACATCATAGTGTATGACGAGTTCCCCATATCGACCGTAGAACTTCCTCAGTGACGATGTTAGTCGGTCACAAACATATCCCTGACTGAGAAGCTTATCTGAAAGACGCCTAGCTCTCAGAACAAAATCCGTATATTTGGTACTTGCTCTGGCATAGCGTATCAACTGAGATATGAACACGCCATAAGCAGGCGATGAAGGGATGTTGCTACTCAGAAAAGGAAAGTTCGTAATGCTGAAATTGAAGTCGTCACGTTTGTCATAGAGTGAGGTGTTCATGTGACCATCAGTGTCGTAGGACAACATTATGTCCAAATAGGATGCTGAATTACTTGTCTCTGTAGTTTCTTTGACTTCAAGCTCCGAAGGATAGATACTGCTCAGGTAATCCGCGAATTTTGGATTATTGATGGACAACACATCGTCTATGTATCTGTAAGTGAAGTTGAAGTCAGAAGCTAAGTATCTTTTCCCTTCAGAGACCAAAGATTGAATGAATTCAGCTTCGTACGAGTAAAGGAAAATGTCGGCAAGGAGTGGGGCACAATTGGTCCCCATTGGAATTCCGACAATTTGCTGGAAGACCTTTCCTCCAAACACCACAAAAATGTTGTCGATCAGAAAGTTAAACATCTGAATAATGTCTGTTTCAGTGTACTTATTTTCAGAATCTGACTTTTCTTTTACAAAGTAGGTTTTGTCATAGTTAACAACAATAAATTTGTATTTGCGATTACCGTTCTTACTTGTAAACGCATTACTTATAATTTTTGCGAGTCTTTCTTTCAATTTAGAATGTGGAATTGTAGTGTAAAGTGTCGAAAAATCAAAGGCTTTGATCGAATGGACTCTACTAAAATGAGTGGATTTCAGATGTTCTAAAAGTTCCTTCGAATTCTTTAAAATCCACATCTGGTTGATACCACTGCGAGAATATACTGTCGAACAATATTTTTGTAGCCAAAAGTGGTACTTTTGGTAACCCGGAGATTAGCCAACAAGTGTCAACTTCCTCAGGGGGACAATTTACACTCAGTAAAAGTGCTGTATCCTCAAAAGGCCAAGTTGTTACAATTAAAAGAAACTTAGGTTTCACTTACTTGGATCCTGCTTTTACACCCTAAGAGTTTGAACAACTGTCTGAGACGTAAGTTTTATGAGAGTTATCTTTATTTTTCTACCATATAACTGTATTAAAATTTTAATTGTTTCCATCATTTTAATATTGATGTGTTTTTATTTTAGCATAAGACCATCTCCAACAACACTAGGTTGCAGCACCCACAGCTAAATCCCAAAACACCCAGTGCAAAAACACAGAACAGATACCCACAGAAAGAGACGCAAAAGGGACAAGGAACACCAACTCACAACATAGAAACATGAAACATAAAAGACTACACATAAACCAACGAGACCAATGGGCAACCGGTGCCGACTTAGGACGGCCATCTGCCACGTAAATAGCAGACGGTGTGGTTATCCTGGATTACGTGCGCACAACCCTCCCACCATTCCGATTTCCCAGAGGTCTCGAAGAACGCACAATTATGGTGTAAAGTAACCTCCTAACTGTTAAATGACCACACACAAACAAGACCGTAAAACACATGGGTCCAAGCAACACAGATGAATATGTAAATGGATATAAAAAGAGGACGTGCGTAATACAGTCCGTGCTCTGCCGGCTGTAGCGAGTTCATATATGTTATCACCCGAGGAGTCCGACTGACATTCAGAGAGGACAGGTGGTCGGGGCCCTGTCTTCTCTAAGGAGGTTTGGACAGGGCCCGTCATGGAGTCCCGTCGTCACAGTCAGTCAGAGTGCAAGTCCTAAGAATGCGCTCGTATATTGTACATTGGTCGAGTACCAAGCGTAGTGTCCGTCTGGTGACATTAGGATCATATCCACGGTATAAAAGGCGTTTGATGACTCTGACTTTGACACACGAAAAAAGAAAAATTAGACCAACCAAAAGTGAAAATAATACTGCTAAAAGAAGTGTGGCTTTCATAGTTACTGTGCCAAAGTGCCAAAGTAAGATACGACTAAAATTCTTTCATTATCATGATTATCGATCGAAAAACTATAATGTGTATTTGATTTATTTTCAACTGCAAATTCAATTTTAATGTCCAAACAATCTATTTCAGTGATAAAAGTGTTTGGAAAGAACCGGGGAATAAAGAGTCACTTGGTGAGTGTCACTGCTGGTGGACCAGGAGTCCCCGAGGGCACATGTAGCCAAGTTCGATCAATTTCGGTTGATCGTTCCTTCAACGCATTCTAAATTTCTGTTATCAAAATTTCTTGAAATTTCTAAAAAGTGGGTCCTGTAGCATCATATCCCACCCATCCTGCTACGTATTTCGGTACACTTTTTCGACATAGTAACTTTCATACTTTTTTGGCATATTACATTGTTTAGATTTAGGATCACTGATGAGGGTTAAGTACCCGAAACGTGCATGTCTGGTCCACGTTGCCAATTTATCTGTTCTTAAATGATGCTATTCAATTTGAAGACGTTTACATTTATACCACTTGGTGAGTGTCACTGCTGGTGGACCAGGAGTCCCCGAGGGCACATGTAGCCAAGTTCGATCAATTTCGGTTGATCGTTCCTTCAACGCATTCTAAATTTCTGTTATCAAAATTTCTTGAAATTTCTAAAAAGTGGGTCCTGTAGCATCATATCCCACCCATCCTGCTACGTATTTCAGTACACTTTTTCGACATAGTAACTTTCATACTTTTTTGGCATACTACATTGTTTAGATTTAGGATCACTGATGAGGGTTAAGTACCCGAAACGTGCATGTCTGGTCCGCGTTGCCAAATTATCTGTACTTAAATGATGCTATTCAATTTGAAGACGTTTACATTTATACCACTTGGTGAGTGTCACTGCTGGTGGACCAGGAGTCCCCGAGGGCACATGTAGCCAAGTTCGATCAATTTCGGTTGATCGTTCCTTCAACGCATTCTAAATTTCTGTTATCAACATTTCTTGAAATTTCTAAAAAGTGGGTCCTGTAGCATCATATCCCACCCATCCTGCTACGTATTTCGGTACACTTTTTCGACATAGTAACTTTCATACTGTTTTGGCATATTACATTGTTTAGATTTAGGATCACTGATGAGGGTTAAGTACCCGAAACGTGCATGTCTGGTCCACGTTGCCAATTTATCTGTTCTTAAATGATGCTATTCAATTTGAAGACGTTTACATTATTAAGAGAAATGCTGTAAGTTATTTTTCGTACATCTTAATATATTTTTATTTAGATCTATTAATTTACTATCATTCTTCTGTTTTTTTTTTTTTTTGTAAATAATAATTTATCTTCATTGTTGGTCAAATATATCAAAATGTATTTATTTCCATAGTTTCTTTTTATTGATAAACACAGATCTCAGAATCCTGAAAAAATAAGAAAACTGGAAAAAAAGAATGACGGAGAAAAGTGCCGTAGGATGTGTGCTAGAGGAAAAAGTCAGTAATATTTTAGTAAACGTAAATCAACACTCGCGATTTTTTTAAAGTAGCAGAACTAAAAAGAATGAAAACAGAAATCAAGATTGTATTTTAAGTTTCTGTTACTTTTTTTCTAGAATGAAACCACATCAACATCAACACAATCAACTCAGACCGAAGAGATAACAATTCCTTACATGGATGCTATTAAGTCTTTGGAAATCGAAACAATTAAAACGGGAATGATCTTGGAAAATATAAAGAAATACCTCATTGACAAGTTTTAAAAGATGTCTAAGTATATGAATGAAAACGTCTTCAAATTGAATAGCATCATTTAAGAACAGATAAATTGGCAACATGGACCAGACATGCACGTTTCGGGTACTTAACCCTAGTCAGTGATCCTCAAATCTAAACACTGTAATATGCCAAAAAAGTATGAAAGTTACTATGTCCAAAAAGCGTACCGAAAGACGTAGCAGGATGGGTGGGATATGATGCTACAGGACCCACGTTTTAGAAATTTCAAGAAATTTTGATACAGAAATTTTAGAATGCGTTGAAGAAAAGATCAACCTTAATTGATCGAACTTGGCTACATGTGCCCTCGGGGACTCCTGGTCCACCAGCAGTGACACTCACCAAGTGGTATAAATGAAAACGTCTTCAAATTGAATAGCATCATTTAAGAACAGATAAATTGGCAACATGGACCAGACATGCACGTTTCGGGTACTTAACCCTCGTCAGTGATCCTCAAATCTAAACACTGTAATATGCCAAAAAAGTATGAAAGTTACCAAGTCCAAAAAGCGTACCGAAAGACGTAGCAGGATGGGTGGGATATGATGCTACAGGACCCACGTTTTAGAAATTTTGATACAGAAATTTTAGAATGCGTTGAAGAAACGATCAACCTTAATTGATCGAACTTGGCTACATGTGCCCTCGGGGACTCCTGGTCCACCAGCAGTGACACTCACCAAGTGGTATAAATGAAAACGTCTTCAAATTGAATAGCATCATTTAAGAACAGATAAATTGGCAACATGGACCAGACATGCACGTTTCGGGTACTTAACTTTTCAAAATGGATACCATATGAACTGAATTTCAATATTGTGATGAAAGAAAACATTTTCGTTTCCATTTTTTATCTTTTTGTGTGTAATTCCTTGTTTCTTTTTCATTTCATGATATATTTTAACATTTTTTACGTACAGTAGTGTATCATGTACTCAAAATAGCAAAGAGAGTGTTCCTACAAAAGGCATTAAAAACAATATGTCACTGTCAGGAAGACTGAAAGCAATGATGGGCCCCTAGAATCCACATATAAATCGTCCGTCATTCGTAAGTGTCCTATACATCATACGGACCATGCCTTGAATGAATGTCGCTCTTTTAGACTGAAACCAATCCAAGAACGACTACAATTCCTTAAGGATAAGAACATTTGCTCTAGATGTTGTACATCTAAATCGCACGATTGTAAAAAGACAATTTACTGCAAGGAGTGCAACAGTGATAAGCATCCGACAGCTTTACATATTGACTCAAACACTCCATCACAACCGCAATCTGTACCGTCTAACGGCGGGGAGCCTAATATTTCAACCTCTTGCACACGTATTTGTAAGGAATTTACTGGAAAATCCTGTGCAAAGATATTACTTGCAAATGTCAGTTTGAGCGAAGGGTTCCAACTCTCTACCTTCTTGAGAAAATTCCAAACCAATTTACATGCACCAGACACATGTTTCGAATATTAAATTCTCATCAGTGATGCTTAGATGTACAGTATAAAAACATTGACCTCAGAATATAACAAAAATGTAATCGATCGGTTAATTTAACATCTCCATGACATCTGATTCTGTATACTTTGTTTATGACTTCCGTCAATGTTTAATTTTGTGCTCTATTGTGAGTGCTGTAGAGATTATCGTCAGGATCTTGGTGTCATACTTATGCCCTTTGCTGTGTGGAGCTCGTAAAAAAGATCCCCGCGAAGGATGTTTTATACTTCCCTGACATTGTCGCCATAGCACTTTCTAACGTCAGATAGTGCATGATTTTTATATATTTTCATTTCTATGCTTCATTTACACCGACGGCTGGCGCGGCTAGCCAACAGGGGATGCTCACTCCTCCCGGGCACCTGGTCCCCCTGTTAGGTGTCAGTCGATGTTTAATTTTGTGCTCTATTGTGAGTGCTGTTGAGATTATCGTCAGGATCTTCTTTAACTCATTTGTGTCACACTTATGCCCTTTGCCGTGTGGAGCTCGTAAAAAGATCCCCGCGAAGGGTTTGACAGTAAGTGTTTTGAATATAACTTCCCTGACACTGTCGCCATAGTACTTTCTATATAGACAAAACGTCAGATAGTGCATGGTTTTTATATATTTTAATTTCCATCCTTCATTAACATCGACGGCGGGGGCGGCTAGCCAACAGGGGATGCTTACTCCTCCCGGGCACCTGGTCCCACCTCTAGCTTGCTAGGAGTCCGGCGATGTTTAATTTTGTGCTCTATTGTGAGTGCTGTAGAGATTATCGTCTGGATCTCATGTAAATCATTCGGTATACTATGTTTGTTCTTATTGATTGTATTGGGATCATATTTTTCAGCAATTAATTTGTCTCTGAGTATAAAAACATAGAACCTAAAGATGTTCTTCATACCTTCAATCATGCTGTATGGTATTCCCATACCTTTGACCATGCTGTCTATTGTAGTTATCGATATTTTCCATATTATTAACACATCGATATAGATGTGTGATGTTGTAAAACACATAAATATATCAAAATAACAATAACTCTTAAATATGACATATTCCCACCTCGTACAAGTGTGCAACACATAACACGCATGTGGTGTTTGATTTGTACTGGGTAGGGGAGTGGGACGCATTATTACTATTATTGCGGGAGACAGTTGCCACTGCTCAAGCTAGTTCGGTGGAGGCATCAGCCTCTTCGGCTGGACAGACTTTGCTGAGTACAACATGTACTGCATCCTCAGCTTGAGGGCAGAATGAAAAAGCTCATACATGATCTTTCTTTACATATAAGCATAAAGTTGACGAAATTTGACAAATGTAAGAACCTTTTCGTCAATACTTTTTTAACCTCGCCGGGGATCCTGATCGCAGCATCGGGAGGGGGTTTCCAACAACAAACCGCCTTATATCAGATATAAGTATGGTGGAGTAATGTTATATTATATATTTTTTCTTTGTTATAGAGAAATCAATTTTCTTTTTAAGAACCCAATCCTTGTCGTGAAGGATCTATGAAGTCAAACACACGTGTGCCTGCAGAAATTATGGACCTGATACAGGGATTGTGGACCTGGTGATAATAGTGATGAACCAAGTGACTGTGGACATGATGATAATAGTGATGAACCAAGTGATTGTGGACCTGATGATAATAGTGATGAACCAAGTGATTGTGGACCTGGTGATAATAGTGATGAACCAAGTGATTGTGGACCTGGTGATAATAGTGATGAACCAAGTGATTGTGGACCTGGTGATAATAGTGATGAACCAAGTGATTGTGGACCTGGTGATAATAGTGATGAACCAAGTGACTGTGGACCTGGTGATAATAGCACAGGAACCTGTCGTTTTAATAGAGAAAATAAATTATTGTTCACTCCCTCATGCCTCTGTGTTCATATTACAATTTTCTCAAGGAATGAAACAAAATCGAAAAATTCTAGACATCAATTTTCCCAACATAACTTCGCCAATATATCGTCTACATGGGATACGACGGACAAATCGCGACTTCCAACGCTAAAAATAATATATCATGTTATAAAAACAACAAACATTACGTACAATAACACCGACAGATAGATGCTACAGCTCCTTTTACATGGATAACATTCCCTCTTGATTACACTGTTTTCTCCAACGCCATGAGACATCAACTTCCTGTGTACATAGTGAATTGAACATCTCCCGCCTCTCATAAGGAGCACCGTCCGAAACATATTAGCTGTACGTTGGAATTTTGACCATTGCAATGGACCCATCCGAAGTAGTTGGGAATCTTTAATTTGCCTACGCCAATTTGCGGCACACCAACCCCATTTAAAGTCCCTTAAGGACTAGGCTAGGGTTACTTGGCCAGACAGGCTGACACCCTGTATATAGCTTAGTAATTGTACCGGTAACCATAGCCTAGTACTTTGGAAGGGTCTCTAAAATGGTCCTGTGTCTCAGATGGGTGTTTAAGCAAGTTAAAGATTCCTCACTGCTTCGGATGGGTCCGTTACACAGGTAAAAATTCCAACATACAGCTGCGTTTTCAAACAGTGCTCCTAATAAGAGGCGGGAGATGTTCAATTCACTATGCACACAGGAAGTTGATGTCTCATGGCGTTGGAGAAAACAGTGTAATCAAGAGGGAATGTTATCCATGTAAAAGGAGCTGTAGCATCTATCTGTCGGTGTTATTGTAAGTAATGTTTGTTGTTTTTATAACATGATATATTATTTTTAGCGTTGGAAGTCGCGATTTGTCCGTCGTATCCCATGTAGACGATATATTGGCGAAGTTATGTTGGGAAAATTGATGTCTAGAATTTTTCGATTTTGTTTCATTCCTTGAGAAAATTGTAATATGAACACAGAGGCATGAGGGAGTGAACAATAATTTATTTTCTCTATTAAAACGACAGGTTCCTGTGATAATAGTGATGAACCAAGTGATTGTGGACCTGGTGATAATAGTGATGAACCAAGTGATTGTGGACCTGGTGATAATAGTGATGAACCAAGTGATTGTGGACCTGGTGATAATAGTGATGAACCAAGTGATTGTGGACCTGGTGATAATAGTGATGAACCAAGTGACTGTGGACCTGGTGATAATAGTGATGAACCAAGTGATTGTGGCTTTCCACTTATTGTGTAATGGAAACGGGAATTGTTGACCTGATGATAATAGTGATGAACCAAGTGATTGTGGCTTTCCACTTATTGTGTAATGGAAACGGGAATTGTGGACCTGATGATAATAGTGATGAACCAAGTGACTACGGCTTTCCACTTATTGTGTAATGGAAACGGGAATTGTGGACCTGATGATAATAGTGATGAACCAAGTGATTGTGGCTTTCCACTTATTGTGTAATGGAAACGGGAATTGTGGACCTGATGATAATAGTGATGAACCAAGTGACTGTGGCTTTCGACTTATTGTGTAATGGAAACGGGAATTGTGGACCTGATGATAATAGTGATGAACCAAGTGACTGTGCCTTTCGACTTATTGTGTAATGGAAACGGGAATTGTGGACCTGATGATAATAGTGATGAACCAAGTGATTGTGGCTTTCGACTTATTGTGTAATGGAAACGGGAATTGTGGACCTGATGATAATAGTGATGAACCAAGTGATTGTGGCTTTCGACTTATTGTGTAATGGAAACGGGAATTGTGGACCTGATGATAATAGTGATGAACCAAGTGATTGTGGCTTTCGACTTATTGTGTAATGGAAACGGGAATTATGGACCTGGTGATAATAGTGATGAACCAAGTGACTGTGGCTTTCCACTTATTGTGTAATGGAAACGGGAATTGTGGACCTGGTGATAATAGTGATGAACCAAGTGATTGTGGCTTTCGACTTATTGTGTAAGGGAAACGGGAATTGTGGACCTGATGATAATAGTGATGAACCAAGTGATTGTGGCTTTCGACTTCGCAGCACATTTAAGGCCTTCCATAGAAATGACGTAGAAGTTTTTTTCCGCCAAATAACGTAACGTCATATGACGTCATGGACCCCGTGTCGTCAGGTTAGGTAGCAACACATTTATTAGCTTTGTTCATCGTTGATTCCTTTATTTACGAGATAAGATTGCATTTATACAAAAAAACAAAACATATAACTTCATCACTGACACATCGCCGGGTCAATATACTTTTGAGAAAGCCCCTAATCTATATCTGTAAACTGTGACCCCGTACACCGAGGAATGCGATCTGCGTTACTTAGAAGCTTGAGGTGACGAACAGGTGCGAATCAACAGTTTACAGAGCGGGTAAAACGAATAAAAAGGCAGATTTTGGTAAGTATAAGCGATATCAAACTTCAATAACTGGTGCTGTATGAAGGAAATATCTTAGAATTAGTACAATTACATCATGGAATCAATTTATTCATAGAAATAACAGGAAACTCCTTGGATTACCAAGAGACATGTGTGAAATGTATGTGTAAATGACAGAATTTCATCGCGTTTTACTTAAAATGCACTGTTACTGCAAAGCTGAGTAGTAGCTAATTTTTATGTGAAAGTTAAGACACTTGTAGTTTATGATATCAGTTCGTACGAAAGTTGAATGATGAGGAAAAAAGGGTGAATGTGTAATTATTATGTGATACTAATGTGCCCATGCCCATGTATATGTTGTTTTCATAACATGTACCTTTAAAAATGTTTGCATCTGAGTACACTTGTAGTTGTACAATAAGTTATACTTGCAGTAGTATGTGCACCGAAATATCGAAATATTCAAATACCAATTATTGTTTTTTTTTTCTTCAGAATGTTAAACTTAGAATGGATTTCACACCAGCTGCTGCATGAAAAGAAATATTGTCACACACTGTGAATGTTTCAGAAACACATGCATGTATCATAGCCACACAGTACTGTTCATTTTGGATATTTTTGCAGGTACAGAATTTTTAAATTTATGTGTAGAGTAACATTTGTTTTGCCTATTTAGGAATATTATAATGATTTAAAAAAGAAGTCAAATAAAATAAATGCATTTACTATCTATAGTGAATAATCTAAAACTATAGCCATACCAGGCTTATTTAGCTATTCATGAAATAATAACATATCACTGCGAATTCTTTGTAATTTATGTCGCTAGGACACACATGTATATTATATAACTAACTTGTAAAATTATGAATTTTGTGTCCAAGCTGTACCATACAGTTTGGATTTTAAAAGCTAGATTTATATAGTCAATATTTTTTTTTCTATTTCAGATCCTTGCCTTGAAGAGTGAATGCTTGAATAATAACTTTGAACAACCACACACATTACAGATGAAGAAATGTTACTTTCAATATAAAATAAAGAAAATTAATATCTCCTAAAATTGATCTGTACTTGACTTCATGCTCAAATTTCCAAGAGCGGGGAGGGGGGTTAAATTGCTTTTGTTTTGATAGTTTGTCTGCCTGAAGCATTTAGCCGAGCATGAGAGGGCTTTCAAGGTCAACATATACACAAATCTCTATGTGCATCACAGTGCATGGCAAGAGCAGATACGAAGATTTGAAATTTAAGCTTGACTTTGCTTTCAAAAGATACATGTAGCTACTGACACCTGCATGGTATGCAACAAAGACATAAATTATTGCTGCACTTGCAGAACATCTCGTACAAGGTGGCTGTAAAGGAAAGGTCCCATAATACCAGTTATTAAAATGTCGGTCACTCTCATAATATGGTGTTAGGAAAAAAATGACAAATAATCTCAAGCTCCTGGCAAGAGTTATTCACACACCATTAATTTGTTCCAGCTTTACAATTATTTTATTTGATATCTGCACTGCAGAAAAAAATAAGACTGGGTCATCGGTCAAATGACAAATTTGAAATACTGAAAATATTCAACAAATTTGCTTAATGCTTACATCAACTTTGTCATAGGACGTCGTTTATCTAAATTTTGGTAGATCACTTTGTCTGTTGTCCCCCCCCCCCCCAATCATGTTGTCACGAAAATATCGGGAGTAATGAAACAAGGTAGGATTGCTGCTCGACCATTCCGAAGCACATTTATTGATCATATGCATACAGATGTTTGTTACGACAAGGATCCGATATTATAATAAAGGAGTAACCTTTCGAATATTTTGAAAGGCGAAGGGAAACATGATTGCTGAATGAAATCCTGCTATAGATTTGACCCCAAAAAATCTCTGAATTTTGCATCTGCTGTAAATAATAATTCTGTCTGGACGACTATCAAATAAATTCATGATCTGAAAATGCAAACAAAAGGAGAGAAAAAACCCACCCAAAACAAAGCCGTTATACATACAATTAAAAGTCCTCTAGCCCGACCCACCCCCTTTCCCGGCCCCATAAATCAATGACCGCTCTTTAAACACACTACCATTTATTTCGTCGATCTCATGAAGAATTTATAAGTGCTAATTCACTTTCAGGGGACATGGAATTCAAATAAAACATATGAAATCTAATTAAGTAAAATCGTGCAGAAGATTCCCAATGTCAGTGCAGCGTGGACGATGAATAGAAACTCGAGGTCACGCTTTACTTTCAATTTTCATCAACTTTTGCATGCAATTGCAAGTTGTCAATTATAAGTGCTTTTCAATGTCAATGTCAGCTACGCTTTTACATGGCTTGTGTTTTTATTTCTTTATTTTTGTTATAGAAAATATACACTGAAAAATGTTAAAAAAAAAAGAAAAAAAAAGAAAAAGAAACAGTGCCTATGCGTCTTCTGACACATTGAAATTAAATTTTAAATTAGTATGAAAGTATACCTAAATTTCAATATTAATATGATAATGGACATCATCCACGGAATTTGCCGATTCCTCTATTTCCAATCTAGATCAAATTTTGTTTTTTTTTTTCTGCTGGGAAACAAACATCAGTTTTATCTTCTTTTTTTTACCCTTATTTTTTTCCCGATGTCTAGAAAAAATAATATTGGATCTAGAATTACCTGTTGTCCAGAGCATAGGACTATACTAGTATATAGTAGATAAGGTCTCCTTTCTTAAAATAAGAAACCAGAGAAACCATAACATAAAGAAATTTTGGTATAAACAGTGAAGAATTTATGTATGTTATCGATCCCATTGCGGTCAAAGGCGTCATAAGTCGATCAAGGTTTTTTTTTTCTGTCACGGTAATGATTATCAAAGGGACGTATAATGTATGTAAATAAATATTACGAATTAATATAATCAATCCATGCAATTCTAATGCATGTCCGATATTATACAGCATCATGTTAATTTCATGTATGTTTGGTTCATGGGTTCGTACGGTAACCGGCAAGACTGACACCCCGGCGTGGCGCCCTGTCCCCCCCCCCCCCCTTTTTTTCCCCGCGATTCACCCTTCAATATACAAAAAGTGAAATGAAATTTAACAGACTTGAATAAATATTGCTTGATCATTTTTCATATGATGAAATGAAAAAAGTTTATTCAAATTAGCTTTTTAAAAAATTAAAACGGAATTTACAGAGAGCAATTAACGCGATTACGTCCCTTGAATAAATCTGATTCCAATGAACGTTTATTTGGTAAACGAACGAACTACCGATTAGCATCTGTCAGAAAAACTGCAACGGCGCAAGATGTTACCGTACATAAATCAAAGTGAAATTTTGCACACAATTTAAGTGATAGGTGTTCTTCCATAATTCAACTGGGGGAAACGTTTACATTCTATAGTTTCTTTTAAATTCTCTGCCATTCGTGCCAGTGTCGGTAATTTTTTATGAAATGGGTACATTTTGCTCGATTTTTTAAGTAGGCGTTCTTTATCAAAGATTTCCCCAGCAAGAAGTAGGTAAATAAAACCCCCCTTTGTAGTATGGTATCAATATTTTCTTTGAAAGATAAGGTTTCACCTTGCGCCAACTGATTTTGTATGACCAATGTTGATCTACGAAAATATACGTGTCATGTGACAACCCGACGTTCGGGGAGCATATATCAATAAATTATGATATAGCATCTATACTGATACATAAACTATTTCATTTCATCTTATTTGGACAATTTAATAATTCCTTAATAGCTATCATTACTGACATCAAATTTTGTCAATGACGTCATGGAAGGCCTTAAATGTGCTGCGTTATTGTGTAATGGAAACGGGAATTGTGGACCTGATGATAATAATGATAAACCAAGTGACTGTGGCTTTCGACTTATTGTGTAATGGAAACGGGAATTGTGGACCTGATGATAATAGTGATAAACCAAGTGACTGTGGCTTTCGACTTGTGGTGTAATGGAAACGGGAATTGTGGACCTGATGATAATAGTGATGAACCAAGTGACTGTGGCTTTCGACTTATTGTGTAATGGAAACGGGAATTGTGGACCTGGTGATAATAGTGACGAACCAAGTGACTGTGGCTTTCGACTTATTGTGTAATGGAAACGGGAATTGTGGACCTGATGATAATAGTGATGAACCAAGTGACTGTGGCTCTCGACTTATTGTGTAATGGAAACGGGAATTGTGGACCTGGTGATAATAGTGATGAACCAAGTGACTGTGGCTTTCGACTTATTGTGTAATGGAAACGGGAATTGTGGACCTGATGATAATAGTGATAAACCAAGTGACTGTGGCTTTCGACTTGTGGTGTAATGGAAACGGGAATTATGGACCTGATGATAATAGTGATGAACCAAGTGACTGTGGCTTTCGACTTATTGTGTAATGGAAACGGGAATTGTGGACCTGGTGATAATAGTGACGAACCAAGTGACTGTGGCTTTCGACTTATTGTGTAATGGAAACGGGAATTGTGGACCTGATGATAATAGTGATGAACCAAGTGACTGTGGCTTTCGACTTATTGTGTAATGGAAACGGGAATTGTGGACCTGATGATAATAGTGATGAACCAAGTGACTGTGGCTTTCGACTTATTGTGTAATGGAAACGGGAATTGTGGACCTGGTGATAATAGTGATGAACCAAGTGACTGTGGCTTTCGACTTATTGTGTAATGGAAACGGGAATTGTGGACCTGGTGATAATAGTGACGAACCAAGTGACTGTGGCTTTCGACTTATTGTGTAATGGAAACGGGAATTGTGGACCTGGTGATAATAGTGATGAAGCTAGTGATTGTGGCTTTCGACTTGTGTGTAATGGATACAGGAATTGTGGTCCTCATGCTAATAGTGATGAAGCTAGTGATTGTGGCTTTCGACTTGTGGTGTAATGGATACAGGAATGGTGGACATGGTGATGACAATAATGAACCCAGTGATTGTGGTTTGTGCCGTAATTTTTTATTGGGTATTGTACTACTAATATATCTCTTTTATAACACACACATAGAAGCAAGAAGTCAGTTGGTACCTTCTTTTTCAACTTTGTTAATGAGAATGAGCGTTTTGTAACTTTTACTATTTCCAATTGCAGAAAGTTATCCCTGTTAAAGATTTCTTATTGAATGGCTTTTTTTAATTTCGTTAATTTTTATCTATCATCTTTTTTTTTTCGGATACATCACCATATTTGGCTTTGATATCTCGATATAATAATAAACTTGATTGACAATATGAATTTGTCAGCAGCTATTTTCATGTCTTTCAAAAACAGTTCTTCCTCTGTTCATCAAAGTTTAAAACAGTCGCATTATTCCAAGGAATGCATGTTTTTTACTTGGAAACATAGCAGCACATAAGGATACTTTTATATGAAATTGTGACGACATAAAAGTGTGACTAAATAAAAGTGTGACAGACAGACGCCGGTCGAATCGATCCCTTCCTTCTGCTTGGAGATTATCCTGCATATTAGTAATAACAGGAAGCAATATAAATTAAAAAAAAAATTAAGCTTGCATTGACATATTTTGCTATATACAATCATCAGAAGTATTATCGTAACATTTCAAATCGTTAAATATTCCTGGTCTTTTTAAGCAATAAATTTGCAACAAGTACATTGTACAAACGCTCTTTTAAGACGGTCCCACTCTATCAAATAATACAATCAGATATCCCACATCGGAATCATTTTGAAAGCCCTTGCAGGGATGAAGATAAACTGAAACAGAAATTAAGATACCTTCGCTTTAACGAGATCGCGGTCTTACACCCTCTTGTACCTCGTAATATCAACATTTAATTTGAGGCTTTTAAAGGGCGCAAAGATAGCTTATATATATTTATGTCTGGATTACATTTATAAGATCGATGTATTTTGCTTCACGTTTCATTACAAAAATGAATGAAAGTCAAAGAAAATACAATATCAGAATAGCTCCTGTTATTTCGGATCATCCCATTTCAGATCGCTTATATATAAACCCTTAGGTACCTTTATGGCATGACGTGACATATAATGGGGCAAATTAAAGGCCGGATTCTAACCTACTTTTGTTATAGCTATAGGCAGATATTACTTCCGCAGCCAAACTTTATCATAGAAATAATAATTCACTGATTAAGGCACGGTCCATTTAATACTCTGGGGGGGGGGCCTTGGGTTTTTGTCGAAAAAAATAATTTTGCTCTGAATTTTGATGAATAAAATAAATTTTCTTACGATGTGACAGAAAAAAATAATCTTGCTCTTACAAGTAATCTGAATTTGAAGAATTTACCATAAAATTTCGCTAAAAAATCCTGAAAATTTTCCGGCTCGCTTCGCTCGCCACACTTCAATTCCTATTACAAAAATTTTGGCTCGCTTCGCTCGTCATAGTTTTCTATCAAAATATGAAGTTCCTATTTGAAAATATCAAAAGAATGCATGTTAAATAAAAGAGGGGCTTCCTTAAAGGCTTAAATATGTTATCAATTAAGAAATGACTGTCTTACTTTTGGTGTTCATGGGTGTATAATTCTGGTTGGACACGTGCAAATTCCGTGAATCGCGAAGCGATTCTCGGAAAATTTTCACGTGTCCAACCAGAATTATACACCCATGAACACCAAAAGTAAGACAGTCATTACTTATATTTACATTTATTCTAAATATCGGTCCTTTTCATTTGCATGCACTTCGCATATTTTGCCTGTTTAAGTGTCAAATGTATTTGAACGTTGGTAAATTCTCCCTACATGCAAAACTTGCACGTGAGCAACCCAAGTTATTGGAATATAATTCTAGTTGTCTAATGGGCGTTTAACATGGGGAATCTACTAGTAATGTAAATATTATAATGTATTCACTGTTAATAGATGCATGTGTCATAATAGAGTCTAATTTCATATGCAAATTTGGAAAGAGAACTTCAGTTTTTCACCAATTTACAATTCTAAATTTGAAAATTTGTCTGGAAGAACCTCTTACTCAGACCCAGGCTTACTTTAACCTAGGTAACAGGTATATAAATTTTGTTTACTGAGGATTATATTGTAAAATTATTTTATCTCTCTGTTTAGATGTGAACTGAATTTGTGCATAAAAATGAAGTCATATTTTAGAGTTTTTAGTCAAAGTAAAGAATTTTTATTGATAAAACATAAACATTCTTAATATATCGCACATCACTTAATGTTAGAAAAAAATTTCTTGCTCCAACTTTGCAAGAAAAAAAATAATTTTGCTCCGGTCCGGGGCGAAAAAAATAATCTTGCTCAGACAAAAAACCCAAGCCCCCCCCCCCCCGAATATCAAATGGACCGTGCCTAAATTAATGTACTACTAATGCATGAATCCTTGTTGAATCATTTAGTCTTAATTATAATCTTGGTTAAGGTGATCAGAAGTAGATAAAGGTAATATGATCTGATCAGTGGCGTAGCTAGACCCAAAAAGATGTGTATGCTTGATTTTACAGTGCGAGCGCACTAGGGGGGTCCGGGGGCATGCCCCCCCTCCCCCCGGATAAGAACACAGCAGAGGCCATTTCCCTTCTTTTAGACCACGAAATTATAAATCAGATTATCCTTAAATTTCTAACTAAAATTGTAAAAATAGCGACCTTTTGATAATAATCATGATATTTTTTTCTGTACAAAACCGTGTTGATGTTTGATTTTAATGGAAGCCCAGACAAGTCTTAAAATGAACATTAATAACTATATGAATGGAAAATTTTAATCCAGAAACATAAAACATCAGTAACAATATCAGCTGAGAACACAGCGCCATCTTGGCCGCGAAAGAGACCCAAATCTAGGCTATTGTTGGTCAAAATTACTGAAGTTATTGTGTCACTTAAATAATAAACGGCGTTCTTTGGCATTGGCAAACTTATCAACAACGCTTTGCACGTTAGTTAGTGAAAACTTATTGTATTTCAAAGAAAATATTTTTTTGTCAAATTGATGTGTATGCTTGAGCATATACAAGCATATATGGTAGCTACGCCAGGATAGGATAGTATAGGATAGAATGTAGGAAAGGATGGGATAGAATTGGATTGGAATGAGGTGTATTGGATAGAGTGGGTAAGAGATGGATGTAGGATGGTGGATAGTATAGACTGTAAGAATGCGGAAGGGTTCCAACTCTATACCTTCTTGAAGAAACTTTCAAACTAATTGTCATGTACCAGACACGTGTTTCGAATATTAAATTCTCATCAGTGATGCTTCCAGCCAAATTGCTATTCATAAACAGTCCAAATTAATTTCACTAGCGCCCTCGTGCGATATTTTTAGAATTTAAATTTATGCACTTACTTTACTTTTGGCGCGGCTCCAAAACTCTCATCCTCGGTACCCCAGGCTATTTGCCCTTTGGCTGAATACCCTGGGTCATATCGAACTATTTCGGGGATTTCCATTTATATGCAAATGTTGCTGATAGGCTCCCTCACAAACTTTTTTAATCCAATCGCATGATTGTTTACAAACATCTTTTGGATAGCGATGATAAAAGGTGCATGTGTGACTAGGTAAGATACTTTTTGATGCCCTGAGACAATAATCGGATTGTTAATTAGATGTTTTCGATACAAATATTCAGGTAACCCACAAAAAATCCCTCTTGTGTGCGATTCATATACTGTCCTCACTGGTCTGCGCGCATCCATTACCGTCAGTATTTTTAACTTCACGAAGAAGAGCTATTTTATTTAAAATCCCCGAAATAGTACGATATGACCCAGGGTATTCAGTCAAAGCGCAAATAGCCTCGGGTACGGAGGATGCAAAACTCCTGCAGAGTCGATTCAGTTGCATATCCAAATAAAATCTATGTACAAAATAGCATTGGAGGGATGATGCTAAGATGTTAACCTCCTTGGATTTCTATGTTTTTCAATGAGATGGCAATAATTTCCGAAATAGCAAAAATATATATATGATGACACATTGATAAAGGGCCAAAACAAAGCTTCTTTCAGGAGACAGAGCTGGATAGAAGTAATTAATTCACTTGACAAACATCAGTTCAAAGGGAACGATTTTAGCCGCTCCACGCTGCAACAAAAATAAGTGTTGCAGTACTGTAATGTCTTGTGCTGGAAGAACTTGTCTTATTCTTATTGGTCATTGAAAATTCATTATTAATGATCTTTAATGAAATTAAAAATTTCGCACAAAAACATCGGCAGTTTTCCAATATCACAGATAAAGGATTGAAGATACAGTGGGCCCTGTAGCATCATAACCCACCCATCCTGCCACGTGTTTCGGTACATATTTGGAAATGATCATTTTCACACTCTTTGACTATATTTCATTGTTAAGATTGATGATCACTGAAGAGGGTTACGTACTCGAAATATGAAATAATCTCTCTTGTCATTATTTATGTCCAAAAATGGTGTTTCTGTGTCTGTAACGTTTTCCTTGTTTATAGTAAAATCTTGTGGAAAAAAAAACCCATCAGTTTTGGATTTCTTTTCCATGAATGTTTAAAACTTAATCTGCAATAAGAGGCGCACAATGATTACCCATACGGACACCTAAAACCTATTTTACAGATTCTCATCTTATGTTACATTAATGTCATCTAAGAGAAAGAACAAGGCAACACTTCTATCACTACATGTCCATGATTTCTATATAGACATAACCTCAGTCTGTGCATTCTTTGTAGATATTTTTTTCAGTTTTGTGCGCTGACATCGACGGCTGTTGCGGCTAGTCAAACATTGGATGCTTACTCCACCTGAGCACTGGATCACACCTTAAGCTTACTAGGGGTCCATTGATGCTCGGTGCTCTACTGTGAGTGCTGACGAGATCTTCTTTACCGCACTTGTATTCTGTAGCGGAAAAGAAACCTTTTGATTCAGATGTACAAATATAAGTACAAACGTACTAGAGAAGTTATATTTTTGGAAAAATCAGATTGTGCAGTTTAAAGGGGTAACGAGTGTCTGCTTGTATAAATGGCAGCTAAAAATAAAAATCTGAATAATTTTTGTCAGTTATTTGTTATCATTTACTGAAAAAATGAGTGATTTTGAAGCATAAGACATTAATTTTGATACACCTTTCCATCAATACTTCATCAGAAACTGATATTGAAGATGATGACAGTCTCATGAGACAATGCACAAAATTTGTACACCTAATAGAAATCTAAAAAAAATACTGTTGCAGAATATTTTGGGGGGATGCAACTTATGTAATATTCATGTACTGGGACATAAAAAGTAGAAAAAAAGCATGAAACACTGAGGTATCCATCAATACTTTTATGTGACAGCTCGGCAAATCTGATCAGCTTCAAAATTTCAAATACAAAAGTTGCTAGAGTTATCTTTCCTGTAAAATATATTCCTGTGAAGTAAAGGCAACCACACGACATGTCATTTTCTTCTCGTTTCCGAATAAAAATCTGATCCTTTTAAGAATTATTTAGACTTTCTAAATGAACGTAATTAGATTTTTTTTCAAAAGGCGGGGGGGGGGGGGGGTCCAAGCAAATGAGGGGGGTGTTCTCTAATCTATTGTTGTTAAAAATTTATACGTTAAAACGAGAAAAATCAGCCAAATAAAATTAAATTAAGGTAAGGGGAATTATACAATGTTGATGAAATAATGGGGAAAAAGAATAAGTCCTGACAATTTCCACTGATCCAGAGCACTAGACCTGATAAAAAAATATGCTATATCAAAAAATAGATGCCCTAGTCTTTTCGTTTAACCGTAACATTTTGGGTGAACATTCCCATTATTTAGCGATCAAGTCATTTGGATCTTATCCTCAATGTTTTAAAAAGTTGTGCGAAGATTTCCCGCGTTGAACTAGTAAAGGGTTGTCGAATGCGAATATTTCCAGTGCGAAATCGTTTTGGTGCGAGTCAAACCGAAACCTTTTTATGTATCTCTTTGTTAAAGAGTTCGATAATTTGCAAAATTTGACTCTGACTTCAACGGGTAAACAGTTAAACACGGATCGAAACTAAGTAATTGACTGTGCGAGTTAGCTCGCTTACCAGCCACTCGTTACCCCTTAAACTAAAGAAAACTTTTAAACGAACGCGACTGATTTAAAGAATGGAGAACCTTTTGTCCAATATTTCCTTCTGTGTGACCAGTATTATTAAAACTTTGAGTATATTAACAATTTTTTTTTATTAAATTCATGTTCATGCCTTCTCTTCCCTTGCACGTTTCCCACCTCTAGCGTGCTAGGTGTCATTCGATGCTCAATTTGGTACTTCTGTGTGAATGCTATTCAGATTGTCGTTAGGATCTTCTTTAATCATTATGGAAAATGCAGATTATACAACTTTAAAGTCACACTAAAGTAAACTTTATCCAGATCACGTCTAGCTCAATGAATGTAGATCAGTTTGTCCAAAATTTCCATCTGTATGACCTGTATTATAAAAAACGCTGAGTATGTTTACAATATTTGTGACTGAAACACAAGTTCTTTAGCTATCCTTCTACATTTACGTAGAAGAACGAGGATTTGTTTCGTTCAGGAACCGAGTAAGAAACGACTGGCTATGTTGGCGTTTGTTGTTTTCTAAGCAAAGGCGTATGTGAAACCTTATGAAAAATAAAGCATTAAGTAATGTTAAGATTGAACTTTATTATTAAATTGAAATCAACAAATAATAAGATGAGTATTATGGCCCAAACAAGGTTTTGCCTATGTATTACACTATATACTTGCCTATGTAATATACTATATACATATATCTGGTCCATGTTGCCAATTTATCTGTTCTTCAATGATGCTATTCAATTTGAAGACGTTTACATTTATACCACTTGGTGAGTGTCACTGCTGGTGGACCAGGAGTCCCCGAGGGCACATGTAGCCAAGTTCGATCAATTTTGGTTGATCGTTTCTTCAACGCATTCTAAAATTTCTGTTATCAATTTTTCTTTAAATTTCTAAAACGTGGGTCATGTAGCATCATATCCCACCCGTCCTGCTACGTCTTTCGGTACGCTTTTTCGACATAGTAACTTTCATACTTTTTGGCATATTACATGTTTAGATTTGAGGATCACTGACGAGGGTTCAGTAACCGAAACGTGCATGTCTGGTCCATGTTGCCAATTTATCTGTTCTTAAATGATGCTATTTAATTTGAAGACGTTTACATTGGTATTTGCCCATGTATCTGGGTTGTGACAGACCCTTGGATCCCGAGTTAAAACAAAAATCTAAAAAAATAAACATAGCATGACCATAATCAATTTGCGGAGGAAACGGAATCTTACAATCCGTTTTGATGTTGTTAATTTGGCGCCCTATAGTGAGTGTTGTTGATATTTTCGTCAGGATTAACGTTGTGATTCTAGCTATAAAAAGAGCCTGTATTCTGACGCATTTCTTAATGAATATAGTATAATCGCGATTATGAGTTAGGATGTTTTATTTTCAACATTGCACTTATCTCTATCTTGATTACATGTATTATTAAGACGCTGAGCATCTCCACATAGACTTGCAACAAGGATTTGATCTGTGCATGGACCAAGTAAAATACGACTGGCTCTGTTGGAGTTTGTTGTTTCATCTGCAGAAGCGTATGTAAAGCCAAAGGAAAAATAATGTATTATATTAAAGATACAGTGTCCCTGAAAAAATAAATTTTATATTTAAAACAGTATATTCTCGCAGTGGCATCAACCAGATGTGGATTTTAAAGAATTCGAAGGAACTTTTAGAACATCTGAAATCCACTCATTTTAGTAGAGTCCATTCGATCAATGCCTTTGATTTTTCGACACTTTACACTACAATTCCACATTCTAAATTGAAAGAAAGACTCGCAAAAATTATAAGTAATACGTTTACGGTAATCGCAAATACAAATTTATTGTTGTTAACTATGACAAAACCTACTTTGTAAAAGAAAAGTCAGATTCTGAAAATAAGTACACTGAAACAGACATTATTCAGATGTTAAACTTTCTGATCGACAACATTTTTGTGGTGTTTGGAGGAAAGGTCTTCCAGCAAATTGTCGGAATTCCAATGGGGACCAATTGTGCCCCACTCCTTGCCGACATTTCCTTTACTCGTACGAAGCTGAATTCATTCAATCTTTGGTCTCTGAAGGGAAAGTCAAAGAAACTACAGAGACAAATAATTCAGCATCCTATTTGGACATAATGTTGTCCTACGACACTGATGGTCACATGAACACCTCACTCTATGACAAACGTGACGACTTCAATTTCAGCATTACGAACTTTCCTTTTCTGAGTAGCAACATCCCTTCATCGCCTGCTTATGGCGTGTTCATATCTCAGTTGATACGCTATGCCAGAGCAAGTACCAAATATACGGATTTTGTTCTGAGAGCTAGGCGTCTTTCAGATAAGCTTCTCAGTCAGGGATATGTTTGTGACCGACTAACATCGTCACTAAGGAAGTTCTACGGTCGATATGGGGAACTCGTCATACACTATGATGTCCCACTATCCAGAATGGTGGATGATATTCTGTCATAGACCATTTGAACCATCCAACCAAAGATTGTACTCTATATCTTCCAAAATGGAAGTAACCGGATGTGACAGTTCTACCAAATTGAAGCGACGGGTGTTGCATGCAAGCAGGAGATGCTTACTCTCCCTGGGCACCTGGTCTCACTCTCATATCGGGAGTTCGCTTCTTTTCATATGGTGGAGGTTTTTGTTTTTGTTTGCTTTGGTTCCTGTTTTATCCTGATTTTGTATGCCTTCGGTTTCTGATTTTCTGAATTATCGATTTTGTACTGTAGACAGGGATATGGTCATTATCCATATTTGTCATTTTATTGAAAACGTAAAATGTATTCCAAAGGGTTTAGATAGATAAAAGAAGAAGACATAAAAAGTTATATTTGATAAATATGCAGGAACGACTCTAATATTATCGACGCAGTAGTACAAGGAACGTCAAATCACAGAAAAACATAAAACACAAAAAAACTACACAATAACCAACGAGACCAATGGGTAAACGGTGCCGACTTAGGACGGCCATCTGCCACGTCAGTAGCAGACGGTGTATGAGTTATGATGTTTTATTTTCAACATTGCACTTATCTCTATCTTGATTGCATGTATTATTAAGACGCTGAGCATCTCCACATAGACGTACAGCAAGGATTTGATCTGTGCATGGACCAAGTAAAATACAACTGGCTCTGTTGGAGTTTGTTGTTTCATCTGCAGAAGCGTACTTAAATCCCAAGGAAAAATAATGTATTATATTAAGATTTGACTTAAAGAAGTTCATGAATCGTAAAATACCTCATCCCTGTTTTATATGACAGGACACCTGGTCCCAACTCCAGCTTGCTATGCTCTATTTGGTGCTCCATTATGAGTGTTGTTAAGATTGTCGTCAAAATATCCTTTTATCTCATATACCGTTTGCCCATTGGTCTCGTTGGTTTATGTGTAGTCACTAGAGCAGTTGCATTTAGTTTACTTTACCACTACTTTTACCTCACCTCTACGCTTCAGTGGTCACTGCGGTTAGGGGTTACATAATCTTGGTCTCGAGTATTGACGACTACAGTTAACTTTTAAAGCTGACCTATCCTGACGTTTTGCGGGTACATTTCATATCTTAGACATAAAACTTGCGGGTACATTTTATGTAAATTTCCCCTTTTCGGACGAAGAAACATTAACCATTGTAATTTTTGCTACATAAATAAATGATCTTTCCGTCTGCATGTCCGTCCGTCTGATGATTATACTTTCACATTTAAATGGTAAAAAAGTGACAGGTCAGCTTTAAAAGGTAACTGTAGTTGGATCGCCTCAGGACAGGTGTGTATTGAACAATGTAAAGCCATGGCTGTGAAATATTCTGTTTAACGTGTGCGGACTTGTACCTTTCGAGACAAAATACCAGATAAAAAGCATACACTCACAATTAATTCGAGATTGCCAAAGGTATTCTGTCATACTGAAAAAAAGTTCCACTACGGCTTTATTACTCGAAATGAAAAACGGCTCAAATGGATCTATTTAAACCAAGACTTAGCTATAATAGCTCACATTCCCGTCTCCCCTGACTTGTACAGTGGATATGTGCCTTAAATAAAATTTCAGAATAATACATGTCATTGACAACAATACAAAAATTGTATGTTTTCGCCTAACTGGAGGGTGTCATTTTTTAAAACACCAGGATGGAAAACGAATTTTAAATACCACGGCCTAATCCCTAACCACACTGAAGCGTAGAAGTGAGGTAAAAGTAGAAGTAAAGTAAGAAGTAAAATAAATGCAACTGCTCTATTTGTGTTTTATGTTTTTCTGTGATTTGACGTTCATTGTACTACTGCGTCTCTTTCTGTGCGTGTCATTTTTGTGTTTTGCAGTGGGTGTTTTGGGAGGTTGCTGTTGATGCTGCAACTAGGTGTTGTTGGAGATCCCCTCCTTTCTTTTTTATCTCATATGAACACAGAATATAAAAGTGTAGATTGTAAATTAAAATTGTCAATTTAATATATTAAAACTTGTAACATCGTCTCTTGCTGAACTTGTCTTCTCCGTGTTTTCAATCCGGTTGTTTAGTTGTTGGTACTGCAAGCAGGTCTGGTTAGAGAGCCTATAGCTTCGTATTAAGCCAGAAAGCGCTACTGAAAGGAATAGGGGATTTCTATCAACGGTTGCAGCACCAATAGAAAAAATCCCACATGCAAAAAGCAGACACGCAAATGGTACAAGGAACGTCAAATCACATAGAAACATCACTCACAAATGACTACACATAATGGACAATCAATGAAATGCACCTGGCTGTGCCAATAAATCATATCGGTATTTAACTACAACTGATCCGAAACATGTATCTGGTGCATTAAAATCGGTTGTGATTTTCTTCAAGAATTTGAACGCTTACGTATTGGTACCATGTCTCCGATGTATAAGTGCAACGACGATATGTTATGATTCCTTACGGTTTTCATTGAGGGTAAGAATCAACTGTTGGTTTTTATTGCTATGCTCCCTTTTAAATAAGTCGCTACAATTGGTTTTCTCCATCTGCAATTTCATATGGTCAGGGATACACATTTGAAATATCAAAGCCTTATCACTCAACACCCGAAACGTGCATGTCTGGTCCACGTTGCCAATTTATCTGTTCTTAAATGATGCTATTCAATTTGAAGACGTTTACATTTATACCACTTGGTGAGTGTCACTGCTGGTGGACCAGGAGTCCCCGAGGGCACATGTAGCCAAGTTCGATCAATTTCGGTTGATCGTTCCTTCAACGCATTCTAAATTTCTGTTATCAAAATTTCTTGAAATTTCTAAAAAGTGGGTCCTGTAGCATCATATCCCACCCATCCTGCTACGTATTTCGGTACACTTTTTCGACATAGTAACTTTCATACTTTTTTGACATATTACATTGTTTAGATTTAGGATCACTGATGAGGGTTAAGTACCCGAAACGTGCATGTCTGGTCCACGTTGCCAATTTATCTGTTCTTAAATGATGCTATTCAATTTGAAGACGTTTACATTCAAACGTTATGTTCAATGTTGAAGTTTTTGCCCTTGACTAAAAGGAAGGACAGACATACAGACAGACACATATGACACAAAATCTTTGATTCTTTGGGTCTAAAAAATAAAAACTTGTACAAAATCTATATTAAAAGAAGGGAGGAGATCTCCAACAAGACCCCGTTGCAGCATCAACAGTAAAACACCCGATGCAAAAACACAAAAGAAAAGTACAGTACGAGACGGAAAAGAGACACACGACATTTAAACATCATCACAAAAGACTACACATAAACCGACGAGACCAATGGGTAACCGGTGCCGACTTTGGACGGCCATCTGTCACGCAAGTAGCAAATGTTGTGGTTATCCTGGATTACGTGCGCACAACCCTCTCACTTCACCAATTACCCAGAGGTCTCGAAGAACGTGCAATTGTGGTGTAAAACAACCTCCTAACTGTAAGATGACATCACACCGGGCACCGGTTGCCCATTGGTCTCGTTGGTTTATGTGTAGTCCTTTGTGTTTAATGTTTCTGTGTTGTGCGTTGACGTTCCTTGTCCCTTGTGCGTCTCTTTTTGTGCTTGTCTGCTTTGTGTTTTTGCATTGGGTGTTTTAGGGTTTTGCTGTGGGTGCTGCAACTTGGTGTTGTTGGAGATCCCCTCCTTTGTCACACAAACAAGACCGCGAAACGCAGAGGCCCCAGAGACACAGATGAAGATGTAAATGAATATCAAAAGAGGGCATGCGTAATACAGTCCCTGCTCTGCCGGCTGTAGCGACCTCATGTATGTAATCACCCGAGGAGTCCGACTGACATTCAGAGAGGACAGGTGGTCGGGGCCATGTCTTCTCTAAAGAGGTTTGAACAGGACCCGTCATGGAGTCCCGTCGTCACAGTCAGTCAGAGTGAAGGTCTCAAGGATGCGCTTGTACAAGACTGTAGATTGGTCAAGTACCAAGCCAAGTGTCCGTCTGGTGACATTAGGATCATATCCACGGTATAAAAGGCGTTTGATGATTCTGACGCATTTTCGATGGTTATGCTGCCTACCTTTGATCCTTTTTATTTTGTTTATCATATCACCATAAAAGACAGGTTGTGTAATACCCATAGTAATGTACTCTGTTGCATGTATAGATCCGAATTTTAAAAGAAGTTGAATGTAATTTTTGTAAAATTTCCAGAAAGTCTTAACTAGTTTATGAAAGCGGAAACCTTGACCTAAAAGTTTTTTGGTAATTTGTAAATTTCTACTGTGAAAATCCAAAATATCAGTACATGCTCTAGCGTACCGGATGAGCTGTCATATGTAAATGCCGTATGACGGTAATCTTGGAACATCACCGTCAAGTCAAGGGAAATTTACTATGTTGAATCCAAAATCATCCCTTTTGTCATATACACTTGTATGAATCTTTCCGTTTACAATTTTGATATTTAGGTCCAAAAAGGGTGTTTCTGTATTTGAAAGGTTTGCCTTGTTAAGGGTTAATTCTTGTGGATAAATTTCATTCTTATATAATTCAAAAGCAGGATTGTCAATGGTTAGAATATCATCCAGATACCTAGAAGTATTATTGAAACATTTCAGCTCATCAAATTTTCTTTGCTTTTGAAGATTTTGGATAAATTCTTTCTCATAAGTGTATAAAAATAAATCTGCAACAAGAGGCGCACAGTTAGTACCCATAGGAATTCCTACAACCTGCTTGTATAGATCCTCACCAAATCTAACATAAATATTGTCCAAGAGGAAGGACAAGACATTACACAGGTCACTACATGTCCATGATTTGTATGATTTGTAGTCTGTCGAGGAAAAGAAACCCTTCGATTCAGATGTACAAATGTAAGTTTTTCGCTCTCGATCAAAACACCATTTAATGAAATTAGATAATCGATCATTAATTTTGTCACGAGGAAGTGTGATGTACATATTAGAGAAGTCGTATGAAGAAATCGTATTGGCTTGGAAATTTCCAGATTTCATTTTTTCAATCACATCCCCTGAATTCTTAATAGAACAAAATAAATTTACATCGTTCCTGTTTAGAACCGTTTCACAATATCTAGTCACGTGTTAATAGCAGTAACTGCTGACGTCAGATTTCTAGACAAAATTGTAGTGGAGCAGTTACTAGAATTAGCAATAAATTGAAATTTGTAAGGAGACTTGTGCAGTTTCGGTATGCAATATAGTGTTGGGAGATCCAATTTAGAAATAGAGATATTGAATGAAGACAGTTCATTGTTATGCTTGCCTAAAATGTTAGATCACTTTCATTGCTTTTGATATATGTATTAGTAGACGAAAGTTCCGAAATCAAAGTTGATATGTAGTAACGTTTTCAAATGATAATGGTGTTGTTGGCTGCTTTATCTGCTGGCGCAAAGACATATTTTTCATGTAATTTACTTAGTTTGGATTTGAAATATCTTTCTGATTTGGAATGTGGATTTTGAAAAAGATGAGGGGTTTTATGGAAGTTGTCTATTCGAATATCCGTTATATCTAAAATGAGGTTTTTCCAGTCATTCAGAGCATGCGGTTCGACTCCTTCTGATTTACACCATCTTTTCGTATAATTATCTAAAGTTTCCGTAAGCACTTCACGGCATTTGACAAAATCTATCTTGGATGGGATTCTATACTTAGGTCCTTTTTTAAGAAGACCACGGAGCTGTCTGTCTTGGATAATTGAAAAGTCACCTGTAACAACATGGCCAGCTGGTTTGTAGAGATATTTAGAAGTTGCACATTCTCAAGAAGCAGGACACGATTCAAGTATGTCAGGATCCGTTGTAACTTTATCATAGTTAAAAACAAAGTTTCGAATAGGCTTATTGTACTTATAACAAATAAGAGGTGGCTCTAAATTTTCAAAATATTGAGGAATGGTACTTTGTACGCGAAGATCCCGAAAAATATTAGAGATGTTTAGAAGATCAAAACCTTTGTTAATAAACGGGATTTTTATGAATCGTCTTTTCGGTGAGGTGTTTTTCACAATAGGATAAAGTTTATACTGTGCGAATGAGACAATGATATTAAGTCTGAATCAGTCAGTGTTTCTTAAGAATGCAACCTCTGCTTCATCCAAGATAGATTTCAAGTGCATAACTGGTATTGACGACAGAGCATGTAACAGCTCATGTCTTCCGACATTGCGTGCTATAGTAAGTAAATCGTTGAGAGAGCGGTATATTCTGGATCGTGTTCTTTTTTGTCTGTTTCGTCTTTTCCCGTGTGACCTGTATTTCCTTTTAGTGTTTGGGCGAATTGAAAAGATGTTGATATTGGTAGAAGCTGAGAAAATGTTTCCTTGTCCATAAATTTGATCGTTTAAACCAAGAGGGTACGCAGTCTGAAGTTTGGTGATCCAGGCAAGTTCAGCTTGTAGTCGGCGTTTTTTAATTTCGGTCTTACTTTCATTTTTACGTTTCGGAAAAGTCTGAACTGGGGTAATGGTGATGTCCGAAATAGAATGATTATATTTAACAAAGTGATTATAAAGAAAGTTTCTGTGTTTTTGTTGACGTGAGGTTCTGATCTTATAAGAATGGTTCCTAAAACGAGATTTTAAAGGTTGGCCTGTCTCACCTACATATTGTGCGCCACATCCCCTGGCATTTCAAGTCATTACGTAAATAAGACCTTGAGACGATCAATCGATGTCTTGGTCTACCTCGATCTTGAATTTCTGCCCATTTACACTAGATGTTATCATGGAGTCGCAGTTGATGAGGTGACACAACGAGCATCTTTTACTTTTGCACTTAGAAATAATTGAGAACCCTCTGTGTCTGTTGGTGAATGTAGAGCCTGCAGATGGAGTAGTGCGTAAAATACGACTGTGGGGTCTAAATTTGAGAGGTGATAAGAGAACTCTTGGTGAGGAAAAAAGTTTTTTACTGTTGAATGTATTGTTGTGGGTCATGTATTATTTTAGTTTTACTTTATGTGTAGGTTTACATGTACTTAGTCATGTTGTATTATGATTTCATAATAATTCTTTCTAGATTTTACTATGTCATGTTTATTTCATTAGAGAATATTCCAGTATGTTTTTTGTTACATCATTATCATCACATGACTGTGATTTCTAGAATTTACTCTATTGTTAATCATTTGTAATGAGTCATTGTTCTAGAAGCTTCTGGTTAATTCATTGGTATTAAGTATAAATACCTCTGAGGAACTGTGTTGAGGAGGCATTCGTACACATTCGTAGACACGATTCATTCATCTATTCTGATATACTGGGACACTTTATTTGTTGAGACTTAATCCATTTAACAACGTTTGGACACCGATCTTTCGAGAACGTTTGTGATTACCGGAAACCAAACATTCGATAGACTTTGTGGACCATAACGGACACTTTGATCCGGACATTGTATTGTAAGTTGTAATCATTGTATATATATATATTTTGTACATAATTAAACTTGTAAATTTATATTCAGTCTTTGTCTGATTTTTGCTGGCGTTTTGGGGTATTCTGACCCATAACAGAATTGGGGGCTCGTCCGGGATAGTAATCTCTGCGTACTTGCATTTTTACGTAAAAGTTCGTTTTTTGAAAAAAGGAAAATTCTCCAAACTTTTGCCAGCAGAAATCAATCATGGTATTTTCGGTCACTGAATTTTTGAAATCGCCGACTGTAGATGAGTTCGAATCATTGAAAAAAGATGATTTGATTGGTTTAGGTCTTCACTTGAAGTTAGATGTAAAATCTTCTATGAGAAAACAAGAAATTAGAAATATTGTGGCTAAAGAGCTTTTAGCTAAGGAAATCTTTTCGTCATACGATTTTCCTGTTGAACCTGTTTCAAGCGAAACCAAAATGTCAAAATATGAGTTTGAATTAGAGAAAATGAAAATACAATTACAATTTGAAAAAGAAGAAAAAGAAAGACAATTTGAAAAAGAAGAAAAAGAAAGACAATTTGAAAAAGAAGAAAAAGAAAGACAATTTGAAAAAGAAGAAAAAATAAGACAATTTGAAAGAGAAAAGGAAGAAAGAGAGAAACAGGAACGTATGCACGAGAAAGAACTCCAGTTTGAGTTAGAAAAGTTAAAGTTAGAGAAAAGCGCTAAGGAAAATCCTGTTCCTTCGCTTGTCAAGTCTGAATTCGACGCCGCCAAAAACATCCGATTAGTACCAAAATTTCAAGAAAAGTCCGTGGACAAATATTTTCCACATTTTGAGAAAATCGCGGCCAATCTGAAGTGGCCACGTGATTTTTGGCCAACTTTATTACAAAGCGTACTTATTGGCAAAGCGGCTGAAGTGTACTCGGCGCTCAGTATTGCTGAGAGTTCAGACTATGACAAGGTCAAGGACACGATTTTGAGAGCATATCAGTTAGTACCTGAGGCGTACAGACAAAAGTTTAGAAAGTACAAAAAGTTTGAAAATCAAACATATGTTGAATTTGCTCGAGAAAAAGAAGATTTATTTGATCAGTGGTTTCGATCTAAGAAAATTCCCAATTCATTTGACAATTTGCGTCAAATAATTCTGATAGAAGAGTTCAAAGAGTGTGTACATCAAGATTTAAGAACTCATTTGGAAGACAAAAATGTTAAAACTCTTGAAGAAGCCGCTGTTTTGTCTGATACGTATGCTCTCACTCATAAGAAAAATTTTGTGTCAAAAACTCAATCTAGCGATAGCGCAAAAACGTCAGATTTTCCAAAGAAAAATTTACAAGAGTCTCAGTCGTCCATTAGTTCCCAGTCACCATCTCAAGGTGGTTCTACGTCCGGACCTAGGTCCGAGCGTTCTGAGGCATCCCCAGGGGTGGGGTCGCTTCCTACATGCAATTATTGTAAGAAAAAAGGTCATGTTATTGGTGAGTGTTTGAAGCTTAAGAAGAAAAAAGAACTTAAGTCACAGGCCTGTGCGTCTGTTAGAAATGATAGGAAAGCCTTAGATTCGATTTGTTCTGACACTCCTGAGATTCAGGGTTCTAAGTCCAGTTCTGATGATTTTGTGGAGGATCATTATAAGCCCTTTTTGTCACAGGGATTTGTTTCACTCAGTGATTCTAGCGAAGCGTTGCCTGTTCAGATTTTGAGAGATACTGGTGCTGCCCAGACTTTATTGTTAGAGGGTTCATTGCCTTTGTCTGAGCACACTTTTACTGGTAGGTCAGTTTTGTTACAGGGTGTGGAGCTAGGCGTCATTGATGTTCCCCTTCATAAAATTTATTTGAAGTCAGACTTAATTACTGGACCTGTTATCGTAGGTGTTCGACCTACTCTTCCCGTTCAAGGCGTTTCCTTGTTGCTTGGCAACGATTTAGCTGGCGGCAAAGTTGTAGCCGATCCGATTGTTTGTGAGAAAATCACGTCCGATGTCGTGTCCGATGATGAAGACGACGACTTGTACCCAGCCTGCGCAGTTACCAGGGCGATGGCCAGGAACAGACAAAAAGAGGCTGAGAGTACTTCTGCACTTAACGAGGACCATCCCTCCAAAAGTATAGACCTTTCTGACACATTCATGTCTACCATTGATGACAGCGTACCTGAGACGTCAGTACCATTTCATGTTGACAAGTCTCCGACAGTACCTGGTGATGATTCCCATCCGCAATTAGACAGTGATACAGATGCCTTAAGCCATGAGCAGCTCCTCTCCGAGCAAACTAAAGATCCGGAGATCATCCGACTAAGCAAGAGGGCCCTTCCCCGAGAAGAAGCGGACAAAGTCGGAGAGTGCTTCTACATACAAGATGGCATCCTTATGCGGAAATGGAGACCACCCGATGCAGCCCCTAATGACGTGTGGCGGGTCGTTCACCAGATAGTGGTTCCAGTAGCGTATCGCGGGGACATCATGAGTTTAGCTCACGACACACCCATGGCAGGTCATTTAGGTGTCAATAAGACTTATAATAGGATTTTAAGTCACTTCTACTGGCCTAAGTTGAGAAAAGATGTGTCTGAGTTTTGTAAGTCTTGTCATAGTTGTCAGATGGTAGGTAAACCCAATCAAGTTATACCACCTGCTCCCCTCCAACCCATTCCAGCCTTTGAGGAACCTTTTAGTAGGGTGTTAGTTGATTGTGTAGGTCCTTTGCCTAGGACTAGGTCAGGTAATCAGTACTTACTGACAATTATGTGTACTTCGACTAGGTTTCCTGAGGCCATACCTCTTAGGAATATTAAGGCAAAGACCATCGTTAAGGCCCTTACAAAGTTTTTCAGTTTCGTAGGTGCTCCTAAGGCTATTCAGTCAGATCAGGGTTCGAATTTTATGTCAGGATTGTTTCAGCAGGTTATGCATGAGCTAGGTATCAGGCAGTATAAGTCTTCTGCGTACCATCCTGAGTCCCAGGGGGCACTTGAACGCTTTCATCAGACCCTTAAAACTATGATGAAAACATATTGTCACCAGTATGGAAAAGACTGGGATGAAGGGGTTCACCTCGTGTTGTTTGCGGCACGAGAAGCGGTTCAGGAGTCCCTGGGGTTCAGTCCCTTTGAGCTAGTTTTTGGGCATACGGTCAGGGGGCCATTGAAGTTATTGAAAGAAAAATGGTTGACTGAGACTAGCGATTTGAATCTCTTAGACTACGTGTCTAATTTCAAAGAGAAATTATATAGTGCTTGCAAATTAGCTCAAGAAAATCTCAAAACATCTCAAATGAAAATGAAAACATGGTATGACAAAGATGCTAGAAACAGAGTCTTTAAACCAGGCGATAAAGTTCTTGTATTTTTGCCAATCCCTGGTCATCCTTTGCAAGCTAGATATTTCGGTCCTTATGAGATTGAGAGTAAAATTAGTGATGTTAACTATGTGGTTAAGACACCAGGTCGGCGAAAAGAAAAAAGAGTGTGTCATGTTAACATGTTGAAAGAGTATTTTGATAGAAGTGACCGAAATGTTGTAAAACCAGTTTCCACTTTGGCCAATGTAAATACATTAGAAAATTGTGTTGAACCTGAATGTAATGAAGAGACTGTCGAAAAAGACTTCACTCAAAGTGTCCGTTTGAAGAATTCTGAAATTCTAACAAATCCGGAAGTGAAACTCGGACATCTGACCGTGCATCAAAAAGAGGAAGTGCACCAATTAATGCGGGAATATACGACCATCTTTCCGGACGTTCCAAAAAAGACGAATGCCTCTCATCATGACGTCATTGTGGGTGATGCGTCACCTATCAAACAGCATCCCTATCGGTTAAACCCAATTAAGCTTCAATACATGCGGAAAGAAATTCAATACATGCTTGAAAATGACATTATTGAACCCAGCAATAGTGATTGGAGTTCCCCATGTATTCTTGTTCCGAAGCCAGACGGAACCTTCCGATTGTGTACGGACTTTAGAAAAGTCAATTCAGTCACCAAAACTGACTCTTATCCGATCCCACGAATCGATGACTGTATAGATAAAATTGGCAGTGCAAAATTTGTCAGTAAATTTGATTTGCTTAAAGGCTATTGGCAGGTCCCGCTTACCGAGAGAGCCAGAGAAATATCGGCATTTGCGACTCCAGATGGGCTATACCAATATAAAGTAATGCCCTTTGGTATGAAAAACGCACCAGCCACATTCCAGAGGATGATTCATTCGCTCCTAAATCATCTCGAAGGATGCGAGGCGTACATCGATGACGTTATCATCTACAGCGACACCTGGGATGATCATCTCCAAATCATGCGTACCTTCTTCGACATACTTGCGAAAGCAAACCTCACAGTGAACCTTGCGAAAAGTGAATTTTGTCATGCGACTGTAGAATATTTGGGTCACAAAGTAGGTCAAGGTTTTGTTACTCCTATCATGGCCAAGGTGGAAGCTATTTCAAAGTTCCCGATTCCTACCAATAAGAAAGAGATAATGAGATTCTTGGGAATGGCAGGATTTTACAGAAAATGTTGTCCAAATTTCTCGTCAGTTGTTGGTCCACTTACCAATCTGTTACAAAAGAGAGTGAATTTTGCATGGACCAATGACTGTGACGAATCTTTTAAGAAAATCAAATGTGTTCTTATGAATAGTCCTGTCCTGTCAGCTCCAAATTTTGATAAGCAATTTAAGCTTACTGTTGATGCCAGTGACGTAGGAATCGGGGCTGCTTTGTTTCAAGAAAATGATGATGGTGTAGATAGAGTTGTTTGTTATTTTTCTAAGAAATTGACAAAATGTCAAAAGAATTACTCTACTATTGAAAAAGAGTGTCTTGCATTATTGTTAGCTTTACAACATTTTGATGTTTATTTGAATGTTACTTTACATCCCATTCTTGTATATACTGACCACAACCCTCTCACATTTTTGCACAAAATGTCAAACAAGAATCAAAGACTTACAAGGTGGAGTTTATTGTTGCAAGAGTACAATATCATTATTAACCATATCAAGGGCAAAGACAATGTGATTGCAGATGCACTATCGAGAGTTTCATGAGTGATTTTTGCAGAATTTATCACCTAAGTTTTCATTGACATTCAAACTTTTTTAAGGGGGGAGGTGTTGTGGGTCATGTATTATTTTAGTTTTACTTTATGTGTAGGTTACATGTACTTAGTCATGTTGTATTATGATTTCATAATAATTCTTTCTAGATTTTACTATGTCATGTTTATTTCATTAGAGAATATTCCAGTATGTTTTTGTTACATCATTATCATCACATGACTGTGATTTCTAGAATTTACTCTATTGTTAATCATTTGTAATGAGTCATTGTTCTAGAAGCTTCTGGTTAATTCATTGGTATTAAGTATAAATACCTCTGAGGAACTGTGTTGAGGAGGCATTCGTACACATTCGTAGACACGATTCATTCATCTATTCTGATATACTGGGACACTTTATTTGTTGAGACTTAATCCATTTAACAACGTTTGGACACCGATCTTTCGAGAACGTTTGTGATTACCGGAAACCAAACATTCGATAGACTTTGTGGACCATAACGGACACTTTGATCCGGACATTGTATTGTAAGTTGTAATCATTGTATATATATATATTTTGTACATAATTAAACTTGTAAATTTATATTCAGTCTTTGTCTGATTTTTGCTGGCGTTTTGGGGTATTCTGACCCATAACAGTATATGATGGTAAAGTGACTGTAGTGGCAGAGGGTAATCTCAAAGGGGTTAGTTTGATACGAGGCGACCTTAAAAATGCGATAATGGAAGAAAAGTGAAAATTATTATGGAAGAAAAGTGAAAATTAAAGCATAAATTCCATCAAGTTAGATTTATATTAAGTATAATCATAATAATAGGCCTCAAAGCAATGCTTTCACTGTGTTAGTCCAGGAAATAGTACATATACATTAGTTTGGAAGCCAATGCCAACAAAAGGGTGATAGCATACGCTCCCTCTCACTTCATAAGGTGAGCTAAAAATACGAAAAGTTTCATGATAGACCGATGGAAGTCATGATAGACCGATGGAAGCCACTCTATGACAAATGCTCACTTGAGCCGTCAGGTCAGGTGAGATAACAGAAATTAGAAGATATTCATACCAAATATAGTCTAAGTCTCAATCATTTCAACAGTTGTTGTCAAAGCCAACTTAATTCCTATGAAATTAGTAAGGATGGACTAGTTTCTTGTCTTCATTTCCGCCCTTATCATGTTCCACACTTTCTCTTTAAGAGTTCAAATTCCTATTCTTAAAATGTGTACTGTTTTTCACCGTATTGACACAATCTTCACGGGATGGACAAGACATTTTATTGTCCATTAAAGTATCGACCGAAGTATAATTGTATTTCATCCATTTCCTCCTTTGACCAACTTACTCGTTCACCTTAAATATAGTCATATAGGGAATTCATCTCTCTCGTGATGAATTTTATGTTTTAGAGGATAATGATCTACATGAATATTAAACGTCTTCAGATTAATTAGCATCATTTAAAAGCAGATTAATTAACAGCGAGGACCAGCCATGCATGTTTCGGGTATTTAACCCTCGTCAGTGATCATGAATCCAAACAATGAAATCAGGCCAAAATGTTTGTAGCAAGATGGCTGGAATATGATGCTACAGGACCTGGGTTTCAGAAATTTGTGAAAATTTTGTACACAGAAATTTTCGAATGCTTTTGGAAAAACGACCAACCGAAATTGATCGAACTGTGCTACATGTGCCCTCGGGGACTCCTGGTCTACCAGCAGTGCACTCACCAAGTTAGCCAAATTCAGTAGCATCATTTAAAAGCAGATAAATTAACAGCGTGGACCAGAGATGCAGGTATCGGGTATTTAACCCTCGTCAGTGATCCTCAATCCAAACAATGAAAGACCTGATCAATTTACAGCATGGACCAGACATGCACGTTTCGGGTACTAAACCCTCGTCAGTGGTCCTTAGTCTAAACAATGTAAAATGGTCAAAAAGTATGAAAATTATATTGTCCAAAAAAGTACCAAAAGACGTAACAGAATGGGTGGGATATGATGCTACAGGACCCACGTTTTAGAAATTTCAAGAAATTTTGTAATAGAAATTTTCAAATGCGTTAAAGAGACAGACGAATAATCCTTATATTTCCCCACCATGGGCAGCTTGTAGTCTTTTGCGTGCCAAGCACCTGGATGTCTGGAGGTATCGTTAGCAGCCTTTCCATTGGTGGCCCACACGCAGTCGGGGTACACCTGCATCCCAGATCTCCATATCCACAAACCAACTTGCCATCAACTATGCCATCACAACAAGTTGCACAAAGAGTTGCAAAGGGGATATAGTTACGCTTAAGCGGTTCCAAAAGAGAGTCGATGCGTGTGTGCTTCTCTCCATGTGTCACGCTTTGACCTTGCGAACACTATAGAGACCAGATCAGTAGTAAGTGGGATAACAGGCCGTCGTATACAGTCAAGATGACGTCATGGGGTTTTCCAGACCCCACCAACATAGGTCATAAATGAAGTCAAGGGGGTAGTACACAGTCAAGGGGATGGGTACACATCAAGATGACGTCATGGGGTTTTCCAGACCGCACCCATATAGGTCATAATTGAGGTCAAGGGGTAGTACACAGTCAAAGGGGATGGGTACACAGTCACTGACGTCACAGAAAATGTTAAAAAAAGAAGTCAAATTTGTGAACATTTGAAGTCTTCCTTTGCTTGACAACAGCCTATGTATTGGTATAATTAAGAAACATATGCAGGCTTAGCAACGGTCTACACATTAATCTAATTTAGGAACTTTTAAAGTCATGTACACATAGCAACAGTCACCGGTCTGATTTAATAATAGAGCTATCTTATGGTCACTCACTTTAGTATAAAAGACCCTCGTTTTCCATTTTTTATGATCATGTTTAAGAAAGCAGAAACTGGCAACCATTGCAGCAAATACTCTTAGTAGCAAGTAAGTAAATATATCATAAGAAGGAAATTCTTCCGTCAACTCTTTTTTAAGAATAACTGATATTGTACCCATTGTAAATTTTATTGTGTAGTAAGATAGGATAAAACTCATTATAAAGAAAACACATGTGGATATTACACACAGAGAAAACATTATGTATACGAGAATAAAAAAAAGTCCTCGGATAGCAGCGGACTAAGTTAATAGGAATATACCTCATAACACCCAGACAGACATAGGGAAAAATAAAGTTTGCATAGCAACAGTCAAATATCATAACTCTGAATAACATTATTTTGCGGTATCTAAGTTACGGCTCAGGGGTAAAGATCCTTAGGGTCACCAAGTTTGCATAGCATACAAGGTGTCAGATACCATGTTACAATTCAATGTGCATACCACAAAACTGATGATTTGTAGTTTCGTTTTAAGAACAATTATTTTTACCCTTTTTGTAGAAAAAACATTAGCATGAGAAATTAATTTTATTATAGATTAAAAAGTTATAATTCAATTATGAATAGGAATTGTTATCATTACATAAAAAGTTTTGCAATATTCATTACCTCAAATTAGTTAGGACAGAGTCTTCCACGTGATTAAATCGACCCTCATCAAAACTTGGTGCTTTCGAGTAACTGACAGCTGGCGCACTGGCAACTGGTGCAAAGATGTCGCAGTCAACCTGGTTTTCTGGAGAAGGACTTAGGGGTCTAAAGAGATCGAGAGAGAGAGGATGGAAGACAGTTACTTTTCATGTTCAAACTAAATCATCGAAGTAAAAAGGATTTAATTTGACTGTATGAAAACCAGTTAGTCTTTGAAACCAAATAAAACATTTATGTACATCATTCCAATTATACATATAAACATGTTAAGAAGAAAACGAGAAACTGTGAGCTTTAATTCTTTGAAAGAACAGAATAGCAGGAATTTACAAAAGTTGACAAATCACGTTATAAGTCAAAGAAAGATAACTCTGAAAATAACTGTTACACGCACCGCTTTGAATAGGCCTGTGCCTCAAGTTGGTCACCTATCTCTAACCACATCTTTTCAAAGTCACCAAAAGAATTTGACACGTCTGTTGCTTCACTGTCATGAGAAGAACAAATAATAACCTTCAAACACGATATCATTGAAATAGAAAAAAAGCATAATTTAAAAAAAAACTTTTTTAACACCAACATAGCAGCTAATATCGCTCTTTAAAGGAAAATATATATAAATCCAACATTTTAGTTTTAAATCATAAAATTTAAAGCTGTATGGTCTGATTTTTAATTTTTATCTATAAATCAATGTTGTAACTTTAACGTTAACTGTTTGAAAATTATATCAATTGTCGCCTTCAAACAACGAAGTAATCACGGTATTTTTTAACTACTTTATTTATTCTTCTACAAGGATGGTAAATATTAATCATATTATAATTTAGAAAAGATGAATAAAACAATACGATTTAAACTGATCAAATAAAGATGACAAATCGTAAAAACACACATACGATGATTTAGATAAAGTTGTTTTTACATTTTGGACCATATTTAATTTAAAAGCTGTATATTTATATATGTTGACCTACAAGGACTAATTTAATTGCTTTAAAAAAAGCAAAAAAAAAAAAAAAGAAAGACTTAATTATATAACTTTTCTTCTGTCAATGAATTTTACGATCATAAATGAAATAAAAAAAATCTTTTCCAACATTGCAACTCAAATTACTTTAGATTTCAGCCAATGTTTAAAAAATTTAAAGAAAATCTATTTTACTTACAGAAAGTCAAAGAATTCTTCTGCCATTGTCACTGGATTTTTTTTTTTGGTCAATGATAATTCAGTTTGCAGCGACTCTCTATTTATATGCCATTTCAAAAATTACGTCGGATAGGAGAAAAAACAGAACATCATGATTTGATGGAGATATGATCAGACACACACCCTCTAAAACCCTCTAATTTGGGTGTGATAGCTTGAGACTCGGGTAGATGATGGGGTTTACGTCATGTGTCTATTCATCAGACGATTAGACGGTGTTAAAATTCCCTTTTAAAAATTGCGCTCTAGATCGTGACATACCTGCGTGTTTAGAAAACTGCGCACAGGTATTGCAACATAACCTGACCTCATTACACAGTGGGTGAAGAGTGCTGAATATTTTAATTATAATTCTAACAGACTTAAGAATGATTTTGATTTTGAACCTAGCAACATTCTGCATTTTATGTCTTTAGCAGTGTTATATTATTCTTGTAATATTTTATTTAAATCAAAGGGTTTAGATACACTATTAGCTTGATTAGCCCTTCATACAGATAAGGAATAGTTAATGTTAACAAATTCTATGAATAATAAACGAAAATGAATGAGGACCTATCGCGAAAAATGGTGAATAAATGGTTAGATATGTAATAATTAACGTGAATGTAGGCATACAATAATTACTGATAGATTCCTCAAAGTAAACGCTTGTCATTAACCATATGTTTTATTCCGCATACTCTAACCATATTCTGCATTGCTATGTGTATGAATAATCACTAACGTTGGCGAATGGAGAATGACTAACGTGAATGAGCTAAAAGCTACGCTTAGAATTTTCGTTTTATTTCTATCGTGAATCTTAAATTTATATTAATCCGGCTCCAAGCAAAAATATATATATTTGTCAATGAATTTAAATCAATGTTTACATATAAACAACAAAGAATGAAACTGAAGAGGGAAATCGTGATATTTATAAAAAAAAATTCTATTGTTTAACTCATATCACTTATTTTTAATGGACTTTTAATGGTATTTTTTTTTCTTTTACTAAATTCATGGACTCCGGCACTGCATACATGTACATGTAGTTCCTACTTTCTTTTTTTTTATTGCCGCTTTCCTTTAATAAGTTAGTGATTAGCTTATAAAATAATTAATTGAAAAAAAAAATCTGCATGGTTGGTAGCTTTTGTAGATAGCGACGTCTTCTAGAGTCGCGAGCGGTACGTGACATCAAAGACATACCGGCAGGTCATCTTAATTATGCGCATTATTAAATGTCCGATGACATGTCAATACAAAAGATTTCAGCTAGAGATAAATAACACTATCTATGGCTGCTAGATAATAAAAATGACAAAATATATTTAGTTTAAATAAAAAAAAGGGGGGTCTAGATACTTTTTCCAAAGGGGGGGGGGGGGGAGGTTAAAACCATCAGAGGGTCGAAACTTTACTTTTATAAGAAGTAAAAACGGAAAATCTCGGCACATGTGAAAATAAAAACAATTCTAGCTTAATTTTATGACAACATTCAAAGATAGATTCTTTTTATTAATTAAGGGATCAATGTCATTGATACTTTTAAACCCCGCCTTTGACCGATTAAATTTGGTCCAGGTGTCAATCATTATCTGTATCATCAACATAGTGCGATCACTCGGTTCTACATGTATATACATATACATGTAGCTTTATACGTCAATCTACAAGTGTACAGCTCTACCATGGCTATTTGATTTATCGCTATAAATATTTGTAAAGATATAGTGTATATGATTATTTTTATTTTCATTCAGGGAAATTATGTTATTGTTTTTAAATCTATTGACACAAGGGACGTATATATAAAGTATACGTCCCTGTTAATAAATGTACATTATTGTTTACAAGATCATAGATAATTAGCACATTTTTGAGATCAATACAAAACTTCGGTTAGAAATTAACTGGAACACATGTTCGTCCCTGAAATTAATTATGAGAAAAGATTTGTGGTCCCAATAGTCGACTTACTTGATCAAGATCGGAAATACACATGTACGCATTTTCACAGTTAAACAAACCGGCAGAAATCAATTTTTCATTTATCGAACATGTATATTGCATGTATATTTGATTTTATAAATGTGTCTATTGAAATGCATGATGTACCTTGTAATGAAATTTTTTTTTACTTGTATTTTATTTATACATACATGTACATAGGAAGTAAATTCTCTCTCTCTCTCTCTCCAGACGCAGAAATTATCCTGCGAAAGTGAGGAGACAAAATTTCGATCAGTTAACTCTTTTGAATATAACGACATTTCCATTATAAAATGTTCGCCTGTGCATGAATTAGTTTTTTTTTTTGTCATTTTCATACAAGCTTGCTTGCTCTCTTTTTTCAAACAAACGTACTAATGTCTCAAATGAACAGTTCAATCAAAAGATGTAGTAAAAATGAATTCCAAAGACATCCGTAATACAAAAGAAAAAAGTGTGTGCGCCTTGGTCTGGTACTTCAAAGGGTTCCAAACAATGCCTCGCATGTTGTTCATACCGCTCTTTTACCTGTATATTAACACCCCCTATACACGGAGACGTGTGACTATAAACCTTCCAATTTTAATTTGTTTACAGACTTTGATGGGGCAGGTATTTTACATACATAAACCTTCTTTGAACTTTCGTGCATAATTTATGTGTATGTGAGATTGAAGATTTTTTATAAATTCAATTTACCGTTTCTGCGTTCGCCCCCCCCCCCCCCCCTCCCCGCCATCGGCGGAACAAACTTTGAATTCGCAAGTAAACAGAATCTAAATAGAAAAGAAAAATTGTACATGACGGCGTAAGAGAGAACTATAGGTCCCCTTTCATCTTCACTTGAATATGATCCTGTTTTCTGTTTATGTCAAAGTGCCCGATCCCCCCCCCCCCAACGAAGGAATACCTGAACAAAAGAAAGATAAACAAATACATGCTATATTGAAAGCAACAAAAATACTAAGGTGCAAGGAGGTGTTGCAAATTCTGAAAAGATGCAGCTAATTCATGAAAAAAAATATGGAACCCAATCCGAGCCCCAGATCGGAAAGGGGATCGGAATGGGGGCTACAGAAATTTTTGCTTTACACTGGATTCTCAAATACATGATTTGGGGATTTCTTAACAAATCAGTCCATTTTAGTTTAAATAAGGGAAGTAAATGATTTTTTAAAATAAAAATGTGAAATAACTCAGAGTCTTCTGAAAATGAATTTATACTTCGTCTAATGTCAAAGCTCTCGCTGTGTAATTAAATTAAATTAAATCGATCAGCCACTGAGGGTAGTATATGTATATTGTAAGTCTATACGTTGTCAAATTAGAAAAAAAAAAAATATTTAAAATACTAGTGAAGTTATACACACATCACAAAAGACGATGAAAGAGAATTAAAAGAAAAAATACATGTATGTTTGAAATAATTCAGGCAAAAATGCATATTTAATTATTTAAATTTGATTAATTTACAGTTGACTGAATTGCTGTCGTTTCTTGACTGAGGAGGGGATATTCCCCGGGAAGACTATGGTCAAGGCGCGAAGCGCCGAATCAGAGGGGGGTAGGAGGACTTGTGGGAGGATGTTGTCTGAAGTCAGCCTCGGATAATTGTGCGAAATTTATGATTTCTAAGACCATTGTTGAACACGTTTGTTTGATCTTGTGATGTTAAAACGAAAGATTATCTTGGTGACAAAAAAATAATGAAAGGTTTTCATGCGTACATGTAAAAGATGTATATATCGCTCAATTTGAGATTTCTATGAGGCCATTGAAAGACACCAAAAAAGTACCATTTATTAAATCACAGAAAATAACCACTCTTTATCTGAGTCTGATTTTTGGGGGCTAGTTGTGTAAATACTAGTATATACATATGTATAAAAAAAATGCGAAGCGACTAATGATCCTGAGTTTGTATAACCACTTTTTCTCACCATTATTTTCATGAATTGAAAGGAGAAGGTGCGGTAACCTGCCTTTTTGGCCCTATACGATTAAATAGTGAAAAAAATCAAAATGTTGTTAAGGTATTCCGTAATACAGGCGGATCTATATGTACATATTTGTCGAAGGAGGGGAAGGATGGGGGTTTTTTTAGATGCCATGGCCCTAACTAAAAGGAAACTGTAAATGGGAAGTTCTCGATTTTTGTTCCAGGTATTACGGAAGAAAATTGAGCAATCATGATTCAACACTCTTACAATTTCTTTGGCTGTTAAAACTGAAAAGCTTGTGGATCCAGAGGCGGGCCATGGTGATAAATAATTGTGAATTATGAGGGATTTCATGATCTGAAAGAAGCGGAGATACATGCATTTCTATAGTCCGATACTTTAATTTTGTACAAATATATTCTGTGTCTGATGTATTATTTCCATTATTAACGTGTCTATCTTACCATTCTCACGGGGTATAGCGGTGATGGTGGGAGAAAGGGCGGGGTACTCTGTAGTGTATGGAGTTAAAAAGACTTTGAAAAAAATACAATGATGACAAGGGGTTATCTAAATCAAAAGATAAAAGATTAAAGTCAGTCAATCACTCAACACGAACAAATGTCGGGAGGAAGAAATTAATAAAAAATCTATTATAATAGTACATGAAATTGGAGAAAAACCGAAAGTTCTGCATTGCGAAATTGTCAACCATGTAACTTTGATTACATCTTGCATTAAAATAAAAAAGAAATGTATATTAACATAAACGGAAGACAAAATTACTGAATTAAACATGTGAAAATTAAATTATTCAAAACCATCAATATAAAGAATTAGAGAAAAGGGAAAGCGCCGAGAAAGAAAATTCCCTTAATATTTACAGCAGCTTGTTGTACCATATTAGAATAAAGTAAAATTAAACTATTTTTGAAACTAAATTTTAAACTATTTTCGGCATTAAAAATAAAATAAGGCGTTTTGGCACGTAGGATACACATGGTAAACAGCTCGTGTCACATGACAGGTAATTGTTGAAATAACACAGGTATTGTTGTGGCAGGGCGAAGCATAGTTTACCTGGTCATCGGAAGAGTTCATTATAGGCAGGTGATACAAGATGTCAAAATTACAGGTCTTATAATTATACAGGCATTTCATACTCTATGTAACAGTGTGTAAACTAATTTTTTTTATCGACTGGTCTAATTTGCTTGAACCACTTTGGTAGAGAAATACATGTGTATTACGTGTATATTATCATTGTATGAATTCAGATTAATATTACAAATTCTTTATTTCCAAAAGACAATTTGTCTTATAGGACATGACATTATATACAAAATACAAAATATAAGTGTGGCGAATGAACAGAGACTATAGCACGAAACAACATAGTAGTGTGGCTAATGAACAGAGACTTGAGCATGAAACAACGTACAATTGATCTAATGACAACTTAAAACTAGATCAATATAAAATACATAGATATTTTTGATTATATTTTTTATCAGATATGACATGGCATAATTAAATTATATGAATCTAGGTCATAGTTCAATTATATGAATCTAAGGTCATAGTTCAGATGAGACTGTTTAATATAAATCATTATGACAATTCTCACACATGATAATTTTAACTAAATAAGGCTTGACCTTAAGTCAAAGCCATGCTTAATATATTTCCCTAAATTACTTAGGTCCTTCACATTGTTAGTACTTAGAAGCTGTACAAATTTGAACACAGAAGGTTTTTTCCAATAATAGCTCTTTATAAATCTTTTTCGCAAATCAGAATAAATGTGACAAACAAGAACAAAATGGTATTCATCCTCCAGATCTTTACGACATAACGGACAAATTCTCTCGTTTCTAGAAATATTAAAGTGTCTACCAGCTTCTACTAAAAGTTGATGAGATGATAATCTGATTCTACTTAATTGCTTTTTTAAAGTCATAGGTATTGGCTTACACAGATAAAATTGCAAAGTAAAATTGTCAACAATATTTTTATAAAGCAAACATTTGGTTGAATTGGCCATGTCAGTATAAAATGATTGCACACAATTGTCGATGATACGCTGCTTTATCATAGGAAAATGGATCTTATACGTTAAATTTTCTTGATTATACCATAAATCAGATAAACCCAATTCACTCAATTCATTCTTAATAAACTTTACCCAATTTGTACACCTTGAACTGTTATCATTTACATGTTCAACAAGCCATAGATAGCAATTTTTCAAAATGCAATTATCAGAAAATAGTAATCTAAACCAGAACTTGAACATTCGAATAATTCTGACAATTCTGAGAGGTAATCTTCCACATTCAAAATATACAAGACAATTTGATGTAGTCCGCTTGACCCCAAGTATATTTTTTAAAAAGTTCAGGTGTACCTTTTCAACCTCTGCACCTTTATGATTACCCCAAATTTCACAAGAGTAATTCAGTATGCTAACAACATAAGTATCAAACAAAGAAATTAAAGTGCAATGATTAAGCATAAGTTGAGATACATTTGACCGCAAAGCAAAAAGTGCTTTGTTTCCTTGCATAGCAAGTTGTTTTTGGGTCTGCAAAAATTTCCTATTAAACTTCAGCAAAATTCCCAGATAATTAAACTCATCAACAATTTCAATATTTTGATTTTCATACATCCATTTTTCACATACTTTAAGCTGACCACCGTTTCTAAAAACAACAATTTTTGTTTTTAAAACATTCACTTCTAAAGTCCATTTTTTTGAGTAATCTGACAGAGTGTGTAACATATTTTGCAAACCACCTATAGTCTCAGAAAATAAAATCATGTCATCAGCATAGAGGAGTACAAAAAGGTTGAGGTCTCGCATTTCAACAGGCATGTTTGAAGTTCGAATAAATTCCATTTCAAAATCATTTACATAGAAAGAAAAAAGTATCGGTGATAAAACCTCGTCCTGCATTAAGCCGAGCTTATTTGAAAAATACTCTGATTTCAAACCACTAATTGAGATACATGATTTAACATTATTATACATAGATTTCATGATATTCAATATCTTACCCCCCACACCTAATTTTCCTAATTTATACCATAATTTCAATCTATCAACCGTGTCAAAAGCCTTTTTGAAATCAACAAAGCAACAATAAAGTCTTTTTTTCTTAGAGAAAGTTTTTTGAATGATAGTATTTAAAGAAAAAATTGCATCTGTGGTACTCATTCCTTTTCTAAAGCCAAACTGGGCATCGGTCAAAACATCATTATCATCAATCCATTTAAGAAGACGTGAATTCAAAATAGCAGTAAATAATTTACACATACAACTAATCAGGCTAATACCTCTATAATCATTGGGATTACTTCTATCCCCTTTTTTGAAAACAGGAATGATAACAGCATTTGACCAATCGTCAGGAAAATGCCCTGATTTTAAAATTTGGTTAAACATATCCGATAAATAAGGTACAATATACTCCTTAAATTCAATAAAAAATTCGTTCAACAAGCAGTCTTCACCATGTGCCTTATTTCTTTTTAATCCCTTAATTACTTCTATAATCTCGTCTTCACATATATCAGACTCCAACTCATCAAATACAACATCTACATCACTGTCGAAATAAGATTCATTATTCTCAGAGTTACTAGTACCAGATAAATTACGGAAATGTTCAAAAAATTCTGAAAAATTATCCTTATTACAAGAAATGTTTTTTCTCCTAAATCTTTTAAAAAACTCTTTTGGATTATATTTTTTCATACATGTATTATCCAACATATTCCCTTCACATCGAAGGTATTTTCTTTTCAATTTTGATTCTAATGATTTATATTCTCTTTTTTTATCTAATAAAATTACATGATTATCCCTAGATTTATTTACATTAAAAGCATGTAGAGCATTCTTATAAGTTCTAAATTTGCCCTTCAGTCCCTCTGTAAACCATGGCTTGTCCATAACGGCCGTTCCACGTGAGTTCACACCTTTACTATCACTCTCCAGGCGCGAGTCCAGGCTACGATAGTTCGTTTTTTTCAAAAAAGGGTGACATCAAATCAGCTAAACACGAGGAAAAATTCTGCACATACGCATTCACAGACTGAGCTGACATGTTTTCTGTGTTCGGAACACACTGTCTTAGATTATCTAGGTTCACAATCAACGATTCACGAGCGACATCTCTTAGGTTGTCATCCCATCTGAAGCGCCGCATTGGTGTAAAATCGCCCTGTGTACGCTGCTGATTGTCGCAATCCGGCACATAGTCGATTCGCAGCGAAAATTCAAGTGGGGCGTGGTCGGAAAAAGTGGTGAAATCTGCTATTCTAAAGTGTTTTATCAAATCACCCTGCGATATCAAATAATCGACCACGCTCCTGCCCCGGCTTCCAGCAAAAGTGAAGTCATTAGTATTTGCCCATCTCCCATTCTGGATCCGCATGCCACTGCTTTTACAGATTGATATCAATTTCAATCCGTAATCATTAACAACAAGGTCCGGGTTTATACGAACAGGCAAAACTGGGTCAGCAATATAGGTAAAAATGTTGCTGAAATGACCTGTAAGTACTTCGCTGGTCACATCGCCATCTATGAAATCACTTCGATCCGCTGTTCTGGCGTTAAAATCTCCGACAATAGCGACTTTCCCTAAGTTCTTGTAGTAACTTATCTGGTTCTCAAGTTCATAAAAAAGGTTACAATCATATTTGCGAAAAAAAGTTCGAGTTGGCTGGAGGAATGTAGATACAAGCAATATAGGTACATACATCAGTAGGCGAGTCAACTTTCAACCAAATCACTGTATCAGCAAAGTTTTGCACCACTTCTATTCTTTTACAAACAGTTTCTCGGACAAATATAACTATTCCGCCCCCCTAGTATATATAAAGTACGTATAATACTTATAATACGTATAATAAAAAAATGCAAATAAAAAAAAAATATCCGATAAACCCGATAAAAATGTACAAATTTCATAAGATTATAAACAAAATTCGGATTCTGAGTAAGATTTATTCGTTTTGCAAGTTATGAGTCGTAATATTAATTCATTCATGTTATTCTCCATAGTAATGTTTATTATGCATACGCTAACGGTTAATTCTGCATACGCTCGCGATAGATTTTTTTTCCGCGTACGCTCACGATAGAATGGATAATTAGCGCTACTCATTTATCACGATACAATGAATACAGATAATTTGATACTATCGCTATGAATAAGAAAAATTGAATACAAACGTGAATGAGATAAGCGCTAACCATTGTACGTTTTTCAATCAGTATTCATACAAATGAATAAGGACTATTTGGTAATATCGTGAGCAAATCAATAACTAAGGTTAATTAAACGATAAAAATCGTGAACTAAGAATACATATAAATAATGAATGAGGACTAACGTGAGAGTTGTTAAGATTAACTATTCCTTATCTGTATTGAGTGTAATAGTAAATGTTGGTAATTCCTTAATTTCAGGATAATTAAAAGCAAGATTTTGCATGGCTGAAGTTTTTAGATAGTATTTCAAGATTTTGATGTTGATATTTTAAGATGAACTAGGCTGTAGACAGAGAGTGAAAAGATGACATAAGGGTCAAGGTTGCTACAGCTGTGAATGTGTCAGATGCTTTGTCTAAGAGGTGGGCTATTCCAAATATATCACAGATGTTAAACTTTCAATGATGACAGATGCTTACTCCTCCCGGGCACCTGGTCCCACCTCTAGCTTGCTAGGGGTCCGTCGATGTTTAATTTTGTGCTCTATTGTGAGTGCTGTTGAGATTATCGTCAGGATCTTCTTTAACTCATTTCAATTCACAGAAGATGGTCTAAGAATGTGGAAAGCATTTTCAGTAGGACAAGGTAAATTGCTAGTCATTATACAAGGGCTGATTGATATGTTGAGCATTGTACTGAAAGATTTAAATTTCATCTGGCATTTTGCATTATTTTCTACATAATCCCCTTCAGAATCTATACACTTTTGCCATCGGTGTTTTAGGGCTTCAATACAACTTTTAACGAACTCCTTATCATGACTGTTCAGAGAGCCATGCACTGCAAGTATGACGCAGTGATTGGGAAGGAAATTCTGCGAATGGGCCATTTTCCATGCCATACATTTCGACCATGTGACCTTAATCTTTAAATATGAATATTGGGTATAATCTTATGAGCTATACGGGGGTAGGGCTATGATTCACTTATAGATTTCTCATGACCTAGACTACAAGACTATAATTTGATACCATTGCTTTCGGCATTGTGACCTTGATCGTTGACCTTTAACTTGGCCTATCTCATTAACTAAAATATATAGAATTACATGTACGTTTTTTCATACCATGCTTATACAGAATGAATATAGCTTTTACTTGTAGCAAAATTGACCTTGGAGATAGACCAACTTGAGAAACATTGTTGTTCCTTTTAAACTAGATAATGCAAGCAATAATGGTTTCAGTCTTATTTTGAGGACCATTCTTGATTTCACACTGATCCATTATAATTCATGATTATACCTTAGGAAAGCTTCTGAAATGGAATGATGTAGGGGCACCAGCTGCAAAGACAATAGAGATAAAGACTATTACAGATTGGACTGGGCCTGATTTTTCTGAAAGGAATGATGTAGCCACAGGTAATTTCATTACTAATATTTCAAAGATTAATGAGTATTTGAACATGTGGTATATGTATTGACCTACATGTACAATAAAAAATAAAAACAGAATTCTAACGAACATTGCTATAACTTGGAATTTCATTGGTTGTTTATTCCTTAGTTATGGTGTAAAACAAGAACATACTAGGTTTTGACTTTGCTAACGTCACATTTTGATTTATATTCAGAAAAATATAGATTGCATTAGATTTGAAATAACTAGATACTGATGTTATGTTTGTGGGTGGTAAATTTTGATTTTATGGAGCAAACATTCATTTTTCTGCCTCCACTAACGTTTTGTAAAATCTCAGTTTGCGATCATAAAATCAGCTGCATTTACCATCTGCAGACATAATGTAAGTAAGCTAGTTATTCCCTGATTTTGATTGTCATAGATTTTTAGCTCACCTGAGCGAAAGTGTCAAGTAAGCTATTGTCATAACGTTATAGATCAAAGGTCAATGTCCTTTCGGGCCTTTCATGAAATTTGTAATTCAGTTTTATTGATATGAATATGAGGGGGACACCAAGGAAGGAGGGGATCTCCAACAACACCAGGTTGCAGCACCCACAGCAAAATCCCAAAACACCCATGCAAAAAACACAGAACAGACACCCACAGAAAGAGCCACAAAAGGGACAAAGAACACCAACTCACAACATAGAAACATGAAACATAAAAGACTACACATAAAACAACGAGACCAATGGGCAACCGGTGCCGACTTAGGACGGCCATCTGCCACGCAAATAGCAGACGGTGTGGTTATCCTGGATTACGTGCGCACAACCCTCCCACTATTCCGATTTCCCAGAGGTCTCGAAGAACGCACAATTATGGTGTAAAACAACCTCCTCACTGTTAGATGACCACACACAAATAAGACCGTAAAACACAGGGGTCCAAGCAACACAGATGAATATGTAAATGGATATAAAAAGAAGACGTGCGTAATATAGTCCGTGCTCTGCCGGCTGAAGCGAGCTCATATATGTTATCACCCGAGGAGTCCGACTGACATTCAGAGAGGACAGGTGGTCGGGGCCCTGTCTTCTCTAAGGAGGTTTGGACAGGGCCCGTCATGGAGTCCCGTCGTCACAATCAGTCAGAGTGCAAGTCTTAAGAATGCGCCCGTACAAGACTGTATATTGGTCAAGTGCCAAGCTTAGTGTCCGTCTGGTGACATTAGGATCATATCCACGGTAGAAAAGGCGTTTGATGACTCTGACGCATTTTCGATACATATGCTGTCTACCTTTGATCCTTCTTATTTTGTTAATTATGTCACCATAAAATGCAGGTTGTGAAATACCTAAAGTAATATACTCCGTTGCTTGTATGGGTCCGAATTTCAAAAGAAGTTGATCATAATTCTTGTAAAATTTCCAGAAAGTCTTTACTAGTTTGTGAAAGCGAAAACCTTGACCTAAAAGTTTCTTTGTAATTTGTAGATTTCTATTATGAAAATCCAAAACATCAGTACATGCTCTAGCATACCGGATGAGCTGTGAAATGTAGATACCGTATGACGGTAATCTAGGGACATCACCGTCAAGCCAGGGGAAATTTACTATGTTGAATCCAAAATCATCTCGTTTGTCATATACACTTGTATGAATTTGTCCATTGACAATTTTGATATTTAGGTCCAAAAATGGTGTTTCAGTGTCTGTAAAGTCTGCCTTGTTTAGAGTCAATTCTTGTGGATAAATAACATCTTTATACTTTTCAAAAACAGGATTATCGATAGTCAGAATATCATCCAGGTACCTAGAAGTACCAATGAAGCATTTCACATCATCATGTTTTCTTTGCTTTTGAAGATTTTGAATAAATTCTTTTTCATATGTGTATAAAAATAAATCTGCAACAAGAGGCGCACAATTTGTACCCATAGGAATCCCTACAACCTGCTTGTAGAGATTCTCACCAAATCTTACATAAATGTTGTCCAAGAGGAAGGACAAGGCACTACACAGGTCGCTACATGTCCATAATTTGTATGATTTGTATTCTGTAGCGGAGAAGAAACCCTTTGATTCAGATGTACAAATATAAGTTTTCCCCTCTCGATTATAGCACCATATGTTTGTGACCGACTAACATCGTCACTGAGGAAGTTCTACGGTCGATACGGGGAACTCGTCATACACTATGATGTCCCACTATCCAGAATGGTGGATGATATTCTGTCATAGACCATTTGAACCATCCAACCAAAGATTGTACTCTATATCTTCCAAAATGGAAGTAACCGGATGTGACAGTTCTACCGAATTGAAGCGACGGGTGTTGCATGCAAGCAGGAGATGCTTACTCTTCCTGGGCACCTGGTCTCACTCTCATATTGGGAGTTCGCTTCTTTTCATATGGTGGAGGTTTTTGTTTTTGTTTGCTTTGGTTCCTGTTTTGTCCTGATTTTGTATGCCTTCGGTTTCTGATTTTCTGAATTATCGATTTTGTACTGTAGACAGGGATATGGTCATTATCCATATTTGTCATTTAATGAGTTTGGACAATTGATCATTGGTCTTGTCGTGAGGAAGCGTGGTGTACATATTTGAAAAATCGTATGAAGCAATCGTATTGGCTTGAAAATTTCTAGATTTTATCTTGTCAATCACATCCCCGGAATTTTTTATAGACCAAAATAAATTTACATCATTCCTGTTAAGAACAGTTTCACAATATTTTGCAACGTGTTCCTTTACCGCCGTGAGGGCTGACGTCAGATGTCTAGACAAACTTGTAGTTGAGCAGTTGCTAGAATTAGCAATGTATCTAAATTTGTAAGGAGATTTGTGCAGTTTTGGTATGCAGTATATTGTAGGAAGATCCAATTTAGAAATAGGGATGTTGAATGAAGAAATTTCACTGTTATGTTTGCTCAAAACGTTGGGGACACTTTCATTGCTTTTAATATAAGTATTTGTAGACGAAAGTTCCGAAACTAAAGTTGATATATAGTAAAGTTTGCATATGATTATGGTGTTGTTGGCTGCTTTATCTGCAGGAGCGAAGACAAATTTTTCATGTAAATTACGTAATTTGGATTTAAAATATCTTTGAGATCTAGAACTTGGATTTTCAAAAAGATGAGGATTTTTATGGAAGTTGTCTATTCGAATGTCAGTAATGTCCAAAATGAGGTTTTTCCAGTCATTCAGAGAATGCGATTCGACTCCTTCCGATTTACACCATCGTTTGGTATAGTTATCTAAGGCTTCCTTTAGTACTTCGCGACATTTAATAAAATCTATCTTGGATGGGATTCTATACTTAGGTCTTTTTTTGAGAAGACCACGGAGCTGCTTGTCTTGGATAATTGAAAAGTCACCTGTAATAATATGACCAGCTGGTTTATATAGATATTCAGATGTTGCACATTCTCAAGAAGCAGGACATGAATCAAGTATTTTAGGATCTGATGTAACTTTGTTGTAGTTAAAAACGAAATTTCGAATAGGTCTCTTATATTTGTAACAAATAAGAGGAGGTTCTAAATTTTCAAAATATTGAGGAATGGCACTTTGAACACGATGATCCCGAAACATATTAGAGATGTTAAGAAGATCGAATCCTTTGTTAATAAATGAAATTTTTATGAATCGTTTTTTAGGTGGGATGTTTTTAACAACTGGAAAAAGTTTATTCTGTGCGAATGCAACAATGATATTAAGTCTGAATCAATCAGTATTTCTTAAGAATGCAACCAGTGCTTCATCCAAGATAGATTTCAATTGAACTGCTGGAACTGATGAGAGAGCATGAAGCAGTTCATGTCTGCCGCCGTTGCGTGCAATGATCAGAAGATCGTTGAGGGTACGATGTAATCTAGATTTTATTCTGAGTTTTCGGTTTCGTCGTCTTCTGTGAGACCTATGCTTCCGTTTAGTGTTTGGGCGGATTGAAAATACATTAATATTAGTTGACGTCGAGGAAATATTTCCTTGTCCATAAATTTGATCGTTTAAACCAAGGGGGTACGCAGTTTGGAGTTTTGTGATCCAGGCAAGTTCAGCTTGTAGTCGGCGTTTTTTAATTTCCGTTTTACTAAGATTTTTAAGTTTAGAAAAAGACTGAACCGGTGTAATAGTTATATCCGAAATGGAATGATTGTATTTAACGAAGTGATTATAAAGGAAATTTCTTTGTTTTTTGTGATGTGAGTTTCTTATCTGATAACCAAGTATCAAAGTTCAGGATAATCTTTTTGTCATTACAGAGTTATGGAAATTTGATTTTTCAAGTGAACTTAATAATGACTAATTAATCCCGACAGGTGTATCTTGCTGTGTAAGGGTAGGCTTTATTAACTTCTTGTCAGCAACCACTGCAGAAAATTTAACGAAACCTTACATAAAGCAATTACTCGAGGTCCTCTACCAAGTTTGTGTTTTTCATCCTATCATTTAAATTTTTACATCGTTAATGAAGTCAATAATTGTGACACATCATTTTTCAGAACTTACAGAAATATCGATAGCAAAAGAACGAACAAGGCATGACACTGGAATGTCCAGAGGAAAGCTGTCAACAAATTTTCTCTACACAAAAAGCTTTAGAGAAGCATATATCAATGGGTGACTGCAATTTTCAAGGTGTCAAAATGGATATTTCTGAGAGAGCAAAGCGGCTCTATGCTGACAAGATTTTATCTGTTGAGCCACAAAGAATGGTGGATTTAAGGTCAAGCAACACTGCCCAAGCAAATGATGCTCACTTAGATATTGGATGGGCTTTAAGAGAGGGGAAACAACGCATCATATTCAGTGCCAACCAGAGGGCTTATATGATGGAGAAGTTTAATGTGGGTAAAGTAACGGGCAACAAAATTGATCCCTATGTTGCTGCAGAGGAAATGAGAACATCTGGCAAGTTTGCCCGTGCAGAATTTCTTTCTGGTCAGCAAATTGCCTCCTTCTTTTCAAGAATGTGCCAAAAAGACAAAAAAATAACCCCAGAAGATTTCAGAGCAGCAGAAGAGGAAGAAAGAAAGGATAACATCAGAAACCTTTTGGACAAAACTATTTAACAGAATTGTTCTATTGTATTGTGTATATTATGTTCCTTTGAAATACCATGTTCAAAATAGACATTCTTATACATATTACTTGTTACGATGCTATTTTTATTAACATTATGTCAAATTCCATCAACTTCCTGCACATACATGTAGTTGCAGGGGGATTTAGTAATGCCATTGTTTGTGTGTAAATGAGTGTGATCGTTAGAGGTTGAGGGTGTATATATATATGTGCCTATGTGCATCAAACTCTATGTATACAGTATTGATTGGATCTTTACCAAACTTCAATTATTTTTTATGAAAAGAGGAAGAATGCTATTGATTTTCAACGGCATAGGTAAATTAGGTAAAAGGTATAAGTCACAGAATGGAAATTATATTGAAAGTACTTGTATACAGCCTAGAGGTTGTAGTTTTGATTATATCTTCTTTAAACTTAATACATATATTGCTTATGACAAGAGAAAGAACGTTATGGATTGTCATTGTCATAGACTGAAGGTCAAGGACACAGATTTGCATGGATCGCTTCCCATTTCATAGATCCCGATTGATTCAAAGGTAAAGGTCACAGATTGGAAATGTGTAAATTATTTTAAATATATAGAGAATAAATGTCTTCATTTGTGTTTGGACTCCTCGGGTGATAACATATATGAGCTCGCTACAGCCGGCAGAGCACGGACTGTATTACGCACGTCCTCTTTTTATATCCATTTACATATTCATCTGTGTTGCTTGGACCCCTGTGTTTTACGGTCTTGTTTGTGTGTGGTCACCTAACAGTGAGAAGGTTGTTTTACACCATAATTGTGCGTTCTTCGAGACCTCTGGGAAATCGGAATAGTGGGAGGGTTGTGCGCACGTATTCCAGGATAACCACACCGTCTGCTATTTACGTGGCAGATGGCCGTCCTAAGTCGGCACCGGTTGCCCATTGGTCTCGTTGGTTTATGTGTAGTCTTTTGTGTTTCATGTTTCTATGTTGTGAGTTGGTGTTCCTTGTCCCTTTTGCGTCTCTTTCTGTGGGTATCTGTTCTGTGTTTTTTGCATGGGTGTTTTGGGATTTTGCTGTGGGTGCTGCAACCTAGTGTTGTTGGAGATCCCCTCCTTTCTTTTGTTTCTGGTATGCAACACACAGGAAGTGCCTTTATCATAAACGTAATGTGCATAAATGTAATGCCTGTAAATGTAATGCAATAAATGCACTTGCATTATGACATTTATTCCACGATTTATTCTTTATATATGCACTATAGTTGTCTGTTTCATTCTTGTTTTCTGAAATTGCTTTTTCTAGGTAAAAGGGTGACATTAAAATTCAGCTCATCGCGGGTTAGTTTTCTGGTTAGAACAGTCGTACTTGAATTTAAATCATATTTTTCCTTTGTTTTGATTATGCTCTTCAATAAGCAAGGAATGACCTAACTCACTATTTCGAGTGCATTTGTAATTTTTGTCAGACCAAGGCCTTTGACTTTGTGACCTTTACTTTGACCTTAGGCATTGCTACTAAAGATCTAATTTTAGAAATATTCTTTATATCATGTTTTGAGTACTTTCAAGCATATAAAAATACAAAACATTTGATACTTCCCTATATATCAAAATATGTTCCGGAAAATAAATGAAAATAATTGACAAGTACAATTACATTATTGTGTATGCATATCACTGTTTGGCAGGTGTTTTAAAAGTAGCTATCAAAGTGATTGAAAGTTGAGCACTATGTATTTACACCTGTCCTGTCTGAATGTCAGTTCAAAGGACCACCTGTCCTCTCTGAATGTCAGTCGGACACCTCGGGTGATAACATACATGAGCTCGCGGCGGTAGATCACGGATTGTATTACGTAGGCCCTCTTTTTATATCCATTTACATATTCATCTGTGTTGCTTTGGCCCCTGCGTTTTGCGGTCTTGTTTGTGTGTGGTCATCTGACAGTGAGGCGGTTGTTTTACACCACAATTGTACGTTCTTCGAGACCTCTGGGTAATCGGAAAAATGGGAGGGTTGTGCGCACGTAATCAAGGATAACCATACCTTCTGCTATTTCCGTGGCAGATGTCCGTCCTAAGTCGGCACCGGTTGCCCATTGGTCTCCTTGGTTAATGTGTAGTCCTTTGTGTTTGTTGTTTCTGTGTTGTGCGTTGACGTTCCTTGTCCCTTGCGCGTCTCTTTGTGCTTGTCTGCTTTGTGTTTTTGCATTGGGTGTTTTGGGGTTTTGCTGTGGGTGCTACAACTTGGTGTTGTTGGAGATCCCCTCCTTTGTTTTACATTAGAAATTCAGTTTTTTAGCAAGGGACACACATACCTACAGTTGTAAGCCCCAGAGCAAGGACGTGTAACAGGTTCATACTCATATGGGGCATTCCTATTCATATTCTGAATGTACATGGAAAGTATAACTTTGTTACATGCGCTTGCTCTATATATACAATAAACTATTATGTTAAAATCTGGTTGTTATCATTTTACCACTAATTTCCATAGTAGTGGACGATTTCGGCGGGAAATAACACTCATATTAGTTGATTATATCTATTTTCAATTCAGTTTCAATAAACAACATCTCTACTCTTATTTGAAAGATAAAAATAGTATGAAAACAATTTTTGAAAATAGCAAAAAATTGGGCCAAAAACGGCAGATTTTGCCCCTTCCCCCTTGCTCCTAATGTATAAAAGATTTCGATAGCTCCCTAACGCTCGCCAGTCATCTCTGTATAATTAAGAAGATTCGAAATAAAATTTATATACATGTAACTTTGAGGGTCCCAAACTTCCCTGCATATATTTTGCGTACACATTAATTGAACTCTGGCTACGCCCCTGAAAGGTTCCATGCTTCAATCTCAAAGTTTTGTTAAAATTAGAACATAGATGTTTAAAAAAGTAAATGTTTACGTAAGCCATAGCATTCAAACTTAAATTAAACTATGTACATTTGAAACATTGATATGGCATTGCATACTTATTACAGTTCAGAGGTGCGTAACCTCCTCCATCTCAAGTGCTGGGGGCCCGGGTCTGTGGTTATTGACTCCATGGACCAGCCGGGTGGGAGAGGGGCATCAGGTTGTGCTGCAAGGCGACGGCGACGGCTTCGTCATCCTCGCTTGACCGGTGAGCGAAATTGCAGATCTGCGAAAAAGCGCTGCTTCAGCGCGTTAAGAAGCCATATCAATATAATCAGGATGATTAGCACCAAACATGTGGTGGCTAATCCAACTGCCCTGTCCACTGTAAAAAAAAGGTGACAATAAGTTTCATACTGAAGAGAAAACTAACAAAATCTAGAAGCTTGATTTATTAAACATATTCTTAGTCATAAAAATACGAAAATGGACTTCGACGTATGTTTCGCAGATATTTTATCTAACCAACACGTGTAAATAATTTCTTTAAAACAACTCTTTTTTATTTTAAAAGACACACATATATATATATATATATATATATATATATATATATATATATATATATATATATATATATATATATATATATAAAAGCACAAGAAATGTTCAAGCGACCACGACACTAGTACACATTAGTGTCGTGGTCGCTTGAACATTTCTTGTGCTTTTATATCTTTTTTTCCAAGCGACGTGCATTCGCCCTTTTTTGGGCTGATCCGACATTGTCTGAATAGTGAACGTGGTTGTTTTCACCTCTTTTGTGCTTTATATATATATATATATATATATATAAATATATATATTTTATATAATTTCTGTAAAAATTTATTATTATTTCTTTCTTTTTTTATAGGAATAACCAATCTTTCAATGGATTTTCTGCTACTACTGCCGAAGAGGACTACGGAATACAGTAGCAGAGCCAGTCCAAGCAACTGGATTTAAACCAAATCAATTTTGAAGAAAGGTACAGCCTTTTTTTAATAACTTTTTTTCAACTGTTTTACCCTCGAAAACATTATGCAATATTATTTAAAAAATATTTAAAGAAACAAATCCCTTTTATTGTTTTATTTTTTTTTTTTTCAAATTGTAGAATGGTTTCCCTACTACCACCACTACCACAGAAAGTGCAAACTTTGGGATTTCGATTTGTTCCGGCCACAGCCTGTTCTTCTTCTTCTTCTTCTAAAATAATCAGTCAAGATACCGGTGTAAATGGTAACCCACAGTCCTTCGTTGTGAAGAAGAATGCCGGCTTCATGGTGATCCAACGCATAAACAAGATGGATAACTCTACTGTTACACAAACGTAAGCATTTAGAGTTATTTCTCTTCTTCCACATTCGTGTACTTTACCATCACTTTGTAAATTTAGAAAAAAAAAAAAAAAAATTTAATTGGTTTTTCTTTTCTAATTTTTAGACGGCAAAAGTGCAAGGATAGCTCTCAAGAGACACCAATTGTCATTACTATGTATCTTGACAATGTAATATTTCTTGTTGACCGCAGCATCGAGGTTTTTGATGAGACTATTGAGTTAAAGAAGATCCCGACGATAATCTCAACAGCACTCACAATAGAGCACCACATTGAGCATCGACAGACCCCTAGCAAGCTAGAGGTGGGACCAGGTGCCCGGGAGGAGTAACCATCACATGTTGGCTAGCCGCACCCGCCGTCGATGTTCATGCACGAAAATGAAAACATAAAAAACATGAACTGCACTGTTTGAGGCCAGTTCTATATAGAAAGTGCAATGGCGACCATGTCAGGTTAAATATTCAATACACTTGCTGTCAAACCCCTCGCGGGGAACTTTTTTACGAGCTCCACACGGCAAAGGGCATAATTGTGACACAAATGAATTCAGGAAGATATGCCACGAGGGTACTGAATGGCCCCAACATCAATATACGTTGAAGAATCGAATGGAATATCTTGTTCGCTGTTGATTACATTTATTACTGCATCTAGGACAGCCTCTGCGGCCATCTGCTCCATGGGACGACACGGTACAAATATCGGCACGTCCAGTACATCATTGTGTAAGGCCAGTCTCATTATGTCGCCTGGTCGGAGAGTCTTTTTGACTTTATCAGTCACTTCTGTGAAGGCGCCCTTCAGAACGTCCAGAACATCTTCCAACCTTTTTTTGGCTGTAAACATTGCTTTCTTAAATGTTAACTCGTATTGGACGTCTTTGGCACGCATTTTCTTTAATTGTTTTTCTTTGACCACTCTGATAGTGTTGTGTAGTCGTCGACACCGGCCCCGTACTGTTCCTTCATAAAAGGATGAACTGGAATTCCCTCCAGAAGGGAGTCGTTTCATTGAAAAGAACTATCGTTGTCGTCAAAATCCATGTCGTCCTCTATCTGCTGAACCTTAGTAAATTGCAGCAGTGATATATCGTCGTTGTAAGACGACTCTTTTATGTAATTGAAATCTTGAGAATTCCGGGATGAATCCAAGATAGTGTCTGCAATTTTAGGAGTGGACTCATTCCACTCCATCGGTTCGATGTCATCTTTCCATTCCATCTGTTCGATGTCATCGTATAGTTGTTGTTCTACAAATCTATAAGGGGAAAAAACTCAATTGAGACTTTCAACGATTTGCGGTGACCAATGGTACACCGTATACTACTTTTATTACACGATTTAAACGGCTCTCGTTACACTACATTTTTATTATATGACAAAATGTAGTGTCCGATAAGATGCACAGCTGAACAGTTCAACATCGGTATCAAAATTTACCTCGGTCTTTCAATCTGATTTAAAATAGCATCTGCCAGATTGCAATCAGATTCATCACCCCATTCTGTCTCGTCCATTTCTTTGACTAATAGTTGGAATTGATCCGAATCATCACTGTAAAGAATAACTCATATTTATAGTTTATATTCCGTAGAGAACAAAGGTAACTGTGTACGTCTTACGAAGTTACTACAATAAAATGATAATAGTTACTTCCCGTTGACTATAACATCCCCTGTCACACCTTCACGTTCTGGCATGGCGCTCGCACTATTACCGCCAAAATTGTATGAAACGTGGCGTGAACGTAGTAAGGACTAGGGGAACGTAGTAAGAACTCGCTGATACGTAATGAGGTCGTAGTAAGGACGCTGATGAACTTGCCCGTACGCCGAGCCACCACGACCGTTTTGAACTGTTCAAAACAGTCGTAGTGAGGACGCGCTGATGACAGAACGTGTTAAGGACTACTTGCGAACGTATTGAGAACTTCATCGACGTAGTAGCTACGTGTCGCGAACGTAGTAGGGTCGTAGTACGGACGGATTAAATTTTTACGTAAAATCATATGGAGATTGTTACGTGTCTGCCGTCCTTACCACGTTCTTGGTTTTAGAGGTCGAAATAATCAAAATATACCTCATGCAAACAATTTATCCTTTGAATGATCATGAACGCAGTAAGGACTACGAGAACGTTGTAATAACGCCGTACAATCGCAACACAGACGCCTTCGTCGTAGTGTGAACTTCAGACCGATCGTAGTGCGAACTTGACTAAACGTATTCAAGACGGGAAGGACGCGCTACTAACGTGTTACGGACACTAAAGGTCGTGTTTCGCACGTATTGGAGTCGTCAATTATTCTTCCGGAAAGCCCTTCCGGATGAAAAATGCCACGTTCTCACTCAAAAGTCGTGCTCACGAGTTACAAAGTCGTGCGCACGAGTTACTAGGTCGTGCGCACACATAACATGTATTACATAACATGTATGGACAGACAAAGGAGGCCACTTCATTCATGCTTGCGCACGCTTCTCAAATTCTGATAAAAAGGAATTTTTTGAAGCAAAGTTCTGAATTCGGTGTTTAGGGGGATTATATTTATTATCCTGTTCGTCTGGTTAATGAAGTTATGAAAACAACATTTCTTTAATGCTATCAAAGATATGTCTGTCATACGTTCACCATAAAGCCGGACTTCCACTGTCGCGAATGAGCAGGAAAATTAGCTACGATCTGAGGCGAATAAATAATCGTGTCAAGTTCTCGTCAGCTTTTTACTTTCCGAAACAAGGATGTGATAGCGACGGTAATGTGCCATGACTACAACACGACAGTGAGGCGGATGTGACGGGAAAGGAGCAGAAGGCGACACGAGTGCGCTACGATGTAAAGACATTCTAGGGGAATGTGAGGCGAGTGAACGAGATAATGGCACGAATTTGAGCCGATAGTGCTACGAGTATCACGCGAATAAGAGAAAATAAAACTAAGCTATACGCAATTTTGCAAAAGCAGGAATTCAACAATTATATTGAAGTTTTGAAATGAATTTATTTCACCAAATTCTGCAGCTATTTTATTCAGATGTAAAATAAATTAACTGAGTAATTTGCGAGTGCGCCACGATAGTGAGGCGAATAAAAAGTCAGACACGAATGTTTTAAACAGTTTTTAAACAGAGGAGAATGTAAAAGAATACGGCACGATGAGACAAGAATGCCCGCGACAGAGAGGATAATGCGCCACGAAGAAAAAATTCTACCTTATCGTGTCTCATTCGCCTTTGAATTCGCGACAGTGGAAGCCCGGCTTTATAAGGAGTAATACATTTTGTTACCAGAATTGTATTCAGTGACCTTTCGACCTTGATCTTGTATATTGCATTTAAAAAATGAAAGCACTTCTTTTATACTTTTCGCATTCATTAACACATTACCAATAAAGAGTACTGCATGTTTGAACAATAGATTTTGATCTACCAGTGTTGACCATGATCTGGATTTGGGTCTTGGCTTGAATCTTGTATTTTCTTATGTATAATTTATAACTGTAATTCGAAACTTTCATTTACATATAGGCATTGCACAAATATACAGAACTCTGCACATGCGCAAAAAGGAGAATTATTTCGTTCCCTCGAAATGATATGTAGTTCACTCGAAATAATATTTCGTTCCCTCGAAATAACATATCGCTCCAACGAAATAAAATTTCGTACCCTCGTAATAATATTTCGTTCCCTCGAAATAATATTTTGTTCCCATGAAAAAATATTTCGTTCTCTTGAAATACATTTTCGTTCCCTCGAAAAATTATTTCGTTCCCACGAAATATTATTTCGTTCCCATGAAATATACTTATTATTGGCACCACCTATAGACGGATCCGGACAAAAACAACAACACTTGTAATGGACAATTAGTGCATCATATAAATGTGTACATACCAACTTTCATCAAAATTCCTTCTGTGGTTCTACAGAGTAAGTCCAAAAACTGACAAGTTTACGGACGGACGACAGAACGCTATGACAATAGCTCAAGTGAGCATTTGGAACACTGTTTGACCCAAACCTGGATTTTATCTTGAAGAGATCAAGCAGAAATGAACAAACTTGGTAGAGAGCCTTTAGTTCTGCATGCAAGTTTAACCAATTAAATTTTTCCTAAAAGAGAATGACTAAATAAAGTTGAATGTATACATATTTCTAAGAACGCAAAAACATTTTCACTTACTTTTCGTAGGGAAACAAGAATCGATAAACTGTTAAAATAATCCCCATTCCTTTAAAATATATAATGATTATATTCATACGCTATTCAGCTTTGAAATGACCTTTTGCAGTATTCAACGACTTCCACGTGAATTGTTGCATTGTCATCGCCAATTTCCATCAGTCTGTCCTCTGGCCTAATTGTGGCACCTCCAATTAATTTAAGTTCAATTTGATCGAGTGAGAGTTTTTCTGTAATGAAATCTGTTAGCACCTGCAAAACATGAATAAAATGTCAACGGTTATTTAGTTATGACCTCTAGAAGAGGGATTGGGGCATACCTCTTCATAGACCTGTAGCCTATTGTTTTACTAGAAAATCAGGAGTTTGGGCTATTTCCAAAGAGAAATGGGGTCCTGACCGCTCCCCTCTAGATCATCGTGCATTATAAATGAAATGATAAAAGTCAAAACTTATGTTTTTTATAGATTTCGTCGAGATGACAAAAAAAAAGATATGTTTTATTTACTAGAGTGTTCAAATATAGGTGTGTTGCCTGGTGAACGTAACCCTAAATGTGTGACCTTGACATGGTTGAAAGTCTTATTAAGCTTGACCAACTGTGCAAGTATGATTGAGAGAGTAAAATACATATATAGCAAGCTAAAGTAATAGATGTTGTATGTGAAAAAGTGACTACATCAGAAAAGTGTGAATACAGAACAGACAAACGGACAGATAGACGCCTTACAAATTGACCCCTACATGTCCCTTTGCTTCGCTGGCACTATATTTGGGGATGGACATGAGGATAGCCTTTTCCCCCTCCCTCCCTCCCTCTTTTCACTAACGTTCCTACCCCCTCCCTACCCCTTCCTCCCCCTCCCTACCCCTCCCTCAATCCCCCCTTTCTCCCCCTCCCTTTCACAGAATATTGGTACAGATTAGAACATCATACTACAGACTTTGTATTATTAAACGATGTGTATGCTTGTAGTAAAATGCTATATGAAAAAGGCTAAAATTCGTGGTATAGTACCATTAGGCATGGTCCATTTGATATTCTGGGGGGTGGGGGGGCTTGGGTTTTTTTCGAAAAAAATAATTTTGCTCTGAATTTTGATGAAAAAAATAAATTTGCTTATGGTGTGACAAAAAAAAATAATCTTGCTCTTACAAGTAATCTGAATTTGAAGAATAACCATAAAATTCGCTTAAATTCCTGGAAATTTTTCGGCTCGCTTCGCTCGCCACAGTTTTTACTTTATACGAAAAAATTTTGGCTCGCTTCGCTCGACATGGTTTTCTTCTGTAATGGCAAATTCCTATTTGAAAAAGCAAAAGTATACATGTAACTGATACAAGGGGCTTCCTTAAATGCTCGATTACATTATCAATATAATCTATTACTATTTTACATATATCATTATAGTGTCTAATTTTATATACAAGCTTGGAAGGAGAATTTAATTAATTTTTTTACTACATAGTTTTCATTTCTAAATGTAAAATTTTTTCTAGAAGACCCTCCCCTCAGGCCCTCTTGCATGTTACATGACCATATATACATTTTATTCACTAAAAATTATACATCATATTGTAAAAATCTTTTATCTCTCTCAGTTTAGAGGTGAATGACAAATATGGATAATGACCATATCCCTGTATACAGCACAAAATCGATAATTCAGAAAATCAGAAACCGAAGGCATACAAAATCAGGACAAAACAGGAACCAAAGCAAACAAACAAAAACCTCCACCACGTGAAAAGAAGCGAACTCCCGATATGGGAGTGAGATCAGGTGCCCAGGAAGAGTAAGCATCTCCTGCTTGCATGCAACACCCGCCGCTTCAATTCGGTAGAACTGTCACATCCAGTTACTTCCATTTCGGAAGACATAGAGTACAACCTTGGGTTGGATGGTTCAAATGGTCTATGACAGAATATCACCCACCATTCTGGAGAGTGGGACATCATAGTGTATGACGAGTTCCCCGTATCGACCGTAGAACTTCCTCAGTGACGATGTTAGTCGGTCACAAACATATCCCTGACTGAGAAGCTTATCTGAAAGACGCCTAGCTCTCAGAACAAAATCCGTATATTTGGTACTTGCTCTGGCATAGCGTATCAACTGAGATATGAACACGCCATAAGCAGGCGATGAAGGGATGTTGCTACTCAGAAAAGGAAAGTATGTAATGCTGAAATTGAAGTCGTCACGTTTGTCATAGAGTGAGGTGTCCATATGACCATCAGTGTCGTAGGACAACATTATGTCCAAATAGGATGCTGAATTATTTGTCTCTGTAGTTTCTTTGACTTCAAGCTCTGAAGGATAGATTCTGCTCAGGTAATCTGCGAATTTCGGATTATTGATGGACAACACATCGTCTATGTATCTATAAGTGAAGTTGAAGTCAGAAGCTAAGTATCTTTTCCCTTCAGAGACCAAAGATTGAATGAATTCAGCTTCGTACGAGTAAAGGAAAATGTCGGCAAGGAGTGGGGCACAATTCGTCCCCATTGGAATTCCGACAATTTGCTGAAAGACCTTTCCTCCAAACACCACAAAAATGTTGTCGATCAAAAAGTTTAACATCTGAATAATATCTGTTTCAGTGTACTTATTTTCAGAATCGGACTTTTCTTTTACAAAGTAGGTTTTGTCATAGTTCATAACAATAAATTTGTATTTGCGATTACCGTTCTTACTTGTAAACGCATTACTTATAATTTTTGCGAGTCTTTCTTTCAATTTAGAATGTGGAATTGTAGTGTAAAGTGTCGAAAAATCAAAGGCTTTGATCGAATGAACTTTACTAAAATGAGTGGATTTAGAATGAATGAATGGAGTAGAGGTGAATATAAGTTTTACATAAAAATAAAGTAATAACATGTTTAAGTAAAAAAAAAGAATTTCTATTGAACAAACACAGACATTCTTCAAATACACATTAATTGTTGTAAAAAAAAATTTCCTTGCTCCAACTTTACACGAAAAAAATAATTTTGCCCCTGTCCGGGGCTAAAAAAATAATCTTGCTCCAACAAAAAACCCAAGCCCCCCCCCCCCCCCCCCCAGAATATCAAATGGACCGTGCCTTAGTTACCTTACATCAATTTTAAATTTGAAGCATTGAATGTTAAATGCAACGAAATTTGGAAAAAAAAAGAAATTTTCTTACAGCTGTCATTTTCTAACTTTCTATTTGAAAAAAAAAATATATATATATAAAATGAATATAAAAAGCACAAGAGAAAATAAACAACAACGTTAGATATTCCAGCAGTGTCGGATCGGCGTAAAGCTAATGCTTGCACTCGCAAAAAAAGGATACATAAAGCACAAAAGAGGGTTGCGAGTGTTAACGACACTAAATAAAATTAAATACTCAAATTTTCAATGCTCTACGGCATCTTCTTCAGTATAATATTAATGTAAATAAATATATATATAAAAAATGTACTTAGAAAATGCCGTATCTGCTATTCAAATTACAGAGGATAGATGCATAGTTACATGTAAAGATACTGACGTGAAAACTTCTATGCTTATAAGAGGTCTTAAAGTTAAAAACAATCATGTACAACTTGTAGATGTAGAAAACACTATCACAAATGTGACAATAAAAGACGCCCAATACGAACTTGGTGACAATGTCATATATACGTTCATGTCACAATATGGTAATGTAGTTGACGGTAGTCTACTTAGAGGTACAATCAAGGGCACGGGTATTGAAAATGGTTCTCGTTACTTGAGTATTGTAGGTTGTGTTCCTACCCTTCCAAATCGTGCTACAATTGGCCGATTCGACGTTCGGATTTTTGCGAACAAAAATAGAACTCCATGTATTCGTTGTAACGAGAAAGTTCACTCGTCATACAAGTGTCCTAAGAAAGACGCAACATTATGTCATATTTGTAAAGACAGTGACCATCAGGCAGAGAGGAGCCAATAGTACTCCCTGTCACTATACGACGGGTCCACCCCTCCCCCTACATCACGATCTCTTGGCCCGCTACCGCTCACCAGTTCACAACATCATCAATTCCGTTAGTGGGACGTTATCAGTATTATAACATTCAATAATAGAGACAAATGGGTAGGGGCAAAAGTGACAATTTTTGGCCCCAATCAAAATTTTTTAAAAGGTTCTATTTTCTTCTTCATTATGCTTCTTCTAAACAAAAAAACGACAAATTTTATGTGATTTTTCGAAAACCCGGCCTTTTAGGGCAAAATGATTGAAAGTTGAGCACTATGTATTTACATTAGAAATTCAGCTTTTTAGCAAGGGACACACATACCTACAGTTGTAAGCCCTAGAGCAAGGACGTGTAACAGGTTTATACTCATATGGGGCATTCCTTTTCATATTCTGAATGTACATGGAAAGTATAAGTTTGTTACATGCGCTTGCTCTATATATATAAACTATTATGTTAAAATCCAGTTGTTATCATTTTACCACTAATTTCCATAGCAGTGGACAATTTCGGCGGGAAATAAAACTCATATTAGTTGATTATATCTATTTTCAATTCAGTTTCAATAAACAACAACATCTCTACTCTTATTTGAAAGATAAAAAATAGTATGAAAACAATTTTTGAAAATAGCAAAAAATTGGTTCCGAAAACGGCAGATTTTGCCCCTTCTCCCTTGCTCCTAATGTATAAAAGATTTCGATAGCTCCCTAACGCTTGCCAGTCATCTCTGTATAATTAAAAAGATTCGAAATAAAATTTATATACATGTAACTTTGAGGGTCCCAAACTTCCCTGCATATATCAACAGTAAAACACCAAAATACCCGATGCAAAAACACAAAAGACGAGTACAGCACGAGACGGAAAAGAGACACACGACATGTAAACATCAAACACAAAAGACTACACGTAAACCGACGAGACCAATGGGTAACCGGTACCGACTTTGGACGGCCATCTGTCACGCAAGTAGCAAATGGTGTGGTTATCCTGGATTACGTGCGCACAACCCTCTCACTTCTCCAATTACCCAGAGGTCTCGAAGAACGTACAATTGTGGTGTAAAACAACCTCCTCACTGTAAGATGACATCACACAAACAAGACCGCGAAACGCAGAGGCCCCATAGATGATATGGAGCATTTCTTGCGCAATGATGAATATCGCCTTTGAAATGACCACCAGTTACGGCCCTTTCAACAAATCTTACACAACATACTTTAGAAGAGCTAAAGGCATTTCAGTCCTCTTTCCATTGGTAACAGAGCCGTTCGTTTATAAACAGGTTTTCTACTTATCAATGATTCTAAAGCCGTTTCTTTGTACAACGATGTCCAGCTGTTATCACGAGTACTCTGGTCTGTGAGCTGTTTAGAAAACCTTTGGACCACAAGTTAAAAGTCATGTTTGTAAAACATTAATGCCCCCTACCCCTTCTGTGATTAAAGTCCGTCACAACTTTATACTTGCATTGATACAACCTATGGGGGTATAAAGTAACAGTTTCATTTCAATATGTAACTCCAATAAAGAGATATTGAACAGAAACCCTGAAGTTTTGGTATTTTTCAAAGTGCAAGGGGCATAACTTTGTCCACTTTTTTTTGATCGGACCTAAATATGAACTTGACCTAGATTGTCATTTGATATATCCGTATACAAAATTTCTATATGAAACTCCACTCAAGAGATATTGAACGGAAACCCTGAAATTTTGCTTTTTTTCGAAGTGCAAGGGGCAAAACTCTGTCAAAATTTGGTTGATCGGACCCAAATATACACTTGACCTAGATTTTCATTTGATGTGTCTGTATAAAAAATTTCATTTCAATATGTAACTCCACTCAAGAGATATTGAACAGAAACCCTGAAATTTTGGTATTTTTCGAAGTGCAAGGGGCATAACTCTCTCAATTTTTTTTCGATCGGACCTTAATACGAACTTGACCCGGATTTTCATTTGATGTGTCTGTATACAAAAATTTCATTTCAATATGTAACTCCATTCAAGAGATATAGAACGGAAACCCTGAGATTTTGGTATTTTTCGAAATGCAAGGGGCATAACTCTGTCAAAATTTTTTTGATCGGACCCAAATATGAACTTGACCTAGATTTTTGTTTGATGTGTCTGTATAAAAAATTTCATTTCAATATGTGAATCCATTCCAGAGATATTGAAAGGAAACTGATGTCGCGGACAGACCGACCGACCGACAGCGCCAAACCTATATGTCCCCTCACTTCTTCGAAGGGGGGGGGGGGCATAAAAATAGCAATTCTGTATAACACTTTTGTCGCTAAATATACCCTTGGAAAACACTTACAGTCTCTCATTCTCTCGCTCTCTACATCTCGCTTTGAGTATTTACCCATATCAATAAGGAGAAAGTTTAGTAATATCTCGATTCATGGTCCCCTAATTTTGTTTAAGAAGTCCTGATGTTTGAGTGTGTTGTTTGTGTAGATGCGAACAATTTCACTCTTATTATTCGGAAATCGGCCAAGTTTAATAAGGTGGATTTTATCTACATGTAGATGACAGGAATTCCATTCTTCCCCCATAAGTAACCATACCATTTGTACTTACAAACAAGACTTCTCTATTGTATAAAGATGTCCAACTGTTCAAGATTCGACTATATAGAAACCCTATTATAGATTTTATAATTGTCACCCTAAAAAAAAAAACAAAAAAACAAAAAAAAAAAAACAAAAAAACAAAAAAAAAACCCCCACACACACCTTAGGAAAATATTATTGATGTCTTCTTGCAATTTTTGATACATTTTACATGTACCATCAAACATGACTGAATATCCCGTTGCAATGGGTGTAACTATACCGAGATTATCGTCAGGATCTTCTTTAACTCATTGGATGGAAAATTCAAAGAAAGCTGTGGTGTCTTGTGTTTATAAGAGTGGCGTCACTACATCTCAAGTGATGGGCGTGGTCAAAGTAGTGGGACCAGTTTTGAAAAAAACAGACAACGATGAAGAAGATGAGTACGAAATTTCCCATCAATTAGTATTAACAACAGACAGCTCAGTTAAAGGTATTTCTTCTTCTTTTATCACTTGATACAAGCAGAACTCCAGATAAAATGCTTTAAAACAGAGTAACCCAATGTATTTTATCAGATAGATAAATACTATGATGGCTGTGTGTTTGTGAGAGAGAGGGAGGATGTGTGTCTGTGTGTATTAGACATCTTTGAATACCTTTTAACCGATTAACCACACCACTCACCTTTGATTAAGTTATATTAATGAATATGTTCCCCTTACTTGAGATCTACTCCTTTCTTTTTACGTTGTTGCTATAGTTTGTGCAGTTATGTGAAAAGATCGACACAAACACAAATGGTCATTTCGAAGGCTGACAATTTGATTCAAGAGGTTAAAGTTTAAGTATCAGCTTTTGTTAAAAAAGAAACAAGTTTGGGGTGTGTTTGGTCACATCCTTATTCATACATTTTTCTGTATATAAAGTAATCCAACTTTGACCAGGAAAATACTTGCTATTGTTTAGTTCCAAGGTACCCCCAATCTTTGTCAGCTGTTGAGTTCATGCATCAAGCATGAAGTCACTCCTATGCTTGAAAAGTTATTGTCAAGGTTTATAGTGACAACAGGCAGACATGATAATACATCTTTTGATGCGTAATGATGCCACTTCGTTATAAATTTTGTAAATTACACAGTGTTCCTTGCTTAAGCTATAAGATAAACAATAAAACCATTATGTCAACACTTTATTATCATTTCTATAGAAATGGCATACAGGAATATATACATATGTAAAAAGTAAACTAATCTAATGCATTGACTAGGGGTGTTTGTGAGGTAGGAATGTATTGTTGCTATTTTCAAAGGCACTCTTCTTTGGGAATGAATGGTATAAAAAACGACCTCGAAAAACAAGGTTTGTGAAAAAAGTAATGTAAAATATATGGAGTACATGGCTACATAAAATTTCCATAATAAACAATGAGATCAATATAATTGCACAAAATTGAAGTGAGCACAATAATAAAATAAGTCAGTCAGATAGGCAGTTGGCAGAATGATGTAATGACAGGTAAAAGCTCTGTTTATAACATTCCTATTACTTGATCACTCATAACCTAATGCTAAAATGAAACTAAAACTAAATGCCTTATCTAAGGCATACGAAAAATCTAAGTGGAGCTTCTACAAGCACTATGCCATCAAGTCTATTTGTAAAAATTCTAAAGATAGACAAAATTTCCATTTAAGTTTGTGTTAACAGTTACATTGGTTGTAATTCTTAAAACAATAAAAGAAACTGTATTCAATGAGAATGTTTATTATGAATATATATACTTACTCACATATTGCTTTGTCTAGATCGAACTCAGAAAGTGAATCCCCCATTGATCTGCAAAGAAAAAAACATCAATCACTAGTAATGTATACCTTTATATAATTAGTCGATAAATGTAGAATCAGATACTTTTGCTCCACTAATTGTCATTTTCTATTTTGTATAAAGATAAATTATATATAAACATACTCATCTGAAATGACAATGGTGTCATTTCCCTCCTGCGTTGTCGTTGCACTTGCTTTTTGAACGACTGGGCGTATAGGAGCCCATGGCGCCTGCCCTCTTCTTTAAAAAAAGAAAACAAAATAGCATTATAAAATCCTAATCTTACACAATTATTAGACAACACAGATAAAGTATTTTACTAGAAAGTGCATTAATTTAAGTGCAATTCTAATCCCATTTAACATTTTGAACAAAATCTTACTTCTGAGTTTTGCTAGGACCGGGCTCATCATTATCATTATCCATGATTGGTAAACTGTAATGAAAAATAAAATGTCCATAAAATATCAATTTCATTTATTTTCATAAAATAGTGGAACTATTCTAAAAAAGGTATTTAGAAAAGAAAAAAAACTTACGGCCTTTTGGTTGACTTTGGGGTAGATCTACAATAGATAAACCAGTATCAAAATATGTGCAGTCTGATAACGCTGGACAAAAAAAAATTGAATCATCTGAACAAATACATTTTAAAAACCAGCATTGCATTATAATTACTTACGTCAACCACGCCTTAATAACCCTTTGACTCGATTTGTCACTGGAGGAAAAAAAAAGATTTTCAAGTCATTATAAGATAAATATACAGAAAATACATGAAAAATTGAAAATAAGAAAAAAACCTAACCATTATGTTAAAATGAAAAAAAATACTAACTGTTCTCTTTCGCACTTTTAAGTGCCAAACCCATTAAAGTCATTGCCTGTTTAGTTGACTTACATTTGTTACATCTACAATGGAAAAAGGAATAAACAAATAAATCGAGAAATACTACACTGTTCATCTAATTCAGTCCAACAAAATACAAAAATGACAAAAAGTTTACAATGACAGATTTTCTAGCTAGTCAGAATCAAACAGAACACCCAAAAAAGTTCGAATCATCACAATGTAGCATTAATTGCTCTGTTAAAATAGAGGAAGTGCAGAAGCAGAAAGATTCTCCATATGTCTCTCCAATGTGTCAGACTCCTAATAAGAAAGAAGCATTAAAAGAAAATGAGTCACAAAGGAAATCCGAAAAAGAACGGACAGAACCTCTTCAATCTCCCTTCAACATTTTCAAAACTGATAAGTTTTCAGATTCCGTTTCATCATCATCATCTCCAGTAAATTCGTCAAAATTGTCAGAAAGGCGAGGAGGATTTCATTGAATTAAAACAACAGACGATGGAGCACTTTTTGTCACTCCAGCTAAACGTGTAAAAAAGAAACAAGATAAAAAGTGTGAAATAAAGAAAGGAAACATACAAAATTTTTTCAAACCTGCCAGTAAATCACAAGTTTTCTTTAGAGGGGGAAATGAAAAGTGCCAGGATAAAAAAACCTCATGTGCAAAAGAAAACATTAATAATCAAGATCCCACCCATTCTGCTACGTCTTTTGGACATTCATAATACTTTTCATACTTTTTGGCCATATTACATTGTTTAGACTGAGGATCACTGACGAGGGTTTAGTACCCGAAACGTGCATGTCTGGTCCATGCTGTAAATTTATCAGGTTTTAAATGATGCTATTGAATTTAAAGACGTATAACATTTGAACTACTTGGTGAGTGTCACTGCTGGTGGACTAAGAGTCCCCGAGGGCACATGTAGCCAAGTTCGATCAACTTCGGTTGATCGTCTGTCTCTTCAACGCATTTGAAATTTTCTGTTACAAAATTTCTTGAAATTTCTAAAACGTGGGTCCTGTAGCATCATATCCCACCCATTCTGCTACGTCTTTTGGTACATTTTGGACATTCATAATACTTTTCATACTTTTTGGCCATATTACATTGTTTAGACTGAGGATCACTGACGAGGGTTTAGTACCCGAAACGTGCATGTCTGGTCCATGCTGTAAATTTATCAGGTTTTAAATGATGCTATTGAATTTAAAGACGTATAATATTTGAACTACTTGGTGAGTGTCACTGCTGGTGGACCAAGAGTCCCCGAGGGCACATGTAGCCAAGTTCGATCAACTTCGGTTGATCGTCTGTCTCTTCAACGCATTTGAAATTTTCTGTTACAAAATTTCTTAAAATTTCTAAAACGTGGGTCCTGTAGCATCATATCCCACCCATTCTGCTACGTCTTTTGGTACATTTTGGACATTCATAATACTTTTCATACTTTTTGGCCATATTACATTGTTTAGACTGAGGATCACTGACGAGGGTTTAGTACCCGAATCGTGCATGTCTGGTCCATGCTGTAAATTTATCAGGATTTAAATGATGCTATTGAATTTAAAGACGTATAACATTTGAACTACTTGGTGAGTGTCACTGCTGGTGGACCAAAAGTCCCCGAGGGCACATGTAGCCAAGTTCGATCAACTTCGGTTGATCGTCTGTCTCTTCAACGCATTTGAAATTTTCTGTTACAAAATTTCTTGAAATTTCTAAAACGTGGGTCCTGTAGCATCATATCCCACCCATTCTGCTACGTCTTTTGGTACATTTTGGACATTCATAATACTTTTCATACTTTTTGGCCATATTACATTGTTTAGACTGAGGATCACTGACGAGGGTTTAGTACCCGTAACGTGCATGTCTGGTCCATGCTGTAAATTTATCAGGTTTTAAATGATGCTATTGAATTTAAAGACGTATAACATTTGAACTACTTGGTGAGTGTCACTGCTGGTGGACCAAGAGTCCCCGAGGGCACATGTAGCCAAGTTCGATCAACTTCGGTTGATCGTCTGTCTCTTCAACGCATTTGAAATTTTCTGTTACAAAATTTCTTGAAATTTCTAAAACGTGGGTCCTTTAGCATCATATCCCACCCATTCTGCTACGTCTTTTGGTACATTTTGGACATTCATAATACTTTTCATACTTTTTGGCCATATTACATTGTTTAGACTGAGGATCACTGACGAGGGTTTAGTACCCGAAACGTGCATGTCTGGTCCATGCTGTAAATTTATCAGGTTTTAAATGATGCTATTGAATTTAAAGACGTATAACATTTGAACTACTTGGTGAGTGTCACTGCTGGTGGACCAAGAGTCCCCGAGGGCACATGTAGCCAAGTTCGATCAACTTCGGTTGATCGTCTGTCTCTTCAACGCATTTGAAATTTTCTGTTACAAAATTTCTTGAAATTTCTAAAACGTGGGTCCCGTAGCATCATATCCCACCCATTCTGCTACGTCTTTTGGTACATTTTGGACATTCATAATACTTTTCATACTTTTTGGCCATATTACATTGTTTAGACTGAGGATCACTGACGAGGGTTTAGTACCCGAATCGTGCATGTCTGGTCCATGCTGTAAATTTATCAGGTTTTAAATGATGCTATTGAATTTAAAGACGTATAACATTTGAAGTACCTGGTGAGTGTCACTGCTGGTGGACCAAGAGTCCCCGAGGGCACATGTAGCCAAGTTCGATCAACTTCGGTTGATCGTCTGTCTCTTCAACGCATTTGAAATTTTCTGTTACAAAATTTCTTGAAATTTCTAAAACGTGGGTCCTGTAGCATCATATCCCACCCATTCTGCTACGTCTTTTGGTACATTTTGGACATTCATTATACTTTTCATACTTTTTGGCCATATTACATTGTTTAGACTGAGGATCACTGACGAGGGTTTAGTACCCGAAACGTGCATGTCTGGTCCATGCTGTAAATTTATCAGGTTTTAAATGATGCTATTGAATTTAAAGACGTATAACATTTGAACTACTTGGTGAGTGTCACTGCTGGTGGACCAAGAGTCCCCGAGGGCACATGTAGCCAAGTTCGATCAACTTCGGTTGATCGTCTGTCTCTTCAACGCATTTGAAATTTTCTGTTACAAAATTTCTTGAAATTTCTAAAACGTGGGTCCTGTAGCATCATATCCCACCCATTCTGCTACGTCTTTTGGTACATGTTGGACATTCATAATACTTTTCATACTTTTTGGCCATATTACATTGTTTAGACTGAGGATCACTGACGAGGGTTTAGTACCCGAAACGTGCATGTCTGGTCCATGCTGTAAATTTATCAGGTTTTAAATGATGCTATTGAATTTAAAGACGTATAACATTCATTAGAATCTTCTACGATTCCATTTTCTGTCAGTAAGAAATGATACCGGAAACAAGGTGAAATACTAGCCAGTAACCGTTGTAGATCAATAAACAGAACGGATAAAACTAGTATAATGGAAAATGATTCAGTAATAGGGATCCAGCGATCAACAATTAAAGGATCTCTGAAGGAAAACATGGACTCAATAAATGCACTCATTGGACGATGCCCTAGTACCTTCAAATTTGGAAGCAGTCAAAGCAGTCTGTACTGAATTATTAGAAGGTTCGCCAATACTCCTTACACGAAAGGCTTCAGAGATATACCAAAAAGCTAAGAACAAACTACTGGGTAATGAAAACGGAGAAATAGTGAAAGGAACAGCTATGCATACATACGAAACTCTTGCAAAATACATGTCAATAATGCAAATCTATGTTCACCAAAATGCATTTATTATGGAAGACAGAGGGGATAAATTAGCCCATGTTGTAGAAGATATACAAAGTCTGACAGAAACTCCGAATTTCCAACATCTTGTAAATGAGCATGTACAGAAGAAAATCGGTAACATCTATAAAGAAGCACTGGAATATCTCGATTCAGAGCGTGACAGCGACACTATTATTTGCTTGCTTACAAAACTAACAAGTGTCACGTTTATGATAAAGTTACAAATGAGTTAAAGAAGATCCTGACGATAATCTCAACAGCACTCACAATAGAGCACAAAATTATGCATCGACGGACCCCTAGCAAGCTAGAGGTGGGACCAGGTGCCCGGGAGGAGTAAGCATCCCCTGTTGGCTAGCCGCACCCGCCGTCGATGTTTAAGCACGAAAATGAAAACAATATCTACAATTCATGCACTCTCTGACGTTATGTCTATATAGAAAGTGCTATGGCGACAATGTCAGGGAAATATATTCAAAACACTTACTGTCAAACCCCTCGCGAGGAACTTTTTTACAAGCTCCACACGGCAAAGGGCATAAGTGTGACACAAATGAGTTAAAGAAGATCCTGACGATAATCTCAACAGCACTCACAATAGAGCACAAAATTAAGCATCGACGGACCCCTAGCAAGCTACAGGTGGGACCAGGTGCCCGGGAGGAGTAAGCATCCCCTGTTGGCTAGCCGCACCCGCCTTCGATGTTTAAGCACGAAAATGAAAACAATATCTACATTTCATGCACTCTCTGACGTTATGTCTATATAGAAAGTGCTATGGCGACAATGTCAGGGAAATATTTTCAAAACACTTACTGTCAAACCCCTCGCGGGGAATTTTTTTACAAGCTCCACAAGGCATTAAAAATAGGAAAAGTATTCAGAAGGCAAGGGATATAGTGCCATTCCATATTAAATGCTACCATGACATACTTGCAGAATTAAAGGACAATGCTGAAAAGTCAACAGCACGCCAAAGAGCCGTCATACGGAAGGTAATGGAACTGAAAAAGAAGGACAAATTACGCCATTCAATGAAAGGCCGAGGAAGAATGATGAAATGTGAAGAAAATCCAAATCTTGTACCGGTGATGGTATATGAATTTGGATGTGGTGATTTTATAGAATGAGGTGGTGGTGGTTTAGAAGCTCACCCAAGACTTACATCAGGCGTTCTGTACAAAGCTGCAGATAACAAGACGACTATGGCACTTGCTAGAGAAACTATTTTAGCAACAGACCCGAAGGATTTTACGATATCATTATCTTCTTCTTACAATTACACACAAAACTATAAAAAAGGAACGCTTGAGGCAAAGAGACATCACGAAGGAAAGGGGGTAAATGCAATCATTTCACTTCATAGAGCACCAAAAACAGCTGTTGTTAAGGAACTTGTCGTAAATGCTCACTTTTGCTCAGCTGCAATTACTTTCATTGTAGACAAAGCAGCAAAATTTCCAGAGACAACAATGGTTGTCTCTAAGGATGCAAAAGCCCTTGTCCGCAGCGAAAATTCTCTAGGTGGAAAAACTTGGAAGGTAACCGAACTTCCAGACCATGACTGGGATCAATCAAAAAACAATGCAATTACCCCCATGGGTCATTTGTTTCTGGAAAGTAAGTACACAGTGCATTCATCTCTAAATCCGCTTCCAGATGACTTGTCTATAGAAGGCAAATCTAGCCCCACAACAGTCCATGTGACACGTACTGGAAAAGCAGTGTATCTATTAAATTTGTCTGTTTATGAACCAGAAACTGTATTTAGATGTGTAAATGAAATATTCAAACTGCTTGTCGAGCCATCTTTAGATGAACATTTTCGAGATCCAGATTCTGGAAAACTAAAAAGTACATTTGTTTTTGTGGTGGATAATGGACCATCCGAATGTCCGAGTAGTTCAATGGTGAAACTTCTTCTCGTGAGGATGGCAAAATATCTAAACCTGGATCGGATTCTCCAAATTGCAAATGCAGAATACTACAGCAAGAGAAACTTTGTTGAAATTGTTCATGCATCAGTAAATTTGCACATACAGAGACAAGCCGTCCTGTCTTCCAGCAAAATATTTAGCGAAGTGCAACCGGGAAGTGATGAACATCATAAGAACATGGAATGTGTAGCTGAAGACTTGGTACAAACAATTCAAAATGCCAAATTTGGAGGGCATTACATAAAATGTTTCAGAGGAATCGGTCATACAGTCGATGACGATAAAAAGTTAAAAACATTATTGGTCTTAAGTGAACAAAGAAAACTTGAATGTGAAGAAACATACACCATAAAAGTAAAGCCATGGGAGTGATATGGAGTGCAAATAAAGATCTGAAAAGATCCTACAGCAGTGACTATCTTTCCTTGCTGAATGAGGAAGCCGATTTGAGAACATCGTGGTATATTGCTGTGATGTATTTTCCACACCACGATGTTCTCAAAGAAGCGATGAGGAATGGATTGGCAAGGATAAAACCAGGCATATAGCACAACCTATACCTGACTACATCAAATGGCTGGAGACTGGAAGAATGCATTATATGTCATATGATTCAAGAATCGCATTAGATTCAGGGGTATGGGACAAGGAACCAGACCTTTTTCTTCAAGAAAAAATACTGACTATGACATTCAAAGTTACACCCCATCTTTCGCAAGAAATATCTTTCTTACTGTCTGTCCTTTCATGGTGTCCAGTTTCAGATGTTGAGAATTATTTTTCCAAGTTAAGTAAGAAAATGCAGAAAGATTTATTTATTGAAATAAACAAGGACAAGTGGAGAGGGCATGAACTGTATGCAAAGTCAAAAATGAGCTGATGAACATGTGTGTTAAGAATGGATTGGATCCTCAAGGTTCAAAACAACAACTTGCTGAGAAACTGTCAAAATGTCTAAATGTTGAGCCACCTCCAGAAAGACTACAGTATGATGGTGACATTTCAGAGATCCCATATAAAGTACAAAGCATTCATAAACTACCTGTGGCTAAGATAAAAGAAATGCTTACATACCATCAGATATCAATAATTGGTTCAAAGGATGAGCTAGTGCTCAGATTATCTCCGCTTAGGGTCAAAACAAGTTATCTTTCAAAGAGAAATTTCAGGATTACTGGATTTAATAAGCATAATCCAAGATGTTATATTTTGCCAAAAGTCACTATCTGAATGTGGTTTAGACATGTCGTGTCAAAGGAGGAAATATTCTAGACCATCTATTCCAACTTTCTCTATGGATAGACCAAGGGAATCTGTAGCTGGTGTGAGTGAAAAATCAAATATGACTGGTACAAGTGTTCCTCATCATCTCACTTTTGACAACCTGCAGGAAGTATTGGACCCTCTTAAAGTATATCTCCTAGAGATATCTAGCCCTAAGGAAGACATACTTCCAAGTACGGACGCCTGGAGTTCGAGTTCTTGTTTACTGGGGAAAAGATGATTTGGAAGGAACAGAATGGAAAGAAGGTAAAGAACAACTGTTCATTAGCTTACTTCTTGTTTTAAAATTTCAGAAGTTTTAATTGTTGGAGGATCATTGAAGATTCTGAACAGTTTTTTGTCATATTTTCAGTGTTTCTCTTTATTTTGACAGCTGAGCTTGCAGTAATGAACAATATTATAATTACTTCTGATCTCTTCTTTGTACAGGTTGGTTCCCTGCACGCATTCTCAAATTTGTCAGTGAAACAGATGAGATATTAATGGAGTACAACAAATGTGAAGGAAGGCTTAGCAGACAAACAATTGAAACTTGCAAGGTCCACAACCACAAATCTTGATGTATACGATCAGCTGATTGAGGTTGGAACAAGGATAAATTTGAAATTTGCAAAAGCAGAGATACCAGTCAAAAGTAGTCTGAGATCAGGTAAATGACATATGAATTTCAAATATCAATGTATGCATATTATAGACCAGTAGTAAATGGCAATATATTCATTGTTCATAATATTTCATTAAAGATAACATTATTACTCCAAGTTTGCGCTTAGTCTGAGTGAAAGTTTACTCATCAAACCATGTCATAATTTATATTTATAGTATTTTGTTGTACCCTTATCAGTATCCCTGTATAAAATCTCTATCGGAAAAATGCCTATAAATTCGAATATTTGACCAAGCAGTCAATTACACCAATATTGGCCCTAGGGCAATAGTTCAAAAATTATTTATATAATAGTGTTAGGTATAGTGTTCACTATGCTGAAATAGTAGTCAGGGTTCTTGCACATAGTGCACGGCCCGAACTATTGACCGATAAACGTCACATCGTTGATGACGTTATTTAACTTTACCTATTTTTCAACGCTCTTTCTCTAATAGACGAAAATGAAGGTAAACATGCCGGGACAATCGGTCGTTGCTGCAGTTTTGATGTAAGGTATAACAAAACGATTATTGACTGGGAATGAGGGCAATATAATTTGTTGGACCTTCAGACAAAAATATATAGCCTTCAGCCTTGGGCAATATTTTATCTTCAGGTCAAACAAATCATATATTGCCCTCATTCCCAGTCAATAATACACTTCTCAAAAAATTTAAAGGAGCGATTTTCCCATTGTAATATAATGGTACATCGTTTGTAATATCTTTTGGGATATGCAAGGCTACATCATCAAGTTTTATCATTGGTATATGGTTAATCTGTTCAATACAGACATTTCTAACGAAGAAATGACCATGAAATATGTCTTAATATATTTATGTTCATCACATAGAATAAGCAGCTGCAAACATGTGTGATATGAAAATAGAAACCTTGCTCCCTTATTTTTTTTGAGCAGTGTAGTATAATGATGTCTTTTTTAAAAGAGTATAAAGGTGAATTTAAAAGATGTTCTTTTCCTCCAGGAATATGGTATGGTGCTGAAGTAGAGGCATATGATGCAGAAAATGATACAATTGATGTCATCATTCAGAGGAGCCCTGATACCATACATACTGTTGATGTTACCAGAAAATTGGCCCATGGGGAAATTATACTTTCTCGACCCGTGATCTAACAATTAACAAAGTGTTCTGTTCATGTAGTTTGAATAATGATTTGATAGTTCAAAAGTTCTTTCATGCAAGTATGCACTCAGGTCAGCCATTGATTTGAAAGTATTGTTTTATACTCATGTTGACTTTTTTCGCTTTTTTTAAATAATTGTATACAACCACAATCCTGGATATTATAATGTATGATTTTATTTACAGCTTAATGAAACACATTTTCCCCTTAAAATTGATACATATTTGTCTTGCTGACCGTTATAAATGAAGTAAAACAACTTTATATATCGAACAAGTTTATAATTATGTACAGTGATCTTATTACTTTTAAAAATAATTATCCAACAGATATTTAATATTTGAAATCTTTTTCCAATACATATAATGTTGTTTGTTGTTGGTTTATTTTTTCATTTTTATTCATGACTGTTCAAGACTAAATTTAAAACAAAGGAGAGTGTATTCACTGATATTAAATATGAATGATTTCAATATTAAAGAGAATGAATTTGAGATGTAAAGAAAAAATGTAAAGGAGCTTGATTATTCTTGATCACTGAAAATAATTGATTAGGTATGACCAAAGAGACTGATTTTGGAAATTTCGTCATGCAAATATTTTAATAAAACTAATACCATTGATCAATAATTCTTATTTAGTCATAATTTTATACATGTGATATAGGGTCTAAGGTTCATACAATCAAATTATACAGACAAAATTCGCTTTAGATGAGTATATTCAATATATACCGACTCTTACGACTTGGCGAAATCTGTTGAATATAAAACTTACCATTTAATTTATTGTAATATTTGATTGACAGAGTAGTCAAAATAATACTAGCGTACGTTTTTCCAGTTTCCAACATGGTCCTGTAACTTCATCGAATTACTACAAGGAATATATGATAATATATGATGATGGAAATGCACTCAAAAATGAAATGTAATATTTATACTGTCAGTTGTTGTAGAGAAATGAAAAGGAGATCTGGAGTATCCCTGAATGTACGCATTGCCAAATGAAACAGTTGACCAGTCAACTTAATTACACCTTGAATGCGACTTTTAATCTTATGATTTCGCCACTTAAAACTGTGAAGCTCACAATGACTGATTCATGCATACAAGCTTTTGTTTCAAAAACACCAGAGTTGACATCTAGTGATGCAGAAAACATAGAAGATCATTTCTTAGAAAAGGGAAATTTCCTAGTCATCTATACCAAAGATTTCTCAGTTAAAGAAATTGCAGCAACGCAGAATGAAGAATGATTTAATATGATGAAGGGGTAAGACTGTGTATTTGTTTTAAATCAGAGAGATGTCATGCATGAATCCAAAATGTTGTTTGTTTTTGCCGGCATCACAAGAATTGCGAAAAATGATGTCCCCCGTTTTTTTTTAGTCCCCTACCGACAAAGCCGAGGAGACTAAAAGGTTCCACCTCGTCCGTCCGTCTGTCCCACTTTCCTTGTATGGAGCATAACTCTTCCTTCTGTGGATGGATTTCAATAATATTTCACAGAAATGTTCTTTGGAACCCAAGGGTGTGTCATGACCTTGTGCCAAGGTCAAAGGTCAAGGTCACAATAGACACCATAGTCAAAACCTTGTCCGGGATATAACCCCTCCCCCTGCTGATGGATTTCAATAATATTCCCATTAATGAGTTAAAGAAGATCCTGACGATAATCTCAAGCGGCACTCACAATAGAGCACAAAATTAAGAAATAAATAGTTTCCTGATCACAGTGGATTCATTTCATGATACTTAAGACAATATGAAATCTTTAATTTAGATTTCACGAAAAGTTTTTTTTTGCAAAGAAATCAAGTTTTCAAACCCATGTCAAAGAGAGTAGACTTTCGGCCACAAAATACTAAGAGAGGGAAACCATTTCCAGCATGACTACCCTGGACTGACCCAGCAGAACAAACCCACAAGGAAGTGACATATAAATCAGACAAAACTACAACACAAAATGGGACACAACAAGAGGCTTTACAACATAATTCTAATATGACTTTTATCTTAAAAGAAAAAAATTACATATTTTAATAAAATTCTTCACTTAATTCGAATTTAGTCTACAACTTAAAAAGAATTATCGACAAACTTCGATCTCACCAAGAAAACCACTCTCTTGAGCTTCGACTAATTTTCGATAGTATCACATTTTTACAAATCGTTCGTGGTTTTCTTGAGGGTATTTTTTAAACATATAAAAAACAAATTCATTCGGAGATATGCCTTGTCCACCTTGTAAGACATGTCAAATGAGTTCAATCCTATTCAAGTTTAATTATGTACAAAATATATGTATTTCAAATGATTACAACTTACAATATAATGTCCGGATCAAAATGTCCGTTACGGTCCACAAAGTCTATCGAATGTATGGTTTCCGGTAATCACAAACGTTCTCGAAAGATCGGTGTCCAAACGTTGTTAAATGGATTAAAGTCTCAACAAATAAAGTGTCCCAGTATATCAGAATAGATGAATGAATGGTGTCTACGAATGTGTACGAATGCCTCCTCAACACAGTTCCTCAGAGGTATTTATACTTAATAACAATGAATTTACCAGAAGCTTCTAGAACAATGACTCATTACAAATGATTAACAATAGAGTAAATTCTAGAAATCACAGTCATGTGATGATAATGATGTAACAAAGAACATACTGGAATATTCTCTATTGAAATAAACATGACATAGTAAAATCTAGAAAGAACCATTATGAAATCATAATACAACATGACTAAGTACATGTGTACCTACACATAAAGTAAAACTAAAATAATACATGACCCACAACACCTGACTGTGTAACAACGAAGTTATAGAAGACAGTTGGGTCTTGTGAATGTCACATTTGTGAAAACTGGTTTAGCTCGTCTTCTTGTCGTGAGAGATATCCTGTAATGTTGAATTGCAGCACTTGTTCCTATAGACGAACAATAGGTTAAACATGTCGAACAATAGGTTAAATATGTAAATAAATATTCGAGATACTAGTATAAAGCATTTAAACCTAAACATAGAGTTATTTTTTTTATTGAATCAAATGATAGAAAAACACTTCTTTCAGAAACGTCTTTCCAAATCGACACTGATTGTTTATCGGGCTCGTTGGTTATGTGTAGCCTTTATGTTGTCAGTCTAAAACATAATTTTAATGTGAGTGTTTATGCAAACTTTTTTTTTGTTATGAAATAGTCTTACCCAAATGACAAAGAGTTGATTTCAAGACTTGATGAATTTACATCCAACGATGTAAATATAAAAGTCCAATTGACCCAGCTAAATACCATGATCATTTTGAAATATGAAATCGATGGAAGTCTAACTGAGCCAAAAAGGTTTTATTTCTTCTTGTTTTTTCATAGATACATGTAATACAGAAACATCTAATAAAATATTAAGTAAAATAGAATGAGTACTCACCGTCACTGTATCATGTTTGAAATTACTCAGTACTCACTGATGCAAGAACAAAGTAGAAAAGATACAAACAAGTGTTAGCTTTCAAATTATTAACAATAGTAATTAGTTAAATTAGTCATGCATACACGGTTAAGAAAAGATTAATTAGTATCAGAAGTAAAAATAAAGGTTAGTATGATTTTCATCTCACAACATCCATTAGAAGAAAGAAAATATATTAATAAAATACATATATATGATCAACCTACTATACACATAATTGTTGAAATATAAATAATTCTATGCAGTACACTGTCTTTTCATTTTAGTCAGGTAACCATTGGGTAAAATTCAATTGATAACATGCATATGGAATTCTACAAAAGTGGATAAATCATGAATATGAAACAAATTGATTACTTTTCATACTAAGAATTCTGTATTATGGAAACTGAATAATATGTCTTCCACATCATCACTGTCCTCTGAATTGCTGTCACTAATATGCTTTAATTCAATGTTATTCAATTTATTGCTTTTGTTATTCTTTTTTATTCATACGAGTACAATAAATATTACAACTAGTATAGGGACTACTGTAATTTCAATATATATGCTGATATACATGATGTTGAATTCTTCCTGATGTGTTGTTGAGTTAAATTCCCGGGTTGAAAGTGTGGGTTTCAGTGCAGGGGTAGATCTCGGGGATTGTGGGGTGGGTTCTAATGGAGGTGTTGGTTCCATTGAAGTGGTTGGATCTATGGAAGGAGTTGACTGTAAGGAGGGGGTGGATTCCAGGGGTTGGGATGATTGGGTAGAGGGCTTGAATTGCAGCGTTGTGGTAGACTGGGTGAAAGTGGAAGATTCAACGGAAGAGGTAGATAAGGAGGATGTCGATTCCAAAGAATGTGTTAGGGAGTGTGTGGATTTAAAGGGATATTGGGAGGAAGGAATGGAGTCTAAGAGGGGGAGGGATAGGATGTGAATTCCAGGGGAGGGGTTACCAGGGCGGCAGTAGATTCCATAGATGAGGTGAACTCCGGGGGTTGGGTAGATTCCAGGGTAGGGTGTAATTGGGGTCGGTCCTGTCCGTACCTTTTCTTTGCGTTTGTTTCGGTTTTTAGAACTACCCTTTATATGCGAATTCACTTGCGGCGGCGCAGATTTTCCGTACCCTGCGATTATCTTTTAGCGAAGTAAATAGGGCGCAAGGAGGTAATTACACATTCTAATTAACATCTGATATTGATTATTTCATTGTTATTCTATCGATTTCTCAATTGATCGCTGATTTATTTCATTGAATCGAGTTGTAAGAATGGGTTGTACTTTCGTTTCAGTTTCACGTTGAAGTACTGTATCGTTGAAGTTGATGTCTTGCGTTGTTGATTGCGATTTGAACCATACAATTAAAGAACTTCATCAGTATAAACTCTTATTACCTTATTACTTTGCTTGTGCTACCGCTACAGTGAAACTCCATCTCTTGGAAAGTGGTGGCCTGGATTTCCCCCATTGGATGACTGTGTACTACGGGGAAGCCAAGCAGTATTTACATGGCTGTAGCTGTCGTTACTGAATACGTGGTTATAACTAACTGTACAATACTCATACAGACATGTCTTTCCTTTACCTATGTGGGGCTGTACATTTGCATGTGAGCAGTTGCGTAGCAGTTGTCCGGTGATGCGAAAAATACAGAACTGTATCCGAACAGAATCCTACGTTTACAGACAGACATTACATTATGTTACATTGTGCTGCACCATCCTTCAAACTTTGACCACATTGTATGCTGACGCTGTGTTGTACCAGTGATGAAAAACAGTCGATTACGATAGTGTATCCTTACTCCATACTTTTCATTGTTTAGCATATTATTGCGTAATCATAGATTCTCATGTACTGCTAACTTTTCTATGACTTTCATTATTGAAATGTATGTGGATATCATTTGTATGTTTTGAGTTGAAACATAAAGGTAAACAATTTATATATACATGTAAACAGATAGTTTATGTAAACTGACATTTGGTAGTCAACTGATACCTCACTTAGCTGAACTTTACCGAATTGAAGCGACGGGTGTTGCATGCAAGCAGGAGATGCTTACTCTTCCTGGGCACCTGGTCTCACTCTCATATCGGGAATTCGCTTCTTTTCATATGGTGGAGGTTTTTGTTTTTGTTTGCTTTGGTTCCTGTTTTATCCTGATTTTGTATGCCTTCGGTTTCTGATTTTCTGAATCATCGATTTTGTACTGTAGACAGGGATATGGTCATTATCCTTATTTGTCATTTGAGCTTGTTACGTAAACCAGACTTTTCATGCTATTTACTATAATACTCATGTGAAGGGTTGATGATTTGATGATTTTAAACTCTTTCTAGTCAACTTTTGTACTTACCTAGTCAGTTGAATTGTTTCAGCCTTTGTACTTACCTTATATAGTCAGTTTAATTGATTAATATGTCAAACGGACAGTTATTTAATTGACATTTGAACATTTTGCTTTGTCGCAGTGCATTTGTGCTTTGTTGTTTTATCTCATATTGATTGTATTATACTTTGTGTATTTGCCTCTCTGCACCTAGGGATATAATTGATAGAATCCTTGGATTGTTACACAAATTTAATACTGGTATTGATCGCTTCTACGGGTTGGGGTACCTTGTTGTCCTTGTTTGTATAAATACGGGTAAATCTTACAATACTATGGTCAGAATGTCTGTCGAAAACACAGAGGTAAGTGATAAGACACAAATTTCTGATGAGAACACAGTCCAAAGTGTCGAGGTAAGCGAAACAAGTAGTGTAGTAGACCCCAATGTAGGACTTACAGAAAGTAGTGTAATAGACCCCGATGGGTTACCTGGAGCAGAAACTTCCTTAGGTCCTATTCATACAGCACGTTCACGTAAAATGACTGACCGAGGACGTCTATGGAAGCTCGAAGATTTAACTAATGACTTTAATTTAAAGTCTAAAAGATGGCGAAGGTCTGCATGTCATATAGAGATCCTACTGTCTGATTCTACAGATCCTATTAAAATTAGAGAGAATCGTGAATCATTAGTATGTTCAGTAACCTTGAAGTTACATTCGGAAGAATTGTGCATCTTTGTTTGGAGGATGATGGTTTTCATGCAGATTGTAAAACAACATTTGATGAGTTCGATGGTAGATTTGAGGCAATACAGGTAGAGCATCATGCTATTTTGAAGGATATTAAGAAATCGTTGATAGAATTGGAAGGTGAGTCGAGATCAGTCTCAGGTAAGTCACGTGGAAGTCATACATCACGATCATCATCACACAGTTCAAGGAACACCAAAGTAGATGCAGCTGCTTTAAGGGCGAAATTGAAGTACGTTGATATCGAAGCAAGGCACAAGGCAGATCTTGATAAGGTTCAGATAATGAAGGAGCTTGATATTGCGGAGGCCAAATTAGAAGCCATGGGTGATATGGACGATCATGCTTCAATTACACAATTTCATATTGCATCTATTCCCAAGGATGATTCGGTTGAACGTACGAGGAATTTCATAGCTTCACAAACCAGTAAGCCTGAAGACACCAATCCATCGCCTATATTGACATCAGGTATTGTACCTATACTCACTGAGCCAGTCAGTCATCATTTGTCTACAGGAAATGGAATGTCTCATTTGCAGCAAACAGTCGTCACATCTGTCAGTTTGAACCCAACGGTATCTGAATTTACACCTGGAAGGAAAATGACCTTACCGCAAGCTGGAATAAACGTTGTTCCTTTGACAGTCACTCAAACAACACCATCTCGCCTAGGACCTCTACCAACCATACAAGTGAGCCAAGGTGGTAACGAAACTAATCAAGGTTTGTTGAACTTGCTAAATCATTAGCAGACCAGGTCCATCTAGGGCGACTGCCAGCGCCTGAACCCAGTGTCTTTATGGGTGATCCTCTGAAATATCCCGGCTGGAAGGTATCCTTCGAAACCCTGATCGAACAAAGGAAGATACCAGTGTCTGAAAGAATACATTATCTAAAGAAGTACCTTGGTGGAAAAGTGAAAGATGTGGTGGAAAACTATTTCCTCTTTTCCACTGGCAATGCATTTGATGAAGCGAAGAAACTTCTTGATGAACGATATGGACATCCCTTCATAATAGCCAATGCATTCAGAGACAAACTGGAAAACTGGTCCAGAGTTAATGCAAGGGACGGTTTAGCACTTCAGCGTTTTGCAGATTTCTTAAGGCAATGCTATTCTGCAATGCACAGCATTGGTAGCTTAAACGTGCTCAATGATGAACGAGAGAACCGAAAGATGCTCTCTAAGCTACCGGACTGGATAGTTACAAGATGGGGAAGGATTGTTGTAAAATGGAAGGATGATAAGGAGAATTCCCTCCGTTCAAGGAATTCGTAGACTTTCTAAGCAAGGAAGCGAAAATTGCAACCGACCCTATAACCTCGTTGCAATCGGTCAAGTCTGGCCAAGGCCAATCAGTAGATGATAAAACAATAATAATAATAATAATAATAATAATGCTTTATTTATAGAGGGATGCCTGTTTAGCTATTGCTATTCTTCCACAGGGCCCTCTTTTAAATGATGCATAGTTTCATATAAATATAAACGAATTAATCAGCGAAAAAAAAAAAAAAAAAAAAAAAAAAATACACGTATACATGCTGGTTTACACACAAAAATGTTCTTGACTTCATTTCATAAGATATAATCATCACTAAACTCGATAATCCAGATACCCACTCAAAGGGGGGGGGGGGGGTTATCGCTTAGATATTATGTACTTATGAAGAGACGGTTTAAGACATGATACGGATTGAGCAGATCTTTGAGCTTGAGGAAGAGTATTCCAGATGTGAGCACCAGTATATTGTAACGATTTTTTAAAGAAATTAGTTTTATGTCTAGGAATTACCATATCATTATTTGAAACAGAGCGAAGGTTGTAAGCCTCAGATTGATTGAAATGAAAAAGGTTTGAAATATACTCGGGTAATAACTCATTCTGAGACTTGTAAAGTATTAATGCTTTGTTATACTCTATTCTCTCATAAATTGTTAGCCATCCAAGTTCTTGGAACAGTGGGAGAGATGGATGGTCATATGGCTTATCGAGTATTATTCTTGCCGCGCGTTTTTGAAGTTTGAATACTCTTTCTAGCTGCGTTTTTGATGCATTGCCCCAGATGGTTATACAATAGTCAAACACCGGAAGAATGTATGAGTTATAGTACACTTTTCTGGTTGGGATAGGTAGAAACTTTTTTATCCTTCCAAGTAATGCTATTTTGGAAGAGACGTTCTTACAGATGTAGTTTATATGTTGAGTAAAAGTCATTGATTAATCGATAAAAACCCCTAGTAATTTTTCTTGCTCTACATTTTCTAATAGTTGATTATGAATTTGTATTGAAAGATTTGGGTTAGATTTTTGTTTATGAGATGACGCTACTAGCATTACTTTTGATTTATCCGTGTTTATTATCATTTTATTTTGAGAGCACCAATTTGTGATACTTTCCACATCTATGTTGAGGTTATTTTGTATTTCTTGTATGTCTTTACCAGAGGTATGGACTGTAGTATCATCAGCGAAAATGTCTGTCTTGGAATTGCTGACTTGTAGTGGAAGGTCATTGATGAAAAGAATAAAAAGTAGCGGTCCTAGTACCGATCCTTGGGGGACACCTGTCTTTATAGGAAGAGGATTAGAGTATTTATTAGCGATCATAACTCTTTGATGTCTGTCTTTCAAGTAGGAAGCTAAAAGTTTAATAGAAATTTCGTGAAAATGATATAGAGATAGCTTTTTAATTAGAATGTCATGGTCAACAAGATCGAATGCTTTACTAAAGTCCAAAAATACAGTGCCTATCAGATTTCCGTTATCAATCTCTTTTAACCAGGTTTCCGTAATTTTTGTCAGCGCAGTTATACAAGAGTGTTTTGATCTAAATCCCGATTGGTCATCATGTAGAATGTTGAAGTTATCAAGAAAATTTCTTATCTGCGTCGCAATATGTTTTTCAAATAATTTGGACAACGTCGGGAGGATCGAAATCGGGCGATAATTTCCGGGATTTGAAGTATCATCTTTTTTGAAAATCGGAGTGATTCGGGCATGTTTTAGAGCATTAGGGAATTCACCTGTCTGTATACTTAGATTTATGATATGCTGTAATGGTTTCGTTATTTGTCCCGCAGCTAGTTTCAAAATTCGGGGGCCTAATGTATCTATGCCTGCTGATTTTGATGTATTTAATTTTCGCAGCATGCTAAACACTTCCTCTTCATTTATTTCATCAATTTTGAAAATTTGGTCTATCGGTAATTTAGTCTTCATATGTTCTGCCAATTTATCAAGAATTAAAGTTTGATCAGTATTACGTTCCAGTCGTCGATGAAGTTCCGTAAAGAATTGATTAAACATATTTGCCATTTTTGCTGGGTCGTCTGATGTTTGTCCTTCATATGTTATTTCATTTATTGAGCGATTGCTTTTCTTATTAGTAATTTCATTTAAATGCTTCCAGATATCCTTGCTATTCATATTATTTTCGATAGATGTTTTATAATAATTCCCTTTAGCTTCACGTATTAAACTAGTGACTTTATTACGCCAAATTTGAAAGTTTTTACTGTCCCTTTTCTGATGATAAAAATCGCGTTTGTACCTAGCATCATTAATTTCAGGAGATAACCATTTCGGCTTAAATTGAGTTTTTACTCGTTTCGTTCTTACTTTGGCATGTTTGTCCAATAGACCGAAAATTATACTATAAAACGACGAAAGAGCGTCATCTGGGTTCATTGAAGTAAAAACTGCATTGAAATCTTGCAATGCCAGTTCTCTAAGAAAGGAGTTTTCATCGAAATTTTTATAGTCTCTATACTGAATGGTTGTATGCTTATTTTTAGGTTCATATTCAGATTTGACACTTCTTGTGAAGCAGACTGGATAATGATCAGATAATGCAATGATAGGTACGCTGATTTCACATATGTTTTGGGGACGATTTGTGTAGACATGATCAATTAACGTATTGGTCTTATTTGTAACACGTGTGGGTACTTTTACGACCTGTATAAAGTCAAATAGCCCAAGGGCGTTTAACCAGTACTGCGGGGGTTCTTTTATGAGATCGATATTAAAATCGCCTGTCAATATGATTTCGTTATCATCACCGGATGCGCGATCTATTTCACAAACAAGTTGTTCTATCCAAGAGACGGAAGACGACGAGGGACGATATGTAAAACAAACAAAGAAGGACTTACTATGGGGGGTCATTATTTCAATCCATAATGATTCAATGTCACCTATTTCAAGATCCTGTCGTCTTTTATAGGTAATTTTATCTGACATATATACAAGTAAACCCCCTCCTGATTTCCCCTCTCTATCTTTACGTTCAAAAGAAAGGTCAAAGGTCATTGGGAACATTTTGGTTAAGAAATGTTTCACATATACCTAATATATCAACCGACTGTCTTTCGTGTAACAATAAGCCTATTTCGTCAACTTTTGGTAATAAATGATGTATATTTAAATTGGCTATGCGAAGACCTTTTTTCGTTAATCCAAAAGATGATATACTTTGACTCGTATCCGAATTGACCTTTATTTCAGAAAATGGTTTATGGGAATGATTAGAATCAAGACTTCTATTTTTCGGGGGAATTTGATTTTTTGCTTTTGGTACTGTTTTGCAAAACCTTGAAAAAGATTTATCATTTCGAGTGGGTATTTGGCTCGAGTCGGAACACCTTAATGAAACATCTGAAACATAATCATATGAACATTTACATTTTTGTAATGCATTATTACAGTTCGCACATAAATTGGAGAGAAGTTGGAAACGGTTGCTATGGTCAGTTTGTGGTTGTTCGGCTACACATTCGTTGCCTGTATCCTATCTAAGTCGACAAACTTTGGCTTTGTGTCCTGTCTGCCCACAGTTCCAACATTCTACAAGCTTTCCGTGTCTGCACGATTTCAAAGAATGACCTCCTTCACCACAGTAAAAACAAGCGGACTCGGTTTGGAAATTTTGAGAGTTTCGGGCTTTTAGAATTGGTACAAATCGGTCATAGAGTTTAAGTAGCAGCGAAGTTCCCTTGTCAGAAAGGTGTTTTCTGTCTTCATAGTAGAGATCTGAATAGGGATCAAAGAACTGTTCGTCGGTCGGTATAACAGTTAATCCGTATTCCCAGCACAGGTCATATATGATTTCGTTGACGTATCGAACATCAGCATCAACTCTGCTCATAATGGCGGAAATAAGAATCCTTGTGTTTGGATTTCTTTCCCGTATGTCTGAAATGATTGACACGAAATCCTCTTCAATATTTTCAAGATAACTTCGATTCGCAGCATCATTTCCTCCAGCTTGAATAATTATACTTTCAAATTGTTCCAGGTCATATTTTTGAAGAGCTTCACGAATTCGCGGTAAACCACAGATAAGGGACACTTAGTCTATGCATTATTTGACTCTCAGTCTGATACAACTTTCATTCTTAAACGTACAGCTGAATCGTTGTATCTTAGTGAAGTTCCTGTGACTTTAAAGCTGTCAACCATGCATGCGGAAAATCTACTGATAGAAAGTAGTAAGATTAATGGATTGATGGTACGTGGCTACGATAGTCAGCTGAAATTGAATCTTCCCGTAACATATACGAGAGACATAATGCCATGCAACAGATCGCATATCCCTACACCTGAAAGTGCGAAGCAATGGCCACATCTTGAGCAAATAGCAGGTGCACTTCTTCCTTTACAGGACTGCGAAGTTGGACTGCTGATAGGATACAACTGTACAAGGGCCTTGACTCCAAGGGATGTCATAGTGCCTGACGGTGAAGGGCCATTTGGTCAACGAACTGACTTGGGATGGGGCGTTGTTGGTGTAACGGACGAAACTTTCGAAGACGTCAATGATGACATAGAGACCAGTCATCACATTCTGGTTCAGAACATCCATAAGGATCTTCGTGAAAACGAGGGTAATGACCGTGTAATGTTTCCAGTAAGAAATAAATTGAAGGAGGTATTCAACCCAACAGACATCATTCGAATGATGGAGACCGATTTCAATGAAGGAGGATCCACCAACAAATAACTTTCCCATGATGATCGCGAATTCCTGTCCATCATTGAAAAGGGTACCCATAAGTCTGAGGGTCATTACGAAATGCCGTTACCTTTTCGAGATGAAATGCCACGTGTAAGGAACAACGAAGAGATGGCTCTAGGTCGCCTGCAACACTTGAAGAAAAAGTTCCTAAGAGATAGGCACTATCATCAACAATATATCGATTTCATGAATGATCTTCTGAACAAAGGTTTCGCTGAAGAGGTACCATCAGAAGAAACTAATCGTCAAGATGGACGTGAGTGGTACATCCCACACCACAGTGTATATTATCCGCAAAAGCCTGGGAAACTTCGTGTGGTATTTGACTGCAGCGCCAAATATATGGGTCAATCATTGAACGATTTGTTACTACAGGGACCTGATCAAATAAACTTACTCAGTGGAGTCCTTAGTCGTTTCCGAAAGGAACCCGTTGCATTCATTTGCGATATCGAGAAAATGTTTTTACAATTTAAGGTCAATCCAGAACAACGGAATTATTTGAAGTTTCTCTGGTGGGAAAATGGTGACGTAGAGAAAAGGGTTAGGACGTACAGAATGACTGTTCATCTTTTCGGAGCGAAATCCTCACCTGGCTGTGCGAACTATGCTCTAAAAAAGGCGGCTTCATATCTTGAATCTAAGTATGGGTCTGATGTAACCGATTTCATACAAAGGGATTTTTATGTAGATGACGGATTGAAATCTTTACCTACCGCGGAAGAGTGTATAAGCCTCATCGAGAGGAGTGTTGCATTGTGCAAGGAGAGTGGACTCTTCCTGCACAAGTTTGTGTCCAATTCAAAGGAAGTTCTGACAACGATTCCTCAGGAAATCAGAGCTAAGGAAATAGCTAACATCAACATTCATTGCGATAAACTTCCAGTCAAGAGAACATTGGGTATTCAGTGGTGCGTTGAGTCAGACTCATTTCAGTTAAGAATAATTCTTAGCGATCGACCTTTTACAAGGCGAGGAGTGTTGTCAACTTTGAGCTCTGTGTACGACCCTTTAGGATTCGTTGCACCTTTCATTCTGATTGGGAAACAAATTCTACAGGAAATGTGCAAGAACCAGATCGATTGGGACAGTCCGCTGCCGGAGGGCTTGAGACCAAAATGGTCACGTTGGATAGAACAAGTCAAGGAACTAGGATATCTAACGATCAGGAGATGTTTGAGACCAGATTATTCTGATGAGATAGTCACAGCTAAAATTCATCAATTTTCTGATGCCAGTACAGTTGGATATGGACAATGTTCTTATTTGCGTCTCATTGATGTAAACCAGAGGGTCTATTGTTCACTTTTGATGGCAAAATCACGTGTCACACCCATTAAGCCAGTGACTATACCTAGGCTCGAGCTTACCGCAGCTCTCGTCTCCGTAAGAGTTAGCTCTTTACTACTCAAAGAAATGGATATTCCGAACATAACCGAATGGTATTGGACTGACAGTAGCGTCGTGTTAGGCTACATTAATAACGATTCTCGTCGTTTCCACGTATTTGTTGCGAATAGAGTCAGTCAAGCAAAAGAGACCATACGGAACCTTACCAGTGGAGCTATGTTAGCTCAGAGAATAACCCTGCGGATATTGCATCTCGTGGTGCAACCCCTAACGAATTGCGGAACAAAACTCTATAGTTCAAGGGTCCAGAGTTCTTGTGGGAGTCTAGTCTTCCCTTTTCACCTCAAGATAGCACGAAGCCTGAATTACTTCAAGAAGATCCGGAAGTTAAGGTATCTCATGTGGTTAGCATTAAGGAGCAACATGTTGAAAAGACCCATTTTATTTGACGTTTGGACAATTTTTCGCACTGGAATCGAGCAAAAAGAGTTTTGTCGTTGTGCCTGAAATTTATTGACAAACTCCGACATTCTGCCTCGTCGAAATCTAATGACATTAAGGGAGACAGCTTCGCTGTTGAAAATCTTCAGAGGGCGGAAATGATGATCATGCGGCTTGTACAAGAAGAAGCCTTCAGTGAAGAAATTGAGGCCTTGAGTAAACCAGTGGATAGTGGTGTAAAAACCAAGAGCAGAATTAAACGAATGTCATCTATTATTCGACTCGATCCATTTTTGGACAAAAACAACGTTTTGAGGGTTGGAGGTCGAATAGGAAAAACAGAGATGGAAGATGACTTAAAGCATCCTATAATCCTACCAAGGAAATCTCACGTCACAGAACTTCTTATATCCCACTCTCACGATAAGACCCATCACCAAGGTCGAAATATGACAACTAATGAGATACGTCGGAGTGGGTTTTGGATAATCAGTTGTAGTTCTGCGGTCTACAGCTTTGTGTCTAACTGCGTCACCTGCCGTAAGCGTCGAAGTGAACCTCAGGTACAAAAGATGAGTGAGCTACCCTTTGATAGACTACAACCTGAGCCTCCTTTTACATATAGCGGGGTGGATTTTTTCGGACCATTCATCGTGAAGGAAGGTCGCAAGGAGATGAAACGTTGGGGAGTCATCTTCACATGCATGGCTTCAAGAGCGGTTCATTTGGAAACAGCAAACTCATTAGACACGAGTTCGTTCATCAATGCGCTCCGAAGGTTCATGTCTGTTCGTGGCACTGTGCGTCAGTTGAGGTCCGACAGAGAACAAAAATTTATTGGTGCGAAACGGGAGCTCAGAGAAGCTGTAGAAGAAATGGACGATGATCACCTCAAACACTATCTCTCCGATTAAGGTTGTGATTTCCTCGTCTTCAAAACGAATGTACCCTCGGCAAGTCATATGGGAGGCATCTGGGAAAGGCAGATCGGAACAGTTCGCAGCACATTATCATCCATTATGCAAGACTTTGGAAGTCAACTTGATGATGAAACCTTGAGAACCTTCTTTAGCGAAGCAATGGCAATCGTTAATAGTCGACCGCTTTCAATTGCTAAACTCAATGACCCGCTTTCTGTAGAACCTCTTACACCTAATCATTTGTTGACAATGAAGTCAAAGGTTATCTTGCCACCGCCTGGGAAATTTATGAGGAACGATTTATACTGCCGCAGAAGATGGCGTCGTGTACAGTATTTGTCAGATCAGTTTTGGTGTCGATGGAAGCGAGAGTATCTTCAGACGCTTCAGGAGAGGCAAAAGTGGCCGACTCCGAAACGGAATCTTTGCACAGGAGACATTGTTCTCGTAAAGGATGACAATGCACCTCGCAATGTATGGCAGCTCGGACGTGTCATCGAGACCACTGGTGGCAGCGATGGGTTTGTACGTAAGGTCAAAATTGTAATTGGTGACAAGAAGGTGGATCGGCATGGAAAGAGAACCGGCTCTCTTTCCACCCTGGAAAGGCCAATCCATAAATTGGTATTGGTGTTGGAAGCTGATACCGGGGAGAGCCCCGACGAGGAGCCATGAGTCGTACTCACTATACGGTAACTATACTAGTCATGGGATTCTAGTCAAGGACTATAGTTTAGTCATGTATTTATAGTTGGAAAATTAGTTGTCCTAATTTTGGGGAGCCATGTAATTGGGGTCGGTCCTGTCCGTACCTTTTCTTTGCGTTTGTTTCGGTTTTTAGAACTACCCTATATATGCGAATCCACTTGTGGCGGCGCAGATTTTCCGTACCCTGCGATTATCTTTTAGCGAAGTAAATAGGGCGCAAGGAGGTAATTGCACATTCTAAATAACATCTGATATTGATTATTTCATTGTTATTCTATCGATTTCTCAATTGATCGCTGATTTATTTCATTGAATCGAGTTGTAAGAATGGGTTGTACTTTCGTTTCAGTTTCACGTTGAAGTACTGTATCGTTGAAGTTGATGTCTTGCGTTGTTGATTGCGATTTGAACCATACAATTAAAGAACTTCATCAGTATAAACTCTTATTACTTTGCCTGTGCTACCGCTACATAGGGGTTGGTTCTAGGGTTGGGATAGATTCCAGGGAAGTGGTAGGTAGGAATGGGGTGGACTCTAGGTATTTTGTATAGAGAGAATGGTTTCCTGAAATCCAAATAAAAGCATTATAAACAAGTAACAGAACTTGAAAACTGGAAATTCGAAAACAAAATAACAAACACGAATTTCATAAAAAGAATGGTAAGACTAGAGTACTAAAATATATTTATTTACCAAGTTTGCCAGTTATGTCCTTGATGGTAGATGTATACGTATCTCTAGATGTGCTACTTCTACTAGTCCACAATATTGTTGGAGCTCACGATTTTTTTAATCCAACAATTAACTTGAATATACTTCGAATTTTGGGTAGGACACACATAAATATTTTCACACACAGCAAAATCTGATAAAATGTTGTTTCAATAACAACTACAGTCTACCGCTGTAAAAAGGTTAATGTAAAGAAAAACTGTAAACGTTTTGTAAGAATGATCCATAATAATTCAAATAAAAATGCTTGAAATGTATATTTCGCGTATTTGTTGATACAAAGGTTTGTTGACAGTGAGGGGAGGGGACAGAGTTATTGGGTCAATGACCAGTATAATGTGACACGACTTGTGAAAATAATGTCGGCGTGAACTGATATTTAGATAGATGTTAACCCGGTGGTAGGACACTTGAGTGAGGTATAACTAAAAACAAATTTGAATAACAAAAAAAAAGAAGAAGAGTACTCTTATGGTTTCATATAAAAACCCACCCAATCTTATATTCAGACGCCATTTACTTCTTGACTGTATAATTCTTCAAAACTTTTTATATATTCTATTTTCAAAAAAAAACAACAAAAAGACAAATGGCAAGCCAGTAAGTATCTTATTCTTTTTGCAGATGTGTGCAGTGTTTCTTTTATTTTTTTTTTCTTTTGAGAATATTGTTTCAAGTGAATTTTAATATATGCTTGTGAGATTATAATTGATTTGTGAAGTGAGTTTTTATGTGGAAAAATGATTCACGAATTCTTATTAGCTTTCTGTATTATGTGTTCTCAATAAATTTCAGTTGTCAAATGTGTGAGGGCCTACAGGCTTTGTTGAATATGTGCCGGGCGGGACAGTAAGTTTGCTTTTACATCATTAATTGTCTTTATTACTGTGTATAAGTTCCTGTTGGACATTAATTGATATGAAAAAAGTTTTAGATGTGTGTTGAACTATAACTTTTTTTTAATCAAAATTTTCAGTGCATCAACATCAACGCCTAATTTAAAAACAAAGTAAGTAAAGTTATGTATACTGCATATGGTTTTATTTTATTTTCCTCAATTTTTGATAAAATATATTACTGTAAAAAAAATCGAGAATAATACTTTGCGAAAACACAAAGATTTATTTTATATTTATTTCATGTACTTTAATTATTATTTAAGATTATGTTTATTTTCTTTCAGGAGAGAAGAGGGAGCGGCAAAGTATGTAATCTATTGGTATTGTCTGAAAAAATAATAACTGTCGTTCATTTATCAAAGATTTTTGTCACATTGTATAAATCTTTTTCTATTTCTATTTTCTTATAGACTTGGAGAGGCGCCGAACGCGCCATTTAGGGCCAATAGGCCTCATGATCAACATCAAAGAAAGGAGGGGATCTCCAACAACACCTAGCTGCACCCACTGTAAAACACAAAAATGACACGCACAGAAAGAGACGCAGTAGTACAATGAACGTCAAATCACAGAAAAACATAAAACACAAATGACTACACATAAACCAACGAGACCAATGGTACAAATCAAAGGTACAAATCAAAACTTTTATTTTCAATATTTCATGTGGGTTAAAATTTACTAAGTAGATGACTTACTGTTTTATATCTGTGAATCATTAAACAAAAATGAATTAATGATATAGTTCAATTATATATCATATGTATTTATCTAACTTTTTTTTTCTTTTTCTTTTTTTTTTCCTTTGGTAGAGAAATTATCTCAATCTCATCAGAACAGTAAGTATACTTTTAAAATGTGTTTTAATTTTTGAATTTATTTTTTTCTCTTATTTTGACTGTGCTCAGTGATAAATGTATATCTACATAACTACTTTGGATTGAGGATATTTCAGTATATGAAGAATCTGATTCTTATTTTCAGGTCTATGGTGGAGGATTGTTCGTTTGATGAATATTAAAAGTTCATAGTGTGAGTGTGAGGGTTCCTTTATAAACTTAAAAAAAATATTATCTTCTTTTTTTTCAGAACACCTCCGAAGGAAAAGCTGAGGAAAACAGAGTAAAAAAACAATAAGATTTAAAACCAAGGCAGTTCTTCAGATGAATGTGGATGTAAATATTTTTCACTTTTGCTATATTTTTGTATACTACTTTTGTATATTTATGCTATAGTTTTCAGTACCTATTGTTTTTTTTTCTTAATTTTGTATCAGAACTGTCTTGTCCATCAAATAATTTTTTCAGATGTTTTCTGTATTGCATGAAAAAAAAAAGAAGAAATAAAACCTTTTTGGTTCAGTTAGACTGCCATCGATTTCATATTTCAAAATGATCATGGTATTTAGCCGAGTCAATTATATTTTTTATATTAATATCGTTGGAATCAACTCTTTGACATTGAGGTAAGACTATTTATGCATTTCATAACCAACAAAAAGTTTGCTTAAAACACTCACCATAAAATTATGTGCTTAAGACTGACCTGACTAGTTTTACACTTGGAAGATTTTTGAAGATGACCTGACCTTTTTTCTGAAGGTGACCTGACTGATTTTACACCTAACCAAATTCTAGGTGACATGACCGATTATACACCTGACGGAATTCTAGGTGACCTGACCGATTTTACACCTGACCGAATTCTTTAACCTTGGCGTGCATTTTTAAAGTTTCGGGTGCACTTTTAAAGGTCAAGGTCGGGGTTTGTACAGTCAAGGTCGGGGTTTATACAGACCCTTATGCTGCTAATATTGTCGACTGGAAAGTTGCATCTTCCCATGAACACTTGCTTATAAGACGAGCTATACAGCCCTTCCTTCTGACCAGCCCGACTGTGATAATGATATGACATTACATGACAAACATGGATAATGACCATATCCCTGTATACAGCACAAAATCGATAACTCAAAAATCAGAAACCGAAGGCATACAAAATCAGGACAAAACAGGAACCAAAGTAAACAAACAAAAACCTCCACCATATTAAAAGAAGCGAACTCCCGATATGGGAGTGAGACCAGGTGCCCAGGAAGAGTAATCATCTCCTGCTTGCATGCAACACCCGTCGCTTCAATTCGGTAGAACTGTCACATAATATGTAATAAACGGCAATAACACTTGCACATCACGAACGGACTTCCTCTTCAAACGAGAATAACATTATAGCATGTGTTGGTTTGTATCCTCTCCCTTCTTTTAATTTTCTGTTTCTGTGCGCTGTGTCAGGATCTTCTTTAACTCATTTGCATTTAGTGGTTCGTGGATTTGCTGTGGGTGTTGCAGCCGAGTGTAGATGGCGATACTCTCCTTTCTTTTATACCTCTAATGGAACTAAGATGAAGATTGCTAATACTCTGACAAATGGATATGACAATGAACAGCCAAGTGACCAGTATAACGAAAGGCAATGAAAAGAAATGGATATGAAAAGCAATACAAAACAAAACTATCTTAAACTATCTTAAAATTGTCTTAAACCAGAACACCTAATATCAGAACGATCAAGGGATAATTCCTACAAATTTTTATTTAAAATATCTTATCAGCCGTGCATGCTATAATACAATAAAGAAATAAATTTTGTAAGAAGGGGTTTCTTTATATTTTTAGGAGCATGAATCCGGAAAATATGAAGGTAAATGAAAACGAGGGGACCATTGAAAATCCGATAATTATTGAAGATCCGGGGTCACATGAAAATCCTATCATAATAGAAGAATCTGATGATGAGACAGACTGTTTTACAGTCAAAGTTGACCCTCCTTCTATCATTGACGCACGAGGATCATGCCCTCCCCTCGATGGACCTCTTTTATGAAGAATCTCGTGACCAAATTCACATGATGAAAATTGTCTGGAAAGATGTGCTCAAAGAAATGTACGAAATGAACAGGAAATACAGAAACGAATACCTTTCTTGACGATTTCTTTGTGCAATGCTCGGACTACATATTAGAAGTGTAGCTCCACCATCCTTCATTAAAAAATGAATAAGAAAAATTAAGCTGATAATTAGATTTACTGTCTCAAAGTCAGGTTTGAACTTTTTTATGCATTTGACGTACGAGAACCATACCCTTCCGTCAAATGCCCTCTCTTACATCTTAATGGACCTGATTTGCCTCTTTATGAAGAATTTCAATTACTTTTTTGTAATTGTCCGGAAAGATATGGTAAATGCGTTACCCTAAAGAAAACTCGTGCACTAAGAAATGTACGAAAAGAACAGGAAGTATAGGAATGAATACCTTTCTCGACGTTTTTTATGCGCAATGCTTGGACTACAATATGTAGGATAGCTCCTCCATCCTTCATTAAGAGGGACATACAATAAAGAAAACAAATAAAAAAAAACATTTTAATGAACCTGATATGCCTATTCATGAATAATTTCAAGACCTAATGCATTAGTTGAGAATTACATTTGAAAATTGTCTGGAAAGATAAAGTAAGTGCCTTGTCCCAATGAAACCTCATGCACAAAGAATTGTACGAAATGAACAGGACGTACAGGGATGAATACCTATATGGACGTTTTCTATGCGCTATGCTTGGACTACCAATAAAAAATGACGCTCCTACATCCTTCATTAATGAGTTAAAGAAGATCCTGACGACAATCTCAACAGCACTCACAACAGAGCACCAAATGGAGCATCGACGGACCCATAGCAAGCTAGAGGTGGGACCAGGTGCCCGGGAGGAGTAAGCATCCCCTGTTGGCTAGCCGCACCCGCCGTCGATGTTCATGCACGAAAATGAAAATAGATTAAATACATGCACTGTCTATGGTTCTGTCTATATAGAAAGTGCTATGGCGAAAATGTCAGGGAACAATATTCAAAACACTTACTGTCAAACCCCTCGCGGGGAACTTTTTTACGAGCTCGACACGGCAAAGGGCATAAGTGTGACACAAATGAGTTAAAGAAGATCCTGACGACAATCTCAACAGCACTCACAACAGAGCACCAAATGGAGCATCGACGGACCCCTAGCAAGCTAGAGGTGGGACCAGGTGCCCGGGAGGAGTAAGCATCCCCTGTTGGCTAAGAGACCACATAAAAATGAATTAATAAGGGAAATTTAATCTGATTAGATGGTCTGTTTCATAGTCAGGGTTGAACTTCCATATGTATTTGACGTATGAGAACCATACCCTCCCGTCCAAGGACCTCTCTTTACTGGACATTTTAATGCCTCTTCATGCGGAATTTCATAATCTGTCGCATTTAATTAAGATCCGGGGTCAAACAAAATCCTCTCATAGTAGAAGAATTAGATGATGAGATAGACTGTCTCATAGTCAGGGTTGAACATCTTAATATCATTGACGTAAGTGGACCATACCTTCCCGTCAAAGGACCTCTCTTACCTGAATATCTTAATGGACCTGATGTGCCTCTTCATGAAGTTTTTCATGTTCTACCGCATTTACTTTAGAATAACATTTTAAAAATTGTCCGGAAAGATAGAGTAAATGTGTTTCCCCAAATAAAACTCGTACACGGAGAAATGTACGAAATAAACCGAAAGTACAGGAATGAATACCCATGTGGACGTTTTGTATGCGCAATGTTTGGACGGCCAATAAGGAGTGTAGCTCCACCATCCTTCATTAACAGAGACATAGCAAGTAATAAGGAAAACTGAACGACTTGATATGTTTATTGTTTTAAATAAATCAAAGCATCTGACATCTTTTGCACCACATCAAATATATCTTCTCTCAAGACGATAAAATTAAAACAAAATCTCTAAAGGTTTATTTGGTGTACTGTGGTGTACGAATCGCAGTTCACGTTTGATACCGCCAATTAGGAAATTCCTCAAACAGAAATTCGATATCAATCAAACTCCTCAAACACAAACACAAAAAAAAAAACACAAACATAAAAAAAATCAAAAAAAACACAAACTCGAATCAAACACAAAACCCACACACTCAAAAAAAAATCAAACTCTTCATATCACCTTTAGCTAAAAGGAACCCCATCTTAAATACCAAATCATCTTCATCTAGCTAAAAGGCACCCCATTTTAAATACCAAATCTCCATTCGAAATTTTCTCTTGAAAAAAAATTTTCTTGAAATTTCTAAAACTTGGGTCCTGTAGCATCGTCTTTCACCCATCCTGCTACGTCTTTAAACTTGAAGACGTTTTATAGCATAATTGCCCGTATTGGTAATCGATAACATCAAATTCTATCAACGCAATAGAATAGTTGGCCAATTTTCTTAGACCATTTCCCCAAACTAAGACAAGTAACTTAAAATCAAGACCGTATTTTTTCTGCCTCTTTCATTCTCACAATAGCCGAAAATTGAACCGTTTGTCTTTCACAATTTCTTGGGTTTAATATAAAGCCTTATTTAGGACTTGTTTTAAAAACATTTCCGGTAGCCCGTCTGTCTGCTCGAGACAAGAAATAACGTACACTTGTCTCTAGAAGATGTCAGTAGCCCAGAACAATTATTTAGATAGGGGAGGGGCATTTGACCAGCCGAATCATATTGAAAATTCTATTTTTATTTCGGACCGTATCTTAGATGTCAAGAACACTTTCCTCCGCCCCGGTAATTTGCAACAAATTTGTCCCAATTTTTACGTATTTAAGTGTTTCATACTATGGACTGGACGTCCCTTCCCCTTGACGATTTGAACATTCCCCATGTTCTAGATCCGTCCATGTAATTGCTTGTATGTATCCAAATTTAATATTTCTTTATAATCATGCTTATGGTAGCGCCTCTGAGAATGAGGATCATACGTTAATGCTAAGATTCGGTAACAAAATATCTCTATGGCGATCAGACATTTACATTTTCGACAATATCATGGTATCGATTTCATTTAAAGATGCGAAATTTTGCTCCTGCCTTAGATAAAATGCTTTGATAGACTGAAAGTAAAATATTTTAGATGTGCTAATTACTAAGGAATCACTTATCAATGAATGATATCTTTCTTACATTGAAATAGTTAGTTTATCATATTCTCTCACAGATGGCAGGAGGAAGACTCCATCATCATTCAGACTGGAGAAAATATGTCTCTAGAAACGAAGACAATCCCTTGCTTCGTGTGAAAAAAATTGATGACTACATAGAGGTACATGTAAGAACATCTCTTAGCTTCATAAGTCGTTTTATACAAAGCCCAATGTTTAATTATACGTTATATACGTTGTTAAAAAAGGACTTTATCTTTAAACATAGGTTAATCATAAAATATATGTTGAACAAATGGTAAAGTGGTGATTTTCTTTACTATGTCTGTTAAACATTCTAGACGGACTTTTCGTCAATAATTTATTTTGTAGAAACGAAATAGGTAATTCTTAATTAAATTAAAGAATGGCAAAAGCTTACAAAGATTAAAGCAAGCGATTCTAAAAAAGTGAGAAATACGTTGGACCCACCAGAGAGAGCTACAGAAGAAAATGAATGTGAAGAAGTCCACGTCACAAGTACCGAAGAGATAGAGAGCGCTACCTATGCTAATTCTAATGGGAATGCAAATGCAGACGACAATGTGCTTACTAAGATGTTACAAGAAAAATCCTTTGAAGATAGAGAAGCTGAAAGAGAGAAACTAAACTTTGAAATAGATATGAGAAATTTAAGTGATTTGACACAGAAATCTTCAGATCAAAGAACACTCGAAATATCTGATGCGGAAGACTCTGTGATTACACAGTACAATATACAGCGATCCAAAGATTCAGAAACCGAAAATGAAGTTGAGATGGGACAAAGTGCTTCTTGCAATAATTAGTTTGAAATAGAAGATAGAGACCTTAGTAAACAACTTCCAAAATGTGACGATAAGAGTAGGGAAATCCACAATATGGAAGAAGCTGTACGTAAAACTCAAATCTACTTCAAGATGGTATGAATGGTCTTTCTTGAATGAAAATTCAATGAAGGAAAAGGGCATATTTGCAGATGGAGCCGGAAAGAGAAGTGATAAATTCCTTTTTCGACGCAAACCACCCGCTGAAAAGAATCGGTCGGACAAAGACATTTTACAGGACAAAACTGATTCTCGCCAGTCTTGGACACAAAGCATGAAAGATAAAGAGCAACAATTAGAAGTGGGAATCGTGCACTTATCATTAAGCGAGGAGAATGAAGAAGAGAATATAGAAGAGAGCGAACAATCTTCGGAAGTTAGACAATCAGTGATGAATAAAAGGAAAAAAAGGAATCAACAGATTAAATCATGGACCGCAAAAGAAATATGGACTAGAATCATGAGAGGACAAGATAAGCCAATTTCAAACAAAAATACCCAAGAAAAAACGAATTCTACAACTACTCGAGACGTTACAAACGAAGATGAAGATCAACGATTTGAAGAAGCAGTTGGAAAAAAAAAATCCAAAGACAGTAATACCTCTGCGACTTAACATTTGAATTCTACTTTTAAGAATAGAAAAAGACAATCCAATGGCAGCTTTGCCCAAACAATAGAATTATCATCAGAATAAAACGACTACAGAGAAAAGGATAATTCTGTTGGGTGCTCTATTGTGAGTGCTGTTGAGATTATCGTCAGGATCTTCTTTAACTCATTTGTGTCACACTTATGCCCTTTGCCGTGTGGACCTCGTAAAAAAAGTTCCCCGCGAGGGGTTTGACAGTAAGTGTTTTGAATACTTTCCCTGACATGGTCGCCATAGCACTTTCTAGATAGAAATGGCCTCAGACACTGCAATTCATGTTTTTTATGTTTTCATTTTCGTGCATGATCATCGACGGCGGGTGCGGCTAGCCAACAGGAGATGCTTACTCCTCCCGGGCACCTGGTCCCACCTCTGGCTTCCTAGGGGTCCGTCGATGCTCACTTTGGTGCTCTATTGTGAGTGCTGTTGAGATTATCGTCAGGTTCTTCTTTAACTCATTTCTATCAAAATACTCTTTCAACATGTTAACATGACACACTCTTTTTTTCTTTTCGCCGACCACATAGTTAACATCACTAATTTTACTCTCAATCTCATAAGGACCGAAATATCTAGCTTGCAAAGGATGACCAGGGATTTGCAAAAAGACAAGAATTTTATCGCCTGGTTTAGAAACTCCGTTTCTACCATCTTTGTCATACCATGTCTTCATTTTCATTAGTGATGTTTTGAGATTTTCTTGAGCCAATTTGCAAGCATTATATAACTTGTCTTTGAAATTAGACACGTAGTCTAGGAGATTCAAATCGCTAATCTCAGTCAACCATTTTTCCTTCAACAACATCAATGGCCCCCTGACCGTATGTCCAAAAGCTAGCTCAAAGGGACTGAACCCCAGGGACTCCTAAACCGCTTCTCGTGCCGCAAACAACACAAGATGAACCCCTTCATCCCAGTCTTTTTCATACTGTTGACAATATGTTTTCTTCATAGTTTTAAGGGTCTGATGAAAGCGTTCAAGTGCCCCCTGGGACTCAGGATGGTACGCAGAAGACTTATACTGTCTGATACCTAGCTCATGCATAACCTGCTGAAACGACCCTGACACAAAATTCGAACCCTGATCTGACTGAATAGACTATGGTCTTTGCCTTAATATTCCTAAGAGGTATGGCTTCAGGAAACCTAGTCGAAGTACACATAATTGTCAGTAAGTACTGATTCCCTGACCTAGTCCTAGGCAAAGGACCTACACAATCAACTAACAACCTACTAAAAGGTTCCTCAAAGACTGGAATGGGTTGGAGGGGAGCAGGTGGTATAACTTGATTGGGTTTGCCTACCATCTGACAATTATGACAAGACTTACAAAACTCAGACACATCTTTTCTCAACTTAGGCCAGTAAAAGTGACTTAAAATCCTATTATAAGTCTTATTGACACAAAAAGGCCTGCCATGGGTGTGTCGTGAGCTAAACTCGCGATGTCCCCGCGATACGCTACTGGAACCACTATCTGGTGAACGACCCGCCACACGTCATAAGGGGCTGCATCGGCTGGTCTCCATTTCCGCATAAAGATGACATCTTGTATGTAGAAGCACTCTCCGACTTTGTCCGCTTCTTCTCGGGAAAGGGCCATCTTGCTTAGTCGGATGATCTCCGGATCTTTACTTTGCTCGGAGAAGTGCTCACGGCTTAAAACATCTGTATCTCTGTCTAATGGCGGATGGGATGGTCCTCGTTAAGTGCAGAAGAACTCTCAGCCTCTTTCAGTCTGTTCCTGGCCATCGCCCTGGTAACAGCGCAGGCTGGATACAAGTCGTCGTCTTCATCATCGGACGTGTTTTTCTCACAAACAATCGGATCGGCTACAACTTTGCCGCCAGCTAAATCGTTGCCAAGCAACAAGGAAACGCCTTGAACGGGAAGAGTAGGTCGAACACCTACGATAACAGGTCCAGTAATTCAGTCTGATTTCAAATAAATTTTATGAAGGGGAACATCAATGACGCCTAGCTCCACACCCTGCAATAAAACTGACCTACCAGTAAAAGTGTGCTCAGACAAAGGCAATGAACCCTCTAACAATAAAGTCTGGGCACCACCAGTATCTCTCAAGATCTGAACAGGCAACGCTTCGCTAGAATCACTGAGTGAAACAAATCCCTGTGACAAAAAGGCCTTATAATGATCCTCCACAAAATCATCAGAACTGGACTTAGAACCCTGAATCTGAGAAGTGTCAGAACAAATCGAATCTAAGGCTATCCTATCATTTCTAACAGACGCACAGGCCTGTGACTTAAGTTCTTTTTTCTTCTTAAGCTTCAAACACTCACCAATAACATGACCCTTTTTCTTAATATATAATTGCATGTAGGAAGCGACCCCACCCCTGGGGATGCCTCAGAACGCTCGGACCTAGGTCCGGACGTAGAACCACCTTGAGATGGTGACTGGGAACTAATGGACGACTGAGACTCTTGTAAATTTTTCTTTGGAAAATCTGACGTTTTTGCGCTATCGCTAGATTGAGTTTTCGACATGAAATTTTTCTTATGAGTGAGAGCATACGTATCAGACAAAACAGCGGCTTCTTCAAGAGTTTTAACATTTTTGTCTTCCAAATGAGTTCTTAAATCATGATGTACACACTCTTTGAACTCTTCTATCAGAATGAGTTGACGTAAATTGTCAAATGAATTGGGAATTTTCTTAGATCGAAACCACTGATCAAATAAATCTTCTTTTTTCGAGCAAATTCAACATATGTTTGATTTTCAAACTTTTTGTACTTTCTAAACTTTTGTCTGTACGCCTCAGGTACTAACTGATATGCTCTCAAAATCGTGTCCTTGACCTTGTCATAGTCTGAACTCTCAGCAGTACTGAGCGCCGAGTACACTTCAGCCGCTTTGCCAATAAGTGCGCTTTGTAACAAAGTTGGCCAAAAATCACGTGGCCACTTCAGATTGGCCGCGATTTTCTCAAAATGTGGAAAATATTTGTACACGGACTTTTCTTGAAATTTTGGTACTAATCTGATGTTTTTGGCGGCATCGAATTCAGACTTGACAAGCAAAGGAACAGGATTTTCCTTAGCGCTTTTCTCTAACTTTAACTTTTCAAACTCAAACTGGAGTTCTTTCTCGTGCATACGTTCCTGTTTCTCTCTTTCTTCCTTCTCTCTTTCAAATTGTCTTTCTTTTTCTTCGTTTTCAAATTGTCTTTCTTTTTCTTCTCTTTCAAATTGTAATTGTATTTTCATTTTCTCTAATTCAAACTCAAATTTTGACATTTTGGTTTCGCTTGAAACAGGTTCAATAGGAAAATCGTATGACGTAAAGATTTCGTCAGCTAAAAGCACTTTAGCCACAATATTTCTAATTTCTTGTTTTCTCATAGAAGATTTTACATCTAACTTCAAGTGAAGACCTAAACCAATCAAAGTTAAACGTCTTTAAATTCAATAGCATCATTTAAAACCTGATAAATTTACAGCATGGACCAGACATGCACGTTTCGGATACTAAACCCTCGTCAGTGATCCTCAGTCTAAACAATGTAATATGGCCAAAAAGTATGATCATTATTATGTCCAAAAATGTACCAAAAGACGTAGCAGAATGGGTGGGATATGATGCTACAGGACCCACGTTTTAGAAATTTCAAGAAAGTTTGTAACAGAAAATTTCAAATGCGTTGAAGAGACGGACGATCAACCAAAGTTGATCGAACTTGGCTACATGTGCCCTCGGGGACTCTTGGTCCACCAGCAGTGACACTCACCAAGTAGTTCACAGTTAAACGTCTTTAAATTCAATAGCATTATTTAAAACCTGATAAATTTACAGAATGGAATCATCTTTTTTCAGTGATTCGAACTCATCTACAGTCGGCGATTTCAAAAATTCAGTGACCGAAAATACCATGATTGATTTCTTCTGGCAAAAAAAAATATTGAGAAAAATATTTTCTTTTTTTTCAAAAACGAACTTTACGTTAAAAATGCAAATATGCAGAGATTACGATCCCGGACGAGTCTCCAATTCTGTTATGGGTCAGAATACCCCAAAACGCCAGCAAAAATCAGACAAAACAATATAAATTTACAAGTTTAATTATGTACGTTTGAAAATGTGGAAATCGCTCTGTGAACCATTATTCACAGAAGAGGAAAAGGCGTCCATGTTCAGGAATTGAATACAACTACTTCGACCGTAAATGAATTCATTAAAACTGTGTGCGAAGAAGACGAAGAGTTGAAATTGATAGACCTCAACGCAGTATTTACAAAATGTATAGCGAATCAGACCTTGTACGATCAACACGACGTCAGCGGTGTTCATGCTCGAGAATTTCAATTTTTCTCCAAAATGGACCAAAACGAAAGAAAACGCTCTCGGACTATAAGCTCAACGACATCTACTCCTTCACCAAATGTTAGAAAGGAAAAGAAAAGTAGAGTGTAGATATCATTAAAGTTCATTCGTTGTCTTATTTGCAGAATACTCGGTACTATTATGCTGCAGTTGGTTGTTTTAGCGACACCAAAACATAAGTAAAATATGGATACATGAATGGTGTAACATTTTTTGCTTTCCCAACTGTAAAAAGGACCCAAAAGCAAGGAGAACATGGCTAAATTTGTTACGACGTGAGAACTATGACACTCCTCGTAACTACAGACTAGGGTCACGCCAAGGACTATGTTCACGCCACTTTGTGAATGGCAAACCGACAATTACTGATCCTTATCCGACTTTGTTCGAATATAATAACTACAAAGAGGCCAAGGACCCACGTCAAACAACCTATATCACCAAGATGTTGATATCTGGCTAGAAGTGTTTAACGTCTTCATTAGAAGGTTTAGAGAAAACCCAATGAGATTCTAAACTTTTATATGAGCAGTATATATATTTTCAGATTTGTCTTCAATGAATAAAAACTAAAACATACATGTATACATGTACAGTATAAAAACATCGACCTCTAAAGACAACAAAAATGTAATCGATCAGTAAATTTAACATCTCCATGACATCTGATTCTGTATACTTTGTTTATGACTTCGGTATACTATGTTTGTTCTTACTGATTCTATTGGGATCATATTTATTTTCAGCGATTAATTTTGTCTCTCTGAGTAGAAAAACATTGAACCTCAAGATGCTCTTCATACCTTCAATCATGCTGTATGGTATTCCCATACCTTTGACCATGCCGTCTATTGTAGTTATCGATATTTCCATATTATTAACACAGATTATTGATATAGATGTGTGATGCTGTAAAACACACAAAAATATATCAAAATAACAATAACTCTTATATATGACATATTCCCACCTCGTACAAGTGTGCAACACAAAACACGCATGTGATGTTTGATTTGTACTGGGTAGGGGAGTGGGACGTATTATTGATGAGGGTTAAGTACCCGAAACGTGCATGTCTGGTCCACAATTTATCTGTTCTTAAATGATGCTATTCAATTTGAAGACGTTTACATTACTACTATTGCGGATGCAAGCTGCCACTGCTCAAGCGAGTTCAGTGGAGGCATCAGCCTCTTCGGCTGGACAAACTTTGCTGAGTACAGCATGTACTGAATCATCAGCTGGAGAGCTTGAGGGCAGAATGAAAAGTTGATACAGGATCTTTCTTTACATATAAGCATAAATTTGACGAAATTTGACAAATGTAAGAACCTTATGGTCAATACTTTTTTCAACCTCGCCGGGGATCCTGATCACAGCATCGGGAGGGGATTTCAAACAACAAACCGCCTTATATCAGATATAAGTATGGTGGAGACTTATATGGTGGAGTAATGTCATATTATTATATCATTTTTCTTTGTTATAGTGAAATCAATTTTCTTTTAAGAACCCAATCCTTATCGTGAAGGATATATGAAATGATATAAGTCAAACACATGTGTGCCTGTCGACTTTTTATGAAATGGATACAGGAATTGTAGTCCTGATGATAATAGTGATGAAGCTAGTGATTGTGGCTTTCGACTTGTGGTATAATGGATAGAGGAATTGTGGTCCTGGTGATAATAGTGATGAAGCTAGTGATTGTGGCTTTCGACTTGTGGTGTAATGGATACAGGAATTGTGGACATGGTGATAATAGTGATGAACCAAGTGACTGTGGCTTTCCACTTATTGTGTAATGGAAACGGGAATTGTGGACCTGATGATAATAGTGATGAACCAAGTGACTGTGGCTTTCGACTTGTGGTGTAATGGATACAGGAATTGTGGTCCTGATGATAATAGTGACGAAGCTAGTGATTGTGGCTTTCGACTTGTGGTGTAATGGATACAGGAATTGTGGACATGGTGATAATAATAATGAACTAAGTAATTGTGGTTTGTGTCGTAATTTTGTATTAGGTATTGTATTACTAATATCTCTCTTCTATAACACACACATAGAAGGAAGAAGTCCGTTGGTACCTTCTTTTTCAACTTTGTTTATGAGAATGGCGTTTTGTAACTTTTACTATTTCTAATTGCAGAAACTTATCCCTGTTAAAGATTTCTTATTGAATGGCTTTTTTAAATTTCTTTAATTTTTATCTTACATCTTTTTTTTCCGGATACATCACCATATTTGGCTTTGATATCTCGATATAATCATAAACTTGATTGACAATATGAATTTGTCAGCAGCAATTTTCATGTCTTCCTCTGTTCTTCAAAGTTCAAAACAGTCGCATTATTTCAAGGAATGCATGTTACGTCTGGGAAACATAGCAACACATAAGGATACTTTTATATGAAATTGTGACTACATAAAAGTGTGACAGACAGACGCCGTGCAAATCGATCCCTTCCTTCTGCTTGGAGGATATCCTGCATATTAGTAAAAATCATTCCAAGGAATGCATGTGTCGCCTGCGAAACATAGCGACACTCAGGAATCACTTTTATAGGGTGTGACATTCAAGTGTGACAGACAGACAGACGGACAGACAGACGGACAACGGACAAAGTGATCCCTAAGTGTCGCTATGCTTCGCAGGCGACACAATAAAAGAAAGCAATATAGGTTTTCATTTAAGCTTGCATTGACATATTTTGCTATATACAATCATCGGAAGTATTATCGAAACATTTCCAATCGTAAAATTTTCCTGGTCTTTTTCCTGAGTGTATACACATGGCCTATCAGTTATACAGATATTATGTACTAGAGTACAGAGAGAAAGAAAAGGGAGGTCACCATAAATCTTCCTAGCAGTTGTAAACTCTCAGATTCACTTTTCTTTCTCTCTTCTCTTTGCAACATACTCTCGCTATATCTGAAAGGCCCTGTGAGTGTATAATCAATAAATTTGCAACACGTACATTGTACAAATGCTCTTATAAGCAGTCCCACTCTGTCTAATAATACAATCAGATATCCCACATCGGGATCATTTTAAAGGTCATTGCAGGGAGGAAGATAAAATATAACAAATTAAGATTCCTTCTTTAAAGTCACGAGATCGCGGTCTTGCACCCTCTTGTGCCTCGTAATATCAATATTTAAATTGAGGCATTTAAAGGGTGCAAAGATAGTTTATATATATTAATGTCTGGAGTACATACATAAGATTGATGTATTTTACTTAACGTTTCATAGCAAAAATTAATGAATGTCAAAGAACAATATCAGAATAGCTGCTGCTAATTTCGGATAATCTCATTTCAGATCGCTAATATATAAACCTTTAGGTACCTTTATAACATGGCGTGATATATAATGGGGCAAATTAAAGGCCGGATTCGAGCCTACTTTTGTTATGGCTATAGGCAGTTTTTACTTCCGCAGCCATATTTTATCATCTTAATAGTTATTCATTAAATTAATTTACTGCTAATGAATGAATCATTGTTGAGTCATTTAGATGAATGTAGGAAAGGATGGGATAGAATTGGATTAAAATGAGGTGGATTAGATAGAGTGGGTAAGAGATGGATGTAGGATGGTGGATCACAGGACCTATCAGTTATACAGATATTATGTACTTAAGTACAGAGAGAAAGAAAAGGGAGGTTACCATAAATCTTCCTAGCAATTGTAAACTCTCAGATTCACTTCCTGTTTTCAGAAGAAAGACAATTACAGGATGACCTCTGATTAGTCAAATAATTGAATTAATAATTTTATAATTTAATAAATAGTTTATTTCAAAAGACGTTGAGCCAAAGGTTCATCAGCAACATATATACACACATACATATACAGAGAATGAACAAAATGCAAATTACAAATCAATGGAGTCCATATATACCATGACAAATATGTAATCAAAATTATATTTTTTGTTGTTGTACATGTTACACATAACCGATTAGATTGGAAAATGAAAACATTACAAGATAAAGCAATCAAGAATTTTCCTAGGTTTCTAAGCGCTGACACATTTTCTGATGAAAGTAACTGAATTAATTTATAAGCAGAGGGTCTTTAACAAAAATATGGTTTAATGTACTTCACTCGTAGGACCTGATAAGCAGGACATTGTAATATGAAATGAAATTCGTCCTCTATTTTATCTACACAAAAACAACACAATCTTTCATTTTAAATTTGTCAATTATATCTGCCAGTCTCGATAGCAAGATTATGAGAAGAAATTCTGAATTTGATATCAATTTATCTATAGGTTTACGTAAATAATGCAGGCAAAAATTAGTGGTTAAATATCTGCAAATGAGTGATTTGCTTGAAGTGTCAATAAAACTACGTAATTCTTGTATTGCCTGATCCATGATTGTTTGTTTTAAAAGTGGTAGAAATTCAACATCACAAGTCTGATTTAATCAGAGGTCATCATAACCTAATCTGAAAATTTCATTTTTCACATGTGCCAACCAATTTTCTTTTCCTAAGTTTACATCATCAAGCAACAATTCATAACATGATTTTAGTATACAATTCTGTGTAATCAATAATTTTCTCCAACATTTTAACATGTTGAAAGTTCTTATATATCTTAGAGGCAATCTTCCCAATTCATTATAGATAAGATTACTACATGTAGACTTTTTAAGACCTAGTACAGACTTAAAGAATTGAAGATGAATTTTCTCTATATTTCTGCCTTTATGATAACCCCATATCTCATAACCGTAGAGCAGCACACTTGTAACATTACAATCAAAAATAGCAATCCAAGGAATGCTTGTGTCGCCTGCGAAGCGGTTTGATTATTATTCTAGAAAGTGGATCAAAATTATTCGTATCAGTAGAAAAGTCTTGACATATGAAATTCATTTGAAATATCAGACCTCTTAATTACAAATTAAAAGATATGGTCATTCTCAAATTTTCAGAAAAGAGTGTCAATCATCTAGGTCAAGGTCACTAAGTAAAAATTGGTAACAAAAAGGTCTCATCATAAGAAATATTAAAGACCTATCACCTACCAATCAAAAGATATATACAACCTTAGAAAAGAAGGTCAAATAGCTAGGTCAAGGTCAAAAGGTAAAAAATTATGGTATGTTTAGAATGGCATTGTTACAAGGATAATACATGTGAAATATCAACACCCGATCATCTACCAATCAAAAGATGTAGCCAATATTACTTTTCTTGAAAAGTAGGTCAAATATCTAGATCAAGGTCAAAAGGTCAAATTTTATGGTCTGTGTAGAAAGGTCTTGTCACAAGGAATACACATGTGAAATACCAAAGCCCTATCACTTGCCAATCAAAAGATATATCCATTCTTATTTTTTTTGAAAAGTAGGTCAAATTTGTAGGTCAAGGTCAAAAGGTTAAAAAATTGTGGTATGTGTAGAATGGCATTGTTACAAGGAAAATACATGTGAAATATCAAAGTCCTATCACCTACCAATCAAAAGATATAGCCAATATGACTTTCCTTGAAAAGTAGGTCAAAAACTAGATCAAGGTCAAAAGGTCAAATTTTATGTTCTGTGTAGAAAGGTCTTGTCACAAGGAATACACATGTGAAATACCAAAGCCCTATCACTTACCAATCAAAAGATATATCCATTCTTAATTTTTTTGAAAAGTAGGTCAAATATGTAGGTCAAGGTCAAAAGGTTAAAAAATTGTGGTATGTGTAGAATGGCATTGTTACAAGGAAAATACATGTGAAATATCAAAGTCCTATCACCTACCAATCAAAAGATATAGCCAATATGACTTTCCTTGAAAAGTAGGTCAAATATCTAGATCAAGGTCAAAAGGTCAAATTTTATTGTCTGTGTAGAAAGGTCTTGTCACAAGGAATACACGTGAAATATCAAAGCCCTATCACTTACAACTCAAAAGATATATCCATTCTTCATTTTTTTGAAAAGTAGGTCAAATATGTAGGTCAAGGTCACTAGGTCAAAAATTAAGGTTGTTATGGGTCAGAATACCCCAAAACGCCAGCAAAAATCAGACAAAGACAGAATATAAATTTACAAGTTTAATTATGTACAAAATATATATATTTAAAACGATTACAACTCACAATACAATGTCCGGATCAAAGTGTCGGTTACGGTCCACAAAGTCTATCGAATGTATGGTTTCCGGTAATCACAAACGTTCTCGAAAGATCGGTGTCCAAACGTTGTCAAATGGATTAAAGTCTCAACAAATAAAGTGTCCCAGTATATCAGAATAGATGAATGAATCGTGTCTACGAATGTATACGAATGCCCCTTCAACACAGTTCCTCAGAGGTATTTATACTTAATAACAATGAATTAACCAGAAGCTTCTAGAACAATGACTCATTACAAATGATTAACAATAGAGTAAATTCAAGAAATCACAGTCATGTGATGATAATGATGTAACAAAGAACATACTGGAATATTCTCTAATGAGATAAACATGACATAGTAAAATCTAGAAAGAATTATTATGAAATCATAAATAACATGACTAAGTACATGTGTACCTACACATAAAGTAAAACTAAAATAATACATGACCCACAACACCTCCCCCCCTTAAAAAAAGTTTGAATGTCAATGAAAACTAAGGTGGTAAATTCTGCAAAAACCACTCATGAAACTCTCGATAGTGCATCTGCAATCACATTGTCTTTGCCCTTGATATGGTTAATAATGATATCGTACTCTTGCAACAATAAACTTCAATGGCCCCCTGACTGTATGCCCAAAAACTAGCTCAAAGGGACTGAACCCCAGGGACTCCTGAACCGCTTCTCGTGCCGCAAACAACACGAGGTGAACCCCTTCATCCCAGTCTTTTCCATACTGGTGACAATATGTTTTCATCATAGTTTTAAGGGTTTGATGAAAGCGTTCAAGTGCCCCCTGGGACTCAGGATGGTACGCAGAAGACTTATACTGCCTGATACCTAGCTCATGCATAACCTGCTGAAACAACCCTGACATAAAATTCGAACCCTGATCTGACTGAATAGCCTTGGGAGCACCTACGAAACTCAAAAACTTTGTAAGGGCCTTAACTATGGTCTTTGCCTTAATATACCTAAGAGGTATGGCCTCAGGAAACCTAGTCGAAGTACACATAATCGTCAGTAAGTACTGATTCCCTGACCTAGTCCTAGGCAAAGGACCTACACAATCAACTAACACCCTACTAAAAGGTTCCTCAAAGGCTGGAATGGGTTGGAGGGGAGCAGGTGGTATAACTTGATTGGGTTTACCTACCATCTGACAACTATGACAAGACTTACAAAACTCAGACACATCTTTTCTCAACTTAGGCCAGTAAAAGTGACTTAAAATCCTATTATAAGTCTTATTGACACCTAAATGACCTGCCATGGGTGTGTCGTGAGCTAAACTCATGGTGTCCCCGCGATACGCTACTGGAACCACTATCTGGTGAACGACCCGCCACACGTCATTAAGGGGTGCATCGGGTGGTCTCCATTTCCGCATAAGGATGCCATCTTGTATGTAGAAGCACTCTCCGACTTTGTCCGCTTCTTCTCGGGGAAGGGCCCTCTTACTTAGTCGGATGATCTCCGGATCTTTAGTTTGCTCGGAGAGGAGCTTCTCACGGCTTAAGGCATCTGTATCTCTGTCTAATGGCGGATGGGAATCATCACCAGGTACTGTCGGAGACTTGTCAACATGAAGTGGTACTGACTTTTCAGGTACGCTGTCATCAATGGTATACATGAATGTGTCAGAAAGGTCTATACTTTTGGAGGGATGGTCCTCGTTAAGTGCAGAAGTACTCTCAGCCTCTTTTAGTCTGTTCCTGGCCATCGCCCTGGTAACTGCGCAGGCTGGGTACAAGTCGTCGTCTTCATCATCGGACACGACATCGGACGTGATTTTCTCACAAACAATCGGATCGGCTACAACTCTGCCGCCAGCTAAATCGTTGCCAAGCAACAAGGAAACGCCTTGAGCGGGAAGAGTAGGTCGAACACCTACGATAACAGGTCCAGTAATTAAGTCTGACTTCAAATAAATTTTATGAAGGGGAACATCAATGACGCCTAGCTCCACACCCTGTAATAAAACTGACCTACCAGTAAAAGTGTGCTCAGACAAAGGCAATGAACCCTCTAATAATAAAGTCTGGGCAGCACCAGTATCTCTCAAAATCTGAACAGGCAACGCTTCGCCAGAATCACTGAGTGAAACAAATCCCTGTGACAAAAAGGGCTTATAATGATCCTCCACAAAATCATCAGAACTGGACTTAGAACCCTGAATCTCAGGAGTGTCAGAACAAATCGAATCTAAGGCTTTCCTATCATTTCTAACAGACGCACAGGCCTGTGACTTACGTTCTTTTTTCTTCTTAAGCTTCAAACACTCACCAATAACATGACCTTTTTTCTTACAATAATTACATGTAGGAAGCGACCCCACCCCTGGGGATGCCTCAGAACGCTCGGACCTAGGACCGGACGTAGAACCACCTTGAGATGGTGACTGGGAACTAATGGACGACTGAGACTCTTGTAAATTTTTCTTTGGAACATCTGAAGTTTTTGCGCTATCGCTAGATTGAGTTTTTGACACAAAATTTTTCTTATGAGTGAGAGCATACGTATCAGACAAAACAGCGGCTTCTTCAAGAGTTTTAACATTTTTGTCTTCCAAATGAGTTCTTAAATCTTGATGTACACACTCTTTGAACTCTTCTATCAGAATTATTTGACGCAAATTGTCAAATGAATTGGGAATTTTCTTAGATCGAAACCACTGATCAAATAAATCTTCTTTTTCTCGAGCAAATTCAACATATGTTTGATTTTCAAACTTTTTGTACTTTTTAAACTTTTGTCTGTACGCCTCAGGTACTAACTGATATGCTCTCAAAATCGTGTCCTTGACCTTGTCATAGTCTGAACTCTCAGCAATACTGAGCGCCGAGTACACTTCAGCCGCTTTGCCAATAAGTACGCTTTGTAATAAAGTTGGCCAAAAATCGCGTGGCCACTTCAGATTGGCCGCGATTTTCTCAAAATGTGGAAAATATTTGTCCACGGACTTTTCTTGAAATTTTGGTACTAATCTGATGTTTTTGGCGGCGTCGAATTCAGACTTGACAGGCAAAGGAACAGGATTTTCCTTAGCGCTTTTCTCTAATTGTAACTTTTCTAACTCAAACTGGAGTTCTTTCTCGTGCATACGTTCCTGTTTCTCTCTTTCTTCCTTTTCTCTTTCAAATTGTCTTATTTTTTCTTCTTTTTCAAATTGTCTTTCTTTTTCTTCTCTTTCAATTTGAAATTGTCTTTCTTTTTCTTCTTTTTCAATTTGAAATTGTCTTTCTTTTTCTTCTTTTTCAAATTGTAATTGTATTTTCATTTTCTCTAATTCAAACTCAAATTTTGACATTTTGGTTTCGTTTGAAACAGGTTCAACAGGAAAATCGTATGACGAAAAGATTTCCTTAGCTAAAAGCTCTTTAGCCACAATATTTCTAATTTCTTGTTTTCTCATAGAAGATTTTACATCTAACTTCAAGTGAAGACCTAAACCAATCAAATCATCTTTTTTCAATGATTCGAACTCATTTACAGTCGGCGATTTCAAAAATTCAGTGACCGAAAATACCATGATTGATTTCTGCTGGCAAAAAATTTATCGAGAAAAATATTTTCTTTTTTTCAAAAAACGAACTTTACGAAAAGTGCAAATATGCAGAGATTACTATCCCGGACGAGCCCCCAATTCTGTTATGGGTCAGAATACCCCAAAACGCCAGCAAAAATCAGACAAAGACAGAATATAAATTTACAAGTTTAATAATGTACAAAATATATATATTTAAAACGATTACAACTCACAATACAATGTCCGGATCAAAGTGTCCGTTACGGTCCACAAAGTCTCGAATGTATGGTTTCCGGTAATCACAAACGTTCTCGAAAGATCGGTGTCCAAACGTTGTCAAATGGATTAAAGTCTCAACAAATAAAGTGTCCCAGTATATCAGAATAGATGAATGAATCGTGTCTACGAATGTATACGAATGCCCCTTCAACACAGTTCCTCAGAGGTATTTATACTTAATAACAATGAATTAACCAGAAGCTTCTAGAACAATGACTCATTACAAATGATTAACAATAGAGTAAAATTCCAGAAATCACAGTCATGTGATGATAATGATGTAACAAAAAACATACTGGAATATTCTCTAATGAGATAAACATGACATAGTAAAATCTAGAAAGAATTATTATGTAATCATAAATAACATGACTAAGTACATGTGTACCTACACATAAAGTAAAACTAAAATAATACATGACCCACAACAAGGTATGTGTAGGAAGGTCTTGTCACAAGGAATACACACGTGAAATATCAAAGCCCTATCACTTATCAATCAAAAGATATAGCGAATAATATCTTTTTTTCAAAAGTAGGTCAAATATCTAGGTCAAGGTCACAAGGTCAAAAATTATGGTATGTGTTGAAAAGTCTTGCCACAAGGATTGCACATGTGGAATATCAAAGCCCTATCACCTACAAATCAAAAGATATATCCATTCGTCATTTTTGTGAAAAGTAGGTCAAATATGTAGGTCAAGGTCACTAGGTCAAAAATTAAGGTATGTGTAGGAAGGTCTTGTCACAAGGAATACACATGTGGAATATCAAAGCCCTATCACTTACCAATCAAAAGTTATGGGCTGTGACACCCAAAGTGTGACAGACAGACAGACGGACAACGGACAAAGTGATCCCTAAGTGTCGCTATGCTTCGCAGGCGACACAAAAAGTGAAATTAATGTTTCAATATTCAAATACATATTCTTAGTTTTACTTAAAAGAGAAAACATAGCTTTCCTTCCTTGATCAGCATGATGAGATTCAGTTACAGTGAACTTAATGTTGTAGTTCAATAAAATGCCCAAGTAATTAAAATTTTCCACAATTTCGATAAACTCCCCATCAAAAGTCCATCTTTCATTTGCTCTTACTCTTCCCCCATTTCTAAAAACAACAATTTTTGACTTATCAGAATTAACTGAGAGCCCCCATGAACTAGAATATTTGTATAATGCATTTAATTGATCTTGTAAACCTGAAACACTTTCACTGAATAAAACTAAATCATCGGCATACATTAACAGGAATAAGTTAAGATTCTTACAATCATACGGTATACAATTTTCATTTATGAAGAATAGCTCAAAATCATTAACATAGAGGGCGTATAAAATCGGCGGAAGTACCTCACCCTGCATCAAGCCAATTTTGTTATCGAAAAAGTCTGATTTTAAATTATTTAAACAAATAAATTATTTCAAATTTTGATACATATTGTTAATTAAATTCAAAAGTTTCCCTCTTATTCTTAATTTGGACAATTTGTACCATAGTTTAAGTCTGTCTACAGAGTCAAAAGCCTTACGAAAGTCTATGAAAGCACAATAAAGCCTTTTCTTATTTGCCAAAGATTTGCTAATTAAACTGTACAGAGAAAATATTGCATCAACAGTTGAATATCCAGGTTGAAAACCAAATTGAGCATCAGTAATGCCATCATTTGAATTAGACCAATGTAATAATCGACGATTCAAAATTGAAGTAAACAGTTATCTCAAATTACTAATTAAACTAATACCTCTATTATTATTTGGATTTTTTTTTTTCACCTTTTTAAAAAATTGGTACAATGACAGCAGTAGACCATGAGTAAGGAAAAACACCAGTATTCAGAATGATATTAAACAATTTATGTAACATTGGTAGTAACTCATCTTTAAATTCAATGAAAAACTCATTAATTAAACAATCGTCTCTGTGAGATGTATTTCTATGTAATCATTCAATAGGTTTAATTATATCCTCAGTGGTAATTTTGCATGGGTGTTTCCTTTCTTTCACAATCTAGTTCTTCAAAAACTGAATCGTGATTAGAAGAGAATTCGTTGCTTGTAAGCAGCAGTAAAGGCACTTTAGGACAGGAAAACAAACAAACAAACGAACAACAAACACTGTAGAAAACAAACACACTTGTGTTCGTATAACAAACAAATAATAACAAAATAGAACACAAAAGTACGACATCAAAGAAAACTCGGTCATCAAAAACACGGTCAAGGACGCTACATTTGAAATAAGTCACGCCCTTGACATGTGTTCATTGGGTATCCATTATATGAAGCCACACACCCTTTTCACCTGTTCATTGGACAACGCTTATGCAGTGATACCTACAAGACGTATAAATGACAACCTGATATGGGTGATTCCACAAAAGTGATTTTCAGTCACCTTGTTGCTATATGGAATAGATAAATATAGTTTATAACCCTTGGATACATATGGGTGGCACCACAAAAGTGATTTTCAGTCACCTTGTTGCTATATGGAATAGATAAATATAGTTTATAACCCTTGGATACATATGGGTGGCCCCACAAAAGTGATGTTCAGCCACCTTGTTGCTATCCGGAATAGATAAATATAGTTTATAACCCTTGGATACATATGAGTGGCCTCGCAAAATTTTCAATCACTTTGTTGCTATCCAGAATAAATAAATATAGTTATAACCCTTGGATACATATATATATATTGTCTCACAAAAATGATTTTCAATCACTTTGTTGCTATCTGGAATAGATAAATTTAGTAACGAATAGATTTTTCTATCTATATGTCATATTTCTGTTTAAAATCATCATACGTAAAGAAAATCCACATCACGCATAAAAAAACCCTTAAATATCATGAAAGTTTATAGAAAAGTTTAATAGCATTGTATACAATATTCTTTTTGCTTGTCTTAAGAAAACTCTCTCTCTTTCTCTCACTCTTCCCACATGTATTAATGTACATTTGTATATAATTATAAAATTTTTCTCATGATATCAAAATTGATCTGCATATATAGTTATGTCTCCCCCCCCCAACGGGGAGGAGACATACTGGTTTTGCCTTCATCGTCTGTCTGTCCGTCTGTCACACATCGTGTCCGGGCTATATCTCCTGAACCGTTTGCCCGATCACTTTCATATTTTAGTATGTTGTTGCTGATGACGCGAAGGTTTCACATCACCTTGACCCTAGGTCATATGACCAAGGTCAAGGTCACTTAGTGCATTTTTAATGAAATAATGCATACATTCCTGTCCGGGCTATATCTCTTGAACCGTTTGCCGGATCACTTTCATATTTTAGTATGTTGTTGCTTATGACCCGAAGGTTTATCATCACCTTGACCCAAGGCCATGTGACCAAGGTCAAGGTCACTTAGTGCATTTTTAATGAAACTGTACATACATTCCAGTCCGTGCTATATCTCTTGAACCGTTTGCCGGATCACTTTCATATTTTAGTATGTTGTTGCTTATGACCCGTAGGTTTCACATCACCTTGACCCAAGGCCACGTGACCAAGGTCAAGGTCACTTAGTGCATATTTAATGAAACTGTACATACATTCCAGTCCGTGCTATATCTCTTGAACTGTTTGCCGGATAACTTTCATATTTTAGTATGTTGTTGCTTATGACCCGAAGGTTTCACATCACCATGACCCAAGGTCATGTGACCAAGGTCAAGGTCACTTAGTGCATTTTTGAATGAAATTATGCATACATTCCTGAACGAGCTATATCTCTTGAACCATTTGCTGGATCACTTTCATATCTAAGTATGTTGTTGCTTATGACCCGTAGGTTTCACATCACCTTGACCCAAGGTCATGTGACTAAGGCCAAGGTCACTTAGTGCATTTTTAATGATATTGTGCATACATTCTCGTTCGGGCTATGTCTCTTGAACCGTTTGCCGGATCACTTTCATATTTTAGTATGTTGTTGCTTATGACCCGTAGGATTCACATCACCTTGACCCAAGGCCATGTGACCAAGGTCAAGGTCACTTAGTGCATTTTTAATGAAACTGTACATACATTCCAGTCCGTGCTATATCTCTTGAACCATTTGCTGGATCACTTTCATATCTAAGTATGTTGTTGCTTATGACCCGTAAGTTTCACACCACCTTGACCCAAGGCCATGTGACCAAGGTCAAGGTCACTTAGTGCATTTTTAATGAAACTGTACATACATTCCAGTCCGTGCTATATCCCTTGAACTGTTTGCCGGATAACTATCATATTTTAGTATGTTGTTGCTTATGACCCGAAGGTTTCACATCACCATGACCCAAGGTCATGTGACCAAAGTCAAGGTCACTTAGTGCATTTTTGAATGAAATTATGCATACATTCCTGAACGAGCTATATCTCTTGAACCATTTGCTGGATCACTTTCATATCTAAGTATGTTGTTGCTTATGACCCGTAGGTTTCACATCACCTTGACCCAAAGTCATGTGACTAAGGTCAAGGTCACTAAGTGCATTTTTAATGATATTGTGCATACATTCTTGTTCGAGCTATATCTCTTGAACCGTTTGCCGGATCACTTTCATATTTTAGTATGTTTTTGCTTATGACCCGAAGGCTTCACATCACCTTGACCCAAGGCCAAGGTCACTTACTACATTTTTAATGAAATTGTAGATACAGTCTTGTTTAGGCTTTATCCCTTGGACCGCATACTGGATTGCTTTCAAGTTTAAGAATGTATTTAGTCATGACCAAAAGGTTTCACCTGGACCCATGGTCATTTGATCAAGGTCAAAGTTACTAAGTACATCTTAATGAAATTGTACATGCTATCCCATTGGGGCTGTATCTCTTTTAACTATTTATCAGATCACCGTCATATTTTAGTATGTTGTTGCTTATCACGTAAAGGTTTCACATCACGTTGACTCAAGGTCATGTGACCAAAGTCAAGGTCAATTAGTATATTTTAAATGAAATTGTATTTGTTACATGTATTATGTCCAGGCTTAATCTTTTGAACTGTGATCGGATGACGTCATATTTTAGTATGATGGTGCTGATGACCCAAAGGTTTCATACCTCCTTGATCCAAGGTCATATGACTAAGGTCAAGAATTACATTTTTTTAATGAAATTGTAAATGCTATTGAGTCTGGGTTATATCTGTGGAATCGTATACTGGATCACTCTTATACTATAGTATGCTGTTGCTCAGGATTGGAGGGTTTCTAATCATCTTGACCCAAGGTCATGTGCCCAAGGTCAAGATCATTTAGTTCTTTTTAATGAAATTGTACGTACTAATATTGTCTTGGCTATATCTCCTGAACCCTTCTTACAATTGTTTTCATATTTTAGTATGTTGTTTCTAAGGACTAAATGTTTCTTATCACATTGTCCCAAGGTCACATGGTTAAGGTAGCTTCTTACTTTGGTAATGAAATTGTATATGCTAAGCATGTCCAGGCTGAAATTGTCTATGCTAATAATGTGTAGGCTTTATATTTTGAACTGTATCCAATCACTAATTCAGTTTTTTGTTGCTCATGATCCATACAATGTTAAACGACTTCAAATTCAATAGCATCATTTAAAAGCAGATAAGTTTGCAGCATGGACCAGACATGCATGTTTCGGGTACTTGACCCTCGTCAGTGAGTGTAGGTTTCAAATCACCTATATCAAAGGTCATGTGACCAAAGTCACTTTCTTTAAATATGCTCATAATGAAATTGTATATGCCAATCATGTTTGGGCTTTACCTCAAACAATGTAATGAATCACTTTCATGTTTTAGTATGATGTTGCCCGTGACTCAAAGGACATCATTTTGCATTTTGGCCTAAGGTCAAAGTAACTTAGATGGAGGGGGAGACATCTGTTTTTTTATGAAAAACATTCAGTTTAATTTCTCCTGTTTTCCTTCTTTTTTTTCCTTCATTATCTTTTTTATCGTTTCCGCCATCTTTTCCTTTCTGAAATTTAACATAAAGTTATAAAATTATCAAAGCAATACATATTAAAAAAGAGGTAATGTGGAAATTTTAAAATTTTCATTTATTGCAAAATGTTAATACGAATCAACTTACCTCTTCAGGGGTTATAACAAGTGGATTTTGCGACGATCTATGAAAAGTGAAACAGAAAAAAAAGAGTTACTCTTAACATGACCTTTTATATTGCACCATTTTCATATTTTACAGTTTTTGTATGAAATAAAAACATTTTTCTTCTAACTTATTTGATTTGAATAATTTAAAGATACAGTGTCCCTGAAAATAATTTTTTATTGAAAATGTAAATTTTACTCAAAACGGTCTAGATAGAGGAAAAAATGAGCCAGAAAAAAATTATTTGAAAATATGCAGTAATTACTCTAATATTATCGATTTTGTAATAATTAAATCTCCGTATACCTCTATTGTAAAAACTCAAAATATTGTAGGTGGCGCTAGTGGAATGAATTAGAACTCCGCACCCCAAATTCAAAATGACGTTTTAAAAGGTCTATAACTGCGAAAGTGTGCGTTAGATTGGCCTGAAAATTTGAATTTATACAAATGAGAATGTATACTTTCATGTGAAAAGAAAGATTTTGCATTACAACATTTTGTAAAATTAATTAATGTTCAGGGACACCGTCCCTTTAAGCTATGAAACATGTAAATATAAAGTATTCTGAAGTAGAAATTAAAGACATAAAATAAAATAACAAAATATATTTACCCCGGGGTTGGTAGAGTAAATGACTCCCATAAAAATTAGGAGTCACTGAAATGAAAGAAATGAGATTCAGAGTTTCGTTTGTGTTTCCTTTATATAAATACTGTACATTGGAGTAAACATTAAATAAATTCTTATTTCAGATATTTTCTGCTTCACCTCCTTCCGTTTTCGGAATCTTGAATCTGTGAACATAATAAGACAAAACATATTTTATCTTTTTAGAAAAAAGACATACCCGTAATACTTATCAATGACACTGAAAAAAAAATGTATAATTCATCATACATTTCGTAAATGAATTTTATTGTTCATGAAAAGTTTTAAAACTTACAGTCTCTTTGGCGTCATTAGATTTCTGAAAAAAAGTTATATGTATCATATTGAATGCTAAGCTTTTAATTTTAATCAAATAGAATGAAATATATTGTCTATTATTTCAAGGAAAATAAAGTTGTAAAAGGAAAACATACTTTCTTTTTATGTCTTCCTTCGGCGTGGAACTGAAAAATGAAGAAAAAAGAAGTTTCGATAAAACATATTTTTTACAGACTTATTTAAAAATAACGAATTGAACTTACCAAGCTTGGGACGTGATACCGTCCTTGTGTGCACTAAAAACATGCAAAAGGATATGAGTATCTGTTTTTTGAAACAATTGAATTGGAAAAATTAAAATGATTTTAATAAAAGAGAAAGTCATTAACATGAAATATTTTTTAAGAAATAAAAGAAAAAAAAACTTACGGGCAAGTTAAATCTTGCAAAATGTCAGCTAAAAAGGCCATCACTTTGATAGCCTCAGTAATCTTCTGGCATTTGCATCGTTAAAAAAAAGTAATAGAATTAATAATTACAAAATACATGATACATACATTTTCTTCATAGAATTTACAGTTTGAATTTTACTTCGTTGAAGGTGTAATAATATAAACTACTTCATAAAATATCATAAGATTTATGGCTTTTTTTCAACAATTTTCTTAAATAATTTGATAGTATATGATTTTACTTACTCGCTCATCTTAATCTCGGGGTGCGGGAATATGAAGTGTTGTGTCTTTGTTATGCCCGTATATCATGTGATCATGCATAAATTCTTAAAAGAAATTTATGCATTATTTGGGTGGAAATGAATTATGTCCGTTAATCACATGGTTTTTAGGTCATTTTTACAAAAAGTTAAAAAAAGTGAACCTGTATAATTTACATATTTTAGGTAAAAATAATTTTATATAGCAAATGATCTTGACAACGGTGAAAGATGAAAAAATAAAGAATTGGCATAAATTTGCATCCTCTAAGTTAAATTTATTGGGAAATATTTTGAAGTATTTTAATCTAAATGACCCGGTCAAGAGGTCGCTAAAGTTGTATCAACAAACCTCCGAATTAGTGATACACATTAGGTTAAACTAATATATGAGACAAATACTAACACTGATATTTGCAAACTGTGGTTGAAAAGGGTCAATTTTTCGATTACTGAAACTTTTATATCATATATATATATCATTGATAACATTAAGATTACAGATATTAATAAATACAATAGAGTATTTAAATGATTGGAAGTTTGTCTAATTCTAGCCTTTTCGTTCTTTGTAAAACAAATTTGTATTATTACTTTTGTGTCATCGTGTCAATTATGTGATGTAAGAAATAATGCAAACTGTGAAAGTTATGATGTCTGTGTCTATGAAGTAGATACTGTATATGTAACCTGTACCATCAAATCAATTGCGTCAAATTACATTATTAAAAATGGATTTGTACATGGTCAATGCGGTACAAATATAAGGAAATGTATGTTTCTTTGTAAATTCAACGTTCCTCGAGTAACCATACAGAAAAACCGACAGCATTTCATCTGCAAAACTGGTAATGAGTTAAAGAAGATCCTGACGACAATCTCAACAGCACTCACAATAGAGAACGAAATTAAGCATCGACGGACCCCTAGCAAGCTAGAGGTGGGACCAGTTGCCCGGGAGGAGTAAGCATCCCCTGTTTGCTAGCCGCACCCGCCGTCGATGTTTAGGCACGAAAATGAAAACAATATCTAAAATTCATGCACTCTCTGATGTTATGTCTATATAGAAAGTGCTATGGCGACAATGTCAGGGAAAAATATTCAAAACACTTACTGTCAAACCCCTCGCGGGGAACATTTTTAACAGCTCCACACGGCAAAGGGCAAAGTGACACAAATGAGTTAAAGACATTTATTTTGAAGTTCATTTTTATGTATTATGTTGGTGATCCATATTTCCTCTCATTTTGATCTAATCTAATTGATTTGTTTCGGCAATATCAAGGCCCCACACCTTCTTGTCGTATAGACTCAGAATGATATATCATCATTCACTCTCAAATATTATATCGTACTAAATGAACAAGCTATCTTTCTCGAAACAGAGAAAAATGGATAATTTAAAAGATGAAATTCCTTGCAACCAGGAACACCTGATTAATGAAGCGGCCGATGACGATGATTTTGATTATTCTCTTGACCTGACAAACGTACAGGTATGCGATGCTACCAACAAGACTGCTGAACATGCGGACACTGTTTCTAGGGCATGCAGTGATTTCACTAGGAAACTAGAAGTGCGACATAAATTTGCATGTGCCCGAGAGGGGCTTTCATTTGGATTGAGCAATGGACAATTGCCACCATTTATGCGTTTTAAAGTGGAATGCAACCCGCAACTTTGGTCACCTGAATCCAATAATGAATTTCAATCAATTTGGATGTTGGAGGTTAATGCTACCAAGGAACGCGTGATTAAAAGGGCAATTGAATTCATGGATGAAAAAATTCAAACATGCAACATGGATCTAAAGTCCATTCGGCAAGGAGCTCTGACCAAAATTGGAAAGGATACAGAATCCTCCGGCAGGGCCAGAACGGAGCTAACTCGAAGGATGAGTGAATCAAAGGAAAACTTTGACAAGTCGCTAATGCAATATAGAACCGCCATCCGTACGGAAAAGAGAAGCTTCAAAGGAAATGTTGGCAAAAACACGTTCAAGAAATTTAAAACACAATAAACTACGTGGTGATTACGTGAACAGTAAATGTTCAAGACACAATCCTTAATCTCTTTTTGTAAAGACATAAATCCGAACAAACGAAAAACATTTAATTTAAAAATATCATTAGTAATCTAACATACCGCGGCCTTTTAGGCGACGTCGGTGTTGAGCTGAAATACGAGAAAAATATATATATATAAATATATACATCATTCGAAAATAAAAAAAGTAAAAAGAAATATTAATAGCCATGTTTATATCATTTTTTATTCATGCCTTGTGTGTTATTTTTTATTCATATAGTTTTGATTTATAATCAAATTGTTGAAAATAAAATGGTTAAAAATTACCACGCAGCACTTGTTTGTTCCCCAGCAGAGGATGTTGACTGCCTGTGAATTCTAGAAAATCATAGAAAAAGAAAATGTGATAAATTTCACTCTGCAAAAATATATTTCTGATTAAATATTTGAATCGTACATTATTCGAAAAGTACTATGTAAAGTAAAGATATGTATATGTAAAAATAACTTACGGACACTGCTAATCTTCAATTGAATTGGCCAAGAAGGCCATTACTTGAATTGCTTCTTGGATTTTGTTGCAAACACATCTGAAAAATATTATAGAAAACCGTTACATTTTTTTGGAAATTATTTCTTCTTTCAAAAAAAAAATGATCATAATATGTGAATATATATATATATATAAGCTGTGACAGTTCTTTCAGCAAATAAAATGATACAAAAAAAAACATGAAATATTTCTTTACTTACTCGAACATGGTGATTTTTTATAGTGTCTTTAGATGGGTGCTCAAATTTAGGGACTGGAACATTTTTATACCTATAGATCATGTGATCTTTACGTCATTTTTGTGACAAAACCCATCAAAGAGCAATTTTCATAGATTAATGCACTGTAAGCAAAAAAAAAAAAAAAGTTTCCATCTCACAGACTCATCAAAGTGTGACATTTTAGATCTATCTTGTAATCTAAATTACTAAAGGTTTTCCGTTGTATCAACACGTATCTAAATCAATGATAACAATAAGGTTACATTAATAAACAAAGTAAATAAATACACTCTCGACGTCCCACATTTTTAGGTGTTATTTGACAAACCTTCATTTACAGAAAGTTTATATCAACACAAATTTCAATCATTGATAACAATTAACTGATTAAAGGTGAGAAATAAATATGATCAGATATTCATATAGGGAACTGGGCTCACTATTACTTTGTACATACGGGTAAATGTTGTACAAAAATGTTTTCTGTTTTCGCTTTTCTGTGTCTTATAACATTTACGTATTCTTGTGAAGTTTGAAAATAATTATGCAACCTGTGAAAAATCAAGCGTGTGTGTCTATGCGGAAAACGCAGAGGTACCATGTACAATTAGAAAAATCATTTCTCCCGAAATTATAAAAAAAATGTATGTACATGGACCATGTGGAGAAAAAATTTTGAGATAAAGTTTTTTATGTAATTTCAATGTTTCCAGAGTAATTCTTAAACGTAATAAACAGGAATACCTCTGCAAAAATGGTAAGTTTTTTCCTTTCCCATGCTGTCTATTAATAGAGTGATCATGCGATGTCCACGGACTCGAATGACGTAAGCTTGATGATTATCACTCAACCATGCCTCCGTGTAAGTACGTTGACCAGGTACACGGTGACACGTTTGGGAGTTGTCTGGGTAATATATATTATTTAAATTGACTTGTTCTTTAGAATTCGGAACGATGTAAAGATGTCAAGCTTCATAACTATGTTGATATATTTTTAAAAACGTTACCTACATCTTTTTGCTATTTTTTTCTCTTCGAAAAAGGAAATTATGACTAAATTGCAGAATTGGAAGCTTTTACGATTGTATGCTTCACTAACTGTAATGAGTTTCTTTCTCTATCTTCGTAACATCTATTTTTTATGTTTTTTTTTTATTTCAGAAAAGAAAGTTATTAAATTGGAAATTGAATCGACTGAATTTAAATGTGAATTTCGAAATATTTTGTTTACGCTGTATATCCTTTTTTGTTTGTTCGAAGTTCGGAAGATTTTTATTTCTTTTAACCTTTCAATTGTTTAAGTGTTACTTTTACTCTCTTTTAGGGTCAACAAATCAAATACAAATCACCTGGTCGACATCTTTTTATCCTGATCCGTCCTCTAACGACGTCTACACCGTACCTATTACGCAGCACATCTCTTCTTCTTTTGGATATTCTCATTTTTTCAACATGGGCACTCAGACATCTCCAACAATTCTTAACTTTTCCCCCAACCAACCTCCCACTCTGAATTCAGATGTTATATACACTTCAACAACAGCCATGACCTATTTGCCCACCCCTTCATCTCGTATGGATTTGGTGAACCTGACCCATCTACCCACCCCCATCAGTATGCATTGGGTGAACAGGACCCTGACCCACCCACCCACCCCCATCAGTATGCATTGGGTGAACAGGACCCTGACCCACCCACCCACTCCCACCGGTTTGAATTTAGTAAACAAGTCCCTGACCCACCTACCCACCCCCACCATTTCGGATGTGGTAAACAGATCCTGGTCTCTTTCCTCTATGATGTCTGATTCCCCTACCCCATTTTCCATCTTGAATGATACATCCACGTGGGTTCATACAACACATCATCCTATTATCCAGGAACTGTCCGGAAATGGTACCCAATTACAATATTTGGCATTGTTACTTGTACCATTAGTTATTACCAGCATGTTCATAGCAATATATATTAGAAGACGTCGTAGACATTTTTACAGGCCTTGCTCATTAACTGGCTGTGAAAGCGATAAATCAATAGTGGAGTTTGAAATGATACCAAAAGAAGTAGACAGCTAGAATTCAAAAAGATGTTTATTAATGCATGAATTTATCTTTTTGCTATTAATTACTTTGACAGAAAGATGCTTTTTTCATTATAACTAATAAAACATATATTTTATTACTAAAAAGGTTTTTTTTGTTTATTCCATGCATGAGTTCTATTGTAGTATCTGTATCAATTTTGTGTATGATTATTTGAGTTTTGTTTAATGTGATCTTGGTGTAATAATTTAGAGAATGAGTTGTTTAGAGAATGAGGTAAATATTACTTTATATATTTTTTATAAGGTTGACAAATGATATAAAATTGACAAATTATATAAATATATATATATATATTTGTTATAAAATGAAAAAAAAGAATTGTTTATAGAACATATTTACACGTATTGGTTAGATAAAATAACTGCAAAACATTCATCTAAGTTCATTTTCGTATTTTTATGACAAAGAATGTGTTAAAACTAAGATTCTAGAATTTTTTTGTTAGTTTTCTCTACCTGTCCTCTCTGAATGTCAGTCGGACTCCTCGGATGATTACATACATGAGCTCGCTACAGCCGGCAGAGCACGGACTGTATTACGCATGCCCTCTTTTTATATCCATTTACATATTCATCTGTGTCTATGGGGCCTCTGCGTTTCGCGGTCTTGTTTGTGTGATGTTATCTTACAGTGAGGAGGTTGTTTTACACCACAATTGTACGTTCTTCGAGACCTCTGGGTAATTGGAGAAGTGAGAGGGTTGTGCGCACGTAATCCAGGATAACCACACCATTTGCTACTTGCGTGACAGATGACCGTCCAAAGTCGGCACCGGTTATCCATTGGTCTCGTCGGTTTATGTGTAGTCTTTTGTGTTTGATGTTTACATGTCGTGTGTCTCTTTCCCGTCTCATGCTGTACTCGTCTTTTGTGTTTTTACATCGGGTGTTTTGGTGTTTTACTGCTGATGCTGCAACGGGGTCTTGTTGGAGATCTCCTCCCTTCTTTCAGTATGAAACTTAGTTTTCTCTTCAGTGTGAAACTTATTGTCACCCTTTTTTTTACAGTGGACAAGGCAGTTGGACTGGCAGTCACATGCCTCGTCCTCATCATTCTGATTATCCTGTTGTGGATATTAAAAGCGTTGAAACAGCGCTTTTTTGCTGACCTACAGTTTAGGTCCCCAGTGAAGCGTCGCCGGCGCCGCCGTGCCCTACCACGACAAGAGGCGCCTCCACTACCCGGCACTCTCTTACCAGCTGTAGCCTGAGGAGGAGGAGGACACTGTGACAGAACTGTGAACTGGACATTGATGTATTTTTTTTTTGGTCTTAATTGATTGAAAAGCTTGGAAAAATTAAACTTGGAACCTTTCATTTTGTTCGTATTCAGTTTATGATTCACCTGAAAAAAAAAAGTCCAGATAAAATGATCGGACAAGGAACATAACCCGGTATTGCATTGTACTCTTATATGATAATTTTATCATTGACCTGTCTGTCTTTGCCCCATGGCACTTTGTCCCATCGTTGAGGTCATTGACATCAGTATTAAAAAGATACAGTTATCAATAAATTCTTCATGAATAATCACTGAGAAAGTTGTAAATCATGGAAAGTTACTGAATTAAAAAATAAAATAGTTGCCAGAGTCACCTAATGCTCGACTGCATAGCATAATATCTCTAATGACAGCCAATTTATTTAAACTCCCTTTCTCAGGCAACAACATATATCAAGTCACATAAAAAATTTAAAGTTATAAATAATAATAAGTTTGTGGTGAACCAATGGCAGAGGATACACTATGACAAAAGGTCACTTACGCTTTGCTCAAATGAGTATAAGTAGGTCAAGGTCAGATTTCAATAGTCTAACCCAAGATGCATCCAATATGCAAGTCTGGTGCATGTAGCACTTATAGTTTGATCAATATTGGCAATTTAAAGCAAAATCACTGAAGCAGAAAAAGTAGGTCAAGGTCAGATTTCAATAGTCAAACCGAAGATGCATCCAATATGCAAGTCTGGTGCATGTAGCACTTATAGTTAGCTCAATATTGCCAATTTAAAGCAAAATCACTGAAGCGGAAAAAGTAGGTCAATGTCATATTTCAATAGTCTAACCCAAGATGCATCCAATATGCAAGTTTGGTGCATGTAGCACTTACACTTTGCTCAATATTGGCTTTTAAAGGTAAAATAACTCAAGCGGAAAAAAGTAGGTCAAGGTCATTTTTTGAAAGTTTGATCAAAGATACATCAAATATGTAAGTTTGGTACATGTAGCACTTATACTTTGCTCAATATTGGCTTTTAAAGACTTTATTGCTATCTTAACATTTACCTTATCATCTCAACATTTGCCTTATCATTTAAAATAATTTTAAAAATCCCAACCCCAGGGGCTATATCCTCATCTGGATATATTAAATGATGTATAATTAAACATTTGCAACAAAAAACCAACGGAATATGAATATAGGAAAGGTAAATGTGTAATCTTAACATTTACCTTTAGTTATCATCTAGTTCGGACGACGCCGATGCCGACGCCGGGGGTATTGCAATAGCTCTTTTGCACTACAGTGCAGTCGAGCTAAAAAGGCGTGGCTCGATTTTGAATGTCATCATAGTGGTCCAATCGGATTGTCAATTTAAATAAAAAGGTGTGGTCTGGTTTCGTTCATGCTGTTTGTTATGTTTCCATAACAACTGGAACTCTAGTGCTGCAACCTAGTGTTGTTGGAGATCCCCTCCTTTCTTTTATACAGTACGTCCATCGCTATCTTTGTCTATCGTATCCTATCCTATCAGACATCGCGCATCAGACATCAGACATCGCGCATCGTACATCAGACATCGCGCATCGTACATCAGACAACGTACATCAGACATCGCGCATCGTACATCAGACATCGTACATCAGACATCCTATCGTATCATATCAGACACTCTATCAGACATCGTATCAGACATCGTATCAGACTTCGGATCATCAGACACCCTATCAGAATCTGATTAATCAGACATGTTTATCGTATCACGCATCCTACTACGCTTCGCGCGTCACTCGTATCAGACATTGTTATGTTGGTAAAATAAGATTAAATCTTGGTTGTCTCAATAAAAGGAAATACAACCTCGCTCTTGATAGTATCTACGATTAAAACCATCTCTTTACTAAAAACCAAGCATCTCAGTTCTGTACGATCCGGGCGTTCCGCAGTGAACCCCCCCCTCCCCACTTGTCAACGTCTGATTCTGAATTTGGTCAACACAAAGAAGACTGAATTGGTTCGAAGGACATGATAGCAACATTTAAATTTATCATTTTTTTCTATCACGCAATATTCACATGTATTCAGATTTTTTTTTTTTATCCCAGATTTGTCGGATTCACTATTTGATGTAGACTGCCACTACTTTCGGTTTCAATGCCGCTCGAAAAAAGATGAAAATCGCATAGCACTAACAGGGTTTAAAACAAAATAAAGGAAGCTGCCTGTTACCCATATTCACAAAGATCCATATGATGGTTCAATGATCTCTTGAAACTTTAAAGTATCGGTAGACAATGGCACAAAACGAACGAGAATTTGACCCATATCTTAGCCTAAGACTAGACTGGCATTGCGTGTCTAGATAAATATCTAGACAGGTGACCACTAATTCAAAGCGAGGCCGACTTACGCATATTGGTTATTTTTATCATTCTGGATTTCCGTGCATGATTCTCATTTGCTTCTTTTGTACAAACAACACATATTTCTCGTTGTTTTATTTGTAATATCCTCTTATATATATGGAGGATATATTTTTTTTTCGTAACATTGTAGGCCTACCTGTTTCTTTTAATGTTAATGTTCAATATACATCTAAGATTACTGGAATTTATATAGGATGGTGAACAGCATACATTCCATTGTATGCTTTATCATTTTGTTTCGTTTGTTAATCAAGACTCAACAAATATAATTGGCAGATTTATTACGTCCACGGGGCTAAAAATCATGCTCCTTCCCATTAATATTATATCAACGCTGCGTATGTAGCAGACGAAATATGTATACACACAGAGGCTTATCTGCCCCTTGCGCTATAAATATCACACGCTGGAGTGGAAAAAGCCTCTCCAGAATGGCGGTAGTCACCTGTCTCTTCGCGACGCGATAGCAAAGTAAGAGCAGGCAACTCCAGTCTAAGCCTAAGACTTGGCCATTGACCATTCGCAACACAGTTCAAACGAAGTTACAAAAAGATCAGGTCATCAAAGACATCAGCAAGCAGATGAAAGGAAAATACATTGTACTTCCAACAATATGTTAATGATGGTAAGTCAATTTCTTTCTGTTTTGGCAGTGGCTCCGGATACGAACATTCGTATCTTTAGACCTATGTCTCGGCGTGCGAACACAAATCGTTCCTTCTTTTCAATGCATCTTGTGTTCAAATTGTATCTTTTTTGTGACATATTCTGAAAAGTTAAGTAAAAAGCACAGAGTTGCATCTACATGTATGTATTTGTTATCATCTCAAAACTTTCAAAAACTTCAACTTCCGCTGGAGCGACGGAACGTCAGTACGTGCACACAACAGCCGACAAGTGCGCATCTCTTACTGATCAGTGATCGCTATAAAGTATAATGATTGAGAGCATAGAAAATAGCCTCTTGCCCCGGTTGCTAAATTACAGATGACGCAGAATAAAACTCATATACCTTGATATGGTTACAAAAATCAACTTTTTATTGTTATGGACACATGACCCGAGTCACGAGACAGTTACACACCAATCAGAAACATGTTCGTACGCCGAGACATAGGTCTAAAGATACGAACGTTCGTATCCGGAGCCACTGCCTTCTGTTTTAGTGGTTCCGGTAGTACAGGTATCGCCGATGTTGTTCGAATCAAGGGCAACTTGGACCTTGAACACTCGGCCCATAGTAGGTCCACTCAGGCCCGTAGATGTAGGTCCACTCGGCCCGTAAACGTATTAACAAACAGAGGGTAAATTGTTTTGAATAAAATATAAAACTAAAATCAATCGACCTTAAACATATTATTTTGTGTTCTTAATCGATGTGAAGGTTTTTTTTTTGTTCAACAGATTGATGTTTTTACTTGTGTCTTGAGACCTAGCTCTATCAATCTTACTTCAGAGTTACAATAAACTTCAGTCACAAGAAATAAATATAGAAACCATATATTCAAAATATACAAAATTTGTACTCTAAGTGTCTGCGGTTTCTATAATTAAATAAATAAATCAATAAAACATGGGCGAAATAAATTACTTTGACATATCATCAGGTAAAACATATGCGTTTGGAATCGTATTTTTCCTAAATTCTTTAAAAAAATATCTCTCTTGTCTTCCTTTCATAAACATAGATCTCAAAATATTTTAAGTTTACATAAATCTCTTTAGAAACAAAGAGATATATGAGCTTTCATAAATATTATATTGTAGGTCCAAGTTATCTAAGTTTACGGGCCGAGCGGACCTACATTTACGGGCCGAGTGGACCTATAACGGGCCAAGTGTTCCATGGTCCGAGTGTTCCGCGGTCCGAGTGTTCCACGGTCTGAGTTCACCTGCTACCTATAGTTCAGTATGTTTAATAACTGAGCTATGGGGATGTCCCTTTAGCTCATTCGGTAACATGCTGGACTGCGTAGTGAACGGCCGGTGTTCGAGTCCCGGGCCGGGTACTTGCAAACACTTTATTATGCAGTTTTTTTTTATTTGACATTATTTGAAATTATATATATTGGCACCACTTGATGGATTTCATTTTCTACTTATCATGTGATACAAATTCTACTTACTGCTTAATATTATACATCAGTTTTGAGATCCCAAATACAGACTGCAACCATCTGATTTTTACATGCAAATTTCACTTCCTCGGTCTCGTCATACTAAGGTGGGATGCTACTTACATTTTGTTGTATATACATGTATGATACATAGCATTTTAAATCTTTGAATGCAAAAAGCGAGGTGAATCGGGTAGTACTTTAATATGGTCAGTGTTCAAATCCTAATATAATTTGCTTCAGAATTCTTTCAGTCATATATCTTCTCATTCAAACTATATGGGCCCCATGTGTTCATGAACATTCATAGATATTATATAACTCCGCAAGCCAGTTTGTGCCATGTTATATTTTTTACTATTTTGTAGTTACGAGAAACAAATCTCGTAGTTACTAAGAGAATTTTTTCTCGTACACTACGAGAATCTTTTTTCGTAACTACGAGAAACTTTTCTCGTAACTACCAGAATCTTTTTTCATAACTACAAGAAACTTTTTTCGTTACAACGAGAAACTTTTTTCGTAATTACGAGAAACTTTTCTTGTAACTACGAGAAACTTTTCTTGTTACTACAAGAAACTTTTCTAGTAAATACGAGATAGTAAAAAGACATAACATGACATGAACTGGCTTTCCAACATAACACAATATATACAGAAGGGCTGCAACAATTCACCATGGTTATTCACCGATAAATATCATCGAAATTAAAGGAGTTTAACATCTTAGCACCATCCCTCCAATGCTATTTTGAACATAGATTTTATTTGGATATGCTACTGAATCGACCCTACAGGAAATTTGGAGCCGCGCGCTCTCTGTAATGTAAATGTAAAAATCTAACTTCTAAAGATTAAAGAGGGCGCTACTGAAACTATTTATGGTGCGCCGCCCAAAGCATCACTGATGAGAATTTAATATTCGAAACACGTGTCTGGTGCATGTAAATTGATTTGGAATTTTCTTCAAGAAGGTAGAGAGTTGGAACCCTTCGACATTATTATTGATGATGGTACGATGCACGGTATGACAGTGTCTACATATCGAGCGTTTAGATACAGTTGAATAACAACTTTACGACATTTGCATTTTAGGGTTAAGTAACAACATAAAATAAATAAAAATCTCGAAACTTGGGTAATTTATCAATATTCTATCCAAAAAAGATTTAGCAATTAAGTTCTTTGTTCAATCTAATATATGGGTTAATATTCCACTATTTGTTTTCAGCTATAATATAAAGCCTCGTATGGAACCCTAATATCGTACCATTTCACAAGTGAGACTGTCTCTAGAAAGTACTTGATGGGTAAGTAAAACTGTTAAAATTCATAGGAAATTATGATTTCCGAATTGAGATCTGAGCTGATCCTTGTTGCAATGAATGGTTGTTAACTTTGTTTAGTTGTGCCAGATTTTTATACAGGACTCTATGTCAACGTCATTGTATGGTAGAGAGATATAAATTCACGGTAGTGTATAACGTGATATGCAAATAATCTCTTGCACGATTATTTGCGTATCGTGAGGGCTGGGACGTTACTGCACCCAGCCGATCCGATACATATCACGATACCTGATATCTGATATGATACGTATCGCAATACTAAGTTGATTAATAAAACCCTCTCAAAAAGCTATTTGATCGTATTTATATTGATATAAGTAGCTTTTTTATGCAACATGTTTTATTTATTCAACACTAGATTTCTGGCTAGAATAAAGATGAAAAAATAGATAAATGGTTTTGTTAATTGTCTAGAATAAGTGAAAAACAAAATAATCTAAGGTATTAGGGGTATAATAACAATATCGTAAAAAAAGCTAGAAATTATGTACCTTACTTCATATCCTACATATTTTTAGATATTTGATATTTTTTCATATTTCATTCAACTCGCCATGAAAACAATTGGTCCGGAACATTGCCTAAGTCGAGCGTCTTCGGCCAACTTTGTGGTATTTAATTTTTCTGTTATTAAAACAACCAGAAATCTGAGTATTATACCACTAATGCCTTAAAATAATAAGGCACGGTCCATTTGATATTCGGGGGGGGGGGGTTTCGAAAAAAAATAATTTTGCTCTGAATTTTGATGAAAAAAATAAATATGCTTATGGTGTGACAGAAAAAAATAATCTTGCTCTTACAAGTAATCTGAATTTGAAGAATAACCATAAAATTTGCTTAAAATTCCTGAAAATTTTTCGGCTCGCTTCCCTCGCCGCAGTTTTTACTTTTTTTAAAACAAAATTTTGGCTCGCTTCGCTCGCCATTGTTTTCATCTGTAATGGCAAGTTCATATTTAAAAATATCAAATTAAGTATATGCATGTGACTTAAACAATTAAAATGCTTAAATACATTATAAATATAATTTATTACTATTTATAGATACATGTATCACGATAGTGTCTAATTTCATTTACAAGCTTGGAAGGAGAATTTAATCAAGTTTTTCACTAGTTTTTATTTCTACATGTAAAAACTTGCATCAGACCCTCTTACATGTTACATGAACTTATAAATGTTATATACATTTTGTATACTGAAAATTATATATCACATATTGTAAAAATCTTCTCTCTCTCAGTTTAGAAGTGAATACAAGTTTTACCCGAGACGTGCATGTCTGGTCCATGCTGTAAATTTATCAGGTTTTAAATGATGCTATTGAATTGAAAGACGTTTAACATTTACATAACAATAAAGTAATGTTTAAAGTAATTTAAGTAAAAATAAAGAATTTTCATATTTTTTTTGTAGATTTTAACTTAGGTATCCTCAGGATGTATCGATACTTGGATTGCAAAAAAAATATTGCGATGAATCGCAGTATCGTCCAAGCCCTAGTATCGTGTGATACACTACCATGAAATTCATTAACATGTTAAACATCTTCAAATTACATAATATGTATGATTTATTGTGATGATTATATGTTATGAAATTTTTAGATCAACAGACAATGACAGATGGACCTGCAATATTAGTATGTTAACAACTATCATGGGTGAAGGTCAATAGATATAAATATTTTTGCTTTGACGCAATACATCATTACATGTATCTCTTGATTTTGATGTTTGATATTCTGATACATTAATGTTAATGCAAGCTCAGGGGGGGGGGAGTGTAGGGGGTCAGTGTTTCACAAATGCATTTTCTTTGCCTATGTCTTTCTACATTGAATCAGTTGTTCGTTAATTTCCATCATTTTTCAGGGGTGCTTAGCTATTCAAGAAAGGAACTCCACATTACATGAGGCACATCTGAAAATCAAGAAAAAACTACACTTGTCTCCAGACCACAGGTGTTTGATGCTGCATGAATATATCAATATTTGCCCATCAACAAAATCATCGCCATATACAAAAGGAAGCTATATATATCTTGGGATCTCCTATTTACTTGAAACTTTTTTTTTTCATGAACCATATATCCGCTATTTTAAAATTTGTACTCACTGTTACATTAATTTGAAAAACTTAAACTATATGGCTTCATTATACATAAATATATTACTTTGATAAGACCTTTATTTTTATGCAAGTTAAAATTTGAAAATGTCGTAATAGCAAGTTGGCATACTTGAATAAGCATGCTTGCAGCAATTTAATCCTTTTCATACTGTTTCTGTGTTTCAAAGTGAAATAAAAGTCTGTAACTGTGATACAGTCAGTTAACTTGAAGTACATTTTAGTTTATATGAAGTCAACACTCAAAGCTTTTTTATGCCCCCGGAATCAAAGATTTGGGGGCATATAGTTTTTGGCCTGTCCGTCTGTTTGTTTATCTGTTTGTTTGTCTGTTTGTCCGAAAAACTTTAACATTGGACATAACTTTTAAATGGGAAGTGATAGGGCTTTCATATTTCACATGTATTTTCCTTGTGACAAGACCTTTCCATTGATACCAAAATTTTTGACCTCGTGACCTTGACCTTTGACCTACTTTACAAAAACTTTAACATCGGGCATAACTTTTGAATGGTAAGTGATAGGGCTTTCATATTTCACATGTGTATTCCTTGTGACAAGACCTTTCCATTGATACCAAAAGTTTTGACCTTGACATTTGACCTACTTTTCAAAAACTTTAACATTGGGCATAACTTTTGAATGGTAAGTGATAGGGCTTTCATATTTCACATATGTATTCCTTGTGACAAGACCTTTCCATTGATACCAAAATTTCTTACCTCGTGACCTTGACCTTTGAACACAGTGACCTCACATACATGTACTTAACAGAAAATAGTGTTCATACTAACAAAGATGCCACCGGGGGCATTCGTGTTTCACAAACACAGGCTTTATTTCAAATCCCACTTCCTTTCATCGTATGCATTGTTCATTTCTATATAATTATGCATATACATGTATTTGAATAAATATGTTTAAACTAATGTTACCTCCAAGGTCACTCTGTTAGTCAAACTTTTTACATGAAATTTATCTCAATTAATTTTGTTATCACAGTAAATGTCATAGCGTATTCAAACAATAGATATATAATCAAGAAATTTCAAGATCATGGATAGCAACCAATGTAGATTTGTTTACATAATAAGTCATAGGGTCCTTTTATACAAGGACGCATATGAAATTTATATACATCCCTGTTTTACACAAAGCTACAAAAATGAAACAACATAGTAAAATGTAGTAATCACTGAAAGGCTTAAGTTGTCTGTCTTTGAGTTCAGCAAAATTGAGACTTTTTTATCTATATTTACAATATACATGTATTGTCAGCAGTCTGTATATAAAGTGCAGTGAATTATACAATGTCATATTGACATAAGTTGGTCTTCAATGCATCCTGGGTTCAAACTTTGGTCTATACTCATGTATTTTACTATCTTTTGAATTTTCTCTTTTTATATGTGATTCAAGTTTTTAAATTATATATGTGTATCTGGAATCTTGTTGAATTTTCTTGAAGGCTCCAGTATCACAGCTACACGTGTACAGAAGCCTATTTTGATGGTATTGCAGGAAAGGATATTGGCCTAGATAGTTCAGGCTGTAAGAAAATATATCTCTTTAAATAATGGCTAAATTGGTATCTGATGAAATTTCTGGTCATTAAATAGACAATTTTCAATTTACCCCAGTAGACTTGTATTTTATGCAGACCAAGACCCAATATGACAACATTTGACGTAACTTTGGACTGTGATGTCGAAACAGATCTATGACGTAATAACTAGAAATAACGTCAAAAGTTGTGATGTCTGGTCCTGGAGTGTCTAAAATGCAAGACTTAAAGCCCCTTTACACTTTTGTGACTCAAGCCACGACTCCAAAAAAAGATGATCTATCCGTGGCGAGTTGGGACGCAAAATGTTCGATGAACCTACGACGACAGTACAGATTGCTACGGATTGGTATGGGTTGATACAAATGGATTAAGAATAGCTCAGGATAACTACAGATGTTATCCCGACTTTACTACGGATTGCTGCGACACGCGTACCGATTGATTAGGATTGCGAAGACACGTATATGGATAGGTATGAATAGGTACGGATTGCTTAGGAAGACCTACGGATTATCACAACTCCAGTACGGATAGCAACGATTTGCGCAAGAATAGCTACGACTTCAGACTTGAATTTTCTATGTACTTTTAATCATAATTATTTACTTAAACATCTAATAATTTCAAGTCAGTATGGTCTAGCTGACTTGTTTTATAACAGTATTCAGGTTTTACATGTCTTTCTATCAATCATTAACTGAAATTGATTAGTTGTTGTTTTAACTCATATAATTTGACGGAAAAACGCACATGCAGAATACCGATAGATTTGAAATTAACAAAAGACAGAATCCGTAGCCGAGGCTATCCGTAGCAATCCATAGGCGAGTCCCGAGGCTATCCGTAGCAATCTGCAGGTGAGTCCTAGCAATCCGTAAGAGAGTCGTAGAGCTATTTTAATAAAAAAAGATTGTCCTGGATTGCTACAGATGTGCTACAGTTGCTACCACTTCCCTACTGATAGCTAAGACTTCACTATGGGTTGCTAGGACTCCCCTACGACTACGCTACGACAAATTAATCGTTACATACCGGTATACATGTAGAGTTGTAGAAAATTTGAATATGCTAAAAAATTTTCTGTCTCATCCCTGATTGCTACAGATTGCCAATAAGGAAAGCTACGACTCATCAAGACTAGTGCTGGATCGAACTACCGATGGGTTCGGATAGCTACGGATGTAAAAAATCTCTGGATCCGCAGCTATCGCGGCAACATCTGTGAAAATGTGAAGGGGGCTTAAGGGTAATTTGAAAATGGTCTATGACTTTGCAGCTAAAAGACAAATGGAACCCAGAATATTTTGCTATATACTAACAGTCACTCTAAGCCCGGCCTGGCTGTGCCATGATAGCCGATACCTATATATATTATATGCATTTGACAGGTGCAATGAACATTTTTGGGTGCTCCTATAGCTGGACACTGTATGCTTTCTTGGCAGATGTTCTCACAGAATGGGCTATAGGGCTCTGTCACACACACCCTGCAAAAATTTGAGGTTTCCCCAGTTGCATGTTTACTGGAAACCGTGAGAAGCAGCAATATAGTGTCTATGGACGGAATCCTTTGAAATCTTTTGTTATAAAACTGTAATATGATACCCTTGATAAATTAGATAAAAATGATGATGTAATAATTAATCGTAATTGATGTGTAATGATGTGTAATGATGTGTAATAATGTAAGATGAATGAATATTTCAAGATGAAAGGATGGAAAAATATTCCCACGATCATCAATGGGGATTAGATATCCTTATCAGTGATTGTAAGACAAAAGAATAAACTTAAAAGGGTGGTAATTGTTTGATGTACGTTGTCATACAAAATGATGAATGATTGACTTCAACTTCAGAGTTCGTACGGGTACAAGACTCTATGACCGTGAGCATGAATTCTTTCAGTACATAGTACGTAACAAGGTATTCGATGAAGGTTGATTGTCAAGTGATAAAGTTGCAGATAAAGAAAACAAAGTCATATGTAAGTTTATCATTGAATTTATTTGTATATACACATTATGATATTGGTACAACAATAATGACATGCTTTTTATAATTCTTGACAAAAGTTTTAATGATATGACAATAGGTTTTCCAGACACCGCCAGCTAATCCACATCCAATTTTAAAAGGAAAAGCAATAGTTTTAAAATTAGTTTGTCCAAGTTCGAATAAGCACTGTTCAAACCACATAAGTCTATCTTCTTTACTGTCTGTGTAAGGTAATATCTGACGGTGTGATTGTCCACATTTTCCGTAATCCCACTGAGATAGAAAACATACTATACTGGGGTTTGTCTCTCGTTCAAAAATCTGTATAGTTCCAGGTTTGCCTCTACTTTCTGAAGTCGCCAAATTTCGACGTCCAAACTGTTTACGGAAACTATAAATATCAGCCCATGGATACTTCACAGCAATATGACGTGAAAGTCCATGTGCTTTCACCGTTAAACAATTCACTTGATGACAAATGGCATCTACATCAGTCATATTTAAAAGATCACCATAAACTTGACAATAAGTCATTTTTTCAATAGTCTTCCCAATTCTGGTAGTTGTCGGGATTACAATTTCTGCATTTCAACATTCCAAGTTGATTCTGATGATCCTCCCTCATGTAACAAGGAACAACTGTGATCAATTCAGGTAAATGAGTTGTTATATCTATGATGTGATCTTTTAGACATGCGTATTCAGTAGGTCTCAGACAAAGACCGATTTTAGTTGGAACAACTTCCTTTCCATTTGGTGGTCGCCAAAATAGTCTGAAATCTATACAAGGGTTATCCTTGTGAACAGAGACGAAGACGTTGGCTCCCAAATGCCAGGTGAACTCTTGATTTTTGCTGCGATTTTCCTCAATGCCATTTTCAAGGATGTCAATAAACGTCTTAACTTGTGTCAAATTAAGACTTATTCCTTTCTTAGTTGCCTTCAATTCCTTTCCATCGTTAAACCATTCTCTTAAATCGAGTCTTGGTTCTCCTTTCCATTCAACAACTTTAGCAAATCTGTTGTTTGTCAAATCTAGGGAGATACGTGGCGTGGACATGTTGACTTCTGGGTGTAGAAAACTAGAAATGATTCAAACTTAAGTGACGCTTGTCCTCTCTGAATGTCAGTCGGACTCCTCGGGTGATTACATACATGAGCTCGCTACAGCCGGCAGAGCACGGACTGTATTACGCATGCCCTCTTTTTATATCCATTTACATATTCATCTGTGTCTCTGGGGCCTCTGCGTTTCGCGGTCTTGTTTGTGTGATGTCATCTTACAGTGAGGAGGTTGTTTTACACCACAATTGTACGTTCTTCGAGACCTCTGGGTAATTGGAGAAGTGAGAGGGTTGTGCGCACGTAATCCAGGATAACCACACCATTTGCTACTTGCGTGACAGATGGCCGTCCAAAGTCGGCACCGGTTACCCATTGGTCTCGTCGGTTTATGTGTAGTCTTTTGTGTTTGATGTTTACATGTCGTATGTCTCTTTTCCGTCTCATGCTGTACTCGTCTTTTGTGTTTTTGCATCGGGTGTTTTGTTGTTTTACTGTTGATGCTGCAAAGGGGTCTTGTTGGAGATCTCCTCCCTTCTTTTTATAGGAAAATCAACTGACGTCATACTCAGCAATCCGGAACAGACATCCTCAGCCAATGAAATACTTTGAGCTAAATTTAGTACAGCCACTTAGATACTCATCTGAAAATGTCTCACAAATCGTCTTTTGTTCTCTTTGTTTAAACATGTACAATGACATGACTCAGAGAACTATTCTAAAATCTTAAAATAGAAATTTCTGGAGTCAGATAATTCTTCTATGGCATAGACATCAGGTAATTCTACTCCGGTATATAGTTCGTCCTCGATACCATTTCCAAGGAATCTTATCAACGACTTTAATTGTGTAAACCTGAGACTAAGTCCACATCCGGATAATTTGAACTTTTTTCCTTCTTTAAGCCATTCTCTCCTATCTAGTCTACGTTTTCCGTCACATTCAATGACTTTGATAAATCTATTGTTGACCGAATCAATGAAACATTCTTTTGTAGACATGTTTACTCCTCTTTGTACAAACTTAAAATGAATAAATTTCAAAGGAAACAGTACGTTATAATGACTCTTAATGACGTAACTAAGAAACAAAAGCAAGAATAATAAGACTGATCGTTTCCATTGTCCAACATTCAAACAGTTGAATGATTCTAAAAATAGAATATTTTCATGGAGACAAGATCATCTGTTTGATCCAACATCTATTGAATTTACCTTTCAATGAAGAAAATAATCTATTATGTATTTTATTATTGCAGATACAATGAACAGTGATGACATCATGGAATTTCCTAAACAAATCAAGCAGAACATCTGAATTAAAAAAGATTGTCTTGATTCATTTCGTCATTTATAGACATACAGCAGAACTATCAACATGTCGTCTACAATGGATTGTTGTCCAAATATCTTAGAAACGGATTCTGGACCAAACTATGTTGGTACCCACTTTTCTGATTCGCCAGCCAATTTTGCCTTTGCTCCAGAATCTTCCCAAAGGCACCATGACGAATACATGACACTACGTTTGCCCGTCAGAAACATTGAACCACCACCAGTACCTAAAAGAAAACCGTCAACACCCTGGAAATATCCAGATTACGTGTACTATGCAGAACGACTAGCAAGTTTCAAAGATTGGCCCAAATATTTGAAAGGACCGAGTAAGAGAGATCTGGCAAGAGCAGGATTTGTTTATACCAACGTAGGTGATAAAGTGACTTGTTTTTGGTGTGGTATGACATTCAAAAATTGGGAACCTTTTGATGATGCATACAAGGAGCATTTGAAATGGTCTAAAGACTGTACCTTTGCAAAGATACTTTCTGACGGTCTGTGATTGGATGTTAATATCACCAGACAGAGACTATAAAAATAATGTGTATATATTTATTACATAGTTTTTTTTCATGATGAAAGTATAATAAAGTATCTAAAAATTTCATTCTGTTGTCCTTATTATTTGTACAACGTATAAAATGTATAATCAAAGGGAAAATAGATTCATTTGACAACTGACAGTACTAGAGTCTACACGTAGCAATGGAAGATTACTTGAAAGATATTTGGTACAATCCACGTCATCCAGGATCATTTGCAGGACCGAACAAATTGTATCAAGTGGTGAAAAAAGAAGGCAAATACAAAATAGGTTTGAACAAGATAAAAGATTTTTTACAAAACCAGGATGGCTTTTCCCTACAAAAAAGAGTGAGACGTAAAGGATTCAAACGTAGAAGAGTGATTGTCCAAGGAATCGACTATCAATGGGAGGCGGATTTAGCAGACGTTCAGAACATTTCCAAATTCAATGACGGAATCAACTTTTTGCTTATTGTCGTCGATATATTTTCTCGTTTTCTCTGGGTGAGACCTCTCATGAACAAAAGAGCTACAACAGTTTTGGATGCTTTCAAAGATATCTTAAAAGGTCCTCGCAGACCCAAATCAATTCGGACCGATAAAGGTTCCGAATTCACTAACAAAGCGTTACAGCAATATTTCAAAAAAGAAAAAATTAAGATATTCTATGCTTTAAACGAGACTAAAGCCAACTATGCAGAACGTTACATTCAAACTCTTAAGAAGAGATTGTATCGCTTTTTTACCCACTTTCAAAAATACGAATATAAAGATATTCTGCAAGACATGGTGAAATCTATCAATGAAACACCGAACCGCTCAATCAACGGTCGTACTCCGGCATCTATCACCACAAAAAATGAAGAGGAAGTGCGATTAGATGCATACATAGCACGTAGAAAAGAAGACAAATCTAAGACAAAACTCAAGAAACCCAGACGAATCCCTTTTCGATTTAAAATCGGAGACCAAGTACGAATAACTCATCTCAAGCGAGTTTTTCAACGTGAATACGATCAAACCTATACAGAAGAAGTTTTCATCATCAGAGATCGCATGCGTTCACAGGAAGGTATACCTATATACAAGTTGAAAGACATGATGGATGATTCGATCCAGGGAAGTTTTTATGCGAGTGAACTGCAAAAAGTATTCAAGGACGAAAATACAATATGGAGAATCGAAAAGATAGTGAAAAAAAGAAAATATCGAGGAAAACAAGAAGCACTGGTTCGATGGCTTGGATGGCCATCGAAATTTGATAGTTGGGTGCCCCAGGAAGATATAAAAGACATTTAAACATTAAAACCGAATCATAATCATTAGAGATGTCGACGCGAATGGTTCTCAAATCATCGGACAGCGATTCTTTCTACCCCAATAATAAAGCTTGGGATTTCAGAGTTAGACTACCAAGACGACTACCATTAGAAGGTTTTTGGACAGTAGAATTGGCTGAAATAGGAATTGATATTGTGGCAAAATCAAGCAAAAACGAAATATACGTTTATTGTTCCCTATGTGACGATAGCATCGTAGGAGATCAGTTGCAACCTTTACTAAGACGGGTTTACCTGATTGATTCAAATAATACAATTTTTCTAAGACCGTACAGAATTCCTTTACGGTTCAATGATTTAAGAGAAGTGCATATCTATATAAAGGACGACAAAGGCAAAGATGCTTCATTTTTAATCGGAGAGTTGACAGTAACACTTGTCCTGAAAAAGCTCTAAGTCATGCCTGGATCTACGTACGTCTCAAATCCCACAATATGGGAAATGTATTATAAAAGTCGAAACCATCAACAAGTTATTCCCATGATACGACGCAAAGTTCAAAAGGGTGGAGGAGGGGGGTTTTTCAAGAGGAAAGCTCGTATGATACCTGTAAAAACAAGAGTTGTTTCTGAAAATACAAATATTCAACATGTAACTCCTGTTGCCGCAGAAGAAGAAAGAGCAAAATCCGACCTACGTGAAACCATCCGGAACGATGAACCACACATGCCTCTCAAGAAAACTATAAAAGCTACAACTAGGGGTAAAAAGGTCAGTCTTCCTAAGACATCCAAAGGGAAAGGACGTCTCCAACAGAGTAAGAAAAAAGGGCGAAAACAATCAAGAAGTCTTCGAAAAGTTTCAAAAAAACAGGGAAAAGTCACTGTAAAGAAATCAACGAAGAAGTCTTCGAAAAGGAACAGAACCAGTAAAGTCAGCACTGTTGCAGGCGAACCCATCTTTTAAGAAATAATGGCGTATCTTAGTGATTTGAATACGAACATACAAGAACCAGATGATTTGCTGCTTTTTTCAGACCCTCCCAATCAAGTGGCAGTACAAAAAATATACTATTCCGAAATACGTCCCATATCCTCTTTTGATACGGCGATAGCACCTCTTGAATTTGCCATTCCTTCCAGTGGAAACGAGTACTTAGATTTGAGGAGATGTAGATTATACAACAAGGCCAAGATCACCAAAAGCGACGGCAGTGCTCTTACGGCGTCTGAAAAGATCAGTACCATTAATCTTCCGCTGCAGTCGTTGTTTTCTCAAATAGATGTCTACATGAACGGCAAATGCGTTTCTCAAAATGCAAATTTTTACCCTTGGAAAGCCTATCTGAAAGTATTGCTATCCAACGGTATAGAAGCCTCATCTTCACAGCTACAGACACAGCTCTACTGGCCCGAAGGAGAGGGAATAAACGATCCAGACCCTGCTGGAGGAACGAGTAAAGCATTAAGAAACCGGTATGCATACACGAAAGAATCCAGAGAGTTCGACATGGAAGGTCCTCTATACGTTGACTGGTTCAACCTAAACAAATATCTCATCAACGGTGTCGACTTACAGCTGCGCCTATTCCGAACCAGAAGTGAGTTTGTTTTAGTAAGTGCCGAGTCCTCTCCGTCCTACAAACTCACAATTCTCGACGCAGTCTTCAAGGCTTGTAAGGTACGAGTCGATAGTGCTGTTTTATTGAATCATGCGCAATCGATTGCCAAAATGCCGGCCTGTTACAATTACACAAAGACCGACGTCAAGATGACTACCATCTCCGAAAAGACCAGCGAGTTCTTCTGGGACGACGTGTGGAACGGGAGACGACCTTCAAAAATGTATGTTACCTTTGTCAAGCAGTCTGCCGTGAATGGAAGTACAATTTCGAGCATTTCAAGTTGTCGGAGATTGTACTCAGTATCAACGGCGAATCCCTCCCTATACGACCCCTGAAATTAGATTTTGGGGACAACAGTAATTACGTCACACCTCTCTGTAACTTGTATCAGGCAGTGGAAAAATGGCAACGGGACGAAAGTCTAATCATTGACCGGGAAAAGTTTGGTAATGGCTTTGCTATATATGCCTTCGAGATTGATCCTTCTGACTTGGGCGAGGGTTATATAAACCTAATTCACCAGGCCAATGTAGGTATTTATGCTCGATTCAGTGCAGCAACCACTTCGACCATCAGTGCCATCGCATTTTGCGAGTATCCTGGGTTGATTACCGTCGATCAATCGAGAGAAATTAGAGTCATTTAAGATGCAAAATCAACAAATTTTGGAGATAGTGCACAGAATACCGGAAATTCAAAGAATCTTTAGAGGCGTCTATGCTTCAGATACACTTCCTGTTCATGTTGGACGATTTCCTTCGGCGTACATTTCTAATACAGACCCCATTAAAGAAGATGGCAGTCACTGGGTCGCCTTTTGGTTCCGATCTCCTACAGAAAGTGAATTCTACGATAGTTTCGGCTACCCACCAGAACATTACAGTGAACAGTTGAGGGAGTTCATTGATAGAAATTCTATTACTTGTACTTACAACAACATCCAAGTTCAACCCAGATTTACAGTGACTTGTGGATACCATGTACTATTTTACCTTTATTATCGTTCAAGAGGATATTCAATGAAAAACATATTAAACATCGTAGAAGAAATGACATCGGATTCACATGTGCGTGACTTTTTCGTGGGAACATGTTTGAAATAACCACATAATTATTTCTAATCTTTGACTTTTCATTTTTATGTTCATACCAAAAGAAATATAAATTTGTTTGTGCATTTCTCATTGACATATTCATATTCTCTGTAGATTATGTGTGATTTAGAATAAATAGATAAACAAAGCAGACTTTCATTGTCTTATTTCATAAATATATATTGATGAATAGTCTGAGAATTGCTCAGAACGTTACGAAAGGTTCAAGAGGAAAGACGTCGAAATGAAGTTTAGGTTTCCCTTTTCATTGGCCTTGATAGGTGGAACGATGAGTGGTAAGACTCATCTTGCTTGGAACATATTGAAAAACGGATCGGACATGTTCGAAAAAAAACCTAGTAAAATAGTCTACTGTTATTTGGAGGATCAATCCATTATGCAAGACATGCAAAGAACACTTTCTAACTTCACGACCCACCAAGGTCTACCGTCAAAAGAAGACATAAAAGATTGGGCCGAGGGAACTGAGCACCTATTATTGGTCCTGGATGATATGATCCATCTGGCAACGAAAAGTGCTGATGCTTTACATCTCTTTCAAACCATGATATCACACTTACAGATCACGGTGTTTCTATTATCCCAAAATCTGTACCCTCCTGGAGTATATGCCAAAAGCATACTGTTAAATTGTCAAGCACTGATTCTTTTCAAGAACGTACGAGATAACCGACAAATCATTACGTTTGGTAGTCAGGTGTTTACGGGGAGGTCCAAGTTTTGGATGGACGCCTATAACAAGGCAGTATCTCGTCCCTACGGATACATTTTGGTAGATCTGAGTAACACATGTCCGGAAGACAGGCGTTTGAGAACTAATATCTTACCCGAAGAAAGTGATACAATAGTTTATGTCCCTAAAGGGGCCTCAATATAGGTCACTATTTAAAGAACATCACAGTTGAATTTTAATCATTTGAAAGATCATGGCACAGCGAGTCAAACTCCCTTTCTCATGTTTTTACTGCATACAGATAAAAAGCAAAGACATCAGTTGATAAACATTGCCACAGATGAACAGATTAATTCTTTCAGGGAAGTGGTCCTAAATATTTACATGGGACAACTCCCGATCAGTAACTATCACAAGTTAAAATTGAAGACATTCAAGAGAATCATTCAGTCTCTCAGTGACCGTCAAGTGAACAACACCTCTGCGAAAACCTTACTTTACAGAAACAGTGACATTATTCCACTGGTATTAAAACTACACTTTCAAGACCATGGCCGACGAATATCTACTCATAAAAAAGACGACTCTCGATCAAATGAAGAAGACAAATCAAGAGGAGAAGAAAACTAATACTGTAGACCAAAGTGTGCAGACAGTCACACCTCCTTCTCCAAAAGAGTTACCTCCTGAGAAGACAAATCAAAACGGTTCGGGGATGATTTTCGTAGGAAAAAGAAAGAGAAGTGCTTCTCCTCCGGGAATGAAAAGTGTGCCTCCAGCAAAGAAAAGAAGAACAAAATGGATCACATTTTAAACATTTATTATAATTATCATGAACATCAATCTTTTTGTTTGATTTAATACAATTCTTCTCATCATGATGTACATATCTTTCAATCATTCTTCACAACAACATATTTTTCATTGTGTGATTTACATGTACTTTTATCAATAAAGTATTTAACAATTTCCAGATCGTCTTTTTTTGTATTTCAATATCCGTAAGGGATTGTCGTAAAATTTGGCAAGACAACTCGCTTAGTGTACACGCAGGCATATTGTTTGATTTCTTCCTGCGAATAAAGTTCACTCGTCGTTTTGTCTCTACAAATCTTACTAGGATTAGTTAGAGCATAGAGTTCAGACAACGGATCCTGGCGATTAAACATCGCATCTTTCATACTTTCGAAATTTAGAATTTGAGAGTTTTCGTAATTCAAAGAGAACCCCTTGACTTTGCACACCGTTTTACCCTTGTTTGTTTTATAGGCATAATTTTTTGGACCACATACAACCAGGGACTCTATCCAGGAATCTGAGCCACCGAGTTCGTCGGTCAATTCCCCCAGGTAATCACCTATGGGAGGATCAGGTTCTCCCGGAAGTGATAAATAGATGACCGAGTCGGTATCCCAATAGAGTGCTCTGGTCTGAAGCATGTCAAGTAGCTCATATAATTTGAGTCTGGCCCAGCATGTCGTAAAGCTAGCTAAAAACACGTTAGTATGACCCGGGTCGCAGACGTCCTCAGATGTCCTCTTGGTGGATAACATAAGAGTTTCATCGTTCACGATGTTAAAATCGACGAGTTCTACCGTTGGATCGGCCATTTGACCAAACAGTTTATGAGCTTCGGTTTCATGGATGAATTGTGTTCTAGTCAAATTCATCCTTTGACCAAACTTACCCCAAAAACTGTTTAGGAGCAATTTGGCCAGACTTCTCAATCCCAAATTCAATTCGATGTTTTTGGGGTCTAAACAGATGCCTTCTCTTTGCTCGTATAATTCAATGTACTTTTCGAGATCGGCATCCGTTTTGACCCATTCCGGGCGACCGCTGGCCTCCTGTTTTATTTTTAAGAACATGTTAATGTACTGGACAAACAGGCCGCCAGTCTGTGTGGTAGGATCGTACTGGGTCGTTTCGGTCCAGTGGTAGATTTCGTAAATTTTGAGAATCTTGTACCCCTTCTCGATCGCCTTTTCAATTTCCGGCGTACAAAAGGTTCCCGCAAATGAGCGATCGGCTTCGGAGCATCGACAAGGGGTCTGCTGTTGTTTCTCGACACAGGTACGGCACAGCGGAAATGTTAGTTTTCCACCTGTCCGATAACCCAAAACCGGATGAAACAGACCGCGCGGGGGTAAGACCTTGATTTTGGCAATGCCAAAATACGGTGAGATGTCCGTGACATTACCGGTGATGATTTCGGGGTGATACAGCGGATATTTTCTTTTCATTCTTGTTGATGAAGGGATACAAACTGGTAAAGTCGACGTATTTGATTTTAGATCCAGCATTAGCCCTTTTGAATAAGACCGAGCCATTAGTGCGACCACCCATGAGACTGTCACGAGGGCCCAAGCGATCTTCGAGGTCTAAAGATTCGATAAAGGTCCGGAGGTTGTCGTTTTTATGGCATTGAGAATCAAACTGACATTCCCAGATTTTAATGACCTTGAATCCCATTTCGCGCAGTTTGGCTTCTTTGATCAGGGTGAGAGAAAATAGTTCAGAGGCCGTAGCTCCCGTGTTTGGATTCAAAACATCGTCTTTGTTTTTGTAGCAAGTAGGGCATCCATGATATCTACAGCCATTGAACTCATAGGCTATGGCTTGCGGGCGATCGGCTTCGGGTGCCACGAACCCGTCCAGGGAATATTTGGTACCGGGTACTTTGTACTCTCCTCTTCCGTTAAGAGCATGCTGAATGTTCAAGATCTGACCTTTGATACTTGCCTTTTGCATGAGCCATTCTAGCCACTGTATCGATTTTTTGCTAAACTTGACTTGCGAAACGTACCCGTTAGCGGGCGGCCTAGCGATGGGGGATCGGACAAACAATGACTTTTTTATTTTCAGTCCGGTCTGACGCTCGAAAATGTTCACATATTTCCAGCAACCTTGATGAAAGACTTTCATTTTTCCGTTCAGCTTGAAGGCATTGAGCCATTCCTCTTCGTCATCGACGGGTTTAGAGACATTGTTTCGAGCCTCGTTGGCCGCAATAGGAGTGCCAACAAGTACTCTCCATTCTTCGCGCAGAAATTTCTTTTTGAAAACTTCCATGCACAGAGAAGCAATAGTACAGGAAGCAAATGCGTCAATTTTAATTCCTCCGTCACTTCCGGTCGCGTCATTCAAAAGGTTTTTAAATTTCAGACATGCACGACGCAAGATGTCGACGTCGCTTTGACAGTACTTGATCATTTCTTTTTGAAAATCAAATACTTCCCCGGATGTGACCTTGTTTTGGTACCAATCCAAGAATTTCGTTCTGTCATCGATAGACATACTATCCGGAGCGTAGTATTGGACGGGGGGATAGGGTCCCACATAATTTAAATGTTCTCTACGCGTGAAGAAGTGGGGAAAATAACCCTTGGCAAGGGCGTCGAGCTGAAACGCTTTGGGTAACTTGGCTAACGCCATGGGTAAAAAATTGAATGAATCAATGACCCTGATCTGTAGACTCTGTACATTAAACATTTGAATTTTACTTCCGCGATAAATGACGAAAGACGGTCGCATCGATTGTGAAAGCAAATACTGCATGAGAAACTGACCGTCATAGGACAAGTTGTGAAACATAACAGTGAATCCCTTGTGATTTTCGTGAAAGATCCAAGCCCCTAAGTCGTATAGTGTGTGAAATATGCGTTCTCGATATCCGCACGTGTCCATACAGGGGGGTGAAGCAAATTGTTTGGTTTTGGTGTCCCTCTGTGAGCATAGAGAACAGCGACTTCCGCAATATTTACACTTACTCTCTGGGTTCAGGGCTTTCTCCTCGCATTTCGAGCAGGCCGTCTGACAGACGGCTAATACTAAAGTATGACGATTTTGACCGCACGAAGATTTCAGACAGTTCTGACACATTTTGCACGCCTTACATTCATTCCTTAAAAATGTGCATTCTTGACAATGTTCTCTTGGTTGTGGCAAGTACATAAAAGAACATGGCGTATCCGGACCACATTCTATTTGCAAGCAATGCTTACACGTGGCACAATTTTGACAAAAGATACGATCATATTGACATTCGGTGCATGCGTTATTTCTGAGAGGAGCGTATCCCGAATCACATTGAACGATTTCGTCCCTTTGTGATGCTTCAATATCGGCAAAAATATATTTGCGATCGGTGACGGGGGTATCGGGTACGGATTTCGCGTAACACATATGTTCTGGGTCAACGTATTGTTGACAGGATTTACATGTATAGTAACCACATTTGAGATCTTTTCGTGACAACTTGTTCGTCTCAATTGTCTTTTGACATGCAGAGCACTTGTAAAAAAATTGACAAGGCATGGTACCTTTGTCCGACATTTTTTTGTGTCTCAAATAACACGTGACTGAGCGACAAGTACGATTACAATCTGTGCACGTCTTTTCTTGTTGTTTGACACACTGATCCGAAAAAACAGACGTCACAATGCATCAAACAATGGTGTTTTGCTTTACTGGCATAGGGTTTCAAGCAAGAGCTACAAAAGTATGACTGACCAAAAAATCCGGCAATTTTGACAATGACGTGAAAGTGCTCTTGATCATTTTCATTTACATGGTATAGGAAGATCTTTTTGCGTTCCGAGTCTGAACCCGAGCTCACATATGAAAATGTGTTTCCCATGTTTGAAGATACGACGTAGATATTGACATTCAAATACTCTTCTATCTGGGGTATGGTTTTATAAGACAAAGGAGCATTTTCAGTGATGTTCATTTCACGGATCAAAATGTTTGTGATTTCATCTTGTCTCCCTTTCCTGTTTTCTTTGAGTTGGCGGAAATAGTTTTTAGAGCATTTACCTTTCGTCAACAAAAGATAAGCCTCGGGTAAATCTGACTCAATGTCAGTATTATTCTGCTTACATGTGTAAGCGTATGCTACTATAGTAGATCTCAGTAGACACCAGTTGTCTTTGTTGTGAATGGGTATTATTGAGCGTTTTGCAGACAATGACCTCTCGATGTTTGTAATGTTGATTTTTTTCCCTCCACGGGGGTACTTGATTGCCCCCACGTTGATTTCAGTAGAAGAGTCGAAAGGAATTTCTTCTTCGCTGTTGAGAACATTCACCACGGCATCGAGAGCGGTTTCGGCATTCATCTCTTCCATAGGACGACATGGTACAAAGATAGGGATGTCAAGAGCATTGTTATGTATGACTAATCGCATGATGTCACCGTTCCGAAGTGTTTTTTTAACTTTGTCAATGATGTCTTTAAGAGCACTCTTCAAAGTACCCAGGACATCCTTTAATTTTTTTTTCTCCTTAAACATGTTTTGGTTAAATGTCAATTCGTAATTGACATCAATTGCTCCCATTTTTTTTAATTGCTTCTCTTTGATAATTCTAATGTTATAGTCGTCGGCACCGGCACCGTATTGTACATTCATGAAAGAATGCAGGGGGGATTCCTCTAGCAGGGATTCATCTCCATGAAAGGAACCGTCGACAATATCCGAAAACTCTATGTTATCCTGCATTTCTGTTGTAATGGTATTTTGAACTAGCGATGTGTATTCATGAAAGGATGTTTGCTGTACATCATCGAAATCCTTGGTAGACTGATTCAAATTCCTTTCGTCGATATCATTGTCTAGTTCCGGTTCTGCAAGATCCATACTGTAGAGGAGATAGAATATAACTCTTCAAAAATTTGGTTGACCGTATTTAAGTTAACCTTTCATGTTGACATATATATTCATCTAGTGTTGCAAATGGCTCGCCATACATTCGTTTATTTTTATAGTATAATACAAAACTGAATGTCAACCTTTGAAATAATCAGAATATGACTACACGTATGTAATGAAGGGTAACTCTGTAATGCTTATTTAAACTATTGTGATTATTATTAGGTAATGGAGGATAACTCTGTAATGCTTGCTTACTAAGTTAAAGTTATCGAGGACGGTTGCTCCCCTTTAACTGTAACTTTGTACTCGACATTTAAATCCCACTATGTATGAATGCGTGTCTATGTCTATTTAATGCGTTGTTTAACATGATAAAGTACCTTTCGTTTTCACACTGATCCAATATGTCATCTGCCACATTTAGACCGGGTTCTATATGCCAACTCATATCTGCCATTTCTCGAAACAAGAGGAGACGTAAGGGATCCCAACGATTACTGAAATTTCATGTCCGTTACATTAATTTTTAACACCGAAATTTAAATCCATATAACTGTTAAAAGAAAACAAAACAAAACAAAACAAGAAAGGAGGGGATCTCCAACAACACTAGGTTGCAGCACCCACAGCAAAATCCCAAAACACCCATGCAAAAAACACAGAACAGATACCCACAGAAAGAGACGCAAAAGGGACAAGGAACACCAACTCACAACATAGAAACATGAAACACAAAAGACTACACATAAACCAACGAGACCAATGGGCAACCGGTGCCGACTTAGGACGGCCATCTGCCACGTAAATAGCAGACGGTGTGGTTATCCTGGATTACGTGCGCACAACCCTCCCACTATTCCGATTTCCCAGAGGTCTCGAAGAACGCACAATTATGGTGTAAAACAACCTCCTCACTGTTAGGTGACCACACACAAACAAGACCGTAAAACACAGGGGTCCAAGCAACACAGATGAATATGTAAATGGATATAAAAAGAGGACGTGCGTAATACAGTCCGTGCTCTGCCGGCTGTAGCGAGCTCATATATGTTATCACCCGAGGAGTCCGACTGACATTCAGAGGACAGGTGGTCGGGGCCCTGTCTTCTCTAAAGAGGTTTGGACAGGGCCCGTCATGGAGTCCCGTCGTCACAGTCAGTCAGAGTGCAAGTCTTAAGAATGCGCTCGTACAAGACTGTATATTGGTCAAGTACCAAGCTTAGTATCCGTCTGGTGACATTAGGATCATATCCACGGTATAAAAGGCGTTTGATGACTCTGACGCATTTTCGATACATATGCTGTCTACCTTTGATCCTTCTTATTTTGTTAATTATGTCACCATAAAATGCAGGTTGTGAAATACCCAAAGTAATATACTCCGTTGCTTGTATTGGTCCGAATTTCAAAAGAATTTGATCATAATTTTTGTAAAATTTCCAGAAAGTCTTTACTAGTTTATGAAAGCGAAAACCTTGACCTAAAAGTTTCTTTGTAATTTGTAGATTTCTATTATGAAAATCCAAAACATCAGTACATGCTCTAGCATACCGGATGAGCTGTGAAATGTAGATACCGTATGACGGTAATCTAGGGACATCACCGTCAAGCCAGGGAAAATTTACTATGTTGAATCCAAAATCATCTCGTTTGTCATATACACTTGTATGAATTTCTCCATTGACAATTTTGATATTTAGGTCCAAAAATGGTGTTTCAGTGTCTGTAAAGTTTGCCTTGTTTAGAGTCAATTCTTGTGGATAAATAACATCTTTATACTTTTCAAAAACAGGATTATCGATAGTAAGAATATCATCCAGGTACCTAGAAGTACCAGTGAAGCATTTCACATCATCATGTTTTCTTTGCTTTTGAAGATTTTGAATAAATTCCTTTTCATATGTGTATAAAAATAAATCTGCAACAAGAGGCGCACAATTTGTACCCATAGGAATCCCTACAACCTGCTTGTAGAGATTCTCACCAAATCTTACATAAATGTTGTCCAAGAGGAAGGACAAGGCACTACACAGGTCGCTACATGTCCATGATTTGTATGATTTGTATTCTGTAGCGGAAAAGAAACCCTTTGATTCAGATGTACAAATATAAATTTTCCCCTCTCGATTATAGCACCATTTAATGAGTTTGGACAATTGATCATTGATCTTGTCGTGAGGAAGCGTGGTGTACATATTTGAAAAATCGTATGAAGCAATCGTATTGGCTTGAAAATTTCTAGATTTTATCTTGTCAATCACATCCCCGGAATTTTTTATAGACCAAAATAAATTTACATCATTCCTGTTAAGAACAGTTTCACAATATTTTGCAATTTACCGCCGTGAGGGCTGACGTCAGATGTCTAGACAAACTTGTAGTTGAGCAGTTGCTAGAATTAGCAATGTATCTAAATTTGTAAGGAGATTTGTGCAGTTTTGGTATGCAGTATATTGTAGGAAGATCCAATTTAGAAATAGGGATGTTGAATGAAGAAATTTCACTGCTATGTTTGCTCAAAATGTTAGGGACACTTTCATTGCTTTTGATATAAGTATTTGTAGACGAAAGTTCCGAAACTAAAGTTGATATATAGTAAAGTTTTCATATGATTATGGTGTTGTTGGCTGCTTTATCTGCAGGAGCGAAGACAAATTTTTCATGTAAATTACGTAATTTGGATTTAAAATATCTTTCAGATCTAGAACTTGGATTTTCAAAAAGATGAGGATTTTTGTGGAAGTTGTCTATTCGAATGTCAGTAATGTCCAAAATGAGGTTTTTCCAGTCATTCAGAGAATGCGATTCGACTACTTCCGATTTACACCATCGTTTGGTATAGTTATCTAAGGCTTCCTTTAGTACTTCGCGACATTTAATAAAATCTATCTTGGATGGGATTCTATACTTAGGTCCTTTTTTGAGAAGACCACGGAGCTGCCTGTCTTGGATAATTGAAAAGTCACCTGTAATAATATGACCAGCTGGTTTATATAGATATTCAGATGTTGCACATTCTCAAGAAGCAGGACATGATTCAAGTATTTTAGGATCTGATGTAACTTTGTTGTAGTTAAAAACGAAATTTCGAATAGGTCTCTTATATTTGTAACAAATAAGAGGAGGTTCTAAATTTTCAAAATATTGAGGAATAGCACTTTGTACACGATGATCCCGAAAAATATTAGAGATGTTAAGAAGATCGAATCCTTTGTTAATAAATGAAATTTTTAAGAATCGTTTTTTAGGTGGGATGTTTTTAACAACTGGATAAAGTTTATTCTGTGCGAATGCAACAATGATATTAAGTCTGAATCAATCAGTATTTCTTAAGAATGCAACCAGTGCTTCATCCAAGATAGATTTCAATTGAACTGCTGGAATTCATGAGAGAGCATGAAGCAGTTCATGTCTGCCGCCGTTGCGAGCAATGATCAGAAGATCGTTGAGGGTACGGTGTAATCTAGATCTTATTCTGAGTTTTCGGTTTCTTCGTCTTCCGTGAGACCTATGCTTCCGTTTAGTGTTTGGGCGGATTGAAAATACATTAATATTAGTTGACGTCGAGGAAATATTTCCTTGTCCATAAATTTGATCGTTTAGACCAAGGGGGTACGCAGTTTGGAGTTTTGTGATCCAGGCAAGTTCAGCTTGTAGTCGGCGTTTTTTAATTTCCGTTTTACTAAGATTTTTAAGTTTAGAAAAAGACTGAACCGGTGTAATAGTTATATCCGAAATGGAATGATTGTATTTAACGAAGTGATTATAAAGGAAATTTCTTTGTTTTTTGTGATGTGAGTTTCTTATCTGATACGAATGACTTCTAAAACGAGATTTTAAGGCCTGACCTGTTTCTCCAACATATTGGGCGCCACATCCCCTAGCGTTTCATGTTATAACATAAATGACATCTTGGTACGATCAATCGATGTCGTTTTCAATCTCAATTTTAAAAGTCTGCCCGTTAACACTTGATTTAATTGTGGAATTGCAATTGATGAGCGGACACATACCGCATCTTTTCCCTTTGCACGTAGAAACTGCTGAGAACCCTCTATGTTTGTTGTTAAATGTAGAGCCTGCAGATGGAGAAGTAGGTGTAATACGTCTACGGGATTTAAATTTAAGAGGTGAAAGAAGTACTCTGGGTGAGGAAAAAAGTTTATTACTGTTAAAAGTCGATGATGGGAAAGCTACTGTAGTGATAGAGGGTAATCTCAAAGGAGTAAGTTTAATACGAGGCGACCTTAAAAATGCCATAGTGAGATGATCAAAGAAGGGTGAGTAGAGTTCCCGCATGGAAGACACTACAACAAAGTCAAGTTAGAGAACGAAATGGAATTAAAACACTTCAAACATCGGGTCACGGGGAATTGTATTACCAACTCCACACTGCAACACGAAATAAGTGTAGATATAAAAGAAAGGAGGGGATCTCCAACAACACTAGGTTGCAGCACCCACAGCAAAATCCCAAAACACCCATGCAAAAAACACAGAACAGATACCCACAGAAAGAGACGCAAAAGGGACAAGGAACACCAACTCACAACATAGAAACATGAAACACAAAAGACTACACATAAACCAACGAGACCAATGGGCAACCGGTGCCGACTTAGGACGGCCATCTGCCACGTAAATAGCAGACGGTGTGGTTATCCTGGATTACGTGCGCACAACCCTCCCACTATTCCGATTTCCCAGAGGTCTCGAAGAACGCACAATTATGGTGTAAAACAACCTCCTCACTGTTAGGTGACCACACACAAACAAGACCGTAAAACACAGGGGTCCAAGCAACACAGATGAATATGTAAATGGATATAAAAAGAGGACGTGCGTAATACAGTCCGTGCTCTGCCGGCTGTAGCGAGCTCATATATGTTATCACCCGAGGAGTCCGACTGACATTCAGAGAGGACAGGTGGTCGGGGCCCTGTCTTCTCTAAAGAGGTTTGGACAGGGCCCGTCATGGAGTCCCGTCGTCACAGTCAGTCAGAGTGCAAGTCTTAAGAATGCGCTCGTACAAGACTGTATATTGGTCAAGTACCAAGCTTAGTGTCCGTCTGGTGACATTAGGATCATATCCACGGTATAAAAGGCGTTTGATGACTCTGACGCATTTTCGATACATATGCTGTCTACCTTTGATCCTTCTTATTTTGTTAATTATGTCACCATAAAATGCAGGTTGTGAAATACCCAAAGTAATATACTCCGTTGCTTGTATTGGTCCGAATTTCAAAAGAAGTTGATCATAATTTTTGTAAAATTTCCAGAAAGTCTTTACTAGTTTATGAAAGCGAAAACCTTGACCTAAAAGTTTCTTTGTAATTTGTAGATTTCTATTATGAAAATCCAAAACATCAGTACATGCTCTAGCATACCGGATGAGCTGTGAAATGTAGATACCGTATGACGGTAATCTAGGGACATCACCGTCAAGCCAGGGAAAATTTACTATGTTGAATCCAAAATCATCTCGTTTGTCATATACACTTGTATGAATTTCTCCATTGACAATTTTGATATTTAGGTCCAAAAATGGTGTTTCAGTGTCTGTAAAGTTTGCCTTGTTTAGAGTCAATTCTTGTGGATAAATAACATCTTTATACTTTTCAAAAACAGGATTATCGATAGTAAGAATATCATCCAGGTACCTAGAAGTACCAGTGAAGCATTTCACATCATCATGTTTTCTTTGCTTTTGAAGATTTTGAATAAATTCCTTTTCATATGTGTATAAAAATAAATCTGCAACAAGAGGCGCACAATTTGTACCCATAGGAATCCCTACAACCTGCTTGTAGAGATTCTCACCAAATCTTACATAAATGTTGTCCAAGAGGAAGGACAAGGCACTACACAGGTCGCTACATGTCCATGATTTGTATGATTTGTATTCTGTAGCGGAAAAGAAACCCTTTGATTCAGATGTACAAATATAAATTTTCCCCTCTCGATTATAGCACCATTTAATGAGTTTGGACAATTGATCATTGATCTTGTCGTGAGGAAGCGTGGTGTACATATTTGAAAAATCGTATGAAGCAATCGTATTGGCTTGAAAATTTCTAGATTTTATCTTGTCAATCACATCCCCGGAATTTTTTATAGACCAAAATAAATTTACATCATTCCTGTTAAGAACAGTTTCACAATATTTTGCAACGTGTTCCTTTACCGCCGTGAGGGCTGACGTCAGATGTCTAGACAAACTTGTAGTTGAGCAGTTGCTAGAATTAGCAATGTATCTAAATTTGTAAGGAGATTTGTGCAGTTTTGGTATGCAGTATATTGTAGGAAGATCCAATTTAGAAATAGGGATGTTGAATGAAGAAATTTCACTGCTATGTTTGCTCAAAATGTTAGGGACACTTTCATTGCTTTTGATATAAGTATTTGTAGACGAAAGTTCCGAAACTAAAGTTGATATATAGTAAAGTTTTCATATGATTATGGTGTTGTTGGCTGCTTTATCTGCAGGAGCGAAGACAAATTTTTCATGTAAATTACGTAATTTGGATTTAAAATATCTTTCAGATCTAGAACTTGGATTTTCAAAAAGATGAGGATTTTTGTGGAAGTTGTCTATTCGAATGTCAGTAATGTCCAAAATGAGGTTTTTCCAGTCATTCAGAGAATGCGATTCGACTCCTTCCGATTTACACCATCGTTTGGTATAGTTATCTAAGGCTTCCTTTAGTACTTCGCGACATTTAATAAAATCTATCTTGGATGGGATTCTATACTTAGGTCCTTTTTTGAGAAGACCACGGAGCTGCCTGTCTTGGATAATTGAAAAGTCACCTGTAATAATATGACCAGCTGGTTTATATAGATATTCAGATGTTGCACATTCTCAAGAAGCAGGACATGATTCAAGTATTTTAGGATCTGATGTAACTTTGTTGTAGTTAAAAACGAAATTTCGAATAGGTCTCTTATATTTGTAACAAATAAGAGGAGGTTCTAAATTTTCAAAATATTGAGGAATAGCACTTTGTACACGATGATCCCGAAAAATATTAGAGATGTTAAGAAGATCGAATCCTTTGTTAATAAATGAAATTTTTAAGAATCGTTTTTTAGGTGGGATGTTTTTAACAACTGGATAAAGTTTATTCTGTGCGAATGCAACAATGATATTAAGTCTGAATCAATCAGTATTTCTTAAGAATGCAACCAGTGCTTCATCCAAGATAGATTTCAATTGAACTGCTGGAATTCATGAGAGAGCATGAAGCAGTTCATGTCTGCCGCCGTTGCGAGCAATGATCAGAAGATCGTTGAGGGTACGGTGTAATCTAGATCTTATTCTGAGTTTTCGGTTTCTTCGTCTTCCGTGAGACCTATGCTTCCGTTTAGTGTTTGGGCGGATTGAAAATACATTAATATTAGTTGACGTCGAGGAAATATTTCCTTGTCCATAAATTTGATCGTTTAGACCAAGGGGGTACGCAGTTTGGAGTTTTGTGATCCAGGCAAGTTCAGCTTGTAGTCGGCGTTTTTTAATTTCCGTTTTACTAAGATTTTTAAGTTTAGAAAAAGACTGAACCGGTGTAATAGTTATATCCGAAATGGAATGATTGTATTTAACGAAGTGATTATAAAGGAAATTTCTTTGTTTTTTGTGATGTGAGTTTCTTATCTGATACGAATGACTTCTAAAACGAGATTTTAAGGCCTGACCTGTTTCTCCAACATATTGGGCGCCACATCCCCTAGCGTTTCATGTTATAACATAAATGACATCTTGGTACGATCAATCGATGTCGTTTTCAATCTCAATTTTAAAAGTCTGCCCGTTAACACTTGATTTAATTGTGGAATTGCAATTGATGAGCGGACACATACCGCATCTTTTCCCTTTGCACGTAGAAACTGCTGAGAACCCTCTATGTTTGTTGTTAAATGTAGAGCCTGCAGATGGAGAAGTAGGTGTAATACGTCTACGGGATTTAAATTTAAGAGGTGAAAGAAGTACTCTGGGTGAGGAAAAAAGTTTATTACTGTTAAAAGTCGATGATGGGAAAGCTACTGTAGTGATAGAGGGTAATCTCAAAGGAGTAAGTTTAATACGAGGCGACCTTAAAAATGCCATAGTGAGATGATCAAAGAAGGGTGAGTAGAGATCCTGCATGGAAGACACTACAACAAAGTCAAGTTAGAGAACGAAATGGAATTAAAACACTTCAAACATCGGGTCACGGGGAATTGTATTACCAACTCCACACTGCAACACGAAATAAGTGTAGATATAAAAGAAAGGAGGGGATCTCCAACAACACTAGGTTGCAGCACCCACAGCAAAATCCCAAAACACCCATGCAAAAAACACAGAACAGATACCCACAGAAAGAGACGCAAAAGGGACAAGGAACACCAACTCACAACATAGAAACATGAAACACAAAAGACTACACATAAACCAACGAGACCAATGGGCAACCGGTGCCGACTTAGGACGGCCATCTGCCACGTAAATAGCAGACGGTGTGGTTATCCTGGATTACGTGCGCACAACCCTCCCACTATTCCGATTTCCCAGAGGTCTCGAAGAACGCACAATTATGGTGTAAAACAACCTCCTCACTGTTAGGTGACCACACACAAACAAGACCGTAAAACACAGGGGTCCAAGCAACACAGATGAATATGTAAATGGATATAAAAAGAGGACGTGCGTAATACAGTCCGTGCTCTGCCGGCTGTAGCGAGCTCATATATGTTATCACCCGAGGAGTCCGACTGACATTCAGAGAGGACAGGTGGTCGGGGCCCTGTCTTCTCTAAAGAGGTTTGGACAGGGCCCGTCATGGAGTCCCGTCGTCACAGTCAGTCAGAGTGCAAGTCTTAAGAATGCGCTCGTACAAGACTGTATATTGGTCAAGTACCAAGCTTAGTGTCCGTCTGGTGACATTAGGATCATATCCACGGTATAAAAGGCGTTTGATGACTCTGACGCATTTTCGATACATATGCTGTCTACCTTTGATCCTTCTTATTTTGTTAATTATGTCACCATAAAATGCAGGTTGTGAAATACCCAAAGTAATATACTCCGTTGCTTGTATTGGTCCGAATTTCAAAAGAAGTTGATCATAATTTTTGTAAAATTTCCAGAAAGTCTTTACTAGTTTATGAAAGCGAAAACCTTGACCTAAAAGTTTCTTTGTAATTTGTAGATTTCTATTATGAAAATCCAAAACATCAGTACATGCTCTAGCATACCGGATGAGCTGTGAAATGTAGATACCGTATGACGGTAATCTAGGGACATCACCGTCAAGCCAGGGAAAATTTACTATGTTGAATCCAAAATCATCTCGTTTGTCATATACACTTGTATGAATTTCTCCATTGACAATTTTGATATTTAGGTCCAAAAATGGTGTTTCAGTGTCTGTAAAGTTTGCCTTGTTTAGAGTCAATTCTTGTGGATAAATAACATCTTTATACTTTTCAAAAACAGGATTATCGATAGTAAGAATATCATCCAGGTACCTAGAAGTACCAGTGAAGCATTTCACATCATCATGTTTTCTTTGCTTTTGAAGATTTTGAATAAATTCCTTTTCATATGTGTATAAAAATAAATCTGCAACAAGAGGCGCACAATTTGTACCCATAGGAATCCCTACAACCTGCTTGTAGAGATTCTCACCAAATCTTACATAAATGTTGTCCAAGAGGAAGGACAAGGCACTACACAGGTCGCTACATGTCCATGATTTGTATGATTTGTATTCTGTAGCGGAAAAGAAACCCTTTGATTCAGATGTACAAATATAAATTTTCCCCTCTCGATTATAGCACCATTTAATGAGTTTGGACAATTGATCATTGATCTTGTCGTGAGGAAGCGTGGTGTACATATTTGAAAAATCGTATGAAGCAATCGTATTGGCTTGAAAATTTCTAGATTTTATCTTGTCAATCACATCCCCGGAATTTTTTATAGACCAAAATAAATTTACATCATTCCTGTTAAGAACAGTTTCACAATATTTTGCAACGTGTTCCTTTACCGCCGTGAGGGCTGACGTCAGATGTCTAGACAAACTTGTAGTTGAGCAGTTGCTAGAATTAGCAATGTATCTAAATTTGTAAGGAGATTTGTGCAGTTTTGGTATGCAGTATATTGTAGGAAGATCCAATTTAGAAATAGGGATGTTGAATGAAGAAATTTCACTGCTATGTTTGCTCAAAATGTTAGGGACACTTTCATTGCTTTTGATATAAGTATTTGTAGACGAAAGTTCCGAAACTAAAGTTGATATATAGTAAAGTTTTCATATGATTATGGTGTTGTTGGCTGCTTTATCTGCAGGAGCGAAGACAAATTTTTCATGTAAATTACGTAATTTGGATTTAAAATATCTTTCAGATCTAGAACTTGGATTTTCAAAAAGATGAGGATTTTTGTGGAAGTTGTCTATTCGAATGTCAGTAATGTCCAAAATGAGGTTTTTCCAGTCATTCAGAGAATGCGATTCGACTCCTTCCGATTTACACCATCGTTTGGTATAGTTATCTAAGGCTTCCTTTAGTACTTCGCGACATTTAATAAAATCTATCTTGGATGGGATTCTATACTTAGGTCCTTTTTTGAGAAGACCACGGAGCTGCCTGTCTTGGATAATTGAAAAGTCACCTGTAATAATATGACCAGCTGGTTTATATAGATATTCAGATGTTGCACATTCTCAAGAAGCAGGACATGATTCAAGTATTTTAGGATCTGATGTAACTTTGTTGTAGTTAAAAACGAAATTTCGAATAGGTCTCTTATATTTGTAACAAATAAGAGGAGGTTCTAAATTTTCAAAATATTGAGGAATAGCACTTTGTACACGATGATCCCGAAAAATATTAGAGATGTTAAGAAGATCGAATCCTTTGTTAATAAATGAAATTTTTAAGAATCGTTTTTTAGGTGGGATGTTTTTAACAACTGGATAAAGTTTATTCTGTGCGAATGCAACAATGATATTAAGTCTGAATCAATCAGTATTTCTTAAGAATGCAACCAGTGCTTCATCCAAGATAGATTTCAATTGAACTGCTGGAATTGATGAGAGAGCATGAAGCAGTTCATGTCTGCCGCCGTTGCGAGCAATGATCAGAAGATCGTTGAGGGTACGGTGTAATCTAGATCTTATTCTGAGTTTTCGGTTTCTTCGTCTTCCGTGAGACCTATGCTTCCGTTTAGTGTTTGGGCGGATTGAAAATACATTAATATTAGTTGACGTCGAGGAAATATTTCCTTGTCCATAAATTTGATCGTTTAGACCAAGGGGGTACGCAGTTTGGAGTTTTGTGATCCAGGCAAGTTCAGCTTGTAGTCGGCGTTTTTTAATTTCCGTTTTACTAAGATTTTTAAGTTTAGAAAAAGACTGAACCGGTGTAATAGTTATATCCGAAATGGAATGATTGTATTTAACGAAGTGATTATAAAGGAAATTTCTTTGTTTTTTGTGATGTGAGTTTCTTATCTGATACGAATGACTTCTAAAACGAGATTTTAAGGCCTGACCTGTTTCTCCAACATATTGGGCGCCACATCCCCTAGCGTTTCATGTTATAACATAAATGACATCTTGGTACGATCAATCGATGTCGTTTTCAATCTCAATTTTAAAAGTCTGCCCGTTAACACTTGATTTAATTGTGGAATTGCAATTGATGAGCGGACACATACCGCATCTTTTCCCTTTGCACGTAGAAACTGCTGAGAACCCTCTATGTTTGTTGTTAAATGTAGAGCCTGCAGATGGAGAAGTAGGTGTAATACGTCTACGGGATTTAAATTTAAGAGGTGAAAGAAGTACTCTGGGTGAGGAAAAAAGTTTATTACTGTTAAAAGTCGATGATGGGAAAGCTACTGTAGTGATAGAGGGTAATCTCAAAGGAGTAAGTTTAATACGAGGCGACCTTAAAAATGCCATAGTGAGATGATCAAAGAAGGGTGAGTAGAGATCCTGCATGGAAGACACTACAACAAAGTCAAGTTAGAGAACGAAATGGAATTAAAACACTTCAAACATCGGGTCACGGGGAATTGTATTACCAACTCCACACTGCAACACGAAATAAGTGTAGATATAAAAGAAAGGAGGGGATCTCCAACAACACTAGGTTGCAGCACCCACAGCAAAATCCCAAAACACCCATGCAAAAAACACAGAACAGATACCCACAGAAAGAGACGCAAAAGGGACAAGGAACACCAACTCACAACATAGAAACATGAAACACAAAAGACTACACATAAACCAACGAGACCAATGGGCAACCGGTGCCGACTTAGGACGGCCATCTGCCACGTAAATAGCAGACGGTGTGGTTATCCTGGATTACGTGCGCACAACCCTCCCACTATTCCGATTTCCCAGAGGTCTCGAAGAACGCACAATTATGGTGTAAAACAACCTCCTCACTGTTAGGTGACCACACACAAACAAGACCGTAAAACACAGGGGTCCAAGCAACACAGATGAATATGTAAATGGATATAAAAAGAGGACGTGCGTAATACAGTCCGTGCTCTGCCGGCTGTAGCGAGCTCATATATGTTATCACCCGAGGAGTCCGACTGACATTCAGAGAGGACAGGTGGTCGGGGCCCTGTCTTCTCTAAAGAGGTTTGGACAGGGCCCGTCATGGAGTCCCGTCGTCACAGTCAGTCAGAGTGCAAGTCTTAAGAATGCGCTCGTACAAGACTGTATATTGGTCAAGTACCAAGCTTAGTGTCCGTCTGGTGACATTAGGATCATATCCACGGTATAAAAGGCGTTTGATGACTCTGACGCATTTTCGATACATATGCTGTCTACCTTTGATCCTTCTTATTTTGTTAATTATGTCACCATAAAATGCAGGTTGTGAAATACCCAAAGTAATATACTCCGTTGCTTGTATGGGTCCGAATTTCAAAAGAAGTTGATCATAATTTTTGTAAAATTTCCAGAAAGTCTTTACTAGTTTATGAAAGCGAAAACCTTGACCTAAAAGTTTCTTTGTAATTTGTAGATTTCTATTATGAAAATCCAAAACATCAGTACATGCTCTAGCATACCGGATGAGCTGTGAAATGTAGATACCGTATGACGGTAATCTAGGGACATCACCGTCAAGCCAGGGAAAATTTACTATGTTGAATCCAAAATCATCTCGTTTGTCATATACACTTGTATGAATTTCTCCATTGACAATTTTGATATTTAGGTCCAAAAATGGTGTTTCAGTGTCTGTAAAGTTTGCCTTGTTTAGAGTCAATTCTTGTGGATAAATAACATCTTTATACTTTTCAAAAACAGGATTATCGATAGTAAGAATATCATCCAGGTACCTAGAAGTACCAGTGAAGCATTTCACATCATCATGTTTTCTTTGCTTTTGAAGATTTTGAATAAATTCCTTTTCATATGTGTATAAAAATAAATCTGCAACAAGAGGCGCACAATTTGTACCCATAGGAATCCCTACAACCTGCTTGTAGAGATTCTCACCAAATCTTACATAAATGTTGTCCAAGAGGAAGGACAAGGCACTACACAGGTCGCTACATGTCCATGATTTGTATGATTTGTATTCTGTAGCGGAAAAGAAACCCTTTGATTCAGATGTACAAATATAAATTTTCCCCTCTCGATTATAGCACCATTTAATGAGTTTGGACAATTGATCATTGATCTTGTCGTGAGGAAGCGTGGTGTACATATTTGAAAAATCGTATGAAGCAATCGTATTGGCTTGAAAATTTCTAGATTTTATCTTGTCAATCACATCCCCGGAATTTTTTATAGACCAAAATAAATTTACATCATTCCTGTTAAGAACAGTTTCACAATATTTTGCAACGTGTTCCTTTACCGCCGTGAGGGCTGACGTCAGATGTCTAGACAAACTTGTAGTTGAGCAGTTGCTAGAATTAGCAATGTATCTAAATTTGTAAGGAGATTTGTGCAGTTTTGGTATGCAGTATATTGTAGGAAGATCCAATTTAGAAATAGGGATGTTGAATGAAGAAATTTCACTGCTATGTTTGCTCAAAATGTTAGGGACACTTTCATTGCTTTTGATATAAGTATTTGTAGACGAAAGTTCCGAAACTAAAGTTGATATATAGTAAAGTTTTCATATGATTATGGTGTTGTTGGCTGCTTTATCTGCAGGAGCGAAGACAAATTTTTCATGTAAATTACGTAATTTGGATTTAAAATATCTTTCAGATCTAGAACTTGGATTTTCAAAAAGATGAGGATTTTTGTGGAAGTTGTCTATTCGAATGTCAGTAATGTCCAAAATGAGGTTTTTCCAGTCATTCAGAGAATGCGATTCGACTCCTTCCGATTTACACCATCGTTTGGTATAGTTATCTAAGGCTTCCTTTAGTACTTCGCGACATTTAATAAAATCTATCTTGGATGGGATTCTATACTTAGGTCCTTTTTTGAGAAGACCACGGAGCTGCCTGTCTTGGATAATTGAAAAGTCACCTGTAATAATATGACCAGCTGGTTTATATAGATATTCAGATGTTGCACATTCTCAAGAAGCAGGACATGATTCAAGTATTTTAGGATCTGATGTAACTTTGTTGTAGTTAAAAACGAAATTTCGAATAGGTCTCTTATATTTGTAACAAATAAGAGGAGGTTCTAAATTTTCAAAATATTGAGGAATAGCACTTTGTACACGATGATCCCGAAAATATTAGAGATGTTAAGAAGATCGAATCCTTTGTTAATAAATGAAATTTTTAAGAATCGTTTTTTAGGTGGGATGTTTTTAACAACTGGATAAAGTTTATTCTGTGCGAATGCAACAATGATATTAAGTCTGAATCAATCAGTATTTCTTAAGAATGCAACCAGTGCTTCATCCAAGATAGATTTCAATTGAACTGCTGGAACTTGATGAGAGAGCATGAAGCAGTTCATGTCTGCCGCCGTTGCGAGCAATGATCAGAAGATCGTTGAGGGTACGGTGTAATCTAGATCTTATTCTGAGTTTTCGGTTTCTTCGTCTTCCGTGAGACCTATGCTTCCGTTTAGTGTTTGGGCGGATTGAAAATACATTAATATTAGTTGACGTCGAGGAAATATTTCCTTGTCCATAAATTTGATCGTTTAGACCAAGGGGGTACGCAGTTTGGAGTTTTGTGATCCAGGCAAGTTCAGCTTGTAGTCGGCGTTTTTTAATTTCCGTTTTACTAAGATTTTTAAGTTTAGAAAAAGACTGAACCGGTGTAATAGTTATATCCGAAATGGAATGATTGTATTTAACGAAGTGATTATAAAGGAAATTTCTTTGTTTTTTGTGATGTGAGTTTCTTATCTGATACGAATGACTTCTAAAACGAGATTTTAAGGCCTGACCTGTTTCTCCAACATATTGGGCGCCACATCCCCTAGCGTTTCATGTTATAACATAAATGACATCTTGGTACGATCAATCGATGTCGTTTTCAATCTCAATTTTAAAAGTCTGCCCGTTAACACTTGATTTAATTGTGGAATTGCAATTGATGAGCGGACACATACCGCATCTTTTCCCTTTGCACGTAGAAACTGCTGAGAACCCTCTATGTTTGTTGTTAAATGTAGAGCCTGCAGATGGAGAAGTAGGTGTAATACGTCTACGGGATTTAAATTTAAGAGGTGAAAGAAGTACTCTGGGTGAGGAAAAAAGTTTATTACTGTTAAAAGTCGATGATGGGAAAGCTACTGTAGTGATAGAGGGTAATCTCAAAGGAGTAAGTTTAATACGAGGCGACCTTAAAAATGCCATAGTGAGATGATCAAAGAAGGGTGAGTAGAGATCCTGCATGGAAGACACTACAACAAAGTCAAGTTAGAGAACGAAATGGAATTAAAACACTTCAAACATCGGGTCACGGGGAATTGTATTACCAACTCCACACTGCAACACGAAATAAGTGTAGATATAAAAGAAAGGAGGGGATCTCCAACAACACTAGGTTGCAGCACCCACAGCAAAATCCCAAAACACCCATGCAAAAAACACAGAACAGATACCCACAGAAAGAGACGCAAAAGGGACAAGGAACACCAACTCACAACATAGAAACATGAAACACAAAAGACTACACATAAACCAACGAGACCAATGGGCAACCGGTGCCGACTTAGGACGGCCATCTGCCACGTAAATAGCAGACGGTGTGGTTATCCTGGATTACGTGCGCACAACCCTCCCACTATTCCGATTTCCCAGAGGTCTCGAAGAACGCACAATTATGGTGTAAAACAACCTCCTCACTGTTAGGTGACCACACACAAACAAGACCGTAAAACACAGGGGTCCAAGCAACACAGATGAATATGTAAATGGATATAAAAAGAGGACGTGCGTAATACAGTCCGTGCTCTGCCGGCTGTAGCGAGCTCATATATGTTATCACCCGAGGAGTCCGACTGACATTCAGAGAGGACAGGTGGTCGGGGCCCTGTCTTCTCTAAAGAGGTTTGGACAGGGCCCGTCATGGAGTCCCGTCGTCACAGTCAGTCAGAGTGCAAGTCTTAAGAATGCGCTCGTACAAGACTGTATATTGGTCAAGTACCAAGCTTAGTGTCCGTCTGGTGACATTAGGATCATATCCACGGTATAAAAGGCGTTTGATGACTCTGACGCATTTTCGATACATATGCTGTCTACCTTTGATCCTTCTTATTTTGTTAATTATGTCACCATAAAATGCAGGTTGTGAAATACCCAAAGTAATATACTCCGTTGCTTGTATTGGTCCGAATTTCAAAAGAAGTTGATCATAATTTTTGTAAAATTTCCAGAAAGTCTTTACTAGTTTATGAAAGCGAAAACCTTGACCTAAAAGTTTCTTTGTAATTTGTAGATTTCTATTATGAAAATCCAAAACATCAGTACATGCTCTAGCATACCGGATGAGCTGTGAAATGTAGATACCGTATGACGGTAATCTAGGGACATCACCGTCAAGCCAGGGAAAATTTACTATGTTGAATCCAAAATCATCTCGTTTGTCATATACACTTGTATGAATTTCTCCATTGACAATTTTGATATTTAGGTCCAAAAATGGTGTTTCAGTGTCTGTAAAGTTTGCCTTGTTTAGAGTCAATTCTTGTGGATAAATAACATCTTTATACTTTTCAAAAACAGGATTATCGATAGTAAGAATATCATCCAGGTACCTAGAAGTACCAGTGAAGCATTTCACATCATCATGTTTTCTTTGCTTTTGAAGATTTTGAATAAATTCCTTTTCATATGTGTATAAAAATAAATCTGCAACAAGAGGCGCACAATTTGTACCCATAGGAATCCCTACAACCTGCTTGTAGAGATTCTCACCAAATCTTACATAAATGTTGTCCAAGAGGAAGGACAAGGCACTACACAGGTCGCTACATGTCCATGATTTGTATGATTTGTATTCTGTAGCGGAAAAGAAACCCTTTGATTCAGATGTACAAATATAAATTTTCCCCTCTCGATTATAGCACCATTTAATGAGTTTGGACAATTGATCATTGATCTTGTCGTGAGGAAGCGTGGTGTACATATTTGAAAAATCGTATGAAGCAATCGTATTGGCTTGAAAATTTCTAGATTTTATCTTGTCAATCACATCCCCGGAATTTTTTATAGACCAAAATAAATTTACATCATTCCTGTTAAGAACAGTTTCACAATATTTTGCAACGTGTTCCTTTACCGCCGTGAGGGCTGACGTCAGATGTCTAGACAAACTTGTAGTTGAGCAGTTGCTAGAATTAGCAATGTATCTAAATTTGTAAGGAGATTTGTGCAGTTTTGGTATGCAGTATATTGTAGGAAGATCCAATTTAGAAATAGGGATGTTGAATGAAGAAATTTCACTGCTATGTTTGCTCAAAATGTTAGGGACACTTTCATTGCTTTTGATATAAGTATTTGTAGACGAAAGTTCCGAAACTAAAGTTGATATATAGTAAAGTTTTCATATGATTATGGTGTTGTTGGCTGCTTTATCTGCAGGAGCGAAGACAAATTTTTCATGTAAATTACGTAATTTGGATTTAAAATATCTTTCAGATCTAGAACTTGGATTTTCAAAAAGATGAGGATTTTTGTGGAAGTTGTCTATTCGAATGTCAGTAATGTCCAAAATGAGGTTTTTCCAGTCATTCAGAGAATGCGATTCGACTCCTTCCGATTTACACCATCGTTTGGTATAGTTATCTAAGGCTTCCTTTAGTACTTCGCGACATTTAATAAAATCTATCTTGGATGGGATTCTATACTTAGGTCCTTTTTTGAGAAGACCACGGAGCTGCCTGTCTTGGATAATTGAAAAGTCACCTGTAATAATATGACCAGCTGGTTTATATAGATATTCAGATGTTGCACATTCTCAAGAAGCAGGACATGATTCAAGTATTTTAGGATCTGATGTAACTTTGTTGTAGTTAAAAACGAAATTTCGAATAGGTCTCTTATATTTGTAACAAATAAGAGGAGGTTCTAAATTTTCAAAATATTGAGGAATAGCACTTTGTACACGATGATCCCGAAAAATATTAGAGATGTTAAGAAGATCGAAACCTTTGTTAATAAATGAAATTTTTAAGAATCGTTTTTTTTTTTTCAGGTGGATGTTTTTAACAACTGGATAAAGTTTATTCTGTGCGAATGCAACAATGATATTAAGTCTGAATCAATCAGTATTTCTTAAGAATGCAACCAGTGCTTCATCCAAGATAGATTTCAATTGAACTGCTGGAATGATGAGAGAGCATGAAGCAGTTCATGTCTGCCGCCGTTGCGAGCAATGATCAGAAGATCGTTGAGGGTACGGTGTAATCTAGATCTTATTCTGAGTTTTCGGTTTCTTCGTCTTCCGTGAGACCTATGCTTCCGTTAAGTGTTTGGGCGGATTGAAAATACATTAATATTAGTTGACGTCGAGGAATATTTCCTTGTCCATAAATTTGATCGTTTAGACCAAGGGGGTACGCAGTTTGGAGTTTTGTGATCCAGGCAAGTTCAGCTTGTAGTCGGCGTTTTTTAATTTCCGTTTTACTAAGATTTTTAAGTTTAGGAAAAGACTGAACCGGTGTAATAGTTATATCCGAAATGGAATGATTGTATTTAACGAAGTGATTATAAAGGAAATTTCTATGTTTTTTGTGATGTGAGTTTCTTATCTGATACGAATGACTTCTAAAACGAGATTTTAAGGCCTGACCTGTTTCTCCAACATATTGGGCGCCACATCCCCTAGCGTTTCATGTTATAACATAAATGACATCTTGGTACGATCAATCGATGTCGTTTTCAATCTCAATTTTAAAAGTCTGCCCGTTAACACTTGATTTAATTGTGGAATTGCAATTGATGAGCGGACACATACCGCATTTTTCCCATTGCACGTAGAAATTGTTGAGGACCCTATGTTGTTGTTAAATGTAGAGCCTGCAGATGGAGAAGTAGGTGTAATACGTCTACGGGATTTAAATTTAAGAGGTGAAAGAAGTACTCTGGGTGAGGAAAAAAGTTTATTACTGTTAAAAGTCGATGATGGGAAGGTTACTGTAGTGATAGAGGGTAGTCTCAAGGAGTAAGTTTAATACGAGGCGACCTTAAAAATGCCATAGTGAGATGATCAAAGAAGGGTGAGTAGAGTATCCGCATGAAGACACTACAACAAAGTCAAGTTAGAGAACGAAATGGAATTAAAACACTTCAAACATCGGGTCACGGGGAATTGTATTACCAACTCCACACTGCAACTCGAAATAAGTGATAGATATAAAAGAAAGGAGGGGATCTCCAACAACACTAGGTTGCAGCACCCACAGCAAAATCCAAAACACCCATGCAAAAAACACAGCACACGCATACCCACAGAAAGAGACGCAAAAGGGACAAGGACCTACCAACTCACATACCCATAGAAACATGAACACAAAAGACTACACATAAACCAACGAGTACCAATGGGCAACCGGTGCCGACTTAGGCGGCCATCTGCCACGTAAATAGCAGCCGGTGTCGGTTATCCTGGCTTACGTGCGCACAACCCTCCCACTATTCGATTGCCCAGAGGTCTCGAAGAACGCACCATTATGGTGTAAAACAACCTCCTCACTGTTAGGTGACCACACACACAACAAGACCGTAAAACCAGGGGTCCAAGCAACACAGATGAATATGTAAATGGATATAAAAAGAGGACGTGCGTA